>BOPP01000003.1:7752541-7874491 GCA_017312745.1 Gryllus bimaculatus | reverse complement strand
GGGGGGGGGCAGGCACAGGGAGTTTCTGCAAGAGTTTTATATTGAGTTTCTGCAAGAGCGTTTAGAGATGTATGCCTGGAGGATGGGGTAACAATGGTCTGAATATATACGATGTCCTGTGACTTGGGTGAAGAATTGCTTGGTGCGAAAGAGTATTTATGGCTGATACTATCGCATCATAGGAGCCTATTACAATATCTCGCCTTCGGCTCAAGGGTGGTTCACCAGCCTCTGCCAAGAGGCACTCAATACAACTTGTGCGGTAGGCACCTGTACTGATCCGAATACCAGCATTGTGTATGGTATTCAATGAACGGAGGGTCAATGGAGATGCTGACCCATAATACACTCATAATCTAAGATAGGAAGGATGATAATCCTACATAGACGCAAAAGACACACTCTGTCTGCGCCCCATGATCTACCGGTAAGGACACGAAGAAGTTCCATGGACATACACAGCATCCCTTCAGGTTTTGAAAGTGTTGCATGTCAGGCCACGGAAAGTGGCAGATTCAGTGAAGGGAAGTTGATGACCCCTCCCCCCCCAAAATGATCAGGATGATTATGGAGGTGACATATTCTACAAAGTGCAAGAATGGAGCGATAAAACTGGATTTTGAGGTGGAGAACTTGAATCCAGTTTTATCGCTCCATTCTTGCACTTTATTGAGGACAAGCTGTAGCTGCCTCTCAATAACTTGCATAATCTTCGAGGAGCGGAATATACCAAAGACATCAACAGAAAGAATGCCTTCACAGGCTCTTGAATTACTGATGCGATACTATTGATAGCAACGGCAAACAGTGACACCCCGAATTGATCCCTGGAGAACACTGTTTTCTTTGTGACTTGAGGATAACGTGTCACCAAGGCGGAAGCGGAAAGATCTTAATGAAAGAAAATCTTCTAGAAATGAAGGGAGTTGTTTGCTAAGGCCCCAAGAATGCAAGGTGCGAAGAATGCTGTACCTCCAGGTGGTGTCATATGCTTTCTCTATGTCGAAAAAATTGACACCAGGTGGTGTTGTAGCATGAAAGAAGTGTAAATCTGAGTGGCAAGGGAGACTAAATGGTCCATGGTTGACCTGTGCTTCCTGAAATCACACTGAAAAGGTGAAAATAGATTTCTTTGCTTCAGGAGCCAGACCAGACATTTGTTTACTATATGTTCTGCAAGCTTGCACACACAGCTAGTGAGTGAGATTGGGCGGTAACTTGAAGGGATTGTTCTGTCCTTTCCTTCTTTAGGTGTTGGAATAACAATGGCTACACACCAAATCCTTGATATGGAATGTTTATCCCAAATCAAGCTGAAAATGCGGATGAGTACAAAAATGAGCATTTTCCGGTAGGTGTTTAAGCATTTGATTATGTATCTGGCCTGCAGAATATACCAAAGTCATCAACAGAGAGCAATGCAATCCTGGAGAAGAATTTTTTACACAAGTGAGGGCTCAAGACAATTCATCCATGGACAAAAGAGCATTGTAGTCTTCCTCCACGCGACTTGAGATATCTAGTCTGCAGTTCTCCATTCTTCTTTTGATCTTCAGAAAGCTAGGAGAGTAGTGTATGGAGCTGGAGACATGCTCGTAGTGAGAGGCCATTCTTCAACTATATGTTCTGGTGAAGTGAGAAGATTTGCATTTACCAGAAGGCCTGAGAGACAACAAAGGAAGTCTTCCACCAATCTGTCAAACCTTTCACCACACTACTTTAAGGGGAATATGGCAAGAGAGTGATGAAATATAGGTTCTCCGGGATGCAGCCTTACTTTCCCATATGGTCAATGTAGCTCTTGCTCGTGATCTTTTACAATTGATTAGATTTTCCATGGTTGGAAACCTACTAAGCTTTGCCAATGCCTGTTTCCGATCCCGCTCTGGTACTTTTAAATGTTTTTCCTTAGAGGCCACAGCAAGTGTGTTGGAACCCTACAAGGAACATCCCCCAAAATACATAAACAACGTATCCCTAGATACAAAACAGAAATGAGAACGAGTAGTTGGGAAACAAACAGGTCCCTCAATTGCCAGGACACACCTTCCCTCTGACACAGGTTGCCATGCACGGCAAACACATGGGTGGGCATTCTGCATACAAGGGGTGCAATGAAATGGAAGGGGTAGAAGAAAAGAGACAAGATGTTATAAAAGAACGAGAATGAACAATGGGGAAGATCAAGGTGCTTGGAGACAAAAAGGAATACTTGAGAGCTCACCCTGCACCCCCCCCCCCAGGACGTGGATTGTCCCGCCTCAAAGGGTTAAATAATTTATAAATAAATGTAATAAAAATAACTAAAATAAATAATAAAATATTGTCTAATTAACTGGATATTCTCTTTGCCTATAACCTTCTTTTACAATATAAACATTTAGATATTACACAAAATACCCCAAAGATAATTCATTTCTTCCCTAAAAGTGGTTGGAACTGGTTACACAATGTCACTACAAATATTTCTGCTTTGATACTCACTCTTCCTCCTCCTGCTACTTGCAAAGCTCGAGCCATACCAGGATTTTTCAATCTGAGATTCATACACACAAGACCTTTTACAGAAGAATGATTGAAATTGGGTTCAGGATCTCTATACTTAAAAGTCAACTGAGGATTCCTGAAACAAAAAAACAATAGAAATTAATTTTAAGTTCAAATTATTAATGTTGTTGTTTTTAAAGTGGTTTTAGTTTGAAGTAAAAGAGGACTAACCTATCTTCAAAATTTGCTACTTTATCCTTGAGCCTCCTGACAGATTCATGAAGAACTCTACGCTCTTCTTGCAAATTCTCCAATTGCCCTTCCTGAATTCCCAATTTGCTTAACGTGGTCTACACAAAAAATTAACAGAACTTATTACAAATACCACCACTTATTGAGCATAATTAGACAACTATCCATCATTAAAACTCACTTGAAGTGCCTCCACTTCCTTCTGCTTTTTATTGAGGAGCACTTCATCTT
Organism: Gryllus bimaculatus; assembly: GCA_017312745.1. Lineage (NCBI taxonomy): Eukaryota > Metazoa > Arthropoda > Insecta > Orthoptera > Gryllidae > Gryllus > Gryllus bimaculatus. The sequence goes on along the minus strand of BOPP01000003.1, from coordinate 7,871,521 downwards.
TCGAATAATCTTTTTGAGTACGAAGCATTTCTTGCTGCTTCTGTTTGTGTTCAGATTCAAAATGTTTACGCTGCATCACAAATTGCTTCTTTTCTGTTCCTGCTTGAGCAACTTCTTGTTTCGCAGCTACAAAAGCAACAAAATACAATTAATGAAGTCACTTCGTGCAAAGGATTTAGAACACACCACAAATAAAATACAAGAGACACAAATATATGACAATTGTTCACTACACATGAAGGGGACATGATAGGACAGATTAATAAAGACTAGATATTATTACCCAACAATTGTTCCTGCAGAGTAGCATTTTCCCCCTCTTCATTAGCCAGCATTCCCGAGCTAACAGCTTGGTAATGGGTTCTCGCATTAGCTAGTGCTTCTGTGTCTCGTTCAGCTGTTTCTCTCAGCTTCCCAAACACATCACCCATTTCTTCCTGCTCCTTCTTCTTTGAAGCCAGTGCAGTTTCATCCTTAAAGAAACAAAGGAATAAGAAAATGTTTTCAATTTATCAAATTTTATTACTATGTTTGCTCCCAGAGTCTGACAGGCCATCTGACTCCAGAACCAAGTAGATACTATTCACACATTTTCTTCATTATTTACCTCACAACCAACCAAGCTTAACACAGCAGGATGAATTGTCCCTTTAATACAAATTTATAATCACACTGGGACTAAGGTAAAATGACAAAGATGGACACAATTTTATTTAAACATACATTCTTGCATTCTTAGTTGGCCTGCATATGTCAGAATTGGTCAGAACTTACAGTATTTTGAATTTGCAAACATGTTTTAGTACATCTTCACACTAATACATCTTTTAAATAATTGTTTGTGTCTTTACACCTGCCTATTTAATATTTTCAAGTGTCTAACATCAGTTTACTAAACATAAATATTCTATTTACGGAGCACAGATCAACAGCAAATTCAAAATTTGCCAGTCAGCCATCAATCAGCTGTCATTCACCAGAAAGATTAACACTCAAGACCAGATGTTAGACACAATGCCTTACTTCATTGTCAGAGAAATCATAAAATTGTCTCCATATTCGCTCATATTATGATATTAATGTTTTGTACAGAAAATATAATTTATCAATTTTCGTGATTAATGCTCATTTACTTCAACTTCCCAATTCACAGACAGATTTCTATTACACTTGAGCCAGCTCCTCACCATTTTTAGTTCCAGCAATTTGACATGAATTTTTAATTTACTATGTACAGTCGACTATGGTTATAGTGAACTTCAGGGGACTAAGAGTTTTGGTTCACTACATCCAACGATGTCAAAATTAAATAGAATTTCTCCATGATTTATTTCATTAGCACAGAACTACAGCAAAATACATTAACAGCACAAACTGAAAATTTCAATTTTTTTACTTGTCCTTAAAAGCTCAATTATTTTCAATTGTTGGTTCATACATTTTTCTAAATGCTTCTTCAGAGTTCCTACACTCTCCATATTTTATTGTGCATTGCCCACTGCTTTTAAGTATCATAATACAGTCATGGCACCTTTCAATGCCTTTTAAACTATTAGAACACTGTCACATTCTCCAAAGGCCCTTTTACTGCCTAATAACAGATAGATCCTTTCGATAGCAGCATGGTGCAAGCAGCTAATGAACTCCATTGCTTTTCCACACAGCGCAGGGTGTGTTGCCAGGCTCTGGGGCTGTGCCAATAGAGCGCTTCCTGTCACCTATGTAGAATACAACATGCCATGTCCTGAAGAACAAGCTTGAAATTGAAGCAAGCAATAGCGTGCCACCGCTGCCGGTTGCAGCCCACACAAGACATGGCCTTCGTTTCCACAGCACAACATAGTGGTAAACATTTCCCATTTCAGGTCCACCACCTTCACCTCCGGGGAGGCTTCTTCAATTATGAACTTTGGCTGACTATAGCTTTTCAAAGCTGCTTGATGTCACACATTGTATTTCCTATGTTCACAAAAGCCGAGGTTCAAAATGAGGATGATTAAGGTTTAAGAACACTTTAACAACTAAGGTCATTGGCACCCATGTCAAATTATTTAAGAGCAATATGCACTGTAACTGTGCCAGACTAAAACATTTTTTAATGCAAGGTAAAATGCGAGTCAAACTAAAAATAAACATGTTCAATTATTTTTAAAAAAAGGATTTTGGCAGAAAAGAGCCAGATAAACACTTCAAAATTGCGATTGCGGGCACAATAAGAAAGGGGGCGGACAACTAAGAAAACACATCTTTAAGTTCTATTTGTGACACGACTTGGCCAGGAGGAACATATATATTGCACACCATGAGAGAAAAGAATGGCAGGTGTTTCTGAACACATAGTTTGAAAGTCGGTTCATTGTTCCTCAGAGAACAGGGAGTCATGGATAAATACCGTGACACCACCGTTAGCACAGAGTCCATCATCTTCATCAAACCAATATATGTTAAACTAACGAAGATAGAGGGGATGATGGGAAAGAAGATGAGATTCCTGAAGGCAGTCTATAGACGAAATAATTATATCAGTCGTCATTGCCAACAATATTCTTTATTACAATAATAGCTTTCGATGGCTTAGCCATCATCAGTTTTCTGCTGTACGGTAGCCACAAAAACCACTACTAGTCGTTTTTGTGGCTTCCATAATAAACAATATTGCTGGCAATGAAGACTCTCAATTATTTCATTGTAAATGCCAATGTAAACCCACCACAATACCAATAGTCTATAGATGGTCTATGGTGAGAAATCAATCTAAAATCTTCTGAATGGGCACGAATCCCACGAGAAAACAATTATAGGCAATTACTTCTTAGGCTTTTTTTGCCACAGGCGACAAAGATATCTACATGGACTGGAGGATCTCGGAAGTAGGAGGACGGGACTTTGGTAAAGTACTTTTTCTCAGAAGTTGTTGACTATCTGACAAATCTATTTCCTTAGGGGACAGAGTGGATGTGATCTGTGTGTTGGAGTTTTGGGGTTGGTTTTTTAAACTTTGTTGGTATTATTACCTTTCCACCTTGGATGCATGCGTAACATTAGGGAAATCTACAGGTGACACCTGACAACTGAAGCATGCCATTAGAGCAGGAGCATGTTGTGTTTGACAACTTGCTGCTACACCTGAGGACTTGATATATAAGTATAGGAGAAGGATCATGACAAGTCTACTGGATTTCTAGCCTGGTGCTCTCATTTGCCCTCAGGGAGGGAAAACTTTTAGGTGACTCCTATCTTCTGACTCTCTCACGGAGAAAGATAGTGCACAGGTTGAAGTTGGCTGGGTGGTGACCTTCACAATTGACACAGTGCGATGGTGTAGTGCAGGGATGTGGATCGTGCACTAATGCACTGCACTTTCTGCACTCAGGGCTTACCGACATACATCGTTGCAGGGTATGCCCAAACCTTTGACACTTAAAACACGCAAAGGATTTGGTATATGCTGTCACACTTGGAGGTTGTAGAAACCATAACTGATCATTTCCGATAGGGACGAACGGTTTACAAGTATACAAGAATAAATACTTAGACAAAAAACTACCTTTTCTCTAGTCTGAAGCAACTATAAACATCTTAGTTTTTATTTTTTTAACTAAAACTTCTTTTTTTTTTCCGTGCCTGCTCCCATGTTCTAAGATAGTTAAACAGTTCTTGTAAATCCTGGTCCAACCTGTTCTCTTTCATTTCCATCTACTCTGTGACTCAACTATTGCTCATCATTTCCTCATTTGTCCCCTACCCATTCCCCAAAACCATTTGTACCCAGAGAAATATTGCAGTAACTTCAAGAGTTCCCCAAGGACTTACATCTCACTCCTCTGCTTTTTTTTTTTATTTGAAAATGAAATGAAGTATTATATTGCATTACTTGTCCATTTATGCTCTTTTCGGAAGACTTAAAAATATATTTTCACATAAAATATCTTCATGATTGTAAAACTCTACAAGTAAAACTTGATTCACTATCTTTATGGTGTTGTAGTAACAAATTATCATTAAATACAAACAAAAGTAAAATTAAGTATTTCCAGAAAAATAATCCCATTATGTTTAATTAATCTTCGAATGTGTAAGAATTGGAATATACATCTAAATTTTACTATCTTGAGGTTGTCTTCGATTCAAAGTTAAAATTTGATTTTATTCAATATGATTCCACAATCAAATAAATTACTAAGTTTCATTAGAAGAATGGCCACAGATTTTTTTAATATACAAGCTCTTACAATATTATATTTTCCATTAAGTCATCCTTTACTTTTATATGCTTCCCAAACCTAGTCACCCTTCAACAAAACTAACTGTAACAAACTTGAATTTATTCAACACCAATTATTAACTACAAGATTTAGAAATCTGTATTGGCTTCACAAAGAATATCTCAATAATATTCAGATAGGAACTAATTTAAAGCTAATTTAAGCTCAAGACATCAATTTACAAGAAAAGCTAAGGCGAAACTTTTTAATAATTTTGTATGACAACTCAAAAGTATATAAATTATGTACATAAGATGTTATATTTTTCTTATAAGTACAGTTGTATATTAAGTGTTTGCCTGTTTAAACAACAAATATATTCACACATATTACACCCTTGGCATGCTTCTGTTACCATTTAATGTCAATATGCGTTTGGAAATAATGAGTACCAAATATTTAGCCTATTTTAGTACTTATTTTAATTGGTGCCTTTCTCCTAATCTATTTTGAATTTTAGTACCTAACAAATGTTTTTTGATTACCACTTGTGTCAGCACAATGGTACAAAGATATTACGTTTTAAGGACCAAAATAAGAATAAAAAGTGAAATTGCAAAATGGACAAAAACATATGCTGAAAGTCAGTGTGAATAAGAAAGGGCAGACACCTCAAATGCTCAGCACACTATCATAAACAACTCAAACTTAGATTATAAGAGCAAGAAGTAATTAAAATTACACATATGACATAATAATGCTTGGATTAATACAACAGTGGTACAAAACGCACACTTTCACTCTCAATTATTTTGCGAGAACAAATTTGCTCTATTTCGTTCATCTAAATTTTAAATGAAGGCCATTATTTACATCAATCCACCTCACTATTCATATCAGTTGCAATTTCGTATTCTAATTCACTTACATCCTTTAAATTTTTTTCCAACTGTTTAATCTTCTTTGCCTCACTGTTAATTGTATCAATGAGACTTTTTAATTGTGCTCCTGCTCTGGCTTCATTTTTCTCAGCTTCTTTGAGACGAGCTTCCAAATCTCGTAGCTGTGCTCCAGCTGCCTACCAATAAAAATTACATTTCTTTAATAATAAACTGGTATCTCTTTTAAAGACATGTCATATAGCGTTAATATATTAATCAGAAGAGAGAAAAAATTCCAGTATGGTTATTTAATTTTTGGAACTTCCACAATTGAAGTATAAACAAGTTTTTCTGAATTTAGGTCTACACAAATTTGTCATTAGAGATTTTATATTAAGAATTATCTAGTTATTGTTCCTGATAAATTTTGAGGTGTCCATTGTCCATTATTTAAAATATTCAAATTAGCAAGTTTTAAAAAGTAATATATTTTTGATTTGAAGAAGCTATTTCTTGTTTTATTTTCCTAGTTTAATTTCTAATTTAATTAAATCAAAATCATATTTTTTATTAGCACAGTCTAGATTTTCATCTTTTCTCAGTGGTGGTGAGTGAAAACTATAGTGGAACAATTTGGACACATTCTCAAACAAGTTTTCAAGATACATCTATTATACATTACTATTTTATACATCTCTCTAAATCAAGCAAGTTTTATACACATGTCACTTTACATGCAAGCACAATATTGTTTAAGAACTCAGTTTCATACTTCATCCTTCTCCTTTTGCATCTCCTCAACTTGAGCATCTAACTTCTGAACTTCTTCCTCTCCAGCTGTAATTTTCCCTTTGGTGTCTTCAATAAGTTGTTTCACTTTCACAACATCATCTTGGTTGGATTGCACATTATTCTATAAAATCAATGCAAGTAGTTAATTTCAAATACTAATATAATTCCTTCAAGGCACCCCCCCTTCACCCTACAAATAAACCAATCAAACTTACCAAATATTTCCCATACTTCCAGGAAACATACAATTTTGTCAGTTTCTCGAGTTCACGATTAACTCGTTGATATTCTAAATACTGCTTCTGTTCTTCTTTCAACTTTTCAATTTTAGGAGTAATTTCCTCATTTATAACCTGAATAGAAATCACAGATATTCAAAGTAGAAGTTTTATGTATACTATATTTTATAATTATAACTATAACAGGTAATAATATAATGCCAACAATATTAATGTAACTATATGTTCACGTATTACTCTTAATACATTTCAATTAGATTTTGAAAAATTTAACAATACTTCAATACTAAAAATTCTATTTATGTAATTAAGTTGAGAGAGCCTCAATCACAAACATATAAAATGCAAGAATACATGTAGTATCAATGATTTTCAATTTTAATATAAGTTCACAAGAAATTCATTAGCCCTGTAAGAAGCGCAGGTGCACTCAGAGCTACACAGTTAAAATAAGTTTTTAGTTTTAAATAAGTGTATTCTTATGAATAGAGCCAAGAAGTTTGGCAAAATGTCTTTATGTTATTGTTACTATTTCATGACTTAACAATAGGTATCACTTTATTGTACTTCTGGAGTTTTTTAGTAGATTTTTGTTTTGCCTTTTTTATCTATTTTAGTTTTTGATGACTATTTTAGCAATTTTGTCTTATATCTGCCTTTTACGTCTATATTTTGCTGTTTTTCTTCCAATACCAAATTAGATCAAGCTGGATAAAAACCTGCAAGTCTTAACAACATGAAGGCATGTTTTGTCTTTCTGTGAGAACAGAGGCTGTGCTAAAAGTTTAAATAGAAATAGTGAAGGACTTTTGACTTTTTTCACTGATGCCAACACATTCTTTGCTCACGACGAATTCCATCCTAATTTGGAGGACAGCTCTCTGTATGTGCCATACAGTGCTGATACTCAGTTCTGTTGATTGCACAGTGCAAAGAACAAAAAATATAATTCAGTGTTCACCAATGTCATTCAAAGACTAAAAAGGGAGTTCACAATAGAATTTGAGACAGAGAGCATCACATGTAAACAAATTCATAGCCATCATACCAGGTAATCATGTGAAATTAAGATTACAAAGAAACAATTATTTATTTACAAGTAACTTGCCAATGTAAATATTAGAGCTAGAATAAAAATGTGAATCCTATAAAATGTAATTTTTTGCTGTTTTCATGCCTTTTTGCACTCTTACTTCAGCTGGAATAAATGCCCTTTGCCTGCCTGTAAAAATAAAAGGCTTTTTGTCTGCCTATTTTAGGTAAAATAAATGCCTGAACTTCTAGGCCCTTCTTATGAAAAGTGGGATAACCTAGTAAGAGTAAGAGACCTAGTGTAATATTTTATTTCATTTGAAAGATTTAGAATACATTTCTATATTGAATATTTTGTGTTTCTGACCACTTATGTTCATTAGAAGTAAATGTAGATCATGTTATATCCTGGGAGGTGGCAATGTTCTTCCCTGCTGGAAATCAAGATTGACCTAAACTTCTGCTTGAATTTTCCTGCACCCCTCCTTTATCTCCCACTGTGGGGCACTACCTGAGACAAGACAAGCTCTAAGCTTCTGAGTATGTTTAATAGTGTAGGGCATTTAAGTGTCAGCATGTCCATAAGGGGAGAGGAGGAGCCGACTATGAGGAAGGAAAGATCCCACAGACTATTGTCCTTAAGGTACTATTTTGGCATTTGCCTGTTATTGATCGGAGAAACCATGGAGAACCACCAATCCTGACCACAGAATTATCCCTCAGACAGTGGCTGAATTTGACCAAGCTATCTAGCTTGTGACAAAAATCTACCACCACTGGATCTTCAATCCTAGGACTTCCCAGTTGCAGAGGCACTGCTACTTTCAAATGCTGTTCACTAAACAGAAGACTTTTGTTTTTTTAATATCACGAAAAAGTTCCAACAATGCATTAAATCTGCTAGCCAATACTGCCAGCTGCAAATCTGCTGCATATCTCAAATTGAAGTTGTGCAGTGGCCAAACAACAACTATTCTTGCAGCACTCTACACTATCCACATGTGACTATTTTTTCCTGCTGTCTAGAAAAGTGGTTAAAAGCAGCTAATAAAATTTAGTAACAGACTGAAAAAGTAGTAAAACCTTTGATTGAAATCATCTCGGTCAGCAGGTGTTTTACAATTCAAGCGAAAATGTTTAAAGAAATTTAACTTGATGGATCAAGTGATGTGTTGCAATTCGAGTAGAACTGCTGAGTGTAGAAAAAGAATGAGAAAGTGATGAAGTAATTGTGAGAATGAAGGGATGAGTGTAAGAAATATATGAAAAGGGTATTAATCTTCTAAATTATTAAATAATTTTGTGAACTAATCATCTCAGTTTCATTATTTCCTATGGGAAAATTAACTTTGATATACAAGTGTTTCGGATTACAAACTTTTTCTGAAAACAATTAAATATCGCAAACCAAGGTTCTACTAAAGTTGAGAACTCCGGTCATAAAGTGGCATATACTATTATACATAATACCAGCTCATACAAAACATTTTGCACATGAGTAATTCCATGTCAAACCACACAAATGTAAATTTATGGAAAATATGACCTAGATTTTTAATCTTTTTTTCTATGAAGAGTATAAGCCAAAATATAAAAGAAACATGAAAAAAATTAAAAACGTGTCTTTCATGTTTGCTTTTATTCTTCACAGGAAAAAAAAATTAAAAATCTGAAAGATTATTTTTCTCAATGACATTAATTCTTAAAAAGTGTTTGCACATTAATCATTTTTAACTTGTGTTGTAATTGTGACAGAAATGTAAAATTTTACATCAGAGAACAAAAGGTGATCTTTCATTTGATGTATGGATTGAATTCATTTAACTTTTTAAAATTTATTTTTTAACTTATTTTTTATTTTCTTCCATAACCCAACATTTAAAAATTTGAAGAAAATACCACTCTATTTTCTGAAGTGTGCTACACAAGTCTGATAAGTTTCGAAGTGAAACACCAAGAGGATTCTGAACAATGATATTCAATAAAACTATCTACTTGCTGTTTTGCTGCAACATCTGCTAGTGTCACCCCTCAAGCATGTGCCAATAAGCAGTAGATTAGTTCATAATACTTTCACAGAGCAATAGATAGAAACATCCCTTCACTTTTTAATGTGTCTAGAATATATACTTATGACCTTCATTGCCAATTAAATTCAAACTAAAAAGTATCAAATTAATACTTCGCTAAAAATATGAAGATAGTGTTCTTCACATTATTATAGCAGCCCAGTTAAATATCTCCCAGAGTAAATAAAGAGATTCCTGACAGGATTGAAGGCTAGTTTCTATGGACTATTTTTTAGTTGTCATTCAGCACATACACTTAAGACATCTTTGTGGAAGCTTAAACTCACTTATTTCTTCTTTGTCTTTTAACACTGTCAAAATCTTATTTGAGAAGCTGAGTAAGTTTACACTGAAAACGTGAATGGAATTTGTGTCTTGTTTCAGACATCCAGGAAAAAAAATTATTTTTGAATGTTTACATTCAAACAAAACCAATCCATAAATATATTTAAAAATGTCCAATATATTTGCAGCATTAACAGGTTTGTATAATTCTCATTTTCTTGAAAAAACTTAAATTGACTGCTGTGGAAAGGAATTTTGAAACAAACTAAAACTTTTAGGGAGGCCATGGCTCTCCCCCAGATTCACCACTGATCCTAAGAACCATTGATTTAAATCACATGATCAACATCACTCTAAAAACCAAAAACATTAATCCTCAAAATTAAAAAGCAAAGAGCTTCTTGATTCTGCTCAATTAAAAACAAACTTCCAGCTTTCTTCAAAGATTTCAATATTGTCAATAAAATAGAAATAAGTAAGTTGAAAAATCCAATACACACCTCATTAAGCTCTTTCAATTTTGTCTCTTTCTTTTCTATTGTTTTTTGGGCCATTTGTTTCTTGTTTTCATACATCCTGGTCCCTGCTGCTTCTTCAATCATTGAAAGTATCTAATAATAAAAGTGATTCACAATTACTTAATGTACTCAAATAACCAAGACAAAATTCTAAATACAGAATTTTTGTTTATAATAATTGCAGTGAACACTACCTCAGCAGGCTTCATATTAAGAACTTTTGTAATTCGCCCTTGCATAATTAGAAAGTGTGGATTGTTTACATTCAGTTGAACAGAACAGAATAAATCTTGCACTCGTTTGTTCTGAACATTGGTTCCATTGATTAAATACTTATTTTTTCCACCCATAACAACCTACAATCAAAACCAATTGAGAGAATGGAATTTATAGGAGTAACTGACAAGATTTTTGTAATAATAAAAGATTTACAATTTAAATTTCACTCAAAATGATAACTTTTAAAACATTCCAAATTAAATTTAATTAAAATAAGATACCTGGCGGGTAACAGATATTTCATTATACTGTTCGTAGCCAAGAGGACTTGTTTCACGATTACTGTTGTCAAAAACAATAGTAACACTAGCTTTTGTTATGCCTGCCTGACCATTCTTGTACACCAATTCTTGAAGTGATGTTGCTCGTACCTAAAAAAATAATTATAAGAATAAAATTTTATTTTATTCCAGATTAAAAGAAAGTAATTTTTTGAAAGTTTACACATTAAAAACAAAAAAAGGCCAAAAAGCATTAGACATTTTCATGTCATCTAGCAAAACAGAATTTTTCTGATTACTTTTGACAACTTCAATTTTTATGTGTAGTAAATAACCTACTTATGTCTGCTTCTCTGAATCCAAATTTTTAGCATGAGCATTTGTTTTTTGATCACCCAAATTAGCACATTCTCATACTCCTCTGAATAATGTACACAATGAATTCACTAACACATTCAATTTATTAGCATAGCTGAAGATATTTCACTAAACAATACACACAAATACAGAGAAGTTTTTGAGAAACTGATGACCACAGATATAATCATTCTTGGTGGATTATGTTGAAACATATCAGATCTCACGATCCCCATTTTTGCTATAAAAAATTACTTTCTTTCGCTTTGTTATAATCCTACACAGTGACAGGCAGGTCTGCATCTACAACGCCATGACCATAAACCAAGACATCCTTACTTCTAAATGTTGCCCCTTGAGCAAAATCTTAACAGAACTTAACTGATCAAAGGAATTAAAATTGGAAGGTGTCCAATTTCCCCCAAATCAGTAAAGCAAACTCTCTGAACAAAGTGCATCTGAACCTAAAATGTAACGCAAAGACAGTGTCATCAATCTTCTGAGATGTCTCACCTGTGTCAAATTAGTTATTCCTAATACAAAGCATATAGCATCCAAAATGTTCGATTTTCCACTTCCATTTAGACCAGTAATTGCATTGAACTCAGGATCAAAACCCTTTATTTCTTGACGTTTTCCGTAGGACTTGAAACCTTCTAAAGTAATAGTCTTCACATACATCTTGATATCTAATTGTTACAGTTGTACTATTAACTAGACATACATAATCTTTCTCGCTCCTCAAATAAGTGTCATCCCACAACCACAAGTACACGATTACACAGATAAGTTTTACACATTAATTTGGAATGTTTTCCATCAACACAATCATCGCAAGTGGCAAAAGTCGCGGGCCGTGAAAATACGAAACATTTCACACTTGCATCAGCTCAGTATAAAAATTACTATCATAGAGAAATACAGGACCTGGCAGGACCCATCAACACCGAATGCGCGGGAAAACTTTTTACTCGTCCGTCAGTTTCGCGCCGCGCCGCCGATCTCCATCCCGATCACATTATTTATTCCATGCAAAGTTTGCAGAATGGTTTATTCCGTGCTTACAGAGATATCCAGAACGACTTCATTTGGCGGGAAAGTTTGGTTTGGGGTGATAAGCTGTGGTTGTGCATAAGCGTTTCAGAATTAGTAAGTTTTGGTATTTATTATACGGTTACCCATGATGGAAAGACCCATGGTTGCAGAGTTTTTTGTTAGATCAAGAAAAAATACCTGAAGGAGTGATTTTCCCAATTTTAAAGAGTATGATATTCATTGGCGGCTGGTGCCCAAACTAGAGGTTGCACCTCCATCCAATGACGGAAATGTAATTTCAAAATTCAAATACGAATGAGTGAAAACCAGAACAGTCTAAGCGATATTTTATAAATTCTGAGAAATCTGTTTATTTAAGTCAATATTTCAGTAAAGCGATGCTTTATTTCATCACTAAAACCACGACATTTCAAAGAAACTGTTTTTGCTTACCTACAGTTAAAGTAATAATGACTGTTGAATATCAAATATTATAATGCTAGTTATTTGACCGTAACTCTTTATTTTATCAGACTTAGAGAAATATGGTTCTCACCTAAGCAGCGATTGGACAAAAAATAAAGCAAAATATTGGACGGATTTAAAGGACAAACTTCTTATTGTAGTGTATACAATAAAAATATTGTGGCGCATGTGTAATAATGATGAAATATTTATTTATGAATCTATAATTTGAACACTTAAACACCTAAACCATACGTAGGAGTTTTTCCAAATTGAAGAAACCCTTATCCATCCGGTTCACATCGAAGTTTTGAGATTTTGAAAAAAATCTTTAAAATTTGGGGGTACTTTACATGAAGCCCCCAGACATTTTCAATTTTTGTTCCAAAACGGCTCCAATTTTTTTCTTGAAATTTCTTGTAAGAATCGAGTAAAATATAAAGGTGGTATAGGTCCGATTTTCAAGGTTAACTGAATTTTCGAAGATTTCAAATTTTTTCGGGCGGGCATCTTCCTACAACTATAATAAAGTTCTTCATAATAAGCCCTTTCATTATTGTCAAGTACATTTTTTTTAATATTTTAGTATTTTTCGCGAAATTTTGCGAGCAATATGTAAAATTTAAAAAAATACAAAAACAATATTTTCTCAAAAACGGCTCCATATTGTTACTTTAAATTTTTGGTAGGGATAGTGCTGAATGTACATGACATAAACGCCATGTTCATCTACACTTTCGTTTTTTCAAAACTTACAAAAATGTAAGTTTTTTTACTTGTAAGTCACGTCGTTAATATTTATATTAGTGACAATTTCTTTACATTATTTTATTTATGAGTTCATATGCTTTAAATATTGTTAAATGAAGTTTCTCGAAAATAACTGTTTTCTTTGAAACCTGAATCAAATTTCCGCATTTTCAGAAACGCTTAAACGCCATTTTCTCACAACAGCTCCATATTTTTCTTCTATATTTTCGAACGTGTCATATTTGCACTCTTTAATATGACGTAATGTTCATTTCGGGGTATTTTGTGATTTTTAAAACACTACACAAATGTATTTTTTTAATATCTCTCATGGCGTTAATATGCACATTTCCTGCAATTTGTAATCACTATTGTATTTGTGATTTTAAGTGCTTGAAATGACTTCAAATGAAGTTTTGCGAAAACTCAAAAATTTTCTGTGAAAACGAGCTTCAATTTTTGAATTTACAGTAGCGCTTAAGCGCCATTTTCTTTAAAGCGGCTGAAAATTGATTTTTTTTTAATTTTGAAAGAAAATTGCAATTTAGGACGAAGTTTTACTGTTCTTTAGTTTCATAAAATAATATTTTCGCTCTATTATTAGGAAACCGAAAAATTAAGATTTTTTTAAAAATGTACTTGAGCGGCGATAGATGGCAGCTGGCAAGGATATGAGGAAAGTTCGAATAGCTAGCCGAAACCAAAGGAAATAGAAAACTAATATGGGAAAGTGCCATTCTGTGGCACCACTAGTTTATATTTCGAATGTCGAAAAATAGGTGCTTCACAAGAAACTGTTTCGTGGGTTCGCATCATGTGTTTTTCAGCATTACTTACAATCTTTGGAAACGTAGTCGGTAAACGGAAATCTTTTGGCTGTTGTCCACATAAAAAAAATTATCTTCAAAAGAAGAAATTTGTCAACGCTGCAAAAGTACGGATTCAAAAAAATCACTGTGTGACTAATTTTTCTGTGATCCTGCAGTTCTAGTGTGAACATAATTCTATGTTATACTACGATTTTTCCAACTTTGCCCCTGGGAGGTAACAGCTGTTGACAGTTTCCTCCAATCGGTTGGATGAAACCCTCACCAGCTGATACCTGCTGGGAGTTGGAAAATCCGCAATAGAGAGACCAAAAACTGCGCGTTTGCAATTTTTGAAAAAGTGAAAATATACTGACAATGGGTAAAATAGTTTATTATATTATATTTTGTTAGTATGTTCCCATTATAATGTAAGATATATTGAAAATAATGCATGATATTTGATGCCAAGTGTACACTGAGAAAAAAAACGAACCTGTTTTCTACACTGAATAAAATATTCAGTGTTATATACAAAGTTATTAGAGTAATTTCACTTCTCTGTTATTATAAAAGCGAATCTTTTGTTTTAATCATAATGTCGTTTTCATCATCAAAAAAGTTTCGTTGTATATTTGGACAATAGAACCATTTTCATTACAAATGTATAATAAACACTCACATATATGCATAGAACTATTGCAGCCATTTTCAAAGTGTACGTGATTTAAAATTATATATTTTTTTAAATTTTCTTAACTATAGCTCAGCAATTTTAAAAAATCTGAAAAAAGGCACGTTTTGTGTTTTAACAATAACTTTTGAGAGTTTTTCGAGCATGTTCAAGGGTTCTTAAACAGTAATTTTTTTTGTTTTTAAGAAAGAAACTTTGTGTTTGAATTTGGCGCTGAGAAAATATCAAAAAAATGTTTTTCAGATAGCATAAATTATTTTGATATTTTCCACATTTTCTCTATCAGATAAATTAGTGTTAAGTTGACGAAACAATTTCAAAAAGCACGTTTCTGACTGTACAGGGGTGTGGGTGGTGGGACGGAGGCTAAGAAATCTTTTAAAAATATGTTTATGTTAGAATTATATTGTAACTACTCATTTTCCATTTGGTTTAGGGAACATTTTATCATCTTATGCGGGGGGACTCGTCCCCAAATAAAAGATTCGAAATCCCACCTCTGGATGTGTCACATTGTTTGCTGTTTAGTAGCAGGTCAACATTCCTTTTGGCAGTTTTTTGGATTAGTTCTTTCACCTGCTTACTACTCCTAAGATTAATATACTTGAGTGAGCATTATTGATCTTTGTGATTTTGGTAAAGGCCATGGCACCAGAGGCACATCTGTTATTCCCCAGCACACGGTAGTCACTGTGGTTCTTCTTGCAGAGGATGCATTGTAGTTCACCTCTGCAGTCTTTGCGATGTGTCCACTTTTACCACATATACTGTGGGTGTTCCTTCTGTCTTGACCTGAAGACATGGTTAATATTATATGTTCGTAATCAAGACCTTTGAAGCATCTAGTCAATTTGCACTTCTCCTTGATCTGACAGATAACCCACCCTAATTTAATTTTCTCACTGCAGTAGAGATTTAGGGCTAACTGTTCCGTCCACGACACAAAGCCCTCGCGCAAAGGCGGGTGGTCGCTCCCTCCCCCCGGAGGCGGCCGCTCCCGCAGGGTGCGCCCGCCGCACCCACACCGCACCCGCGTCGCCGGGCCCTCCCCCGAACGGCGCCCCTCCTGCTTTCCCTAAGGGCTGTAGCCTTCTGGCTAGCAACGCGACATTCACTTGTGCCAGGACAGAATTGCGAGACCCACCGCAAGAGGCACAGGCCTCACCGCCTGCCCAGGGCCTCGTTGCTGAGCAGTCTACGCTTACAAGCAACTTTCATGTTTTGCGCTTCGCGCACGTAAACCCGCTGCCTTCGGCACGTGTACTTGTAAACCTGCCATCGGTGGGTACTACAGAGCGGTACGCACAGACCCGACTCACACCGGCAGTCACCGGCTGGCGAGAGAGTGTGTGTGCCGCACACACATACTCCTGCAGTCAGGGCCCACCTACGGCCAGGTCCGTGGCCAAGCTGCTGGACAGACTCTCCGACTGTGTGGGACGCCTGCATTCCAGCTTCGCCCGGGAGAGGAGCACCGCTGGTCGACGCATGCCGCAGCCACCCAGCAGCAGGTCTTCGGCAACACCGTGTGCCCATGGACGTGTAGTGCGACAAAGTTCACGACATCACCTTCACGGTGATAAGTAAAATAGAAGTAACGAAGAACATCCATTTTATATCATTCATTCAATTTCATTTCTGTTAATTAATATTTCATTGGTCATATCATCCCATTCACATAGACTAGAAATTAAATATCAATAAAATGTATGTGCAATGAAATTCTTGTAACTTTGTCATCCTCCGCCTCCCCTCTTAACCAGCGCCATCTCTCGCCGGGCACTCAGGGGTGGCGTGTACAATTTATTTGTATAAGAGAGCTTTTCAGTCTGTTCGCGGCCCCCCCGTTCCAGGTATTCTTCCCCCTTCTCTGTACACTAACTCTGCTGGCAGAAAGATTGTTACTATTTGTATTCTGCCGTATCCCCTCCTCAATTGGCATGAATCAATAATCTGTCTTCTGTACATTGTACTCTAAGCGATCTCTTCCACAACTTCTTTGTCTGCTACTGACTCATCCTAATGTTTCTAATTTCAACTAGCTATTTTGGTGTTCGTATGTTCCCCTTGGCTTGACACATACATTCTTTTCTACGGCCTCGTGTAGTAAAGCTATATTGCCACTCTTGCCTAGAATGATAAGCAGCTTCTTCTTTGTACTTCTTTATTTTTGGATGTCAGAGTTGACTTCCCCTTCTTTGTCCGCCACTTTAATAGCCTGAATCAGTGTGCGACTATTCTTCGGCATAGCTGCTTCTCTTCTTTTCTTCCTGTTCTTCCTAGGGTGCTTGAGAACCAACTATTCCTATATAGCTTCACTTCCTATAAGTACAATTTCTCCTTTCTTATCCTTTCTACCGATTTCCAGCAGAGGGCTAGGAACTTCTCTCGTCTTACTCTCCTGCTGAGCAAGGCCTTCAGGCTTTGCATGCTGTGCTGGCAAGACTCAGAGGACACTTCTGTCTTTGCTCTTCACCTGCGGGAAATTGGTCCCAGATCTCTCTTCCTATTGTCATTGCTTGACATTTGTTCTTAATAATGTGAATTTCTTCTATGGCTTTATCCAACGGTTCTTTCACTATTCTAGGATTATTTCTTAATAAATTGCTTCCACCTACGAATAAGATTACTGGCCAGGCTTTCAATTAATTTCGTCTTGGCAATTTGCAGCTGTTTCATAAATTCCATTTATTCCAAAACAGGTCCATATCTGTACCCGGTTTTGCTCCTCTAGTAGCACAGTGTTCCTTGCTCTCCTTCCATAGGGATATGTGAAATGGATCATAAACCTGAGAATTAAAAAGTAACTAATAATTAACCTTTTTAACTAATTCACCCTAAACTCGAGCGAGTCAAAATCTGTAAGAGAATAACAATATGTTACGTTGACTGCCAAGTCTACAATGTTTGATTGTCTCGATGAAATCATGAAAATGCCAAGTTTATGCCTATACATACAAATTTATAATTTTGTTGTGAATTCACGAAGTCGCCCAACAGGAAACCCAAATGTTATTATATTGATTTGGGAACCTGGCTCTCTTTTATTCTTTCTTCTGTCATTCGGTTTTTGTTACCTACTAAAATATACACACATATTTTAACAACGCTGACAATATGATCAGCAATTACTTATTCGTAAACAATATTCCGAAATGCTACTCGGAGAATTCTCCGTGCGTATCCGCCGTACATACACCAGCTTTCTATTGTACAAAACATAACACGACATATAAATTTACTCTTTGAATATACCAACACAACATATCTTGAAAGAAAACAAATCCAAATAACAATCAGTCATTCATATTTAATTTACATTTTATTCGAGCGGTGGCTCTCCTTTAGAGAATTGAATTGATTCTAACGGCCATTTACTAAATTGTTTGGCAAAATTGTGTCCCCTCGTGGTTGTTGGACCCCGCAACCGCTGCAAATATATGTATAATAATAATAATAATAATAATAATAATAATAATAATAATAATAATAATAATAACAACAACAACATCCTTACCAATACAAAAATACATACGAAGCACGAGCCCTTGAATTTAACAATAACAGAACATCTTGACACCCTACAACAAAAGCTTTTGGTGTTAACAAAACGCCTTCGACGCTACAGGAATTGCACTACGTGAAAGCAACAGAATTCTCTTTTTAACAGAAACCAGAAAGCATTCTACAGGAATATGTCAAAGGGCCAACAGGACTTGTAAATGATATGAAGAGTCAAAACTTTCCCTCAAAGGCACAAATAAGAACTTTTGGAAGCCTATCTGGTCATCTGCTGTGTCCACACCCAGATTATGACCGTGGATTTGAAAATGGAATATGAAGACACGAGACATTCCTCTAATGCGTGAAACAATCATGACCGTGGATATTATTCCAAGCAGCTTTGAAAAAAAAGCACATAACTGGAAGGCACCAGGCAGTGATGGCCTGCACAATTATTGGCTGAAAAAAATTTACGAGCAACTCACATCATATAGCTAATATTAATTCAATATTTTTCTTTCACAATCAGAAAATCTACCTTACCTTCCTCACTGAGTAGAACATTTCTTGTTACCAAAGGAGGGTGGACACTTAAAGACCCCTCGAAGTACGGCCTATAACCTGCTCTTTCAAAACTTTCTACATCAAACTCATTAAACACTTGTAGTTTCACCTAAATGATGATGCACACATTGAGAAGCAAATTCGAACAGAAAGGGATGTAGACCTGATCTCAGGATGCAAGGAGAACTATTATAGACTCTGTAATATGGGGTCAAGTACTGAAAAAACAAAGAAACTTGTTTGCGCATGCTACAAGATTACGCTAAAGCATTCGACACCATGATCCCATTCTTGGTCCTTCAATGTTTGGATGGTACAAGGCCACCCGTTTATTCCAAAACTTCCTGAAAAAATGCGATTGAAGTCGATGAATACAAAAACTGTGTCTCTCTAATGGAAAACAATCCGTTCCCACACAGTTACTATTACACATCGCCGAGGGATTTCCAGGGTAGACTCTTTTAAGCCCTTTATTGTTGCTGCTTAGCCTTGACCCTGTCTACTCTACTTAATTCCATCTAATTCATGGAAATCGTTCTTTAAAAAAGGGAACTCAACTCTTCTTCGTTGTCTCACATCTTCTTTACATGGATGATCTAAGCTCTATGCGGAACACTGAGAGTGATATGCGGCAACAATAAGTGACGGAGAAGTTCACTGACGACATCAGATGAAATTTCGGTTTGGATTACAAGTGGCAGGAGAGTGACTATCCATTCGGGAGTAATATGCAAGTTATAAATTTTGGAAACTGATAATTGAACACAAAGTTACCTTCCTGCAACCCATGAAACTTACAAATACCTTGGGTTTCCAACAGTCACTCCGAAATCAAAACACACTGTTACTGAAGAACATTACTAACATGAAATGTTAAACGGATTGCTGGACTCTTAAAAAACTCAACTCTCTGCTAGGACACCTTGTGCAGGCCATCAAGTAATTTTTGTTAATTTCAGTGCTGACTACCCCCTTGGACCGTTATTAAATGGAGCATTACCGACCTCGACAAACCTCCAGAGGGACAATTCGAACCGCTATTGACTCAACACCGAAAACATCACCCCATTCGAGTACTGAGGGTTTTACCCGTTCCAAGTCGCAAGGAGGCGAGGTATTGTAATCTCAATCTACACAGCCTCTCAAATTGCTTCACTTCAAAGATACTTCTTGGAACATTGTGGGAGAGTTTCAGCAGCAGTGGAGCGCAGTTGATATAACTATAGTCCTCTGAATTTTGAAAAGCTTGATCCGCCTGTTCAACCAATTTCATTGCTTTAAAACGGAGAGGGAAGTATAAACTTATGGAAAGCGAAGGCACTGCATGGAAGGTACCCTCACGCAAAGCTGAAGTTAAACCAGAAGTTCGGCATCTCTGCGTCGCACGCATGACTGCCAGCACGGGATCTCTTTCCGGAGACAGAAGCCTCATGATAGCTATCCAGACCAAGTGGGTACCAACATTGAACTTACAGAAAAACACATTCTGAAAAGAGATTCTACCATTCATTCCGACTCGTGTAGAAGATGTGGGTGCAAGCCGAAACCATCCAACACGTGACAAAGTGGCATGTAGGGCAGCTACGCACAGTTGAATACCAAAGGAGGCATTTTGATGAAGTGGCCGAAGAGGTCCACAATTATTGCTGTGAGAACGGGGCTTACTCGCACTTCCGTGCCCGTATTATAAATATGTGCCTCAGAATGTGTTTGAAAGTTAGTGAGCACCACACTCTATGGGATGCTATCCATTATCACAAAAATTGACGGACACGTCGGCGGCATAGACCCGATATAACGTACATTGATAGAAACGATCAGCAGGTTTTCCTTATCGATATATCAATACCCAATACCAACAACATATCGGGAAAAATCAAGAGGAAAAATCCAGAAGTATACTGGATCTCGTCCATTGAAGTCGTAACTCAGTGGAAACTTCAGTTAAAAGTTTGACAACTGTGCCTATAATAATATCAGCTTACAGGAGTGATCCCCGAAAATGACACTTCGAGCACTGGAGTGTCTTCACTTGGATGCCAGGATGGAATATAATATGCAAAAGTCTGTTAATTTTGAAATACATGCCGTATTTGTCAGAAAGACAATAACTGAAACCCTTCAGTAAAGCAACCACACACCTTTGTCATCAATTCCTGGTGTGTGGTTGACATTACCGACCCAGTAGGATAACTCGTGCAATATGTAAAATAATCAATTAATAATAATTAATAATAATAATATAATATAATTATTATTATTATTCCAATTGAGTATCATTTGGTCGTTATTCATACAACATTTATTATTTGGATTTTAGTTAAATTATTGTAATGAAGAAATTAAGAAATCTAATCTCATCAGGTCTTTTTTGTTCAGTTTCCCTGGTCCCTTAAGCAAATGGCTGAGATATGCCCTTGTTTTCGCTTTCTGGACAGTCATGGTTAACTCCGCTCTCTCACCAAAGACATCATATGTGACTCGTCATACCCGATTGAAAATTTGTATATGTGACTCAATAATAATAATAATAATAATAATAATAATAATAATTAATATATAATAATAATAATAATAATATAATAATTAATAGATAATAATAATAATAATAATAATAAAGCCAGTCCACCGCCGGCTGTTTGCACAGGGCCTCAATCTAGGACCAGATTTCTGGAACGCAGTATACGACAGTCTGCTAAGGACAGAGATGCCGGAAGGCCTCGTCTGGTCGGATACGCAGACGACAACAGCGGCCGTCATGAAGCCTGTAGCGTTGAGCTAGCCCAACTGAATTGCTAAACCAGGTGAATGAGGCGAGGTCAGTGACTGGATGGAAGGCCATGGGGGTCTGCAGGGCACCGCAAAAACGGAACTCGTGGTACTCACCAGAAAAAAGAATCCCCACCATGCTTACCCTACAAGCCGGGAAGAGAAAGGGTACTAACGAAAACCGTCCACAAAAGATCTGGTGTAACCCTCGACACGAAGCTTACTTTCTGGCGCCCCATTAGAAGCCGCCGGACAAACCACAACCGCGAGCACTCAGCAGGGTTGATGGCCAATGTAGACGGCCCACGGCCAACAAAAGCGAGACTGCTGATGTCCGAGCAGTACAGTCAATGCTGTTCTACGGAGTTGATAGTGTGGGCCAAGCGATGACTGTTGAAAAATACAGAACAACGGATCTCAGCGTTCAGCGTATGGGAGCACTGAGGGTGGCATTGCTCTTACCGAACAGGTCTCCCGCAGAGCCATCCTTGTAATCGCCGGGCAATACCCGATCGACCTGCTCGCGCTGGGAGGCGCAAGGAATTTATGACAGGAGCGCAGGCGACGACGCAGAGCGAAAGCGGCACAAGAGGAAGCGGAAGAGACATGGGAGCGCTTGCAGAAACGCCTGGAACGACGGGACCAAAGGAGTGACGCACACGACTTATGTAAGAAGTTGTTGCCGTGGGTCCAACGCGAGTTTGGAGAAGTGAACTTCTACCTCTCCCAAGTTCCTGACCAGGACCACGGCTTTACTCAGAGACTATCTCTACCGGGCATGGGAGGGTTCAATCACCCCACTGTAAGCACTGTGGAAATCAATTGGACACCGCCGAGCACACCTTTTTCCACATATTGGGAATGGGGCATACCCTATTAATGAGGCAATGGGAATAGGAGGGTACAGGACCTTTAGAATAAGGAAAACATTATTTTCAAGGATAAATGTTTATTTTATTGAACTAAATAATTAATAAATATATTTTCACTTTAAATTATAAATTATTTAATTGTGATGAAGAAATTAAAATTTTTTTCAGCACAGAATATTTGTGAAATTTTTCACATCCACTGACAGAAAGAAGTTTTCTTTCTTTACGGGTGGAGCTTCTTGGAGCAGGTCCATCGCAACAGATCCACCCACACTAAAATCTGGCTTTTCTCTCTCAGTAGAAGCTTTTTGATATGGTTCTGCTTGAACAAGGTATCACAACCAAGATTACATTGACGATATTTTATAATCAAATGTGTGTTGTTTATTTGTGTTTTGTGGCATTTGGCGAAGGTGTTTGGCGAGTGGCGAATGGCGTTCATAATATGGAACCAGAAAGTTATCTACACATAAGTTCGCATCTTGGGAAAAGAAAGAGAGCTATCTTTCATTGATAATTACCCACAAAGGTCAAATCTTCAGAGTTTGTCACTTTTCTTTAGATTATCATTGTTAGATACATTGAAATATGTTAGAAATTCTTCAAATCTGTTTCTTGATATTCCTCTTGCTACTTCTGAGTGAAGTAGTATGTCAATTCCAATATCACAGTCAAGACAGTTCCTACTATTACCATAATACATACTGAACAACAAAAATGCAATAAATATTTTCATTTCACAATGCGACACATCAAAAGTGTTTTCTTTGAAAAAAGTATAGTCCTTGCTCATTTCAACTAGCAAATTCAAAACTTTAAATTGTAATCATATTTTAAAATAAATTAAAAAAATATCAAGAGGAAACTATTCTCTTTGCAGAAAATCTGGTTGTTCCCAAATACATTCTTAATGACTATCATTTGCTTTCCACATCATTGTCATATTTCTTTGGCATTCTATAGCATCAAAACTTTAAATTACACTGAGGAATATAAGGATCAAATGAATTCAGTTCTTTCAATATTTCCAATAATATATTTATAAATAATAAAGCAATTCACAGGCATAAGGAACTGTCAATTAATTCAAAAACATTATTCATTCATAAGTCAAGTAATGAATAAATAATTATTTAAAACAATATATTCTAATCAATGATTACTGAAATGAAAATCAAAATGAACGCAATTCGGAGATGGGAAGATTTCTATTTATTATTCCTGAAAGGTTCTGAAGATTGTTATGAGTACAATCTTTACATTAAGTCGAATATTTAATTATTAATTATATAAAATTTACTTCATCTTTGACTTCAACAAGTGTTAACAAACTCAAATTGTAACATTGTTACAATTGAAACATTGTTAAAAAAGAAAGAAGTTCAATTGGATCTCTTCTTGCTAATTCTCTTTACATGTTACTTGTAGAGATAAATCAGTTACACAGCCAAACTTTCAGATTTATTGTAAATCAATTGTTAAAAATGAATGGATATTATAAAACATAATAAAATTTCTGCAATTCAGCATGCCATAATAATGCAAGAATCTGAAAGTATCATTTAATGGATAGATCTACAATCTTAACTCTTGAGAAACATGTTTAATTTCTACTCCTTCCCACTAGATGATAATAATCTTTAAATAATAATTATTATTGATGATTTTCCTATTCAAAAAATTATTTTAGCAAATTTATTCTTTGTTTTCATTGTATTAACAAATTATTAATGTGTTTTTTAGATTTTGTTATGAGTTTTATAAATTATTTTAATGTTGGAAAATTTGTTGCTGTTAATCTAATCAATATCCATGGTTGCTGCAACAAACGGAAGCATTTCATTCAAATTGTTCTTATTATACACAAAATCAAATTGTCTTAATATTTGGTGAAGCTGCATCTCAGTGGGAGAAAGCTGTTTAACCACTTGAGAAATAGGTTCATTCTTGGTCAAAATGCATACACTTTCAAAATTCACATTGTTAGCATTTAAAAATTTTACAGCTAAATAGACAAAATTAAATTCTCAGACAATTTCAGATACTATATCTATGAAGTCAGGGAATGATCCCAGTAAAGGATGTAAATGATTGAAGTCGTACTTAGTGATAATCTTTAACACCAAATATGAGAATTAAAATCAATTAGTAGAGCAGGGACCCTGAGGGGTACCAAGTTATAAAATTATTATGTACAAAGTGAAAGTGAATGGTTAAGTGACTGGATGATGTAAACAAAAAAGAAGCAAACATTCATATTCAAAAATATTATTCATACTAATACATGTCTTACTTTTGGGATATTTGATCAGGAAATTTCATTTAAATTACCATCAGAATATTTCACCATAACTGAAGAGCTTACTTCCAAAGTGATGTATCTCAAAACAATACCATTTTTCAGGAAGAGAAAGTAATTAAATTCAGTCTTATAGTTCAAGTTAAGATTCAATGGTTTTCTAATTCTGTTTAACATTGGAGATACATCATTTTTGAATAGCTATTTGACAGCCTGAGAAATGTCTTAAGAATATATTGATAGGCAAACTAGAAAACAAAGAGAAATAGATATACATCATTTGAATTAAGCCCTTCAATTCATTGGGGCATAAACTAAAACATACTGATAAAAAATAAAAAGAGAAGAAAAGGAAATTCCTGAACAAAAGAAGGATTTTTTCCCCAGTATATGTATCAATATAAGAAATTAATTTCATAAAACATTATTATCTGAATTTAAGTGTGCAAATATTTCTCATGTATAAATTTTTGATCAACATAAAGAGAGAGATTGATAACAAAGAGTATTATTTTTAATATTTCTTTACATGTTGTAATACATTTTCACATTTAAGTGACAACTTCTACTTACTCATGAATACTCGTGTCAAAACATATATGTATTATACACTGTTTATGTTTGGTATGAAGATATACACCCTCAAAAAAGATTGAAAGTCAGTCATAATTCTCTATTATGTTTTTTAGTGATAGCAAATATGATATAGTTACTAACACAATTGTTTCTATATTTAACATTTTCATAAGCAGTATTGTAAAACAGGTAATCTAATGTATCAGCAGGACAAACTTTATATAAAAGTGCCTTAGGTTTGTTACACAAGAATTCCTGTATACATTTGTATAACCATACGAAATTTTATATGTATATATACACATTTGTATGGAATTGAAAAAAAAATAGCTTTCCTGTTCAAAGGTTTAATGCACCTCTGAAAGTCGAAATATTGTTGCTACCCTCATTTGGATTCAGGTTCTGGAGATCTCTGGGTCTTACTTAATTATCTTATCTGCATATCCATGATGTTGCCCCTTGAAATATTTTCAGTTGCATTGTTTTGGCACACCATGTTGTATTTAAGTAAATGTCACAGACATATAGAATAATTATTACTACCAGAAACATTCACTTTGATGAAGTAAGCAAATCAATAAAAGTATGTAAAATTCAAAAAAGATAACAAGGAGTATGGTTCTAAATAATGACTTCAGGCGTTCAGAACAATCATGTCATATGCTAATAAGGAAATTCATTAGTATTCAAGGTACAAGTTTCTTTTTTGTAATATCAAAGGCACACATCAATATTATTTTATATAGTTTTGCCGAAAATATGAATTTACTTTTCACACAACATTGAACATCAAATTAAGCTCAAACAGTCAACAAAAAAAGGGTTGGCAATCTGCCTATCAGTTCACATTCTCTGGCAAATATACTAATTTCAATTTCTTGAGTTCAGTGATTTGCAGAAACACGCCCAAGGTGAGAGATGATTCATGGGGCCTTACGCCCTTCAGAAGCCAATGATACAGGTTCAGAAATATAGATTTTACTAATTTTCTTTACTAAAAATAGAAATTTAATATATCAATTGTTAACTTTATAAATATTAACTAAAAGTCAACAAATAAAAATATATTTATATTCAGCATAAATTTAAAAAATCTTTATACGGAAATATCATATTGGCTGGACATTATACCTGACCCCTTCCCACTTCCACTCAAAAAATCGTGGGTGTATCTCAGATGATTTGTAAATGTAAATGTCCTGGGCCGCAGTTTTAAAATCATCAGATTGTTGTTCTCTAAAAAAAGGTTTAAAATAAACACAAAAGACAAAAAGCAGGTTATAAGATTTTTTTAAAGTATTTTTGTACAATTAATCACTTTTAAATGTCATTTCCGTATTTATAGAAATGCTGAATATAAAAATAATTTGTTCGCAATGAATTCAGATTGAAGTTCATTCTTAATAATTTTGTGGCCGAACAAACTAATTTTTTATTCTCTAAATTTGCCAACAAATATTCCTTTCTGAGCTTAGATGTAGCTTACCTTAATAAGTGTACAAGAACAATTTATTGGAGCTTTCTTCTCTCATTAGCATCAAACTCAAATATTTTATACAGAAGTTGAATATTTTTTACCCTTAGACTATTATTAGTTCCACCTTGGTGGAAGACATTCATGTAGTTCAACAAAAAGTGCATATATTTCAAAATTTTAGAAATACAAATCATTATGAAATGAAGCAATTAAGAAAGAACTGAAAACAGGCAACCTAGCAGAAGACATCACAAATTATCAAAGGAAATGGAGAAAACATGTGAATAGAATGGATAAACAATTTCTACCACTGTTGGCAATACCCTATAGATCAATGGCAAGAGGGATAGAGGCAAACTGACAAGAAGATGGCACCAGCAGGAACACTTCACCTCCTGAAGGAATAATGCTTTACTACCCACTAACAGGACAGGACCACCCCTCCTAAACCGAGGATTTGTTGTTGATGATGATGATGATGATGATAGAAATATAAATCATAAAAGCTCTTAACAAAACTTGGATACAAAATGGATATCAAATAAAAACAGTGAATAAAAAGACTAATGTAAACACTCTTCTCTATAAATTAGCGCTAAAATATGAAATGAACAGAAAGTCAGCCCCACAATTTAAAAATATTATGATTTTTTAAATTTAAATTGATCATATATTTACTTTTATTATTAAAGTAAGTGAATAGTTCAATTTTTCAATGTCAGAATTAGAACAAACTGTATTTTAATTACTAATTATAATTATCACGGTTTCTCCCTAAATTGATAGATCTTTCTAAAAGGATGTTTCTGAATCATGTAGTAAACACTGACATCCTAGCAGATTCCTTATAATTGGGTAATTCCAGACCATTTACAATGTAACACACATTTAAGAAAAAGGACAAATATTTAAACCAATGGTAGGATTCAAATTCAAGACACTTTGAGCTGAAATACAAAGATAATTCCATATCTACATACCTAGGCCATTATAAATGTACAACAAAACCTCCATTATTCTGGGTTCGTTTCAGAATGAAAATTATTATTAAATGAATGAATTGGAAGGGGAAAAATCAATTGATTTGGAAATTATTCTTAATTGAAAACAGAAAATGGAAGAAATGAAACAAACATTAATAATTAAAAAACAAAGAAAAAATAACCAATTACTGTTTCTGCAAAGAAAATTGTAATGCGAAATTATAATGTAATTTACACTCCTACAATGAACCACCATAAATTATAATATGTAGCTTTTTGAAGTTCTGATTCTACATCTTTTTGTGATTTTTAAATATTGTAAACTGGTCTTAAAGATATTTCAATAATATAATGTTCCATGTCAAGTCGTATGCTGATACTGTTTTCATTAAAAACTGAAAGCTTGTTGAACCACACATTCTACAGAACAAAATAATATATACATCATAAACATATATCTACATCAATATTAACCTGTAATTCCTTTGTTTATTCTGTTCCATAATTGACTTCCCAAAAATATCAAAAAGGAAGGACCCACCCCAGGTGTCATGCTGATTTTTTTAAAGAGATTGTGAAGAAAGTAGGTAGAAGAAATGTTTGCAACATGGTTATATTATGTTTGATCAGTTGGAAAAAAAAAAAAAAAATTAAAAGCTTCTTTGAATTATATTTTTCAGATTTCTTTCCAGTTTACCATTTGAATAAAAAATTATTATTTCAATTTTCCAATGAATATCCTCTGCAATGCCTTGCACAATAGAGGGTCTGTTGCATTTTAAATTTTTTTAAGAAAAACATGGGAAGAAAAAAAAAAGATGCTCAAGAATTAACTTGTTGTAACAATTTATTTGTTTCAGGAAAAGGGAGGATCTTGGAGCAGGAGATGGTGTCTTTCAGCCTCTCAAAGAAAAAAAGTATTCTCAAAACATTCTTCAACCTCCATCTGAAAGTTAATTGATTTTCTCAGGAATAAATTGAAATATATTTTAATATCAAAAACACACCTTAGGACAAGCCTACTGTTCATGATATTATTATACATGAATAAAATAAGAATTCTTTCTTAAAAGATTCAAAAGAATCATTAGAAATCTCAATAATAATTGAATAAATATTCATTTATATTTTAATTTCAACTACATACTAAATGAATTATCCTAAAGCACTGAACCACTGTCATATTCTCCCCTCATTTGATCCTTTTAAAACTGAAGAAGTCCAACTTGACAAAATCTTAAATTCTTCATTTTGAATGTAATTCACAGCACTCTTGAGTGAATGAAATGCATTTATAACATTTATTTGGAGATAACTTTAGTATTGTGTATAGGATTATTGAGGCAAAATCAAAACCAGGCAATTATTTTCATTTAATAACACAATTAGTTATACCAATATTACCACCTGTTTTTGGTGTAATATTAATCTTTCTTGATATTAATTTACACTTTTAAGCAAAGTTCAGAAAGTTTTAAAGAATATTTACATTTTAATTCTATATATATTTAAACTCATATAAATAAAACATTTAATGCAAATTAAGTTATTTTGTTACTTCAGGATAATTCATATTGGAACTTTTTTTGTTTCCAATATCATTTCCTAATAAAAACTTAATGAAATTGTGATTTCACTTTTTGTTCACAAAATGCAATGATGATTTTATAGGTTTTAACATTTTATTAATGTGAAAATAAGATAATATTTAACCAAATAATAAAAAAACACTAATCAGAACTAAGAATTTTCTAACAATCTTTCCCTAAAAAACTGTACCCTAAGTATAGTGATTCTTCTTTTACAAGACGACCCTTCTTTTAGAAGATTGTTTAGTCAAATATCTTGCTTTAATCTCATCTCCATTTACTGAATGTTAGATAAATCTGATGTCAAAACAAGGTAATTTATTTATCAATGCCTTATTTGTTGTTACACATACCACAGGCACCAGCATTTTGATCTCCCGTTTCTCACTAAGTACGACATGAAGTATTAAAAATTCTTTACAATATTTAATTATTTAGTAGTATACACTGAGTTAATTATTATAATGTATTTTGGTAATATACTAAGAATGTAGGAGAAATGAAATGGAGTATAGCAAAGATTTCTGGTACATAGTCCTACAACACACAGCATTTCATTTAATGGTGAGTTTTTGAGAAGCAGGTTTACAAAGTATTTTCATGCAGGAATATTCTTCAGAAAACTACACATAAGCAATGCATGATTGAGCATTATGACACGATATGAAACTTTTGCTGGCAAGAGTCATATCTCTCCAATAGCTCTTATATTCTTATTCTTTAAGTAGGATATGACAAGATATTGCTGCTGTAGAAAGACCTAACTGGAGAGTGTAACTGATCATATTGTGCATGTAAGGTATTGTACTTTTCATGAAAAATAGAAGTAATTTAAGACATTCTTTTATGATGAATATTTTATATTATCATGGAATACTAATAATAGTTTCTGATATCAGAACTTATTCCCAAGATGACAACAATAAACAATTTGAGTGAAAAAGAATAATTTATTAATGTACAACTTTTAACATATCCCCCTAAGTCAGTGATCTTGTTTTCAGTATTTATTAAAGGTAACTTGGAGGAACATTAATTGCAACTCTAATATGAAGGAAGTTTAGGAACTGAACTTTGGATTTGTCATTGTTCAATTCCAAACCTAAATGCTTGTTCATACCATTTAATTGGTGCTATAGAGATTCTTTCATTTTGTTCATTACCAATTTATATCTAGTTGCTCAAGCCTGTCTTGATCACAAACACACTCAAGTCATGTAACAATGTTTACTACTCCCAACACTGCATTATACTATTATTAATTTGTCATAATTATTTTGGGATTCAGATTCACAATTTTCTTACCACACCACACAATTAAGAGATTGAAAAGTTGAGTTTTAGTTGTCCTAAATCAACTGAATTACAAAGTGTAACTGAAAACCATACTGATTTAATACTGAATTTAATTAATTACTTCATTTCCCTTCTAACATTTACATATGTATTGAGATAGGTCAAAAAACTTAACCTTGGAATTTCTGTTTTCTTACTTATTATATGAAGCAAATGACCATGCATTACCGAGTTGTTTCTCATAGAATATAAATTTACTAGTTGAAACTGTGAAGATAGTGACATAATAAATGAACTGAATACATACAAAACTTATGAATGCTTCTTGACTGATATGCCTTGCTATTTCTACTTCTAAAGGAAACTAAAAGGAGAGGAAAAAATTATAGAAATTAAGTAGCTCTAAAATTTTGATGTGTTTTTGGGTCAAACATGAAAATAAGTTGATTTTGTCTCTGAATTCATGGGAGCATATTTAATCAGTAGATTGATCAACTGATGTTATCTTAACTTTCCACATTCCATTTTCTTTTCTTTGTGTAACTCTTTAAATTTTACATACAGTTTAGATATGATTACATTAAGATGAAGTTATTACTTTTATAAAATTACCATATTACAAAGCTTTTCTTCCGGTCTTTGAGTTTAGAATAAGGTGCACATGCATTTTATGGATTAAGTGGCAAGTCTAAAAACATGTAGACAGCTATTTACTTTGTGATAAAAAAAATATTCTGGAGTTTTATTGCCAACCCTTGCTTTTGACATTAATTTTTGTAGAACAGATCTCACCTTGTTCATGTGTCTAGCTGTATCACACAAGAAAATTCTCCTACACATGGCAGAACATGACACTAAGGAGTTTTGAATTAATTAATCATTAAATCAATTAAATCTGAATAATTCTACAAAAATTAGTTTATCACTGGCACTGTTTCACTTGAAGAGCTAAAAGGATTGTTTTCTATAATATACTATGAATATAGAAATAAGCAACGTATGTGAAATAAATTCAAAATAAGTGAACCAAAATGTGTTAAGAAACAAAATGTTTTTCAATTTATCACGACAGATTTGCCTTTGACAAATTTGTAATTAAAAGTAAATTGCAAGCATATATTCAAACTATTGAAGCTTTTTAATTAAAAGGTAGATATGAGATAACACTTCTACATTGATACAATAATGCACTCATTCAGTCTTTGTGCATCTCTGAGTGTACAATGCATGCTCTTAATTTAACATGGAAAGCTATTTACTGAAAATTAATTTTAAAACATGATTGTTTTGCATTATTAATGCATTGTATTGTAGTCTTTTTGATGTATACAAATGTTTTATTCCTTTTACAAGTTTGTAACAATTACCTCTAAACATAAGTAAATATGTGGACATGTATGATTTTCAAAAAAGTCCCATTCCATGTTATACTTATTGTCTTTATCCACAAGATACAAATACATTTTTAATTTTTCTATGTCTGAGAACTGTCAAAACTATAATTCAAGTGCATCAGTTATCAGTATATTTACTATAAATGTCACGTATTGACAATTTATTATTATAATGATATGACTTTGGTTAGTTACTGACTAGTAATCTCAATCTAAAACTAAGAAACAATATAACAGTTTAAGAAAGTGATTTACAAACTCTCATTAATATTAGATGATTTTATCTAACAATTTTCACATTAAACATTCTATAAAATCAAAATCTTGATACCAATTCAAATCATGTATCTTGCTAGTACTGCTTTTCACAAAGAACATATATGTTTAAATATCTTTCATTTCAGATATTTTATATACATGGTTTTTAATACAAAGGCCATTTCAATATTTTGTCATTATATTCTTTTACTGAATACAATTGACATATTTTTCTCATTATTTCACAGAAGTCTTTGCTTGCTTTAAGAAACATTACGCACACATGGAACACTTGCACCATTCCTCATTAAAATACACAAATATTAACAAACAAACAAAACACAACAATCTGATGTTTTCTACAATTGTTCACTATTTTGTTTTTCATCCTAAGTTATAAAAATGCACTTACCTCATATATGAGACAACAACAAAATTTAACAGTCAATAGAAATTTAAGGAACCTCCACATAATACAATCTTTTGAAAGGAATCCAAAGACAAATATGTTCCTTCACAGCACGACAACTTTCACAGCACAATATAACCAATCAACTTCACACTGTGGTTGAAGTTTGGCACGGATAAGTGGGATGGCTACACACTTAACAGTCACACAGGACATTCATCACTATCAGCTGCATAATCAGCAGAATTATCACTGTCTTCATCTACTTCATCTGTGTCAATGTTAAAATTATTCCTCCAGGTGGATGAAGAAGGGGATTCTTCCGTACATCCATCTTCTTCCAGATCCAATTCCATTACCATACTACTACTAGTTCCATTGCGAACCAATATGTCAAGATTCGGGGAGAGAGCATCATCTGCATTATTGTCGAATGCCCTGGAAGTAAATTTATTATTAAACTAAAACATTTATTTTCAGTAATAAAGGTGGCAAAACATCAATACGTTCTTACAGACATGTCTGAGAAATTAAATATTGTTCAGAGTGTGCCTAAATAAAATTTGACTAAAGAATTCACGAAGTTTTCAAATGTTGGAATAATATAAACATGTGAATTTTATTGTCTGAAATAAATTACATCCTGAAATTAATGGAATTAATTTGTCCTGGCCTTAACAACTAAAACAAGGCATGTGTGTTGTAGCACCTAGGTTAAAGAGTGGGGAATTCAATTCTCACCATTGGTATTGATGTGAATTGTATATGTGCACACAGAAACATTATTGGAGCTCATCATTTTAGTTTAACAAATGAAAAACTTAAACCTGTCCTCTACTTGAAATTTAGTGGATAAGATCATGATAAACGATACTGGGACAAGAGATAGCTGTTTATGGATTCTACAACAGATTTAAGTGAGAAAATAAATTGTGTAAATCAATGAATTGTACCCTGATGCAAGAAAACCTCTATGGACAATTAGCTAACTCAATTATGATCAGTTTCAGAGTTACATATAAAAGAAAATGAGGTACTTTATTAAACAACTTTTTGCTTTCATTTCCCATTCAACAATGAGTATAAAGAGTTGTAGCATACAAAATTCAAATACATAAGATTTACATAAATCACTTGAAGATTTCATTACTTTATGTTTTTAGTAATGGTAACAACAATAATTTCTTTCATTGTATGGTGAGAATTTACTATTTAATGCCAATGAAAATCCAAATAGCAGACAGTATCTTATGTTTGTTGGCATTGTTTGCAAACATGATTGCTATTTTAAAATGCACATTTTCATTGAAAGTTAAAACTTAGTCATTTACTTTCATGTAATACAAAAAGCATTAAATATTGATTCATTTTTGAAGGAAAGCCAACAAATTAAAAGCTAGCAGAAGCATAGAAATTCAAAGAGCATATGATCAAACACAAATTTATAAATTAAAACTTGTATTCCTTAGTCCTTTTTTATAAACAACACAAAACAATTCAAAAGATTTTTCAGCAAAGGAACCAAATAAGAGAAGATTAGTAAATTTGCTAATTCTTATAGGTATATGATCTATATTTCATACCCTTATATCAAGAACTTATGGTACACTTACGCATGTCTTATATTTTCTTTGAATATTTGGTCAACATCTGCTGAATATACAACAATTAATTTACACTTCAAACAGAAAATATTATTGATAATTCTGAACTACAGGAAAGAGATTTAATTTCATAATATCTGGGGTTATTGATTTCTACATGTTCTTTTGTGCCCATTCCTCTCTTCTTTTATAAAATTATATTTCAATATTAGCAATGGATATTTTCTATTTCATTATTCTTATATATTTTTGTCAATTCTTTTCATATTCTCTAATTTTCTGAATCATGCTCTTTCCAATCCCCTCTCAGCCTGTCCCTTACCTATTGCCTTACGATATCTTATTCGAGCTTTGATTATTTGCTCTTCTCTTTGGTTTAATATTCATGTTTTACTACCATTAATTCTAATTTGGCAAAGAAGTTGCAAAAAATAATTTTTATTCCAGCTATAACTTTCTTGTGATATTTTATTATACATCTAATGACCTAAGTTTTACCTTTTACTTTGACAAGTTTTTCTTTTAGTAATATACTACATATTTGTTTATTTATTATAATACTTATATAATTATTACTATGTATGTTTATTATTAAATTTATTTATAATTAATTAGTTTATTTATACATATGCATCATACTTAATATCACAATCAGAGAGAATATAACACAATATCGTAATCAAGCAAGGGGAAAAAGCATGTGAAGTGGGAAAGTACAAAAGACAATGGTTCACAAATTATCTTGGAAGAGCCATAAAAAAAATGTGGTGGGTGGCCCAGTTGTTTTGTGAATGAATGCAGCCATTTGCTAGGCTGTGTGAATAATTGAATGTAAAAGAAAGCAGTTAGGGACTCACGCGATTCAACAAGACTGGTGGCGTTTGCACGTAAAAACAAAGAGAGTTAGTTTGTCTTAAATATTTTTAAGATGAAAAATGTTTGTATATCAATTGAAACTTGTACATTTTTAGTTTAAGCATGAATTTGTACAAAAACAAATTCATAAATGTCTCTTTATAAAATAAAATGTATGCGTCGAATATGTAGTTGTCTCTGAAATTCGATCATTCCTTCCGTCCCTTGGATATTTTGATCTTGACTGAGAAGTACTTCATGCAGATGATGATGCCTATTGAGCACTGCAGGTAGTCCATGGTTTGCTATCACCTATCCTTTACCATTGTGGTACCTGGATGACTCCTGCAGTACAAATGCAGATTATACTCTCATAATTGGCTAGCAGTTTATGTGAAACAATTTTGATGTGATAATGACCAATGAGAGTAATTATACAAATGAAACAAATATGCACATTAACAGATAACTAAATATATTTAAATAGCATCAATGTGTGGTTGTAAAACAACTGGCATGATCCACCACTGGAATGAAATTTGTTACTTGTTCTATTATTCAATTGTTTATGACCATGTTCACTCTGTATTCTTTCCCTGTTATTCTTTTGACGTTTATAAAATTTGTTGAAATTTTCATTTATATATATTGTTTCAAAACTGTTACTCTGCATTATACATTATCAAATGGTGCCAAATTTACTTGGTCAATGGATTATATAGTTTTAATTTTCATTCCATCAAATTGTGACAAATTTACTTGGTCAACAGATTGTATAGTTTTCATTTTCTTTCCAAGTTCTACAGATGCTTTTTAATTTCAATATGGTTTATGTATAATACAGGTACTAAAAAACAGTAGTGACAGTACCAAGTATTCCGCCTTGCCTGAAACCAAAATTTTAGCTGGTAAGCTTCCATTTTTGATTCCTTGTATTCATTTCTAATAATTTAGAAAAAGTATTTGTCATTCTTGACTTTGAAATATTTATTTTAACTCTAAGTCAGACTTGTTCATAGTTTATTAATAACACACAGCAGTGCAGCATGTTTACCATAATAGTTCTTTTCTTTATTATATTCAACAAATGATATTTATGACTTTTCACTTTTTTTGTTACAATTCCTCCCTCTTCCATTATATTTTCATTGCTTTCTTCCATTATTATCTTCTATTTTAGCTATTATTTGCTTATTTAATAATACTTTTATGTTATTTGTTAGCTGATTTCTGGTTGGCCACTTATCTATAATTTTCATATTTGTTCGTTATTCTTATCATCTCAGTGATACTTGCTCGGAGCCAAAGGCAGTGGGTTCAAGACCTGTGGATAGCATGGTGTGCTTCTCCTATCATCACCCCTACAACCTCTCATATATATTCATTCCTAATGATTACAGATGGCAAACATTTTTGAGCAGAAACATTAGTTTTATAACATCAATGTTTTGCTCATGATATAAATAAAATTTCCTGTATCTATTTTATTTGTGGATTGTTTGCAATCGAAGCGATTGGTAACGGTCACTATTGTCGATTCCCAGGTGGCATGAACATTTTTGCTATTTGCAACCTTTTTCCATTGTTGTACATGGTAACATTAAATTGCACTTTGAACCTTGACTACACAGACTATTGATTAGAAAATTAAGATGACAGTTAAATTTAAGGCAGAATGTTCTTTAAACTAATATTGACGAGTTATGTATTACATTAGAACCAAGACATTTTACTTCAAAATGCTTCATCATTTTTAAAACATCGAAATTTTAACCATCAATGTTTTTTTGTCAATGTTTTCATCACCTTTTTGTGATGTATTAATGTTTTGTTAAAATTTTCCATTACTCCATATGATCACTCCCATCCTCCTCCACCTAGTGCAAGGCCGTGGCACCACCGCTGCGATAATCTGTCTTGGGAAAGGGGAGGGCATGTTGGTATAAGTCTTCTCCTTCATCTATGCTCTGGAACTGAGATGGCACATATTTTTATCATCATTAATCTTATATGGTGTATTTTTGTTCCTGATTTATATAGATGCCTTCCTATCTTCTTCATGCCCCCCAGTAAATTAGTCTGCTTGCATTTTAATTTTCTTTCTACATAGTTTTATACATTGTTCAGGGTAGACTTATGTGCAAACTTGCTCCAGGAAAAATTAACATTTTGATCTTACTTCTCTGTTCATGTTCTTTTGCAGGTGTACCACACATTCGGTGATTCGTGAGCAACTTCTCGCCGAATTTGGTAAAAGTAGTGTTCAAGCACCATCAAATAGGATCCGACCTTGTGCATTTACAATATGCTCAATAAGATTCCTAATAAATGTTAGGAGTACCATAGATTTAACTTTGTTGTAAAGATATCAGATCATTAGTAGTTCAATGATACAAACACATTTTTATGTAGATTTTTGCAATGTTAGTAATATGTTACTTGAATTCCTTACATTTATTACAAAATTTAAAAATACATTGATTCTGAAATCAGCAAAATTTACTGCATTTATGCTTCCAGAAAGGTACAAACTCTGAAGATTAAATTTAATAAGATGCTTTGAGTTTTATATTAGAATTATATATGGAAATATACATTTTAATAACATTTTAAACATGGTTTTTAATAAAATATCCCAAACTGCAATATCAGTGGTGTACTATACATAGCAGCAATTCTAATTTCCAACAAATAATGGTTAACATATTATTGAAAATTTACTTGTTGTACCAATGAATTCAAATAACCAATAATTTTATCAAAGACAGTACACATTTTGCTGAGGTCTACCAGAAACAAATTTAAAATTGAATGTTCCTGAAATCTACTCCTAAGATTCAACATTTTAATATTTTTCAATGTTCTAATTTACAAAGTTATATTGTTGCAAACAGAGGGCCATAATTGGTCAGTTTGTTGTCCATTCTGGTTGAATTTGATAGGCTTACATGGAATATATAGCAGCCACACCTGAAGTGTTCTATGATTCTAGTTTCCCATGTTTACTACATGTCATAATCGTGTTCTGAAATGCAGGAGTGTCAGCAACCCAAGTCCCAGTTAACTCAATTTGTATGTTATTCCACACTCAGAACAAACATATTTTTGGAATGCAACAGCAGCAATTATGTCTGTTGCAGTTACAGAAAGAATGAATTTTCTTTCAGCAAGTTAGTTATAAAATAATGAACCATAATTTCATCAAAGCATTCCATTTTAGCTATAACTTCATTAGGATTAAATGCAGTTTGGTACTGCCACTTGTTGTTAAGGTAATATACAGCACTTACAGGTACTCTAATGTAACTAGTTTAAATCGGCAAGAAAGCACAAGTAAAATAATATGTAACAGCAACCATGCAATTATCTATTTGATACAGGAAGGGATTTATCTAAAGAATATCAACAACTACAGAATGCTTGTAGCAGTACAAAATAGCTACCCACAGTGAATCGCCCATAATATGTTTTGCTTCTCTTCTGCTATGTTAATTTAATCTTTTAATAATTGTTGCTGCTAAAGGCTCAATTATTAAGGTATAAGAGATTGAAGAAGCTTACTCCTCATCAATGAATTAAGTCAGATGAGGAGAAAATAAACAGCAAAATAAGTTAATTACACATCATAATTATATCACTTGCAATATAAAATTGTTTGCATATGTTTTGAGGTAAAATGTAAAATATTAACTATTAATTCATCTTCCATAACAAAATTGTAAATGAGAAGCATTAAAGAATCATAATAGAAAATTATTAAAAAGCTTAGCTGATGTAAAGAAAATGGTGATTATGAACTGAATTTTAAGAGCATTCTCTTGAAGAACATCCTCCCGTAAGAAATTCTACTTCTGCCCTTAGTTTTGGGCACTTCACCTTGAAGCTTACTTTTGATTTGAAATCATAGGATTTCAAATCTCAATAGCTCAAAGAAGATAATTCATTCAATAAAGAAGTGGTTGGGAACACTAACGTTTGGCAGAAAGTTGAGCAAACACCACTCAATTTAGAACTAAAAAGACAAAATATACCCTTACATATCCACTAAAAGAGTATATTCTGTGGGCAAATCGTTACATGCAAATTGCAAAGCATACCCCTAATAATAATCTTGGCATCAACAATGCCAACAAATGTGTGATGATTTGTATAATACTTCGCAGAAAATACCTTTAAATACCAATCTAGGTAACTGTGAAATTACAAAGAAAACATCAGCTCTACAAAAACTATTAGCTACATGCTGAAGTGTCAAAAGCCAAACTCCTGAAATGCATCAGTGCAGAACACACATCCATACTTATACACACGGCTCCATGCAACACCCAGGAACAGAACAATTACTTACACTCTTTGGATGATAGTTACATCTCATCATCCAGCAGCCTGCAAACATCAATAACACAGTCAAAACCACCTGGTACCATTTCACTACTAGAATGTGCAGCACAGAAGAATTAATTTCAAGCATACCTCATCCATACTCATTCCTCTCAATAGGAATCTGCACTTCATCAAATGAACTTCTCTACACTTCTTGTAAATAATTAAGATATGACTTAAGAAAGGAAATGATAAATAAAATATGATAAATTTTTCTGAATGGTTAATAGATGATTTTGTTATTGTTGATTTTGTTTGGTTGCTGAGCTTTTTTAAATGAATAGGCACAAGCTCAATCATCCGTATTAAAATTACTTAAATGGAAAATATTAATATAAATTTTTCACAAAATAACAGAAAGAAAGGCAGAAGAGATAACAAAAATACAAGATACAGGTAAATAAGAGCAAAACTTCATGAATGAGGAATCTAAGACTAGAATGTATGATTGTCTACTACATCAATATATGAAATTGAAAGATAAATTATATTAAAAATGTAATTCAATGTGAGTGTTCACAAAAGCACTTACATATTTAGAAAAAAAATCAATCATCATTATTATTTCAAAAAAATCTTTTCTAAAAAAGGTATTATTTAACACTTTAGAGGCAAGATACAACATTTTGAGATCAGTATATGAGAAAGTATATGCAAGTAATTCCTGAAACACTGTGATAACAATGGATTTGAAAAGATCAATGCAAATTGTACAGTGTAGAAGAAATTAATTCAAAACAATGAAATGCAACATCACATCAACAATTTGAAAATGTAATATTTTATTAGTAATAAACTGGGTACACGGTATAGGCACTAACAAACAATAGATTAACCAGTGAATCAATTAGCTCATGATGAAAATGAAATATTCATAAGATGAAAGTAGAATAAAACTATCTGAACAAGGATTTAAAATATATTAAATTAAATACATATTCATGGGATGCAAATAATTAATGACTTTTATTAACTCTCATAATTTAAAAACTGAATTTCGTTAAATCATGCTTCCTCATTTTAGAAGAAAAAGGGCACAATCTACAACAGTGAAGTATTATGTGTTTTTAAAACAAACTAATTATAAAACTCTAAAATTATTACCAGAAAAAATCTAACCAAATGTATGACTCAAATACTGAATCACAATATCGCTTAATATAGATCAAAATTATAAATACAACACAGGTTCCCAACATCCCTTGTAACAATCTTTTGGAAAACAGTATTAGAGCCATAAATAATTCAAGTGAAATCCCTCCCTCTAAATTGATGAGAAATTTTCTTAGTGATAAAAACTTTGTCCAGGTTTGATGAATAAACATTTACACATCTTTGCTTTCATTTGCCCATCCATTCCTTCATCCATTCACATGTGTGACCTTTGTAGTTCCACAGTCTTCTCAATGCAACAAGACTCTCTTGATTAATCACACACATTGTAATATGATGCTAATAGTAATGCACATATGTAGATGACATTGCTATTTTTTATTCAGCCAAATCACTGGCAATGGTCAAATACAAATACCATCAATAAATTAGTACAGAACGCGAAAAACAATGATTTCTCATTTATAGCAGCTGAAACCAGATGCGTTCACTTCTGTAGGAAACGGAAAAGATACAGAGATTTAGATCTGGTGCTAAATGGTGTTCAACTGATGTACAATGAAATGGCAAAATTCCTTGGTTTTATTTTAGACACATATTTAACCTGGAAACAGCATTTAGAATATACCTTGCCTAGATGCAGAACAGCTCTGAACATAATCAGATGAATTTCCCATCTAAATTGGAGAGCATATAGAGACATCTTACTTCACCTGTACAAATCCATGGTGATGTCCAAAATAGATTATGGGTGTGCAGTGCACGCCTCAGCCAGAAAGACAAGATTAAGGAAATTAAATCCCGTTCACAATGCAGGCCTCTGTTATGCATCTGGAGTGTTCCGCATTAGACCTTACTTAAGCCTCTATTGTAAAATTAGTACCATACCGCTACAACACAGACGACAAACACTACTACTCAACTATAGATCACAGATGCTGTCACTACTGGTACATTTAAACCATTCAATTGAGATAGTCAATGGCTTTAATATCCCTCTACAAGCAGTTTTGAAACATCAGCCAAATAAAATTCCAGTTTGGATGCTGAAAATGCCACAAGTTAGACTCAACACTACCAATGTAAAGAAAAAGGAATGCCTTTCCATAGATCTAAAAATCAGATTTCAATCAGTTCTTGAAAAAGACATGACAAATCACGCAATAATCCACACAGATGGCTCAAAATCAAAACATTGGGTAGAAAGCGCATTTGTAACTGAAGATATATCAAAAACTTGGACTCTTCCATCAGAAGCAAGTGTATACACTGCAATA
The DNA here is from genome assembly GCA_017312745.1 of Gryllus bimaculatus. Taxonomy (NCBI): domain Eukaryota; kingdom Metazoa; phylum Arthropoda; class Insecta; order Orthoptera; family Gryllidae; genus Gryllus; species Gryllus bimaculatus. The sequence continues at coordinate 7,829,671 of BOPP01000003.1, read as the reverse complement.
GAACAGCACACAATTCGGCAATCTTTGCAACACTGTGAAACTCTCAATTCAAGAAAATTCGTCATCTGCACAGACTCACTAAGTCTTCTCACTGCAATAGACAGATGCCACACTGTAGACCCACTCCTACAAATTATTCTTATATCATGCCATAAATTAGATCAGCAAAGTGCATCAGTTATGTTCATCTGGTGCACTGGACACATAGGTATCCTAGGCAATAGAGAAGCCGATTCTGCAGCACGAAATGCTGTAAATAACCAATCAGAAATGAATATTGAAGTACGTCCTCAAGCTGTAAGAAATGCTATTCCGAAGTGCATCCTCACAGCATGGCAGACCACATGGAATAGCCTTCACGTGAATCTAAACCTGATTAAACAGAACATCAGTAAATGGTCACCAAATGTCTGCTACCCTCAAGGAGAGAAAGTGTGCATAACCAGACTAAGAATATGCCATGCAAGAATAACTTCTTCATACATGCGAAGGAATGAAGAACAACCCATCTGCAGCTGCAGAAGAGGTCTGTCAATGAAACACATTCTGACAGATTGTGTAGATTTCTCAAGACTTAGGGACAGATGCAGCATGAGAAGCAACATTAAGGAAGACCTTGGAACCGACAAGACGGCAACTGACAAAACAATAAAGTTCCTCAAAGAGGCCAATATTTTCTACAAAATTTAAATAGTATATGATTAATTTTAACATCAGTTAGTAAAAAGGCTGAAGGTCTCAGTTGCCAAGCCTTTACACCATTTAAAAAAATTAAGAAGTGCTTTCTTTATCTTAAAACAAAGAAATCATTAATCAGAAAGTATCTAAAACACTCTTTTTTTCTTTTTTTATATAAAATTACGTATTAACAAACAAAAAGGTTTTTTTGTTTTTTTTATAATTGGAGAAACAAGTTTTTAATCTATTGCACATTTCAGCAAATTTTCTGAAAAGAATATCTAAAAGATCAAAAGTCATTCTCCTGTCACTTTGGTTTCTAATCATGTTTTTACTCTTCGCTAGTTGGTGAACACTACTTTACTCCAAAGATATGTATTCAATTCAACAGAAATGTTACCTTGGAATTAATTTTATAAGAGTTAATTTTTTAAAAATGTGTAAATTATATGTTAAGGTAAATTTTACATGAAAGACAGAAGAGAAGGTCAGAAGTGTAAGGATTGGATGGGGACTGCATCTGTGCACCCAGCTACATCTGTGAAGGAATTGAAGATGAATATATAGAGAAATGAGAAGAGGAAATGAGAGTTATCTAAAAACTTTTACAACAAAACTACTTCTACTAGAAATATTAATAACCTTAATTGTCAATTTAAAATTTTACAAGACCTGTGACAATGATTTTAATTCTGGTACTAAGAAACAGAGAAAGAGCAAACTGCATTATAGTACACTGTTCCTCTTAGACAACGATATAAGCATAGATTCCTTCTAGGAAGATACATAAAAATTAACTTCTTAATACACTTTGTTATTTGGATGAGAGATGGGATTAAGGGAAATTTCTTTAGCATAAAGAAACTAGAGATTAAATTGACAAGTAAGCATTAACATATAATGTGTATGTAGGTTTTTAAACTATGAAAAGTGATGTAAGTAAGCTTTTTGCTTTACTTTAACATAAAAATTTTAAAATTTTTTTGAAGAGTTAAAAACACTGCAGATTTTAACATAATGCATGGTGTAGATTTCTGCATTCTTAGTAATACAAATGCTCTTTAGTCCTGAGGAAGACCACGACAAGGTGGTCAAAATGATGGAAAGCCTTTGACATTGCATTTCCTCGATAGCTGGGAACAGTAGATGTGAAGTTGTTTCAATTCACACAACTGACCTACTTACACATTCATTTACTAATTTTTAATGTTCTTTTGCCTTTTTTTTCATTCCTTGCCTCCTTTGTTTTCTTTTATATTTCCCAGCCATTGAAATTTTTGAGTAATTTCTTCTGATCCTCTCATTTCTCCAATTACATAAATTGTTCTAAAGTTCATAAGTATTCTTTTGTTGATTTATCACATCACAGTAACACCATTGATCCACTTTCAGCATTTGTATTGTATTTACACAGTTAAATATCAAATTTACATATACAGTGAAGCTGATCAAAAAAGTCAATAAACAGTCATGGAAAATTTTTGTTTAATACACAGTCAATAGTATATATTGGTACAAGTGTCAAACTTAGCATAACCCATCTAAAAAATGTGCATTTTTTCAAAATCTTTTGGAAACATCTTGTTCATTATATGTGATTATTCTATTTAGTGGTTTATTGTAGAAGTCACAGGTGGATCCAGAAAGTTTTTGAAGTGTTTGTATGCATGCACACAAATGCATGAGGGGGTGAGGGCAAAGCAATCATGATGACACAGATTGAGTCTTATTATTTTTTAATAAATTGTTAATTCAGCTGGAGGTGGGGCATGACCCCAATGCTCTCCCATTCCTTCCAATCATCTTGATCCATCATTTTTAGTAATCAGATAAAACATGCTGGACTATTCGATGAACAGAAGTCTGATCGCCCTCTGGTTTGCTCAGTGATCTATTCTCCTACAGCATTACAGTTGGACTACCACAACATTGCAGTCAATGTTCAACTTCAGCAATGATACATGGAGCTTTAGTTTCTATGAAGATTATTTGCAACCATGTCATTAACCCACCAACATTTTAGATTCACCATATTGGCACAGTTTACATGCTTAACAGTTACCAAAATACTGGCTCAAAAGACAGTATGATAGTTTCTTTATATGTATATATAATATTCACTGACATATGTCACCAGACTTGCACACATGCAAATTCATGTTTTTTTTTCTTCTTGCTTATCAAATGCAAATTTTAATTTTGGCTAAAGTCATTCATGAAAGATTTGTAAGCTTTAAAATTGGATGCACAGAACTCTACAATGCTTAACCATGATTCCCATTATGTGATATTACTACAGAGCCTGGAGGCAGAAAAACATCAGATGACAAAAACATGCACACGCCAAATTCCAAGAGTACAACCCACAATGGCACTGTGCAAGTGGTATATTGTATTTCATTTCGATATTGGATAAGCACTTGTGTACGCAAACATCCCAAGCTAAGATCTGCAATATACTCTTACAAATGTCACTGCCCTGAGGAAGCCTGCGACGTGTCAGGCGAAACGTCGGCACCCCAGCCAACGACGCGGCGTCTCCCGGATAGCCAAGAATTTATACGTTTTGTTAACTTTCAATACTAATGAAAGTCATTTAATATAGCAATTGTTTACATTATAAATACTAACTATAAAACAACAAATAAAAATACATTTTATAATCATCATAAATGAAAATATTCTTTATAAGAGAATATCAACTCAGCTGCACACTACAGCTGTAGTCTCCCTCTTCATGATTTGGGTTCAGTATGATACAAAATAATTTTTTGGTCAAGCCTGAACAACTGGAATAGAGTAATTAACAAATATTCTTAAAAATGAATTAAAAATATATGTTTATCTAAAAATCCATTTTCTAATTAATACTGTGCAATATTACTGGTAAAGATGTATAAGAATTATTATTATTTTTTGACATTCTTTGTTAAGAGAGTCTCCAGTGCATGTAGGAATAAATTTTAAAATATAATAAAGAAGGTTACACAATTTTAATGTTGATATTAATATATACAATACTTGTGTCACTCTCTTCTTCTAAATGCTAATACTACTACATTACAAAAAAAAAAAAAGTAATTAACATAAAATGCTCAACATAAATACTCACTGATCATCCTGTTGATCATTTCCACCTTCTTCAGCAACTAATAATTCATATTCATCTGCTGCATATCGGTCCCAATCTGACAGCTAATCAAACAGAAAAGAAGACATATCTCACTCACAGAATTCTTACTTCCTGGCATTAAATATGAAACAAAGAAGTGGTGACAACATAGTGCAGCCTTCACCTCTGTAATTTTTGTCACCCAGAAATTAAAGGAAAGTTTTTATAAATCCAGATTTGTCTTAGTTTGTGTGTGTACTTCTTACTGCTTTCTACATACATATTGTAATCCTAGGAACATATATGTACATGTTTTTAAAGAAATTCTAAAATCATTATTTTGGGTATAAGAAAAGTGGCTTAGCAATGCTGTTCCAAACCCTTCACACAGAATGTCTTATTTCAATGCACCTAATGCTGCTCTTCCTAAGAAGTGAAACAAGCATTTACTTGGGGCTTATTTTAATGTTTCTTTTTATTATTATTATTATTAACTTGAATGGCCACATTGGACCACTTGAGTCGTTCCACTTCACTTTTTACTGTTCATGGTCGACTGTCGAAGGTGTGTCACCTTGAGGTGAGGGTAAATCCTCCAGTTACAATTCTGAATGTTATTCAGAAAGGTGATGATGAGAGATGGAGGATGATGGATGATAGGGGATGAAAGGATGAACACAATACAACCATGCCCGAGGCAGGACTCGAACCCGCGATCTTTCGGTACGAGATCGCTACGGCACTACTGCCTTAGCGATCTCGGCCACCGGATCGGCTGTTTCTTTTTAGTATGTATATAGAACATTTATCATTAGTTTTTTGATATATACAAAAACTGTTTTTAAAAATTACATAGTATACTTTTTTTCGATTTTTCTTTCCATGTTATTAACATTTTTTTCTTCACAAGTATTAGAGCCTTCCAAGAAGTGTGTTTGGGGTCCCCAAAAGAGTAAATTAGGCTTTTATAGTCTAAAGATTTTGTTGAAAAGTTCAATTAGGAAACGTGAAGAAATTACATACAGAAGAATTTATGCTTAAGAGCCCTTTAAAAACATATTTTTTCTTCTATATTTGTTATATGCCTGTGACCACATCACTCCAAGATATGTTCTTCTGCTAGCCAAATATGCTGTTGGAGCATTGCTTCAGTTGATTTTGCTTTAAAGTTGTAATTCAGTTCAGTACACATACATAGAGCATGGAAAAGACATTTAAGATACTTAAATAGTAAATTTAGCCACACAGCTGTCTATAATTATAACCCAAAACTTAAGAATTATAGTCATTATGTGCCAGTATCAACAGCTTAGGAAAAGAAAAAAGTAATAAATAAATATATTTAAAAAAATGACTAGATTTATTATTGTTGAACCGTTTGGGTAAATGAGGGAATTGTGGTAAATAATAGTTTTGGACATTATGGAGGAACATGTTTATCAATGCTCATATCGAGCTTCTTCAACATGTGTAATGCCATTATTTACTCTTGAAAACCTCAAATGGAAGAGCAATCACACAGAACTATGACATATTAATTTGTGCAAATTCAATGTAAACATTGAAAATAATATCAATTTCACATTATTTTCCTTCTTACTACACTCCTTCCCTTTAGATTCCTCATTATCATAACTTACTAAATTTATTTCACAATTTACTAATTATCACAATTTACCAAATTAATTTCTATTGATTCTAAAAACTTTTAATATTTCTTTTACATTAAAATTTTATGACCATGAAATAGTATTTCATTAATAACTATTTTAATCGGTATGTTTTTTATTTATTTTTAATGTAGCCCACTATTTTATGATGCAAAAATGGAATCGTCCAGTTTCCCTGATTCTCAAGCAAATGTTCAGATGGCCCCTTGTTTTGCTTCTGGACATAAATATAACTTCAAATTAACTTCTCCCTATAGCACGTCACACACAGATTTAAACTGTTTTTGAAACGAATGAACGAACGAGCAAACGAAATAAATAAATAAGTAAATAAGTAATAAAACTGACCTCATGACCATCATTATCATGATCCCTTTGGGAAGCAAATGGATCACGCTGCTCATGGTCCAAATACTTCTCTAAGTTGAAGAAAGTGTCAAAAAATATAGGAGTCATTTTACATCTTTTCAGATCTGAGAGAGAGATTTTGCCAGACTGTGCTGGATGTATCATATCAAGCATCTGGAAAAAAATAAATTTTAGATGTAGTGCACAGTTGGTAATAAGCTTGCATCAATTTATGGACAATTTAAGGGCAAATAAGGGAGCACTCTCATTGATAGCAACTAATTTCATTTAATTAAATAACACAGCATGGTGGAAGGACCTCCCCTTCTGACTGTCCTTGGACAATCTCCCACTTATGATTATATAAGTGTTGATATTATTATTTTTATAATAACATTCTGCTCCATACCTGACATAAACAGTCTTCAAAAGGTAATGTTTCAATTCCAATAGCATCCATTCGTTGCAACTGCTCTTCATAAAAATACTCTAATTCATACATGGACAAATAACCATCACCATCCAAATCCATACATCTGAAAATAGAACAATGGTTCAAAAACAAAAATAAATATCATACACGAAACACAAAGAAAAAAATGTATGAAGAATCTTGTTATATTTAATTATATTATAGAACAAATCTTTTGATAAGCAGCATAAGTAAGAAACAAAATAAATCATGTAGAAGTGTCTCATAAAAAAATATAACAACAATATTGCATCTTATCTCAATTTCATTTTTAATGCTACTCAATAAATGTATATATTCTGAACATGAGTTTCACTTCTCACAAACAACAGAAAAATAATACAAATATTATAAAGCAAATTTCCATATTTAAGTAATTATGAACATTTTAAATTATTTCCTACAATTTTTAATGAGATGAGCAAATTACATCTTGTTTAAAAGTAAAAATGTTTTACCTAAACCAGTACTCAATTGCAGTTGGATGCCTTTTATCCTCTTCAGACAGCAGAAACCACACAAAGTCAGTGTAACTCATTTTCTCTTCCTGGTGTCGTCCTCCTCGAGTAACAGCTCCAGAGAATATGCGGTCTATCATCCTCGTCGACAGGGCTAAAATAAAGACATTTGAATGTGAGAAATGGAAAATAAGTAATAAAATCATATGTGTCATTTCACAATGTGCTGGGTAAGAAAATTGAATTCTTACATGCCTTTCCAAACACATTTAATGAACACACTGCCATATAGTGATCATTGAACAAGATTAAGATCACTGATATAATGATGTTTGATGCATGACAATTTAGTTAGCAGAATATATTCCTATTAAAAAAATAATGTACATTTTTATGTAATAATGTAAAGGAGAATACAGTCGAAATTTAATTTTATGATATGAAAATTTACGTAACTTTTAATTTAAAAATGGAGCAAAGAATATAATGAAACACTACGAAAATTATATAAAAACAGCTGAAGCTTTCTTTTAATCATCACACATTGCATATGTAATAACGAAAATAACAACAATGCTATCACTCTAAACACTTTAGTACAATGTACCCAAACATGAAGTTAATGTAAGAAATTGACAATCCAATTGAGCCAGTACATATGCGTCATTCAGCGCTTCCAAGGCAAACATATTGTACAGACTTGTTAAAATTAACACACACATTTTAGATAAATAGAACCTAATTTCTTCTAATGTTTATAATAATATTATGAATTATTTGAGTTGGTGCATCAATTAAAAGTATTGACAATGCACAGAGCACTAGTTAGCAAAGATCTTATATCCTACTGGTAAATACAATAATATAGTATTTATTTACAAATCCAAAGTTAACTTTTGACTCATTTGACAATAAAAGGCAATGAAATCATACAATATGACCAGCAGTGTACACTGACAATGAGAGACTCTCGATGGGCTCTAGGAGAATCAATGTCATCACAGCTATTAGTACTAACCATGGTCACTGTGTCTGGCCAAATCTTGCCTGTCAATGTATAAATCATGATCTCGATCAAGTTCCCAGAACTTGCAGTATATGACATAAAAATGTTCATAACTGAAGTAAGCTGTCACTTGATTAATATCTTCTTCTTCCTCTAAAAGCCGAATGATACGTAGAAGATCAGAACGACGTAATTCTGGCAATGAGATCTTACCACTCCATGAACGGTTCACACAATAGAAAATACGTGTAATGACCTGTAAAATACAAATAAATAACGGTAGTAAGTAATTTGGCATTACTTGCTACAAAATATTTTTTTCCACAAAAAACAACAAAACAAACAACAACAACACTGACTATGAGCCTAAGAGATTAAGAAAACAGTCATGTATAATTTGATACTTAACAAAGCAATGAAATTCAGAGTCTCAAACAAGGAATTTTCAATTTTAAAGTAATAATAACATATTAAAGGAATTAATCATTTCTTTGTTTTCATTCTTTCATTTTTCAATTACTTACAAAATTGTTTCTCCAGTCATTATCATTATTGTTTAGAATATGGTCTTGGTATATTAAGAATTGTCTTTAAAAGATATAAGAATATTAGTAATATGACTGTGTTGTAATCAGTATTCTTGTTGTCTGTATATTTACATAACATTAAACCAGAACATGACATTCCAATAAAGGAGTTACAAATTACCGTATGCACATAGCGTGAATGGAACTCAGTGGCTTCTTTGAGAAATGTTAAACCTGGATGAGTATCAACAACATCTTGCACCATTGGGATGAAATCCTCTGTGGTCAAATCACGCATCTGTCCTTTTGAAAGAATGTAGAAAAACTGAGCAGCAGCATCATGACATGTTGAGGACATCCTGAAAGACACAAAAGAACATTTATTTCAGCGTTCATGTAATTTATTAATGAAATCATGAAAAATAGAGAATTTATAAAGTACACAATTTGCAAACTATACTATAAAGTACACACTTATATACTATTTGCAAAGGATCAATTTAAAATTGGAAATTAAGAATGACTTTATTCACATTGATTGTCTAAAGCCAAATCATGGAACTGCAATCAATATCATAATAAGAATTATAACATCAAAAGTGGTAGTAAGTGGTAGTGGTGGTAGTGGTGACGATGGAGGTGGTAGTGGTAGTGATAGTAACAGTGTTAGTAGCAGCAGCATTTTGCCAATTTTTGATAGAGTACAGATGATAAATCGCAAAAACTTCACACCTTGATATATTTAATTTTTCTTTTGAAAAGATTATATCATCAATACATTTCATCACAGAGATACACCCAATCTACTTACGTTTTCCAAAATTCTATAAAGCTGTTGGCTTCAACATAACCCAATTTCTCTCCACCGGCAGCAATAAAGAGTGGAATTTTCCAGTAGAGAGGGCAGTCACAAGCCTGTAAAATATAGAAATATTGAAAGCTATGCTTCTAAATAATTTTGTTGTAAAAGGCAAAATGTACTGTAAATGGCTGATTGCAGTAATGAGGTTTTTGATACTCTTTGCACTGAATTTTAGCATTTTAAATCTGAAATTCAATTAGTTCTTTTTTAGTATTAACATTATTCATTTTCTTAGGTACATGAAATATTCTATAGACTTAATGGTGAATATTTTTTTTCTAATTTATTAAATAACTATTACTTAATTTAATTCAAATTAAATGAATATTTCATTTTCACTTTATTTATTTGGTAACTTTTTATTTCCTTAATTACGATTTTGTGTACAAAGAAGTATACAGAATAAGTACTATGATTCTACAGAATTCGATCCTTTTTCACATTTGGGTATCACAGTACATTCAAGGGATGTAAAATTAGCACAAACAAAAAGAAACTAGTAATGTTAATGTGTATGGTAAACTAGGGATGTTACAAAAGCACATGTGACCTGCACCATTCTTTTAAGCATTTCTTGTATCATCTGTGGGAGAGAGAGGGAAAAAAAGCAGTTTTTTGAGAAAATGTGTTTTTATAAGTTACATTAATTTCAAATTAGTATACAGAAATGAATTGTTAAAAAAATAGTAGAAAATGACCACTTATAAAGAGTTGATTTTGTAGAGAAGATTTTCTTGAAAGCAAAAATCTCTATCTTCAATTCTGTAGTTTTGAAATGTTAACATTTTGCAATTTTCAAAAATTGAGAGGTTGCCGAAAATAAAACTAGCATCAATTTTTTTACTGACTTTGATAACTTGAAGAGAAAATTTAAAAAAATTAAAGAAAAAATTGGTGGCGTTTTTGAGAAAATCTTAGTTTTCAATATTTTAAAAATTGCCCTTACTTCGCCCAAAATTACATATTTTTTCGAAAAATTGTGCATGACTTTATTTCAAGATGTCTTTCAAGAACAGGTTTCATTAAGGAAAAAATCTTATGTTCAAAACTGTAGATGTAGGAAGACGCCATAAAAACTAAACTTTAGCAATTTTTGAAAAATAGGGGGTTTTAACGAAAATGAGATCCGCGCCATTGTCTTAAGGCTTTTTGAGAACAAAGTTTAATCAAAAAATTTGGAACCATTTTTGAGAAAATTATGAAAATTTTGAGACTTTAGTTAAAGTACTCCCAAAAATCAAAATATGCGTCTCAAACTCGGAGGGCCCCGAGTTCCTCGTTGATCGAGGAACATCAATTTCAATCAGTTGGTTTTGGCGCTAGCTGTGACCACAGGCGGACGGACAGACTCGGTTGTGCCGTCAATCGATTTTTCGGTATCAAAACCCCACAAAACACGGATTCTGATTACACAAAATGTTGGAAGGAGTGAGTGTTAGAAGTAATTTTCTACATGTAGGACCTACAAACCATTCGATTCTATCAGAGGAAGTAATTTAATATATACAAAGGTTCAATATTTATTACCTTATTCGTTGGTAGGTCCCGGCAATAAGATTTTTTCTGATGAAAATTCGCCGTTTTCAAGCGTAAGTTTACAGAACTTTCTCCTCTTACGAAGTACGGCCAAGAAAGTAAAAATGAATGTCGAGATTTTAAAGGAAATGCACTTTTTGCCGCTCCCTACTGATTTTATCTCTTTTCTTTTTCAAAATGTCATTTAGTTACGTCCGTCCGTTCCGACGAAATTATCCCAGGGTTTTTATGTAAAGTACCCCCCAAAATGAAAATCTGTTTCAAATTCAAGGGACCGCGATATGAGCCAAATCAATTGGGGAATATCAATTTTGGAAAAAATCGGCTGCATGATTTAGCAGCTAGCGTTGTTCACAGACGGACTGACACGTTTTGCCATCATTCGATTTATCGGTATCAAGGATCTACAAAACAGATTTTGGCTATACCACGTGCTAGAGATTTTTTTTCTACATTTAGCAACTGGATTTATCTACTTTATGTTTTCAGTTGGTCGGACACTTAGTCAGGCAAGCTAGTGTTTGTCAGCGGGACACGGCTCTCTACAACACGTGCGATGCAAGTGGCATGAAATCAGACGGGATTTGTCTTTAGAAACAATTGTGGCTAAGACGGTGAAACAGCGCTAACGCACCAAATAATCATATTGAAAATGGCTTGCCAAAAAGTGCAAAAATCCTATCTCACCGGGATCCGAGCGCGAGTGCCACGCAACGGTTGAGCTCCGTTGGTTGGAGCATCTGTGCAGAAAACGGAAGCTCCCGGAGGGATGCAATACTTTTTTTTTTCTTTCGATTTTCCCCTGTGTGTTGCCCTGGAGAGGCGGGAATTTACTTAGCTTTTGGGATACATAAAATATATTCGCAGCAGCCGATTGGGCTTTAGCAGCTTGGGCGGGCCGAACTTAAATAAACTAACTTATATTAATTTATAACTAGGTACATGGCTGCTTTGGGCTGTGGTATGGGCTGTATACATGAGGTTTTATATATCCGTTGTAAGTTCTTTATATTGTTCTTTCTTTTTTTCCCAATACTTGCGCTACTTGCAAATACCTGCCGCCCAGCGCGAGGGCGAAGGTGTAGGTACCTTGACGACGTCATGGAAGGCGTCGCGCGGCGCCTGCTGGTTGGGCAGCGCTCGGAAGGCTGCCGCCACCCGCTGCAGCAGCTGGTCGCCTTGCTGCTGGTCGGCGCTGGGCTTGCCCTTCGGGAAGTAGAACCTGCGCCCACACGCACCCGCACATCCACCTCTGCCCTTCTCAACATTTTAACATGGAACTGTTGGCTATCACTAAGTTAACATTTTAATTTTATTTTTTTTTAAATTTTTAAACAGCTCGAAAATGAAACGATTCTTCTAATAATATTCCTACTTCTACTCCTTTCTCACGAGAAATTCGAGGGGAGCTTGATTAATCATGGCAACTATACAGACTGAGAGTAAATACCACAAACTTCTATGGCATGCAGAGGGGTCGAAAATGACCGCTTGTTGCCAATGAACGTGTAGTGGTCAAAGTCATATAACAGAGTTACATAAATATGGCATTTGCCCCGGATTGTTAGGCAAGTCCTAGCGCACAGGCGTTCTGCATGTCACGTTCTGAAGCAGACAAGGATATTTCATTTACCTTCCGATCACCTGTGCAGACGAGGTTGCCTAATATTCGGGAGATAATATCACACGTGTAACTCAATAATATGAAATTTCCACTACAGTTCATTGGCAAGAAGCGATCATTTTCGACCCCTATAAATTTCCATAGAAGTTTATTTTGAGACACCTTGTAATGCATGTTTCAAAACAAGAGAAATATGGCTTGTATATTACATATGTAACTATTTATGAAACTCCTCGAAACGCCACCACCCTCTATCGTTTATGTGCATTGATCACTAGTTGACAGCATACGCAAAAGTGAATGCGCTAGATGATACGTTCCAAGGTTAAAGTAAAATTGAACAGAAGTTATACGATGAAATGGCAGATCTGCGTATCAGAAATGATCGATAGAGTCATAAGTAAAGTCCGGGAAAAATCTAATGTGAAAAGTTGAAATATTTACATAAATAGGCAATGAAAACTAAGAATATGTATTGAATATGTAAAAGGGTAATTATTTGTATTATAAAAGTACGCTCTTATTTTCTCATGTACAAGCATTAGCAATAGAAGAAGATTTTTGGAGCTCTGAATTGCTTATAGTGAAATTTCCATTCCTGCGACTGTGCTGACTGAAACATTTGTGAGAGTATTACGCTGTTGCCATGATTTATAGAATGACCCTCATAGTATAATTTAAACACGGCAATGTTTAGAACATTAAATTTTAAAAGTATGTTAATTTAATGATAATAAGAGTTTTTGCATAGCATGAAGCACTATAAGCGTAAGAACTCGCTTTTGAGACTTTATGCAAAAGTTAGAATAGTTATATCGGAAAACGATATTCTACCAGAATTATCGCGACTTATATAGGATACTATACAATTAACTTGATCACGATATAAGGAATATGTTTCCAGCTTTGGCGGCAGTATGAGCTGTTATCTTTATGATCCCATCATTTAACACCATGTTGGTAGGCAGCTCTAATCGAAGAAATGCTGATCGAGAGGATGTGGCTATATGGAAATTTAGCGTTAACAAAACACCTCCTAATAGTTCTGAACTCATAACTGGAGCATAGTTCGGAACTCCTGACCTTAACGGTGGCCACGACTAGGCCACCTGTGTAAGATTTCTTCACCCCAATGAAGGCTATCTGAACTTTTTTTTGTTTTTTGGAACTTCGAGTCAGCTTCTTTCATTTTAAAATAATTTGCAATTAATATAAAAATATATTGAAAACTGTTTTAAGAATTTAACGTTGCAAACTAGACTTCAAATTTTCATAACTCATTACAAAAATATCACAGCAACGAAGATAAGTTCACGCCCTAAAAGAATTTGATACACGGAAAACAGGGACTGGAGAAATAATTGTCAATGCCACTTGTATTAGGACCGCATTATTTTCTTCCTACTATAATTTGTACCAAATAAAATGTTTACTTTGTAACCGAAAACCAAATCTATTTTAAACTGTTTTAAATCTATTTTACGGTAGGCAGGAAAACTGACATAAACCGGATCTAAATTTCGTATTTACTTAACAGGCTCAGGTCTTGGGAAGAGTTTTTGCAGATTGGGACTTTCCCCTTAAATCCGCCTCTGCCAGAACTACTTCTACCAAAACAGTAGTAGAAGTTCCGACAGAGGCGGATTAATAGTTTGAGAACGAAAGCTGTATAAAAAGCTCGGAAGATGTGCAACTCGCAGAAGGCCCGTGGTTGGCGGCGGCCACAGATAATCTCATTTTGGACGAAATTTTCGGTCGGCTGACGTCGGACATTTTCGTCCCACGTGCCGAATTCGTTCCAACAAGAGCCGGTGAACTAAAACGGTCATCGTGAACCCGAGCGACCTCTTCCGACGGCGTCCGAGAACAACGTCTGTCCCACGGAGATCTGCTTCGTTCGGGTTGGTCCGGCCGAAAGCGCCTCCGCCGCGCGCGCTGACGCACCTGGGGATGTGAAGGTTGCGGTGCGCGCGCACGTGCCGCTGGAGGGTGGTGTTGGGCGGCAGCTGCGGCTGCGTCGGCGTCTGCGCGTGCGCCTGCGCGCTGGGCCGCGCGCTCTCCTTGGCGCCGCCGCGGGCGTAGTTCTGCAACAGCGGGACACGCGCACTCAGCACAAGCGCTCACCAAGGCGAATATCGATGGTCTAGGTTCGGAGAAGGAACTAAAAGAGACTGTCTACAAAATGGGAATGAATAAAATGAAGGAGGATTATCTCGTGGTCAATAACGCGGTCTGAATTGGCTACATTAAGCATAGAGAGAAGCATGTGCTATGAATACACGATAACTACGAGTCTTAAGAGGATACGGTATTATTACAACAGTAGATAATGATGTGATAATAATCGTCAGAATTAAATACCACTATCTATAATGTAACTGTTTTATAAGAATAATACGAAGGGGTTAGTGAACTGAGCTCTGAATGAATGAATACTATGTTAAATGGTCAGTGAGAGAAGCAGTATTACTTCAAAACATGTTTCGCATTCATTACATAGTTTGTGGAAGATTTTCTTTACTTTCATACACAATTGATGAACTTCCACAAGCTTTATGTTGCCCCTACCAATATTGACACACATTAATCATGGATGAAGAATCGTTTACATTGTGTAAAAAATAAAGGCAAAACCATTAGAAGTGAGTTGGGAGACTAAATGCTTAATCTCATATTTGAACAAGAAAATAAAAAAAGTTTATAATGTTTTAAAAGCTATATTTCAGTCTCTGAGAAGGGTCCTACATATTTCGAAGTTAAAGAAAAATAAAAGGTAAAGTATCTAAAATTCTATTCAGCAAAAAAGGCATATGTTTGGATTTTCCCGCTGCATGACGTTTATCAAGGCATCATTATTCCAGGGGTTTCTTCACCAAACCTTACAAACATATGGTGACAGTCAAATAACAGAGGATCCAAAAAAGTATTTTCCAAGCGCTCTGTAGAAAACAAACAGTCCCAAAAGTCTTGCCACTAATAAAAAAGTAGCGTTATGACTGTAGCTGTCTGCTGAGTAGACATGAGTCGTGACAATGTAAGCAGCAGAGAGATTCTAATGCAAATGCTTTCATCAACAGTATTCATTAGGATCTGGTAGCGAATTACTTGGAATGCGTAATGAGCCCTGCAGCTGCTAATAGTTCGTCTGGCTCTTCCGGGAGCAAATAGAGTTTCATCACAACGTTTCCGTTTTTACCTCCAAGTAAGAAATGGTGACGCTTACGTACTGAGATTAAAGGAAACGCAAATAATCTTACTGAACATCGAACATTTAGTTTAAGCTGGGTATTCTAAATGTATTTTTTCTCCAAAATTTATGGACGACATTAAACCAAGGCAAGAAGAATTAGGCTTAATCAAGTAGAATTTCATATATTTCTTTTAGAAAAGTTCTACACAAATAATAAACAAGATTAACTATCCAGTAAAGGGAAAAAAAGAAGTGACCGCTTTTATGTTCCGGAATCAGCAAAGCAGAGATACTTTGCGGATGACATTGCATCAAATTTGGTAAACAACTACAACAAATATCGATCCAAGAATTTGAATATATATATATATATATATATATATATATATATATATATTTGTGTGTGTGTGTGTACTGATTGCTCTCATCGTGATTTAGGGCCTGTTGCAATCATGACATTAAAGAATTTAGAACTATAATTTAATTTGTCGAGAAAATCAAATGCATATCACCACATTGCTCAAATAATCATCCAAAACCATCGTCTAATATTTGTAAAAGGGATTTCTTTGTCGCCAACATCTCGTTTGGGATTTAG
Organism: Gryllus bimaculatus; assembly: GCA_017312745.1. NCBI lineage: Eukaryota > Metazoa > Arthropoda > Insecta > Orthoptera > Gryllidae > Gryllus > Gryllus bimaculatus. The sequence continues at coordinate 7,813,590 of BOPP01000003.1, read as the reverse complement.
AGGAAGAACATAGAGGGGAAAAAGTTTCACGCGGTCAAATATAGTGGCGGCTCGTGAACAAATGTTGAAGGCAGGCAAAACAGATTAGAATGGTGGCTTCGGAGGAAGAGATGGGGAGCGGGCGGCGTGGAGTCATCCGAATGTGCTCACTCTGACTCCTGGAGACGAGTGAAATGGCGCAGCAAAATATGAAACGATAATGAAAGCCCAGCATCATGTTATGAAACGCTTGAGCTCACAATATAGCTCGCACCGAGATAATGGAATTCATTTTATTTTTCCAGCTAAAAATACAAAAACAGTAAGAATATTTTAACTTTATAATGTTTTAAACTATTACGCAATCATCAGGGAGCATCCCCTGTAAATGTCCTGTAAATCATGTCTGGTTCATAATATTTATGTACAACTATACTTTGAGTGTCTAAGACGAAATTATTTTATAATAATGATTTTTAATGCATTTCTTATCTTTCCCATTGTATACAGAGGTCTCATAGTAAATGGTATGAACTTAGTAATAGGTATGTACGAAAGCCGAAGATAATGCCAACGAACCTATGTTGAGATACTTCAAGTAATGAAGATACAAAAGTAATATCTGCGCCTGGTTTATAGGCAACTCATCATGCATAAGTGTTTGGCGGATCACATCCGGACGCAATGAAAGGGATTTCGTGTAACCATTCAACCGCAAAGACCGATGACTTCCATACCAATCAGGCACAAATGTCACATATGTGACTTCGTTATTTGAAATTTCCCGTCACATGATCATTGGCGAAAAGGTACCGTCTTGACCTCCCCTTTTTTGACTTAAGTTTGTAACATTTATTCTGAGACGCGCCGTAATCCAAAGTTACCGAATACGCCATCAAAATGTATCCGGCGGTGAATCTCAATTAAGATTTTTTGTTCAGTATTCGTACATCAATTAAGCCAAAGGTCCATTGTTTCAATTCTGGACAGTAAATGTAAAAAAAATCTCTTCCCTTATATCTCCTAAAATCACTACTGTTTTAAAAGTTAAATATTAGTAATTTATTACACAAAACGGCCAAAGTATATTTTATAGATTGTGCAATATTTTGTTTTATTTTATCCTATTTGTTTCAGTAAAACACAAAAGAAAAATAATGTCATGTTACGTTACGAGGTTAGTTTCCGCCTTCGCCGTAAGGTGTATTTAAAGTCGAGGAGAATAGTTATAGTATATTATGCAATTCGTTTATAACGTTAAGCTTTATTACACGATTATATATTTTGAAAACGAACGACGGTAGAAGCGAGCATTACAAATTTATAGAAGGATCAAAGTTAATTTTTGGAAACGACATTATTGCGACGTCAGGGGTATTTGACATCTGTGCGAAGAAAACGGCGGCCAGCTGTTCGATTTATCGCTACCTTCGCATGATTCTCGCGCTGCTGAATGTGCGATGATGCAATTATTCGTGCCGTAAACAGTAAATACGACATAATCTGTGCCATAAGATGTCATTTTCTAAACGATATCATGTAACAAAAAAGATCGTTTACAATGATGGAATACTAAAGATGTTTATGCACCACGGACGTTACAAGGGTTTTAATGATCGAGTGGCGACAAACCCCCCGCAGAGACTTTTGGCCCGGGGTCTTTTTGTCGCCCGAGATCATTAGAATCAGTTAACGCCCGTGGTTCATATAAGATTTCCCTTTTACCTAATTTCAATGAATGAGATTTACTAATTAACTAGATGTTAACATGACTAGGTTTGTCTCTTCATATTTCCCTCCCATATATTCCTCCATTAGACCACATCTACCATCGTTCAACCGTCTTCATATTTCCGTCGTAACCAGGGCCCTTTCGATCCAGGTAAGTTATGCAGTGTGCATCGAGCAGTATCAATCAGTGTATATCGAAGGCAATAATAACAAGCAATAACGTATCAGTATATATATATATATATATATATATATATTATATTATATATATATATATATAATATATATAGTATATATATCGCCCTCGAAGCGCATTAAAGAGTTTCTTCAGCGACGTACAGTAACAAGTGACAGAGGCGCGCGCGCGCGCGCGTAACCTGGTTGATAGGAGCGCGGGCGGCGCAGGCGCGGCGGGCGGTAGGGGAAAGCGGCGGGCGCGCGTGTGCGGCGCACGCTGCCGCAGCGCGCGCGCACGCGGCGCAGCGCGCGCGCCACGCCAGCGCACCGGCCCCGGCCCGCGCGGCACGCGCGCTCGCGCGGTTCGCCCTCTCGGCGGACCGCCACGTCGGGCACGCGCGGCGTCACCACGCCGGTCTTCGAGCACGGTGGATTGGTCACTGGAGACAAATCCGGGTTTGCTCCCCGCACACGATAGTAATTCCACGAGTGAAAATGATCTTCGATGCCGTCACTGTTCTGTGTCGTCTGTGATGACTTGCGGTGAACGATTCTCAGACGTTTCCGAGGAGAACTTCACGCGTCAAAACGATCTTCCAAGACAAACTCACTGCTACACTTGATTGCTCAAGGTATCAAGAGTTCATGTACCCGTATTGGCTATTAAGGTTTCGGTGCACACAGTCTCACAAAGTTGTTCTTCGATCCCTGTGGTTTGGTCACTGAAGAGATAACCGGTTCAGTCCCTCGAAGACCCGTAATTTCACGAGTAAAAATGATCTTCGAAGGTGTGACCGCTCTGTGTCGGTCGTGATGTCCTGCTGTACACGATTCTCGAACGCTTCCGATGAGAAATTCACGCCCAACGATGATTTTCCAAGACGATACACACTCACTGCTTCCTGGTTTCTGAGAGGATCAGAGTAGCTGAAGTATGCGTATTATCTGTCAACTATTAAGACTTCGAGGCACACACAATGCTCAGAAATGTTTATGATCACTGAGGGGAACTAGCATGTCAGCCCTCCAAACACTGGTAATTCCACGCGCAAAATGATGTAATTTCACGTGTTTTAAAGATATCTTTGCCTTCGTCTATGTTGTAATTGTTCTGTGAGGATAACTTTCCTCAGAAGTACGATCTTCCAAGACGACACAAACTCAATGCTCGTTGATACCAGCGCGTAGAAACCGTTAAATCTAGTGAAGGAAACAACTTCACAAGCTCTTGCAAATCCACATGCAAAAATTATCTTTTAGGCAGACGTCACTGTCCTTCTCTTCGCTTCGACTGCTCTGTGCTGCTCGCAGCGATCTTCGATGCGCGATACTTGGAGTCTTCCAAAAACGTCTGCTCATACCCTTTGGGGAACACGTGCTGCCACGAACAGATTTGGAGGCCTCGCAATTCGACACTTCCTGTTGTTGCAGGAACACTGAAGAGTATGCGCGTTTAGGGATGTTTACGCCCGGTGAAATAAACTTAGTTCGGGTCACTAGCACACACACTTCACGTATAAAGATTATCTTCGAAGATATCACGCACTGAGCGCTACCCGTAATCTTAGGAACACTTGAGATATTTGGACTAACCAGTATTTTAGAATTATCCTTGGTCCGTCTTTGAGCCAACCATAGTTCTCATTATTATAAGACACGCAAAAATCTCCGATGACGTCACAAAACGATTATCAACTTAGGAACACGTGAGGTCACTGGACCAATACGACCTTCAGGAGCACCCGCATCGTCCATATCATTGAGCAAACAAAACCCTACAATATCACATCAAAAATGTAACCGAAGACAAAAATCGCAACGCTATTTGCCTGAGGAACACTTGAGGACACCGCGAAAATCCGAAAGAGGAAGACCCCACGGCGCCGGCATCTTTAGACCGCGAGAAGTCCTGGTTCCGAGCCGCTTCCCGGCCACAGGCGCGATTTGGGACGCGCACTCGCCGATAGCGCGCGCCGCGGGCGGCCTACGGAGCAACGTACGGAGGAGCGCTCCTCGCGGCCACGCCCCCGCGCGCTGTGCGGCTGCGGCCGCGGCCCTCCGTGCGCACAGGCCGCCTCTGTCTCTGAAGGCGCCCTATTTTTAGCGCGCGGAAGCGACGCGACCGCGTTGCAGCAGCAGCAACTGCTGGTGCTGTTGCAGCCGGCGGCGGGGGCGTGGGTGCGTGCGTGCTCCCGTGCCGCCCCCGCGAGCCTCGCTCGCACCCGCGGGGGCGCGCCACACCCCCGGGGGAATGTTCCGGTCCGCTGGGACGGGATGCGGCAGTGTCGAATTTCAGGCCGTCGAAGTAGTTTGTCGTTCAAATGTCTTCGGTGTGCAAGCAAGTGGATTACCTCAGAATTTGATGAACCCCATTTATCTGACAAAATCAGTCTGCTTCTTCAATTTTTCTGAGGAGCACATACGTGTAGTTCGACGACTTGCTTGAGGTGTCATGCCAGGTCCACTAAAAGTTTGCTTGTAATACAATGTTACCTTCTTTGTTCATTTTCAGAGAGACTGGAGACGATAGGTCCGTTCTCGTGTTAAGAAGATAGGCGACTATCATGACACAACGAAAAAGTTCGTCAACACTCGCTTATGTGACTTCATGAATTCACAGGATTTTACAGGCGTTACATCACGAGCGGTTGATGTTGATCGACGTCTGACATACTATCTCTGGTCACAGCTGATGTTGGGAGAAATATTTAGGTACAAAAATCACGAGACGCAGCGCGTGTAGCGCTCTAAATGCGGGACTGCGCTCTTCTGAAATCAGCGTCGAAGAACTAGCACGCGTCTGTAGCTATTACTGGTTGCGCTCACTGTTAAATGTTAGTCCGTGCGCATAACGTGCCGGCGCCGATGTTACGCAGGCGGGCAGACTAGGCCGGCAGTAGAGCGCGTGTTCTTGAGTAAAACACGCTGCACCTGGTGAAGCGATCTGCGCTGCGTTGACGGGTGTCGCTCTCGTTCTGTCTTGACTTCACCAAGCGACACTCACATAACCACTTCGCATTTGCTGACGCTACTCTGCGCTGGCCACGCACATCGGCCTTCGCTCGTTCCCTTGTCTTCTTTCCAACTGTTCCAATGTGTTTCTTCAGTTTCACTTCACCGGACGCAACTCATGTTCATGCCTTCTGAACAAAAACCTCTCTGTATGCCTATTTGTCCGCACACGCCGCTGTGTCCCCGAGCAGCACTCGCAGGGGCGACGATGACCGGGGCGGGCACGGTCTGCGCGCGTGCAGCGAGGCGCAGCGGGCGCTGGGAGGAGCACGTGGTGCGCGCAGGCGGCGCGGGCGGCGGACGACTGCTGCGCGTTGCTGCTGCGCACGCCGCACACGTCGCCGCCAACGCCACCGCAATTGAGTCATTCATTACGCTCGCGCGGGGGAGGAGGCGGGGGCGGGGGCGGAGGAGGAGGAGCAGAGGCCGCGTTGGGGCACCAGCCGCCCGGCAACGCGCTCTGGTAAGCAACTCTGCGCGATGCGTCGCCGGGCGGGGCGCCGCGCCGGTCTGCGCGACGACGTTCGCTTGATGGCTGCCCCGGAAGTGACGCGTCGCTTGCGTCGCAAGGCGAACGCCTACCACAACACCCACGAGAAAGAAATTTGCCTTCTCTTGTTTCGTGTCTCTTTATTATTCAGATCAATTTCGTAAGAATTAGAAGACAAGTATGAAAGTAATCTATGGCCTCGTATGATATTAACGACCATCAACATCAGAGTGTCACCTTTCGCAGAATAAATAGTCAAGTTTAAAATAATTGGGATTTTTACAAAGCGGAAAAACTAGCATGAAATTCGTATCTGAGTATCTAAATACAATATTAGGTCTAATGGCCTTGTGTAATTATTTTATTCCCCCGTATTGTAATGTCTAACGATATTTATTTCTAAAAACAATTGTTATTCAAGGTTGACAATTAAATATTTTTCGTAAAACTTTTACCACTCTAGACCATAGCGGAACTGGCATTAGTAAAAGCGAGAATAAAAGGAAATACATTTCATTCAAGGATCATACAACCATTTTTTACATTGCTCTCTATTCTAAAATTTTAATAATAGATGGTTTCAAATATTATTGGTTTTAAAATTTATATTCTTGTTGCAGCGATTATTATAGTTGGTGTTTCTGCTGTCAAAACCTCTAGATAGAGTTACAGTGGAGAGTTGACATCTAGTTACGTTTCATTTAATATTGAAGTTTCGAGAACGTCGAAGATTAGAGGTTAACATCAAAAGCAAAAAAAAAAAAAAAATTTTAAATACGCACGTGCATATAATACTATCAGAAATACGAATATATTGCAAAATAAAAGCTCACCGAAAGATTTTGTGCTAGGAATTGAAAAAAGGTAACTTTGTATTTCATGGTCGTTTTGCTTAATCTTGCAGTGATCCAGATCGCTGCGTTATGGGCCTAGACCTTAGGTCTCGGCATAATACATTTGATTTTCTTGTTTGACATTTGACATTCTTTCTTCGAAAGAATAAGGTTGGTTATAAATGGTCTTCGTGGTACTTCCCATCGATTATTATTCACTGACTATCGTGACTTTTTCGTTAAAAAATGTTCTTCGAAAGTGTGTGTTGAAACGTCTAGTGCTCTACTACTCTTTGCAGTAGTATTTGCCAATTCATTCGTTACCACACTGCCGATTATGTACACATTTTCATTCATATATACAGATAAACTCTTTTTTTGAGAAATACAAAACGCCAAGGTCAGATAGGATGACTCCCATCTATCGAGCTTATCTTATTGAAACATAATTGTCACGGAATATCGCAACACTGTGAACGTCTCGATACTTACGGAACTAAATAAAATATACTTGGCAGGATCGCTAAAGATCTAAAAAATTCTTAACGTCATAGGTTAACACGCAGCAATTAACGGTCACAGATGAAGTTCTTTAATCGATAGCTGGGAATTATAACAAACGAAATCCGATAGATTGTGATATCGGACATGTGCCGTTTAATATTTACTGTAATAGCATATTTCTGATCGAAAATATCATATATTTTTTTCTTTGAGTAGAAATTTTCATACGCCATCTTTAAGTTCAATAGATTTGTTTTGTTTTTAATAGATGGCGGTAAAAGATCGATAAAATCATTCGCGGAAGATGTCCTTTAAGAACGGCTTCTTATTTGATTGCGTTATGCCGATAAATGAGTGGAATATTTCGAAAATAAAATAATAGTATAAACGCGATGTAGTTCTGCTCATCGCTTCCCCACAAGCTGCTTATTCAGTTGGTTCTAGCTTTGCATTTGTGTCATAACGTCATAGATCAAAGTGAATAAGTCAACTGACGGAAGCAGTTTTGTTGTCGTTAAGATGAATGTTGTAACTAATGAGGTATTAAGCGTAGAAATTGTCATCTAATGGGCCGAAACAATGAACGCGGCAATATTTTTTGATTCCGGTCCTCGGACTCTTCAAAAAATTGGCTCAGTACGGAACTTATTTTTCAGGCTTGTAACTCTCATGATTCTTTCCGTTTCATTGTTCAGACATTCAATAGAAAGAGTAGTAAACATTAATAAGAGTTAATTGCCGCTAATATACATGTCATTCAAGTATTATGATTACTGTCCTGTACACTACAACCAATGTATTTGCAAAACGTATGCAACCTTTCACAAACACCGCTACTAAGAGTGCTCTGCAAAACGTAATGAATGAGATCACTCCAAAAATATAATACTAGTTCAGCGAGGCGCTTCCGGTGGGTAGTTTCCGGTTAAAGAGTTTTATTTCAGCTTAGAAAGTTCAATAATGAAATACATTTTAAACTTGGCGCATAAAAAGTGGTGGGTGCATAAAAAAGTATCGATTAAAATTATTATACATATTTTTTTTCACTGCAAATTAAGTTAAGGTTGTTAATCTTGTATGAATCATAGTTGATAAGTAATTTTACGTACAATCACCGGAAACGAGAGTCTGTAGAAATTCCAAACCTTTTCTTTCAAAATACTCATGGGTGCACTTGAAAACATAAAAATCTGTATGTTTCCAGTGGAGAGGAACTCGATTAATGAAACTCTGTAGATGTCGATGTCGCCACGAAATGCATTTTTACGTATTAGCTTAAAAACAAAACTAGCGTGGTTTAGAGAAATTTCTTAGAATTAATCTATGAGGAACCGCAAACAAATTATGAGTTCTCCACCTCAAGACAGAAGAGTCGAATGACACCATTTTTTTCACTGGTAGTGCGAATGATTCTAACGGTCAGTGACGAATAGACGAACAGACGCAGATTACTCTATTACAATTGCGAGGGGTAGGTTTCCAGAAATATCGCGAATGTTAAATCCACGATTGTCTTGTATATCTTCTCATAAGAAAAAAATGAGAAAACTGAACAATGTCTCTACATTGACTTTTGAACGCGTCTGTAACAAAAATCAATGCTGCCTCAAACACATAAAATGGTGATTACAAGTGTCTACCTGAGCATTTCGAAGATCGATAACAATTAGCTCCCACGGTTCACTATCAAACTGTGAGAGGAAACTACCTTTACCCTGGAGCAATTCTCTCTATGAACCATCGTACATAACAGACGCGGATTAGAATTCAAGAATTCTGTTTTTTTCACAGATTATACTGTATGTCAGTTGTAACACTGGATCTTATACTTCGTGAATCAACACTGGTCATTCGTTTTGAAAGATATTTAAGATCCTATGTGAAGACACAGTAGAGTATTATCAAGTTTCGCGGAGTGCAACATACACCAGAGGTTCTGAATCGACCGATATCCCCCAACAACTTTTGTATAAATGGAGAGACCGGACCCCTTTGGGATTCTGCGCCTCTCCCGCGGAGTCTGCATATAAATTCGAGCCTGTTCGCTATAGATTGCACCCCACTCCGAATCCTCGAATAAGAGGAAGAAGAAACTAAGCATTTGAAAGTGCAGTCCCCTCCAGCTTTGTTTTGTCTTCTTTTGACCGTACATCCCAGGCCTGAAAGATCGCACCAGCAAGAAGTGCCCTCGACCGCGTGCTGCCTTGGCAGCCTGCAATCGAGGCTCGTCCTGTCGCCTTTCAGGAATGTTCCTTCTGCTGCCGTAATTTGTTCCTGTAGGTTCGCGCCTTCCGAAACTTGTTCCCTGTGGATTCCACGCCATTACATGTTCTACAATAGTACAAACGAACTAACAGGATTCTAAAACTAGTACCATTTTCCCAGGAAGAGTGAGTAGGTTCCAGATCCTCAGTGAGAATGGAAGTTTACTTTTTGTCCTCTTGGCAGGTAACCACACTGACGGTTGGCTTTTGCCTTTTCTTTACCTTGAAATCCCGCGCATATAACGAACAGTAGAGTGGCGAGAGTAGGGAATGAGAGATAAATAATGAGGAATGGTTCAGATTAATGGAAGAATGCCACAATCAGAAGTGTACACGTAAATGTTTCGGAACCGAAAGGTTCTATATTGTATTATAGCAGAGTGCAAAATTTCCAAAAGCAGCAAAATTTCCAAAACGCACTTTTTTTATTATAATGCCTGTGTCTTAGTCTTATGGCTACATCTGGAATATAAAAAAAATATGATGAATATGGGCGAATATTAAAAATTAAGAATGGCGATGGAGCAATGGCGAAATGGGAGAACCGCGAGAAAACAAACCAGAAACCCAACTTTAACATGGATTAGTCGGGTCACGAACCCTCGTCCCATCAGCAAGCTACATCACGGCCGATCCCCCAAAATGCTGCGGCCATGGTTTAGGCAGCAGCACACTCAGGGTCACGCACACATAATGGAAATACCCGACCCATATCGACTCCCAAAATTCCAAGGGGAGTATGTCGAAATTGACTACTACTGTTTGAGGAGTAAAGAAACAGATTTTAACAGAAAATAACAGCACTTGGATATTTCGTTATAACTTGTACACGATCCAAGATATAGTGCAAAATAAAATCCCGTAAATTCCCCTTTTTGCCCTCGAGGTAACGCGCGAAACACCACAAACCCGTAGCCTTCGTCTCTTCGTACTGGAAACTGCTATAAGCCCTCGCTTTACCGACACCTGCAGCTTTTCCACGGTTCTTTTCAATTCGCAGAATTTTTTACACATGGAGCCATGCAATTGCGTATGGAAGACCGTACCGAGGCAAAGCTCCCTCACGCGCTCTGCTCAATAACCAGCAATCGGAGGTTCCGTGGAGCGGGCGTGCTGGAGACCGGGTGCCCCCAGAGCGGCGGCGTAATGAAAAACATAATTAAGAAGAAATAAATATAATAAAATATATTGAAGTAAAAATATAATGTATATAAAGAAAAGAGAAGACACTGAAAAAACCCTAGGATTTTGACTTATGCATTTTTGCACTCAGGGTGTTGATATACAAGACTCCAACCTGTAGCTTCCGACTCGTCCCACTGAATACTGCCACAAACCCAAGCCCCCGAGCCACCGCCCTTTTCCTCCTGCGCTTTTCAACGCGCACTCCCTCCTCTCCGGGATTTTTTGTCCGCGAGGCCGTACAATCGGGCAAGAAGCTAGCTGTGTGACGCGCCCCGTCCAGTGCCCTGCAATCGGAGGCTTCGTGGCGGCAACGTGCGGGCGCCCAGGCGCTCCCACAGCGGCGGCGTAATGGCCCGCTTTCAGAGCGTCTCCGCGCGCCGCGTCGAGGCGTGCGACCGCGCGCGAGTGCGAGGGATGAGTCACGCGTCGGGCACTCGCCCTGCAATTGCGCTGCCGTTGACCCGCCGCGGCTCAAGTGCGGCGGCGGAGGCCTTTTGTCAGAGTCGGCGAGGACCCCTACAATCTCCTCCTCGGGAAAAAACAACAACAACAACAACAACAACAACCGGCTTCCATGTCGGTATTTGAAGCAGACGTCGCTCGTGTATGCACATGGTACGTTTTTATGAATTGACTGCGCACCATGAACCAATTCTTCTCGCCAGCAAAATGCCTAGTTTGACCCCACTTAGTATTTGCGACTAGATTGGACGCCCCGTGCGATATATTGTGGATCCACTGGCCTCAATACCACATCTGTCAACAGAATTGCCTCACGAGATAAAAACGGCTGAATCGAGACATTTTGAGTCGCATTTGATCAAGCATCCTTAGCGAGATGCTACATTTTCCTGACAGGTGTCAAGCAGTCGACATGCAATATCTGAATTGTGTGTAAACATTTTGAAGCTATACTAGATATATTTGTGTGTGTCTTGAAGAGCTTATTTCATGTTTAAAACAAACTGAATATTGCCATTCATAGGCTTGTGTTGCCTATTACGTGAGGGGGTGATCAAGTTCTATTCCTTCTGGACACCTCCAGGCCTCCCTTGTATATTAAACATTTTGATGTACATACGAAATATTTTATTAGGAAATAACTAAAACCATAATCCGGGAAGAATACCACCATAACTTTAATGATACAATTAATAGTTATTGTTGAATTCATTTTGAACCATTTATAAGATTGCCAAAAGGTTTACAGAGCCTCTTTCCCAAATATCGTGTGTCAATTTCCTAAATTGCCAACTTAAAAAAGGGGAACATCTGGAATTGTTCACATTTTCAGAAAAAATGTATTATTACGGGGACTAACAGAGCCTCTTTCGAAATTTCCAGAGGGGCCACAGCCTCATGCCTCCCCCTCAGCGCACGCAAATGCAGCCATTAGATATCTTGGGATTTAGGACAAGGGTGTCCAACCTGCAAAGCCTGAAGGGCGAACGGTAAAACCTTTGGTATGGTTGCGCACAATATTTTCATTACACGGGCTATCCACACCTGACTTCCTCGTGCTGTTGATCTCGGTGGTTTATTAAATTTGATAAATGCATGAAGACCAAGTTTTGAAATTAGATTAATAAATTCTAGATTAAGAGTAAAAAGGGTAATGGCCACGCACGGAAAGGGACAAGTACGGCAAAAATAGATAACAACAGAGTGTACGATTACAACGAGTATCGATTACAACGATTGTAATCGATAATTGGGTTGTTGTCAATAAATGTCATGTACGTTTGTTTATATTTATGTTTAGGGCAGAACGGAAATTATAATGTTTATTTCACTTTGAAGCAGATATTGTTATTTAATTGATAACGGTAAGCAAAATTCCCAAATAAAAGGAAGTAAACATCTCGTACGTAAGTTTTTATAACCGAAACTCTGCACAGGCGGTGTGTCTAACCAGAAATATATTTTTATAATGATGGATCAACTTCGGTATTGTCGGGTTAAATCGATAAACATATATCAAATAAAAATTAGTGTATTTAAGCAGAGTAACTGCCGAGTTGGACGACGGGAAATCGCCGGCAGAGTCCGACTGAGCTGAAACGGGAAGGGTGGTGGAGATGGAACCATGCGTAATAACAGGCCGTACCTGGCATTAAGTAGTGAAACGCATTGGCAAGATTTTGAATTTATGAATTTACTAGAAAAAAATTAATATAAACGAAACCTATTTTTACATTTCGGGAATGTTAACTCATACCGCAGGGCGCGTGTGCTAGACGCACAATGTTCTCGCCCGATATGGGTGCAAGGGACTTTCACTTCTGACTAATAACCTTTCGCGGGCCACAATAATCGGCAACGCCAGTTGGAGAACCCTGACTTAAAGCATCTTCTTTAGCGCTCAGGCCCGTCCTGCGTTTTGACGGCGGTTTTCGCAGAGCGCACAGGGCGTTTCGGTTCATCCCATGCGCCTTCTATTGGATTAATGCCAAGGGATCTTCCCAACTGTATCCGGCCGATATGTCTCCAGGAGGAGGCTTGGGAGAATCCAAGGTCTCAGCGTGTCAGTGCAAAGAGTCGCCGGTTCGAATCGGACAAAGATAATACTGCCTTGAGTAATGTGCGTTGTATTTTGGAACAGGCTATCTCGCGTTTTGCTGACCTCACATTAGAGATGATTGGAATTGCTCTAGTATCTTGAATATTCACAAATAAACACATTCAGCGTCAATAAATAATAATAATAATAATAATAATAATAATAATAATAACAATAGGCGGCGTCATGGCGCCGGCGGTTGCGGCAGACGTCTGCGCCGAGGAGGCTGCAGGTTCGAGTTCTGCGTAGGCATGTTCGAATTTGCGATTGTCCCTTCACTCTTCATTGCCATCCTATCACCTCATAATTCATAATTCAAGACGTAACAACCTTGTCTTGTCAAGGGATACAGCCGGAAAAAGCTGATACCCATAATTACACAGGTTAATCTCTCCGAGGCTGACTGGGCATCAGAAGATAACGTAAAGCGTAGTCATAAATGGCCGATATGCTAATAATAATAATAATAATAATAATAATAATAATAATAATAATAATAATAATAATAATAATAATAATAATTTCTTCATGATTGCTGTCGACGCTGCTTCTTTACTTGCGAAAGGCCGGTTTCAACATTGTGATATTTACACCCCAGCCATCTGTTCGCGTGAAGTGAGCATTTCCTCTTTCCGTTTTATCACTTGCTCGCCCGCCGGGTGCCGACACCTCCTCCACAACGAGCGGGCGAAAGTGACACGCGACGTCGCCAGACGCGGCCGAGTCCCGGCGCGGAGGAGGAGGATGAGGAGGAGGAGGGTGAGGGGACCGACTCAGACGAGGCGGCGCGGCGTCGAGCTGCACGTGTCCCGTGCAGCGGCGCATTAACGGGTTCCGGTCTGGAGGCCCGGGCGGGCGCGGACGAGGGCGAGGGCGAGGCGAGGGCCGCGTCTCAATATAAACGCGCGCGGCAGGTGCGCGGACGAGTTTAGCCGGCGGCGACGGCGGCGCCGGTGGCACGTGGCGACTCGAGGCGCAGGGGTCGTGTAAAGGGCCCCATACACGAGCGGGATTTCCTCAAGCCCGAACAGTCCAAACCGTGCGGAATTTTGCGACGTGTGTAGCGGTTGCCTTGAGGCCGCAGAGAAGGCCAGAGGCTGAACAATTCAATTCTTATTGGCCTTAAGGCCGGATTTTCCCAATCTCTTGATGGGGTGATCCGTGTGTGGTTGATGCTCAAACGTTTTTGAGGATTTCATGCCATCAGTCATGTCTCGAAAATTTTTAACGTTCATCCAAATGCTTGAGAATTAAACTCGCGTGTGTCAAGTTACTTTTAAAGATTATCAAGACCAAAATAAAAGGACAGAGCTGGAGGCGTTTTTGTTGAGGATTTCCTGTACGTTTATGACCACCTTTCGTGACTTCGAACTGTGGAGCGATCTATGGTGTAGCGGCCAGTCTGCCAATCTTCCCTCACTGGGGCAGGGGCTCTATTGTCGCTCGATCCAAGTAGAATTTGTGGTTGACTCGCAGCGTAAGGGCAAGTGCACTCACTTTTCGCCGCCTAGGATCAGCCTTTACGTACCGGTCACGTCATATCAAATTTTCGATAAACAAAGCAAATACCCCGCAGGTTCGTCCCTACTTCCACCTCAGTTCAATTCTTCACTGTATTATCATATATCCATCAATATGTTGATATTCTCGAACAGGACCTACATGTTTAGATAGTGGAATCATATTAAAGACGCGTCCTACTTGTCCAGGGCGCTAGATTTCCAGCTCTGGGTATCACGATTCAAATCCCGCTCACTTGGTGAAATTTGTGGTGGACGTGGTGAATGAAGCGTTAGCGAGTCGTTCTCTGGATCTCTCGTTTCTCCTGCCTCTCACTCCGCCATTGCTCCATCATCACGACATCCAGTCTTCTATTCACCAACAATCTCTGGTGTCAGACCCAGGTGCAGAGGAACATAATAAACATAATGCCCCCCCCCCTTCCAGGCCGCCAACGACACAAACACGTCTGACGTCACGCCCCTCTCCCGCAGGCCGTCGGGCCGCGTCGCGCTGGGCGGTCGCGGGTCGTCTTGCCCCCATTAACTCGCCAGATGATCGCCCGCTTAAGAGCGCGATCAGCGCTTCGTGGCGGCCACTTGCGGCCCGGGAGCGCATTCGCCGAGAGGAGCCCTTCGGGGCCCAACTCACTGGCAACGGAAGAAGATCACCAAACGCCACGTTGAGCGGAACTGGGATTTTCAGTTGAATATAGCGATTTAGGGATCCTCTATCGTGTCTCACAGAATGTTCGAGCAAATGAAGGCTGAATGGCGCGAGAAGTACCATTTAGTTCGATTTGTGTTATACGGTAAAATAGGTTAGTACGATACGGTACGATAAGTAGACTTGTATCTCTAGTGGAACAACGGGACACATTTAAACAACATTCTTGTTAGTCTCGTGTTTCTCCTATAGAGACATATTTGTCTCTGAAATGAACTGAAATTTTTATAATAAAATGTGTTTTTCTATCGATGTTGACTTCTATTGTTCATCTTATTAAAAAAAAAAAAGATTTTCTCACGTATTAATTGAAACTTTCTGGTTGTGCATGTGAGAGCAACAACGTTACACATAAACATTACTTGGTTTACGATTACGAAGAAGCAGTATGGTGTAGATTTTTCTCATTGCCTCTACTGCATAATTTGTTTAAAGGCGATTGTTCAGCCGCATGCTTCAATTCACGAAATAAAAGTGTTCTAAAATATAGTAATTTTCTTCAATAAGCAATTTCATTTTCATTACAACTGATTCAACGAAATCAATGTTTAAATCGCGTTCTCATGCAGATTCTTTCATTAGTTTCATTACGAAAATGTGTTTTTATTTAATTGGTATGTTTAATTTACGGTTGATGGCAGGATTTTCTGCTGCAGTCCACTACAAGTACAATTTTGGTGAATATTAAATATTTAAAATCATATCACCAACTGCGTAGCTCTAAGTTTACAGTGAACAGTGATTATATGTGTTCAGAATTTGTAAACTTCTCCTTTCATTAGTCATACAGAATACGTCTGAAAGAATTGAAGCTATTTTTGAGTTATTCGATTTTCCGAGTTATGCATATTTTCCGAAATACGTAGTGCTTTTCTGTTGTCAGTTATCTATGAATTTTCATTTTAGAGCGATGTATTGAAGATGGGTTCAGCTGGCTTGCTCTTTAATATAAGACTTCTTCGCAGGCAAAAAGTGTTGCTTAAAGCAATAAAGTAATGTCAATAGGAGAAAGTTGTTCTAAATGGGGACGGCAGATCAAACGGGGACGTTCAGATTCTTACTGATAAGGGATACATAGGGTGCCCAAACGTGGTACCACTACACAAGAGGGCCTGTCAAACAATTTGAGACGAGTTGTGGATGCGTGTGCGGTAATTGTTTGTTTTACGAAACTTACACTGTTGAAATGAAAACCGCTACGGTTTTATCTACCTCGTGAATTGGATCTTAACAAGCTACATTTTGTCACTCGCTTTTTGTGAGTAAAGCATTGATTCTCCTAGTTTTAAGGTACATTATAACATATATATGTATTACGTTATCTCGCATGGCTGTAAAAAGACGCGATATTGTCTAGCAGTCGTCATAGCCCGCTCAAATGGGGACACTAAAGCAGCCCAAAACGGGGACCTCTCCATTTTGACCGATAAAGCAGAACTCGAAGCAGAAGAACAAGTAAAAATTAAAAACAACAAACAAATAATAATCTTGTTCCAAGGCCGAAGAAGGGATGGCACTTACATTTGTGACTTTTGTGCGTGATTTTAGCGATCTTTGTTCCGGTACAAAGTAGAATGTTAATAAAAACTAAATCAACATAGTGACAAGATGTTTATTCTTATGATTCGTACTTGCCGTAGTTTACTTAATTTGATTATTTACTTTCTAAAGGTTTTGTAATTCATGTGACATACTTCAATATTCGATCATTTTAATGTGAGTACCCCATTTTAGCCAATCGCATGTCCAAAAACCGGGACATTGTACATTTTCACAAAAACGTACTTTTGCATCGAAGCCCATATTTTTGTAGACACAAAAACAATTACTTCTGACAGTCTTAAGTTCTACTTAACTAAGTTATAAAATATTAACGATCCTATTTTGGACGTCTTTCCTCTACCATAATCAAAACTATCAATGGCCGATAATCCCATTCATGTAACAAATATAAATTCAATTGATCTATTCTAGAAGCCGTCCTTGAGAAATCTTTTGTGACACTTACTAATAACATAAAGTCTGGTATAAAATTGCAATTTGTGCCTTGTGTTTTACCGCAAGGAGGTTTCGTCTTATCATTCACGATACACGACGAGGGGAAAAATATCACAGAGTAACAAGAATAAAACACTTGTTCACCATTAAACAAGCGTCGGCTCCAGTGGGATGAGCTTCAGCACAATGGCTTCCAAACCAAAGAGTTGGCGGTACCAATTAAGAAATTCTCAGAAACACAAACATGTCGACGATGGGCCGATGAGTAGAGCCCAGGCCGTTTAACACAAACATCAAATACGCGCGTTCCTCCGCTTCCAAGCCTACATCCCAGCTATTCGTTCCAACCTCGCACGCAGAGAGCCGCTCGCCGTGAGATCTGCAGCGCCGTGGATCGTTGCGCTCGCTGAGATCATTGTCGGCAGATGTGTTTCTACTCAACAGTCATTATTTTTAGCCTTTACTGGTAAACTAGAGGCCTACAGCAGCCAACATGGGGCTGAACAATACCACATAAAATGGTTTTACAAATTTCAAGGACAACAAATAAAATAATCTCGTTTAACGCTGCACTACATTAGTTTTAAAAAATCTCAGCAAACTCAAAACTTTGTCTTTTCAAATTTATGCACTATAACAGTTTTTTTACGTACCAAGAATATTTAAAAAAATTGCGGTCCAAACCGCAACACATGAATAGCAAATGCTTAATGGTAGGTGGTCTCGAAGCCTTCCTATTGCATGACATCAGATGTGACGCAAGCAGTGACGCACTGAGTATGATAACTCAGTTGGTACGTGCAATATGAGAATAGGCGAAATTACGTAATAAAATATTCTCAGTTAAAATCTAAACTGACTTATTGTTTTTGTATTTTTGTCGAGTTCCTGGATATCTAACCAAACCCCAGACACCTCATACAATGCCAGAGACACATAAGTTCCTTTCAATCTCTGCGCTCATTGGAAATTAGTAGGGGTTTACTTTTGAGTATTTTAAAAAGTGTTTCTGTTAGGATTCTGATTTTATTTTATTTCTTGAAAAATACGATGTATGAAAAACTGTAGACATACTTGACCACCGCTATCTACACTTTAGCGTGTGTAAGTAAATGTAGATGATGTAGAGACACGAGTTTGGTGGCCATTCGCCAATTTTTTTATGATAATCCCATTGGCCGCGTGAAGTCGCTGAAGCTAAGTGAATCCGATCAGCTGCCGACGCTTATACCCCCACCGCCGAATTTGAATGTCATCTTTCGTGTCGGCAACACAGCCCTCGTCGCGGCGTCCCCGGCACAGCGGAGAGCATTCACGACGGAAGGGGCCAACTGGCTCTTTCAGCATCTCGCTGGATTTAGGGCAGCCGCGGCGTATCGGCCTCCGGCGCAACGAGCACCGGAAGTTCCTGGAACGAGAAGCCAGGCGGATTGTGCCGGCCGCGGCTCCTCCCCCTTGCCCCCCCACCCCCACCCAGCGCCAGGACTCGAAATAGAGCGGCGCGCTACCACGAACCTCTTAGCCCGCTCGCCGGCGGGGTGGCGGCAACCCGACTCCTTTGAGAAGAGCGCCGGCTTATCACGCCAACTACTCGCTCGTCTACTCAGGAGCGTCCTCCGCGAAGTGAGAGAAGGCACGAGCGCCCAGGGGAAAACGGGAGGAGGGGCGGAGGGTGCGATGAAGTGTGCGGGAAGCGAGTTTCTCTCTTTTTTTTTCTTTGAGAAACAGCGAAATATTTGCATAAATGGAGCACATGAAGTAAATGCTTTTAATTTGGTAGAAATAATGTCAGAAAGGAAGGGAATCAAGATAAAACTAATAGAGCTAAAACAGTACGTACTTTTTCGCCCTATTTTCAGGTACAATTACGCGAAAAGTACTCAAATTTTCGAAAAATTGTACATGACCTTATTTTTCAATCTCTGTTTACGGAAAAGATTTCATTAGGGGAAAATATCTCTATCTTTAATAATTTAGTTGAAGGAAACCTTCGAACAAAATTTGAACTTTTGCAATTGTCGAAAAATCATGAATTTTAACGAACAGGAAACGTTCACAATTCTCTTACACGTTCTCTTAAATGCACTTTTTAACAACAAAATTTAATCAAAAACGATGGAGCCATTCTTTTGAAAATTTGGGATATGTCCCAGGGGCTACATGTAAAATATCCCCCAAAATTAAAACATCGGTTTCAAATGCAAGGGGCCGGGACATCAGCCAGATCAGAAGGGAAATATCAATTTTGGAGAAAATCGGATGAACAATTTAGTCGCTAGTGTTCACAGGCGGACGGATAGACAGACGTTTTTCTGTTATTAGATTTTTCGGTATCAAGGACACACAAAACATTGATTTTGACTGCACCAATATTATATATTTTCATATATAATTAAATTATTTTCCAAATTTTGCAAATAGATTTACCCATGCTATCGTTACCAGAGCCCCGCAATAAGAGTTCTGCCGAAAATTCGCCGTTTTTCGCGCAGCATAATATAACTTTCTTCCTACTCCGTAGCAAGAAAGTAAAAGCGTCTATATTTCAGTGTACGATGCGTGGGGTATTTTACTTTGGCTGGAGTCAAGGCTGTTTATGTTAATCGAGGATGCCGAATGCTGGAGCCTCGTTGTCGACTTGTAAATGCGAAAACAAAGCTAGTCAAATAGACAGTATGAAATTTAGATTTTTTTCAATTAACCCAACAACCTAAACACGTACATATTTGTGAATCATACACAATTATATTTTAGACGTGTGTCATTTATCCATTTCATTTACCAATTTGTCAAAAATATACTCCCTACATGGCGGTTAACGGTTTACAGCTATCTAACCTTTAAATTGCGGTTTAAAAAATAGAAAGAAATATGTTTTACCAACTATTTACTATGTAAAAGATTTCTAGCCGCCACATAGGCATCAAATACAGATCAGCCGTGTGGGTATCAGAATTGAACGGATCAGGGCGAAATAACGATAACCCTCATTGACACACCCAAAATACTAACCGTAGAATCCTCGTATCCCCAAAACACAACCATTATGATCCCAACGCTATACAAACATGTTCGTAGACCTACAAATTGTGTACAGAAAACAGGAAGAAATGAATACAAAGTGAGATATGTCTGAATATTTTCTAAGTTAGTTATTTCTGGTTTACAAAAATTACAGAAATGTTAGTGATCACTCTGTTGCCCAATATCTGTAATTGAACCATACGTTGTTAGGTTTTGGCTCCCAAAGAATAGATCTCGAAACGATGTTCAAGCCATCGTTTAGCAGGAACTAATTTAAAATCTATGAAAAATGTGATAAAGACGTATTTGTTTACTATTCGTAATCCAATTATAATACCTGTGCGTTAGAATAATACACTCAAGTCAGTAAACATTGTTAACACTTTCCTCCACGCTTCTCAAGCCAATTGTTTCTTTTACACACTGTAATTCACTGACACGCGTTTTATGAGGGTGGCTTGCCGTAAACTTGTTTTACTATGCCTTCTTGATATGACAAGATAACTAGTGGTGAACAGCATGTTCACGACAGCGTGTTATCGTTTATCATCCTTATTTCACCATTACTCTCTCATAATTCACGTTATCATGTGGCTTAGCCTTTATACGGTCGCTTTTCCAAGCAGGTGACTACAGTGGATTCCCTTTGTCATGCACTGCAAGAAGTGTGGTAGGACGGTCATTGTTGTAAAGATGGGTAAATTATGATTGGGATGGACAAGAGAAAGCAATCATGTCACAGTGATGAGAGGCTTGCATCATACTCTTTTCAAACCCGAAACATATGGTTTCACTTACGTAAAGAATATGGAAACGCCTGCTCAACCATAGGCGGCATTTACCTGGTTAGGGTGCGGCCAGAGTGGCGTTATCCAAGTTAGCGCAGGTCTATTAAAACAGAAGTTCAAAGTCGGCCTAACAGTGACAAAAGGATTTGAATTATTCGGCTAAATGGAGTCATTAAGCATTGACAATGGGCAAAGTCATTTCGTTACTTTGTAAAGGAGAAGCTCTGCTGAATACTTTCGATTCAAGGTACCACAGTCGGAACATCGGGAAATTATGGACGAAAATTTCAGAAGAAATTGGCGACATGTGTTACTGACAGCTTCTGCAAAACATGAACCTAAAATCATTAGCAGTATAAAGTTTTCTTCCACAAACATCTCTATCATATTTATCCAATACTAGCGAAACTAGTTTAGACAAATTGTTATTTATATCATACAAAATAAACCTCTCAGAGAGCAGTTTTACATCGTTTCTTTCCATTGTGTCGCGTGTACGCTATAATTTGCAGAGTAATGGCTAATGATTGGCTGATGAGTAATGGCTAAAATAGTGTAGGTTTTTCTTGTTTTTCGTGAATTATTCCGATATTTTTTTAGTTATTCTGCTATTACCAGCGGAGATAAATCCAACAAATCATAGATAATTAAAATTGACCTAGCCCTATACCTATCAGAGAGCAGTTTTACATCGTTCCTTTCCATTGCGTCGCGTGTACGCAATACTTTACAGAGAAGCGGCTAATGGAAGGTGACCACTAGCGTTCGGCAGCATCAGGCACCCGCTCGCGCCCAAACCTTTGTTCGGCCGATCGCGCATTTACTCTGAGCGCATCCTTACGGCTCCGGCTGCACTTTAGCCGAAATTCCGATCGCTCGCTAGGGGACTACAGGCGAGCTAAATCGTCCAAATTTTTTCATCAACGTTTCACTCGAAACCGGCAGCATATTCCCATAATCCCACGGATCATTGTTTGAAACATTGGCTAACAGCATGCCCAAGATCTACCGAGACGGCCTTGACTCTCCAGCTGATTTCTGGCGAATGGAACCGGTAGAACCAAACAAAACAGCTCATACAACCGATATTTTCGGATGCAGTCGGAAGAAGTTATACAGGTCGACCATGACCATTTCCGCTTATCAGAATGATTTTTTTATTTTTAATTTTTATTTAAGGTCGCATCAACAACTAGGTCATTAGCGACCACTATTGCTTGTCACAGTATGGTAATTGAGAATGACACGATAATGATGATGAAAGGGTGTGAAAGGACGAACACAATACAACCATGCTCGAGGCGGGACTCGAACAAGCGATCTTTTGATCCGAGATCGCTCCGGCACTACTGCCTTAGCGATCTCGACCACCGGATCGGCGTTTATCAGAATGTGTTTGAAAAATTCCTACACATTGGACGAAAATGTCCGTGGTCGGACGACCGAAATTTCGGTCCCAAATCGACTTCGGCTGTGACCGCAGCCTTAGTCTTATTGACACATGTCGCAGAAGAGCGTTAGCAACCGCGTCGCGGATGCAGCGCCAGCCCTGAGTGCAGCGAGGGGCCGGAAGCGGCGCGCGGGCCGGGCCGGTCGGGGTGCGTCCCTCGCGAGGGGGGCGACCCGGAAGGCTCGCGGAGCGGCGCGCGGCGCGCCCACGAATAGCGCGCTATGAATAGAGTGACAGCGCGGGGACGCGAACCACGCCCCCGGGCCACACGGACGCACCAGAGACGAAAGAGGCAGCTTGAGGAATGACACCGCCGCGCCGCCCCGCACGCGGCAAAACAAGATGTTGAGCCGAACCACCTAATTTGGGTCCCCATTGATTAATTATTTCGTGTTTCCTGTTTCGAAAATTACTATGGTCATTAGTCCCCTTAGGGGAGTTAATATTTTTTTCCTCAAGGTGGTAATGTTCCTCTCCTGCTGAATGGTGAAATGCTGGAGATTTCACCTTCTAGGTCTTTTCTCTCAGAGTGCCACCGCTCCAGCCGAATGAAGCTCTTTACTCCCACCAGCTCTGACTGAGTGAGTGGATAATGTTTTCGGGTGCGTCAACTACTTTGGTAATTAGTAGTGCCAGTTCTCACCCACGAGATGACGAAGTTCGAGGTTTTCTCCCTCTTGATATCTCTCCAAGCCGGGCTCTGCCCTAGCCGGGAAACCTCTAAGTACTTATCCCGTCATGTGTGGTGGTATAGTGAATGTAAGTGTAAGTTTGTATAAGGGAAGGGCAGACAAAGATGAAGACTGTTCGATTTATGGCTCGTTTGTTAAGGTACGGCATTTTCCTGGTGTTGATAGGATAAATATTGGGAAATAAAGGATCTGAGTAGCCGGTCACTAGAATTCTCCTCCGAAATTCTCTCTTGGATTCGACCTAGCTCTGTAGCTAGATCGTCTGCCACCGCCGGGACTCGAACTCTAGATCTGTCCTAGCGCGTTTGTACACCAAGTTCCAAAGCAGTTTAACCTGTCCAAACTACCTTTCATGTTCTATTAGATGTATTGTTTTATCAGATTTTTAGATGTAACACTGTTCAAAAACACCTTGTTTAAATTCTTTGACAACTTTTTGCCGTGCCAGAAGAAGCCGCGACAAGTTGCATCTAGTTTCCGAACTGCTGTGAAGGGTACGAAAACAACTCACTATCATTCGAACACCAAACACAGTCGTTTTATTTACCATACACACTGCCTAACAGGACTCAACAGTATTTTTTACAATGCAAGGCTCGCTCGTAAGAAACATACATAGCACGCAACTAAATCAATGAATTATCAGATTGTGTTGCGGTGAACGTCTGTTGGACTTGTTACAATATTATAAAACTGATAAAATGGAACACACACAATACGATAAACATTTGCTGGTTTACAACGCTTTAGGATATTTCATCATGTATTTCATAAATTTACAAAAAAAATTGTTTTTATATCTACTTGTAAGTAAATATAAAATGTGATAAAATACAGTACATTATGACTTTTTCCAGATACATTATAAATAACTGTCAAACTGTCTCATTTCTCGGTACTAGGAAGAAAGACGGAAGTTTTGAGCTGAGTCATGTGAGAAGGCATTCCTAAAACGAAATATAATAGTACTCTTGAATGTCACAATTAACTATTGTTTTTAAGTAAATTAAATCTCCGGAGGGAATTCTCTCTTCGTTAAGTTGACCAAAATTGCAATTAATTACTTCGACAACTAGTAGCCCCGAACTTTTACTGGTTCATTTGGTCACGGCTCATATGGAGCAAATGAGATCACGAAGGTCTGCCAACTGAAAAGCTATTTTTAAGAAGAGGGAAGCTGAAGAGAAAAGGCCATTTACACAGTTCATTAATACAGTCTCTAGGGTGGTCTATTAGCCCTCCCGACAGTAACATACTTGATCATACACATGATATATGAAATACAAAAGTACGAATGGGATGACAAGAATTTAAGACGTAAACGGACAACCTAAAAAGTTCTGAATTTTCCACAAACAACTAGTGATGTCATCGTAAGCAATAAAAATATAAATAATAAATTACGGATTTTTTTGCTAATTTTTCCTTATTAATAAAATTATCAGACTCTTCCTAGTTTTCCAAGAAATAGCCACCGTGGATAATGTCTTTGGAAAGAAAAAGATAACCCCAATTTTGTGCGAACAGTTTCTGTTTGTTTTTTGTCAGTTACGATAGGGTCTATTAATTAAAGGTCTAATTAGGATCCTCGTATTTTTCTGGAGTAGGTACCTTGTCTCCACTCACGCAACACGAAAATTTGCAGAACTCCAAGAAAAAAATAGATTGTGATTTTATTAAAATAGGATTTTCAATTTTTATAATGTAGTTTGTAATGAATTGTCCACCTTCATGTATGAGTTGACCTTTTTTTAATATAGTTGTCTGTTAACCTAGGCCTAACTCAAAGATATTTTTTACAAACATATATTTTATTAAATATTATTATCCCCCCAAACGCAAATTGTGACTGTGGTCCCGCTGTCAACCCCAGTGCAATACATGTCCCGAGAGGAAGGCGATCAGGCGGCGTAGAAACTGCACGCGCGAAGCGGCGGCGGGAGAGGCTCGCAACGCCATCTAGCGCGCGCGAGGCCAACTGGCGGCGGGAGGGGTGGTGGTGGTGGGGGGGGGGTGGAAAGGCGAGAGGAGGGGAGAGGCGGCCGCGTGGGAGGCGCCGCCGTCGGTCATTAAGCGCGCGTCGGCCGCTAGCGACGGCCACTACGCTCGGCCGCGCACGTTGCTTGCATTTCGCGGACCACACACGCGCACACGACAGGTATGGCAAGTGCCGTGGGCGCAACTTGCTAGGAGTTCCATTCAGCATTCTACACTCGTGAAAATGTTGAATGGCAAGGGTTGTTGTTTTAACAGACGAACTCTTTACATGAGAAAACATAAAATAAATACGAATTTTAATAAAATACTCTTATAGTATATCAAATTTCATGTTTCACTGTTAACACGTTAAACGCAATTTTTTTATTAGTTACTTATAAAAGAAGTAGATTATCAACGCCTATTTACTTATTTCTACGTTTATTTCTGTATTCCTTCATCGTATACATGTCATAGTAATAATTCGTAATTTCTTAAAATCTATTTAATCCACTAATTCAAATATAATTAAACAGTTGGCTTTGAAGTGAAATAAAATTCTAATTATATGCAGATTCTTCACGTTAAGACATTAAGTACTGGTATTTTAAATAATTGAAAAAAACATTGTCATTTTTTAAACATAAAAATACATTCTATAAATGTACAAAATCCAATATTATTTTTCATGAATAAAATAAAATGTACCCCCAAATAAGAATAATGGTACTAGATATGTAAAAAATCACATGAAATGGATTTTAGGTTGTATTTTTAAAATAATTGTGTTGCTAGTGAACATGTAATTTGACAATACCTCTTCACATTTTTTAATACAACTCACACACTGTTTTCGCTCAAAGTACGTTTTCACAGTATGGTTGACATTTTACCGAGCTACTTGGTGCACACATATCGAGGGAAGTTGAATAAGGGCAGTTTCCTATTTATTAGCAAGCCACTGATACAGTACCAGACATGTGCAGCAGCAATTATTAACATATTATATGCACATCAATGAAACCGGCGAAAAGACGAATGTGCAATTTTCTTGTCAATTTCGAATTATATTTCCTTACACATTATTGTCCCATTTCTTCACTGTACTCATGTATCTATTGTAATGTGCCATGAGGTATATTTGACGAGTTGACTTGCAATCCTTATGTTCCTTCGAAAATCTGCACTGATGGCGTGACAACCCCATGATAAGAAGTGTTATGGAGATATGGCCTTCCGAATTATGGTTAAATATCAACACTTTTTTTTGTTTTATAAGGTCGCATCAACTAATAGGTTATTAGCGACCACATTGCTTGTAACGGTATGGTAACTGTGAGAATGACACGATTTGATGATGATAGGGGTGAAAGCACGAACACAATACAATGCCCTAGATGGGATTCGAACCCGCGATCTTCCGGTCAGAGATCCCTACGGCACTACTGCCTTAGCGATCTCGGCCGCCGGATCGGCAACAACACTTTGTAAAGAGTTCAAAACAACAATTATTATCTTAAAATTAATGCCCTTTTCTTCTAGATTTTTTACTATTTCTAAACTAGGAAAGAAGTTAAGAAAATAAAAATATGTTCTTGAGGTTTGCCAATAATTTCTATTAGTTGCACAAGCACATTATCGCCCAGCTCATACGTCACAATGTTATTTTTTCTTCGTACTTTTCTGAGTGGAAGTAGAATTCGGTTTTGGAGCAGCACACTATCTAATTCTTTGAATTAAAATGTATAGCTTTTTATGTAATAAATTGTTTTGAGATAATGGTGTAGTGGCATCTAACTAACAACTAAACTAGAGAAAATCCTAAATGTGAGTAAAATTTATCACATAGAGGCCGAAGAGGCTTCGACCAATGATGGATAGTATGCGTAACAATTTTGCACAAGGTAGCACGCAACGTGTACTCTTACAACCCTCCAAATATCATGATACACAAATGAGTATCGAAAAGAAAATGTCACCAAAGACACTTCAATGATTAAGTATGCAATAATATTGGAGTAGGAATAGGAATTCAAATTCGTAGGATATTTATCACGAATAGGCGAAACCAAAGAAAAGTAATAACGTAGGTAACAGTAGGTAACGGAGTAATAAGAAAGCGTAACGGTGGGAGTAATAAAATTAAGAAATTGGCGATGGAGTAATAAACAAAAACGTTCAAAAGATTTTCCCATTTTGGGAAGAACGTGGTACTAAAAATGCGTTACGAATAGTTCATTTTAAAATTTTATCCTTGTTGCATAAATGCAACCATTTTTTTTCCAGCAGGTTAATGAGGGATAAAGGGCAATTATTACACTTGTTTGTAAATTACAATGCAAGAAAATAATATTGTATTTGTAAATATTTAAAGAACTTCATGACTGACTGTCACTGTCACTCACATGTCTGTGGTGCTTTCACCTCATTTTACCATTCATAAAAACACGTAATTGCGTGGTTGAATAATTAATGATAGCGTATTACAAATTATGTAAGTTACTTTGACTTACGACTACAGTAGCAAGCATATCCATTTCATTGGGAAGGAGGGTTGCGATGTATGTTGCAAAGTGAGGCAAGAAAAATGAACATTTTCCCTTTAGTGTTTACTGAGAACCTCGATTTCACACGAAGAAGATATGGACTAAGGCATCGGTGTGTGGAGATCAGAAAGCAGATATCGCAGAACACAAGAAACGAAACAATCTAAAAAATCATTATTTTTTTGGCTAAGTCAAGAAATATTTTCAGAAAGTAGTCAATTTTTACTAGTAATAATCTCAATGGAAGTTCACAAGACAACCGGTATTTAGAGTAAAACATTTCGACTTTGACAGCGAAATAAATGGCCCCGCTCAAGATAAAACCTTTCTTCTGCAAAGTGTCAATTTTCGAGATGTGTCATTTTTCTTGACCACCGAAGATATTCGCATCTGAGAAGTTTACATGTGACTGAATAGCACAACAGACTAGACAAAATCTGTAAGTGATACATTCACATGATAAACAAGAGAGCGCTGACAGGAAAGTAGGCAATTTGTCTCACGTACTCGTCGAATGTTACCTCCGCAGAAGCGAACATAAACTATCTTCGCGCTCGAATGTCCTCACAAAGACCTCGCTACCTCCCTGGACCACCTGATCACCCTGGGCCCAAAATGACCAGTACCTCTACCTATTGCCTCAATTTGGCACGTTATTTCAGAAACAACTGTTCTACATCAGGCCCGGAAGTTTGACCCTGAGAATCGTGAAGGTAAGGTCTCTGCCCTAGAAGGAATGAAAGGAAAAATCACGTTCCTGACTCTTTCCCCAGGAAAAGATCGGAACCTACTCTTAGAGAATGCTGAGTGGATTTGAAGACTATATAGAATGACTGAATTTGGAAAGAATGTTTGAACATTCGGGGATATAAATCACAGTTCTTTCACCCTGTAGACCCCTGCCTATATTTCCACACTGTCTGATTTTCGAAACACCCAGAAAAGAACGAATTGGTGGGAAGGATGAAAAACGGCTCGTATTTTTTGCTCGTATAGCTAATTTTGATGAAAAGCGTATTATTGTAACTGAAGTATAAAATCAACGGGAAAAGAAGAGGGCAAAAATGTGTGTGTAGATGTCAATGGA
This sequence comes from Gryllus bimaculatus, assembly GCA_017312745.1. Taxonomy (NCBI): domain Eukaryota; kingdom Metazoa; phylum Arthropoda; class Insecta; order Orthoptera; family Gryllidae; genus Gryllus; species Gryllus bimaculatus. The sequence goes on along the minus strand of BOPP01000003.1, from coordinate 7,785,067 downwards.
ATATTGATTTGTCACAAATACCTGTAATTTCCTCAATATGTCGTTATGCTAATAGTGACAATTGTTTCGATATATTTCAAGATATACCGACACATGTAATTGGTTTTTAATTAAATACGAATTGAATATAATACATTTCAAGTTCAGAAATTCGAGCGAGTTTGCAAAGCAATGGTGGCATATGTGACGATCATTCAGTCACCCATTGACCACTACATTAAGTATTTAAAATCTGAATTTAATGTCCCTCTTTTTTACATTCTGAGATAGAAATCGAAACATAGAAAGACCGGTATATTTCATACAGTTTATACCTCATACGGCGTTAGAACTTTCTACACACAGCGCTATCGACATCGACATACCGCTTCTTGGAAACCATTTTGCCGAGCTCTTTCCGCCGTTTCGCGTGGCCTCGTACGCAGGCCGCCTCCGCAGCCACAGCGTTGCGACAGGCGCCTGGCTATTCGCGCACGTGCGACTCCAGCGGTATGGCTGCTTTCCCAAGCTGCGTTTTGAAACGTTCCTCTTTCTCTCTCTCTCAGGTTTACCGGTTTCATCTAGAATATCTCCAATTTTTCACGAAAAAGAATTTAAGTGTTTTAAAGTTGTGGTGAGTTATGAGAGCGCGCTGAGAACAGATGTCAGAAGAATTTTACAAGCTAGTCTTTTGGTGAATGTGGGCTTCCATAAGTCAAGCCACGCGAATTTTCTATATTATTTTGGTTCAACATGTAGTTTATAATGTATAATTCTCAATTAAATGGCATCAGAATTTAATATTTTGGGAATGGATTGTTGTGGGGGCCAGAAAGTGATTAGAAAGCCACAATGGAAGAATATAAGAGATAATTTAGGTCCATAAACCAATCAAACAAATCAAATATTGTGATGAATAAACACCTTGCAAGTAATTCTCATTCTCTATCGACCCAAATTACCTGGAGACATTCTAAAACGAGAAAGTTTATGAGTGTGTGTTCTACAAGATAATTTGTTAAGTAAGTATTATTTCACCTTAGGAGATATATTCTGTAATTAGAATTAATGAACGTAGTTTGCAATTAGAATTGATTATAGTAAACCAATTGCTTGCAGAAATAATGTAAAAAGGGATCATTGGAACACCATATTAAATTCTAGCAATATAGTATTATAACTTGAAAAATTTGATATTCTTTTCTTGAATTGTGACGAATTGAAAAGTAGATTTGCCATGTGAGATGGAACGGCATAAATTATTATTATTAGTATTATTACACCTTCATTCTCGTAGTATTTTAGAAATTTAAATAATATTGTACATGTCTTCAGGCCCAATTCATTTGGATTGTGCAACTTATCTGTAACACTTCGAAGAGGTTACAGACTCGGCTATTGGTATAGAAAAGAAGAATATATAAAAATCTACTCCTTGCTTTTCAAATATTTATTTTGATTTTTTGCTAGAACTGTGTGTTGCGTGAAAACAAAACGCATAAAATATACCTTAAAACTGCCGGAGCTAGTAGGGTAAATGTAGCATGCGTTCTTCAGTTGAAGGATTTGTGAAATTCCTAGAGTTGCTGAAAGGCAACCACCATATGTCCATTTAGAATACACACATATCAGATCTGTAAACACTTTTTTCTTTTGCCTTCGAAATACCGTGCGTGTCTCCCGCATTCCAATTGATGGCCTTCAACTAAAAGTGCGCAGATCCGAATCAAACACGTCGCCAAGGCTTTTTGAATTTCGACAACATTTCGACATTCCGAAGACACAAAGAGACCACACTATTGACCAATGTTTAGTCAACGTAGGTAATATTCGTAGCGCATTCAGACATCCTGTTGATTTTAAAACAATGCTTCACTTTAAACAAAATATTACAGTGTTCTAAGATTATTAATAATTTTCGTATGGGCATTCCTGGATTTCAGACGTTATTAGGTTATAGGTAAATAGAGGCATAATTTCATTGTTTATTTACATTGCCGTTAGGTGAAATAAACTATAAACATTTTATTAATGAGTATGTTTGAGTATATTTAATTGTAGGGGATAAGAAAGTATGAGCTTGTGCATTGGTGCAATAAATACGAATCTGGACTTGTGTCTAAAAATTGCTCAGGGAATATATATATATATATATATACTAATATTATACATAGTATATAATATATATAATATCATTTGAAGATAAAAATAATAGAAATAGTAGTCTATTAAAAACACAATAGACATGCATTTAGGTTTAAAAAAAGTCTTTAACTAAATGATCTTTCAGAAGTTGTTTTTAACATAGCTTTTGAGCAGAATGAGATATATGACAAAGGAAAATGATTTACGATATGGAGAATGAAGATTTATGTGACAAAAGGCCAATAAATAACTAGAACGTTTCTACGGAATCACTTCTTGCACACCTGTCACCTAACGTTCGGTGTCTATAACTCTGGAGCGCCAGACTCAACTCTCGACGAGTTCTTGAGAAAGGTGAGGGGCACGAAACAAGAGGCCTCGTGGTCTCCGAAGTCAGCTGCTCACTGCCTTTCACTATATTGCGCACGTCAGGTTCTTGCACCTGAAGTTGCACTAAACTTCTTTGGTACTGAGAACTTGTGCGCGCGTTTGGAAGTTCATATATGGAAGATAGAAAATTAATTTGGAGAAACAGGGAGAGCGACTGAGTCAGACAGAGGGCCGAAGGGCGGGAGAGGAAAATAGAACGTATGGAAAGTGTGCTGGAGAGAGCGAGGGAGAGGGTGAGAGACGGAGTGAGGGAGGGAGAGAGAGAGGGAGGAAGAAAGAGAGGAAGAGAGACGGGGAGGGAGAAAGAGAGAAAGAAAGAGAAAGAGAAGAGAGAGAGAGAGAGAGAGAGAGAGAGAGAGAGAGAGAGAGCAGGAGAGAGAATCACTAAGTATATCAGAGGTAGATAATGTGAAAGACGGAAACTTTGCATTAATGTGTCTAAATGAAGGAGTGAGAGAGGAAGAGAGATTCAGCGGAGATGACATAAGTGCATAGGTAGCACATCAATAAAAACAACAATATACGTGTTTGATCATGGACGTGTAAACCAGGGGCCCAAGACTCTTCGCAGCACCCAAACGACGCGCGAGTAAAATCCAGCAACCTCCATCCACGCACGACGAGCCAATCCGCTCCGCAATCTGGGCAGGGCTTCGCCGTCTGCATCAACTCCGTGCGCGTCGGCGCGGCTGTTGCGTACTCAAGCGCGCGTACGGGGGAGGCCTCGTGACCTTCCGACGCCGCCGGCGGCCCCGCCTTCCGCAATCCGTCGCGCGGCGGCGGCGGCGGCGGCCGGGGCGGAGGCGGAGGCGCGCGTGCGGCTCCAGCTGGTCGCAGCCTCCTTCACCTCCGCCACCACCGCCACCGTCGCCGCGCGCAACGGGCGTTCTGGTGCCCGCGTCCACTGCTCCGCCGCCGCCGCCGCCGCCGCCACTTGCGTAACCGCGCGGCCGCCCCCTCTCCGCCGCCAAAATAGGAGGCCGTCAGAGAACACAGTCGTGGCCGCAGCCCGCGCACGGCGCGACGCACTATGGTCAGCATTGGGGAACGAGAGGACAAGAAGACTGCGCTCTCCAACCTACGGGTCGACTAGCAATTTGGACCAGCAAATAAATACAAACTAAAATATGTATAAACCCAGGCAACAAAATCAGAAAATTCTTATATCGGATCTTTCAGATTTGCGTCTTCCCACTAACACAATTTGACCCGGAGTCAGAAAGGGTTGAGTGCGAGAAACGCAGAACTTATGTGAAAAATGAGATGTGAAAATAAGAGAATTTTGGGATTAGGCGACCAATTTCACTAGCAATAGGTGCCCCAGGATTATCATGGACTTCAGCGCCCTTCATACAAAGCCGACGATACATATTCACAAATCTAGTTTTTAATAATTTTACCTAGTAAAGAAAGACATTCAATAACTCAATTGGATACATTTTAAGTAACTGTACATCAACAAGTCATTTGAGCACTACATTTAATGATCCCCTTCCAAGAAAAATCATGGTTACGCCATTGTTTTGGACACAGAGTGTCTCCGAAAAATACTACTTGCGCCTATGGCGTTTTGAGAGACCGAAAATGAAATTCGGAAATGAATTTCTGAAATATCCTAGAATGTTTGCCGAGGAACTTATCATGGGAAATTTCTTATAATGACACATCATATTTGCCCCTGATCGTTATGCAATCCCGTGCGCAGATGTGTTTAGTAGCTACGTGAAATCTCCTTGATTGAGTCCAAACGTTACCTGCCGAACATCTATGCTTTCCAAGTTGCCTACGAATTTGGAGCAAATGCCAGAGAAGTGTCTCTAATATAAATTTTCCTTTTACGTTCATTGGTAAACATTTTTCATTTTCGAGCCCTCTGCTAGTCCTAGAGGTTTGTACCACGTGTTCTGAGACGTCATTTATGTTAGCATTTGTTGAAAACTGCGCAAGCCTACTGCAATACCGCAACGCAAGGCCCCCGCGTTGCGGTCTGTTTCTTGACATTGATCGAGCTGCACTCAAAATCTGTGCGTCGTGGGGCCGTCCAATCTGGTTTCCGAGGCAAAAGGAGCTGATTTTTATTTCGCAAGCAGTAATCTACAAAATGAGGTATTCCGGGACCTTCTTTACTGGTTTTAAAGGTTGGGATCTTCGACATACCATCACTCCGTGATACGGGTACCGCGTGCATTGTCTAGAACAGGGTAGTCCAACCAGCGGCCCGCGGTGCCATTTATCCAAGAAAGGTTTTTAGTCAAAACTGAAAGTCCCTTGCATCGAAGTAGGGCGAGAACATTGCGCACCTAGCCCACGCGCTCTGTCGGGGACAACACCTCCTTAATGTAAAAATAGTTAGGTTTAGATTTAAGGCTTTTTTCTAGTAAAATCAAAAATTTAAAATATTTTTAATGGGTGGCATGTTTGGCACTTGCAAACATGTTTAGTATAGTGTACTACAACATTTCTCTCAGTGGGACAAGTTTGTAAAAAAAAATAAATTTTTTTTGCCCACACACCTCGCGTCTTTGAAACCACAGTGCAGTGCGGAACGGCGCTCTGAGAGTACGAGGTTGCCGCCTTCGCAGCCGCTGCTGACGACTCCAACAGCTGCCGCCTCCGCTCCCACCCCCGCTTCGCCCGACGCTGTTCCGAGATAAACTTGCGGTCGCCGCAACTGACCCGCGAGCCGCTCTGGCAGCTTCCGCGGAATTAAAGCGCAGCGTGGAACGTGCGCGTCCGCCGCCCTCGGCGCAAATGTTCCCCGGCGAAAAGCGGAACGCGCGAGGACAGCAGCGCGCGCCGCCTTACTAGAATATCGCCAGTCCGCATCCACGACTCTTGAAATATCTTTTCGGCGGAGCTCCGCCAGAGGAGAGTTCGCAACAACCGACATTTCAGAGAACTGCTTTGAGATGCCACTTCGAGAAGTCTCCAATACAAAACGCTTCGACGGTTTCAACAAATGGAAGACTTGAGAAAGATAATTTTTAGGTAGATGTGATGGCACAAATGTCTTTCGCATCATTTAAAAGAGAGGGAGGTAGCTCTTATAATTTGAGCTGAGAAAATTTAAAAGAAAGTTTTCAGGAATAAGATATTATAGGCAGAATTTATATGCTCCATATGTCACCTCCTTAACATTGTATTATTTTAGGGACCATACGGTGAGATTGAAATATGGCATTGAATGTAAAAATAAATAAAGGAGGCAAAAAGAAAAAGAGTACAAAAATAAGAAAAGAAATTAAAGACAACCGAAATTACTTCAGCATAAAAAATGTGAGTTTGAAGAAATCACAAATATGGCGTCACCCTTAGGAGTTCCACAACCCACCATTCTTTGATGCATGGCGAATCGCAGGATGCGCCCTCGTCCACACTGCTGGAAGGGGAGGAGAAAATGGAGGGGTTCTTTAAAACCCTGCGCTTAATACATCTCCACAGATAATAAATATTATGAATGGTGAATCGCGTAACTTATGATCCTCATCATGCATTTAGGAGCGAATGCAATCGCTGAGCGAAAAACGCTCATTTACATTAAAGTTTAAATGAAATCGAAATCAAACTATAATAATTCGCATTTCCAACTCGTGATTCTCACCATCCCTTATCATTCTCTTTATACATTAATTTCCACATACACACACGCGTGCGCGCGTGATGACTTTTCTCGGTACGCCGAAAATCACGGAAGAAAGACAACAGAGTAAATTTTTTCCCGAACTTGTACACTGCCGAGCCTTCGTTCCCCGCTCCCTTGAAGGTCACCAAGCAATTGGTTGGTGTCCGTCTGGCCGTCATTTTGGCAAAGCGGCGGCGGCGGCGGCGGCGGCGACTCCGCCCGTGGCGTGCGCAGTTGGCGTGGCGAAAAGCCCGCGCGGGGGAGATCCGACACGTGAGAAATATTAGCAGTATAATTAGTCTAAGGCCGCCGTTCGTTCTACGTCACACGCGGCCGCCCGCGCTGCCTGCTCCGACGTAATGGGCCCGTCGTTACGATCTTCCCCTCGATTTACGACGCAGCTGCATCTCCGTGTCTTCTGCAATGCTGCGACTTTTACGAATGCACGGTTCATAAATTGTCGAATTAAAAAAAAAATTGGGATCATTTTTCAACAATTATTACCCAGTGTCTTTATAACATTCAACGGTGAAAGAATTAGGGGGTTTCATAATATTCTAAAAATTGCGTACGTTTGTGAAAAATGGATTAGAGTTTCTCAAGACTGATAAAAAAAATACTTTTTTTTCATAAAAGCCGAATACAACATGTTGTTTACCAACAGGATTCTTTGTTTCTCAAAATTTAGACATGAAAGAAATACAAACCCTCATTGCCAAGAATGAACATTCTTACATGGACAAAAGTTACCAAATTTCTAATTTAAAAAAATGAATGAATGAGATTTATTAATGAACAGGACATCTCCAAACAATAAGGGAAAGTATTTTAATTCAATTGCAAATTATCTTGGTGGAGTGTGGAATAAATATTTCACTTATAAGTTATACGAGTGTTTTGGTACGTATCGTAATATTTTCAAACACAAAGACTATTTCAGGAATGAAATTTCATAAATTGGAGGTGTAAAAAGAAGAAGGGAAGAAGAGAAGGATAAAGGAGAAAAAGAATCCGCTTTGTTTGGGACATAGTCTTCATAAAGAGCAAAAGTGTCTTTGCATTAAAAAAACAACAAAAAACAAAAAAAAATAGGTGGAAATAAATTGCGATGACCTGCATTCGCCTCCGATTGGGTTGCATGGTTAGAATTCTTGAAATTTTACGAGTGGAACACTCAGCATCCATGCCCAGAAGAGCTACGCCTTCGACTTCGAGTGCACCTATTCCGGCGAGGTCATATCGCAGCGCGTGCGTGTGCGAGGGAGCCGGGGGGGGCGGGGGGGGGTGAGCCGTCGCGCGCTGCCAGGGCCGTGGGCGTGAGCGCCATCACGGGGGCAAAGCCCCAGCCCCGGCCCACCTCCCCTCCCACGCCCAAGCGGCTCGCGCCGCGCCGCGCTCGCGCCGGGTGCTCCACGCCAGGGACAACGCGGAACGCGACCGCGCCGCGCCTGGCGTTTGGTTTAATGCAGTCGTGACGAATATAAACACCCCTACAAGACATAAAAAGGAAATTGTGACGGAGAAATCTAAAAGCTCCGTGGTTTATTCTTATTAAGCAAATAGTCAAAAAATTAAAAGTATAGGCATTGAATGTTCGTGTTAACATACTTTCACAACGATTTGCCCTCGTTAGTACTGTCATCGAGATGTTCCACTTTGGTCTTTCACTCCAAACTCCCCACCAAATAAGCCCTCATAATTTTATATAATTTTACTTTTCCTCCCTCAAATTAAAATTCTACTGTAATAAATACATAAAATTTTATGTTTAAAATCCCACAAAATGAACTTATTATATTTTAATCATTGTAATAAAACTGATATAGCGCACCCCAAGGATGGTTCCTTCAAAAACATTAAAAAATAAAAAAAATATATTAATGACATTTTTATCGTTTCTTATAGATAATGTATGCCCAACAGAAACAAATAAATTCAAAAAATTCTGCCGTTGAGTGGATGAGAGAAATTTATTGTCACAGAAAAAAAGAACGTCAGTTTCAGAGATTTAACAATTGAATGAACCAGGGGACGAAGGGGTGCTAACTACGATAATCGTGAGATAAAAGAAAATCAAAGATTTTGTCAATTCGGACGTCCTTATTTTCTATACATACTTATTGCTGATATTTACAGACATACTATAGTTCTATGAAGATTTTTGTGCAGCTTCTCGGTCATAATGTATGATATTTAGTTTTGATTTATGAAATGAGGGTGGGCACTATATTACCCCGACTCTTCAAAGGTCAATTATGTGAACGATTATCTGGATTTGGCGGAAGGAAAGTTTAAACTACCAAGCATTACATGTTAAAGTCAATATATATTTTTCTGCACTTGTGCAAGAACGAAGGCTAACCGGTAAAAGTGAATCGGCTTGATCAATACTGTGCTGAAATCCGAACTGAGCAACATCTTATGAAATGCTTGCACAAACGATCACATTGGATTCATTTTTTTGTCATAAATGACAGGGCCACACATCTAGGGGACCTTTACTATAACGTTAGTGTACACTTATCAGAAATTTTAACAACAGTTGGGTATAGTGTTTGCAGACAACTGAATGGATTTTCTTTTTCAATGCGTATCTTCTTATTGCTATGGCTATCTGTAGGTTTTGAAAATCAGTGTTCCATTATCGCCATTGAAGGTAGCAGACTTTACTGAAGTCTGACCACCATGTGCATAAGCAACATTCATTGTAAATGTTATTCAAGCTTTTGGAACTTGTAGCAGGTGCCTTCGAACACGCACATCAAGTGGAAAACAATTGGCACGGGTTCCTTGTAAGAATCATATAAAATGCTGGTGCCAACCTCAGTTTATTTATCTGTTTATTCAGCCTAAGGCGTGAATTGTGGGAAGATGGTTCAGTGGACATAGCTTCCGGGCTTCGAATCATTAAGAAAATCCAAAGCACTTAAGATGAAGTAACGATACTGAAGAAAAGAATACTGACCTCCAGCAAAAGGCAAATGGCGGAAAGGGAGGCGGCAGAATCGGCCTGTGTTTGAATATTCATTTTCACAACTGGAAATGAAGCTCCTCCGTATTAGGGATGGTTATGCAATACAAAAAGAAGTCGAATTTTGTGTCTCACATCTTCGCAAAAATGTCATTATCCAATGAATTTGGCTGATGTCATTTGATGCTTGCTTGAATTAGAAAATTGCATCTCCTTAACGAAACACGCATTTAACAATACATGACACGTTATTAGACATAAATTTCATGCATTAAATAAAATGTTAGTCACGACCACACAGTGGATCCGATATCTGCAACTGAGTGTTCCTCTCGAATATTACGTGGATATCAGTCACTCCGAAGACGGTACAAATCCCAAGAAAGAATGTGTGGTTTTTACCGAATGTCAACACAGCCAAGAGATCAATTACATTGAAGACAACGCTAGATGCACCAAGGCTTCTCGGGGTCGCTATGCGAACGCTTTCGCGAAACGAATGAGCGCGGACAGGTGCCTTTACGCGCCCGCGCACAGCATTACTCACGCGAGGGGCGGACAAATCAGAGTACAGCGCCAACGGGCGAGACTTACTAGCGCGAGGTAACGGGCCTGTCCTGCTCCGAAAGGGGTCAGGCACTGCGCCGTGAAACAAGTAGCAGGGTTGCTCTTCAACGTTAATCCAGTTTCAGAAAACTGATTTATTTATATTTATTATTAGAAGGTAGGAACACTAGAATGTGAGGGGGGCACGTGTACTGCCCAAAGGCTAACCAAGAACATTTGTGACCGAAACAATGTCAAAATGGCGAAACTACGAGTGTTCACACGACAAAATGGAAGTCAACGATCTTTTACACCATTTTCGGATTAATATATTCTCTACCGCATAAACAGCGTTGCCAACAGGAACTTTTCTGAATTATATTGTTAATAATTTTCAATGCCATAGAAAGTTTGTAGATTCCACTTACCATCAGAAATAAATGAAATGGGCTTCTAAGATCACGTCACAACCGATGAGGAATAGCTGCGACAATTCAAGCACCAACTACAACTTCTTGCCTGGCACAGTGTACAGTGAAATCTAAACTTGATTCGTTGAGTCAAAAGACAGAATGATCTAAACTCCGAAAAATTACACAACGTGCCATTCGTCAGAGGAGTTTTAACATTGCGTATGTCCTCGCAGCGAAGCCAATAGGCACTCCATCGCATGATGTATTGTTGAGAGGGATTTACAAGTGGTCAAACAGCGTAATCGATTATGGCGACTGTAACCATTAAATATTTATTTTAAATCTGGCTATTGTTGTTATACGAGCCCTAATCAGCTTCATTTTACTGTTTTAGCCGTAGAATTGGTATTTAAACTTGCTGTTTCATTTGTTTCAATTCGCCATTTCAGTGACAGATGTCATGTCTGTTACTACGAGAACCAGGCGAAAATTTGCGCTCCGCTCTAGAATTCTCTCTGATCTTTGTACCGTCAAAACTCTGCACAACGAGCTCCCGTGTTTTCCAGGAAGCTCTATTTATACCTTGCAATATTCTCTTTTCTCATTAATTGAAAGAGCACGCTTGGCCTTCCTGTTTTCTCAAAAAGATTGGTGCCTCTCTCCAGCTTTCAGAAATAGAGGGAAGAGTATGGATAGGAACAAGTGTTGGTCAGCGCTTTCCACGAAGTCGCTAGATGTCTTCGTCCGCGCGGTTGCCGCCGGAGGCTCGAGGTCCCCCATGCAAACGAAGGTGGCAAAAGGAATCTACGCCACACACAAACATCAGCAGAATTTGGCAGTGATGAATGTGCTTATGTGGCATTCAGTGGCTCGTTTTACGTCCTGTTGGGTTTGAATTGGCTTACTTGTAATAATATTACGAGAAGCGTGTGAAAACTAAGTAAATAGTTATCACAAGAGTGAAATCATTTCTTCGATTCTCTTAGGGATCACTTTAGATTATTTTTATGAACTACTAGCAGATAATTCGAATTCGTCATTTTATGTACAGTGACAACGAAAATCATGGAGAAAGAAATTATAAATCATAGCTTTAACGAAACGATTTTATACAAATACAAACAAATTAATACAATGCAACATACTAGTAAATAATGAATTCAGATTTATGGAACTGTCGACTATGGTATGCAATCCAGAGAAACTAACCAGTACTCTCTCTTTGCAACTTCCGTATTTCCCGACATCTTTCTTTGTACGCAGTTTTGGTCTCGGAGACTCATAATACTAGTAGCAAATGCACGCACTTCAGAGTAGTGACACTAGTTGGTTATTTTAAAACAGAATGGCCGCATCGCGTACCACAGCTTTCTTCCAAAATCTCCTATAGAACAATTCCCTTCGGCCACCTTATGTCGAGCGAGAAAGCACACGAATGAACACAATGAAAGCGTTACAAGACTCGTGAAAAACGTGAAAAGACACAAGAAGGTATGAAAATAAAAACTAGTGACGGACGTATTCAGAAACGGGGGAAGATACGTTAAAGATGCACAAATATCCATTCCAACAAAAAGGTCAACAAACATACCATCCAGCACTGTGCATTGTAGATTCTGTTGTGATATTCACTGCTGGATCTAGCCTGATTTGGGGAACTGTTGGGACTCACGCATTTCGGGCTCATGGAAGAAAATGAAAACCTCATTTAAAACAAACGGTTGCCCCGGCACTTTCATCACCATCGAATTCGAATGAGGATCTCCGACCTGTACAGTCGTCTCGTGCTGCGCGAGGAGAAAATACTTTTTTTTTCACAAACAGCAAAGCATATGGATAGATGGAACATTTTTGGTAGTGTACTGCATGTACGTGTAAATGTGTATGGAGGGCAGGAGGGAACAAGGGTGAGGAAGGAAATGACGCGTGGGATTCGTAGCTCTTTCTTACGTTACTGCTCTGTCATTCGCCTGGTATTAACAGAAGAAACCACAGTGAGTAAGAGAGAGTGACTGAGAGTGAGAGAGAGAGAGTGAGAGTGAGAGTGAGTGAGAGAGAGTGAGGGAGGGAGGGAGAGTGAGTGACTGAGAGAGATTGTGAGTGTGCGCACGCGCGAATCGGGAGATGATAAGATTAGGAGGAGGAAGGAAATATTACGCGCGATAAGGAAGATGAAAAGATCCGTGGTCAGTTTCTTAGAACACTACACCGGCTTTCGCCTGGTAACGACAGGAAAATTACGGAACCATACCAATCAGAGCACCCGGCCGCTAAACATCTCCACACAGCGGCTGAATTCGACCTCCCCGTACAGCCAGAGCCAAAAATCCTCTACCGTCAGGTCTCGAACCAAGCAGTCGGGTTAGGACCACTCAGAATAATTGCAGTGGCAACTGTTCCCCTAAGCCATCTCATCCGATTCTACGATGCGAGTCACCTTCATTTTCCCCATAATTTTACTGTTTATAAAAAAAACCTAATGGCGTGCGCGCGCAAGGGGTGGAGTTCGGGCGGCACCTCCCTGTCAGTTACTGCAGTGGCAAGAGGCATTACCCTGCGCCATCTCAGCCGCGCCACGATGCGACCCGCTTTCATTTATCCGCATGCTTTATTTGTTTGTCAAAAAATACGCGCGTGCGCGTGCAGGGGCGGGTCGTCCCGCTCAGTCATTACACTGGCAACAGTCGTTACCCTGAGCCAACTCAGCCAATGCTACTATGCGAGCCTCCTTCATTTATCCCCATGCTTTAGCAGTTTATCAAAAAAATTACACGCGCGGGGTGGGGGGTGGGGGCGGGTGCAGCCGCGGGGCTGCCGCTGGCTGGCGCGCGCCCAGCGTTGCTGGCGGGGCGCGCAAATACGAAGAGGGGGCGCGCGCCGAGGCCCTTCCTGCTTGGCGCTGGCACGCGTCCCCCCCTCCCCCACAGCTTGGATGGGCGCCCGCGCATCCCCCGCCCCCACATCCATCTATAAACTCTTTTCCCCGAGACACGAGGTCCCGCGTGCACGGCGACAGAGACGCTTCGTCGTAAACCCGAGGGATGCACTTTCCAGAAGAGCCGCGTGTGCGGCTATTTGTGTCTGTGTCTACCACTCCGATACGAGTATAAGGAGGAGACGAGGGAGAAGGAGGAGGAGAAGGAGAAGGAGAGGAAGAAGGAGAAGGAAAAGAACAAAAAGACGAGACGATAAAAATAAGAGACTGGATAAAACAATGGGGAAGGTGAGGAAGAAGAATGAAGGTTTGCGAGCGGCGCTGTCATTGCTGGTTGCAACGCTTGGAGAAGTACACTCGTAGTGTCCACTTCAGAAGAACAATATTGTCATTGTTAGTCCTGTGACGTCAATGCGAGCGTAGCAATTGGCTTCGTTCATGAATCCCAATGTATGTTTCTGACTGCTCTACTTGCGAACATTCATAATAAATTCATATATAATGAGTAGGAATAAAGAAATTACTTCAAGTAAGATTTTGATGTTGGTTCTAATGCCTGAGTTTGGACACATGTCAGTTTATCTCCGACATAAGTTTTTTTTTCTTCGAGTATTACAAGTATGTCGTAACAAAATCATTTCACGCCAAACAAATTGAAATTAGTCCTCTGAACTTTTATTCATCAGTAATGTACGAAGCACATCAGTATATCATTAAAAGCAATTAAATTTGTGTTATAAAAGTAGTAAAAAACAATTTGGAGTAAAACTTTATTAGGTAGATTGTGGAATCAACACAGCTAATTTTCCAATAAACTGTTTAATGAACATTTTACACAATTCTCACGTCACCGAAATTAAAATATTACCCGGTAGTCCCGATCGTGACGCGCGACTTGTTCCTCCAAGCAGGGCGAACGATGAATGGCAGTACGAGTGGACCGCACGGAGCGAACGCCGTGCCCCACTGACCTTGCGCGGAGCGCAATCCAAAACGAGCGGCGCCGTGCCATAAAAGAAGTGTCTACAAGGCCACAGTAACAGCTGACCAGGCGCCACTCTAGGCGGATCGCCCTGAGAAAGGTCCGTTAACTATCACGTTCGAACGGAAGATAAATCCACATAGCGGGCAACAACAAACTCGAATGTTACTTGAAACACAGGAATTGCCGATTAAAGAATAAAACACAAAACACGGAGGTATTATTTACTAACTTAATTATTTACTAATTTAATGTCAAACAACAGTTAAATCTATTTATGATGTATTAAAGGGAATAAATTCAATCTATGCTTGTTTTCTTGAGCTCTGCTAGTTCAAAGCTACGCCTAGTTCTTTTACTATATGAAGATGAATTATGTATTCATGTAATAACGAGTGTTTTTGACAAAATTTTATAATAAAAAAATTCTGGTAATAAAAACTAGAAATTAATTGGCAGAAGTAGTCCGTAGTAAGTACAATCGCAACTCAAACCCAACTAAACTGAACTGTCGTCAAACGAAAGAAACCACTGCCCCACAACCCATCACTTTACAAAAAAATTGTCTTTGGAATCTCATAATTTGAACAGTTTCGCAAGAGAAACATTACTAGATACCAATACATATAAAATGTTTGAAACACTGCACTTCCTCCAGGGTTGTAACAACTGGTTGATTTTACGAAAAACATTTTATCCCTGAAGCGGCCGATCAGAAAAACGCAACATGCAATTATTTTACTCGGAATTTGACTTTCATAGGTATTTGGTGCAGAAGATAACGACAGATTACAAGAAAAGTGAAAAATCTACAAGACTGACATTATTCAAGATTTTTTTCACATTGTGTATTTCATAGTGGGCCAGCACAAAGCGTTTCTACACTAGCAGAAATCTTGTTAACTATATTTATGATTTTTTTCTAACAAAAATAGTACACTATTTTGTAAACTTCACTAAACAAAAACATTGCGATTTTTGAGATGTGTCACTTTTCTTGGGTACTGTCAATATGCCACTTCACAGAACCAATGGCATATCGCGCGGGAGCAGAGGCGCAGAGGGAAGCCGTCAATGGCCATGGCTGTCGGAGCAACCGACATCGCCGCTGCTTCCGCTGCTCCGTTCACGCTTCGGGTGATGGAATTCCGCTCGGCATTTCTACCAGCCCGTACCCAGCAAACACACATTTCCACTCAACGGCAATGGTGTGACCATCATCGACTATGAAAACGTTTCTCTTTTGTGATTAAATTTAACATTATTTTGAATGATGAGAGATGTAAACAATAGCTTTTTCTTTGCGTCGCTGCTAGTCGAATTGGCAAAGTTTAATCTCAGATCTCAGAATTATAGAGATGCGTACTTTCCACATCTGCTACAGTGTTAGGCAATGCGAAGCAAGTGTCAGGATGAGAAGTGTATCGGGCCGATTGCTCTAACTAGCGTTTTCCTGGTTTCCGTTGATCAATTGAAGCCAACGCATATCGTTGGGTGTGCCAAAACGCTTCTGTGGCCGAAGTCCATTAGATCTGGACTATCAGAGAGACGATTGCACCAGGAAACCTCCAAAGTTATTCAAGTATTGACCACATCATTCCAAATACTATTCTGTGTAAGTAACTATGTCTACTATGTAATTAAGTATTATTATTATTATTATTATTATTATTATTATTATTATTATTAATTATGTGCAGTGCAATGGGGTGAAGTGCAGTGTCGTTGTGAAACTGAGGGAAACGAGTGAGTAAGAAAGACATTACAGTTCAGAAACCCGCAGTGCGATGAAGTGGAGTGCTACGAAAGATTGCACGGTGAAATGTTCACGTTAATTTGTAAAGTTTGTAAATTTTGTAAAGTTCTGTAATGTTAAATTACTGTATTCTGCTGAAACTTAATTGGAGAATTAGTAATAAATATAGATGAAGCATATACGTTCAATGTATCAATCCACGAATGCAGCGTCTCTCAAACTTTTGAAATCTCGTGTAAATGGTTTTCTGTCCACTGGATCATGCGCATTCTTCCTCCCTTTCAAAAACTGGCGCCGAGCTCATTACGCCCCCCTCATATAGCCTTCCCCATTCACAAACAATAAGTATTCTCTCGCACAAGATATGCAGAGTGCGTATGTAACAATTATCAAATTTCCAAAAACCATCACAAATCTCTCAGCATATAAAATATGATATTTAATGAGCATTACAAATGTCATTTTTACCAGCATAACACTATATCCTTCGAATGATTTATTAGAGTCTAATAAAGTGGAAGATAAGCGAAATGCGGCTATGCATTATTCTTCAACGTAATGTGTACATTAATAGAACGAGAAACAATAAATTCGATAAAGGGATATCGTCTAACGCCTTCCGCCACTGAGGCTCGGGATCAATCCTCCGCCAATCCTTGTGGGATTTGAGATGGACAAGAAAGTTCTCGGCAGATTTTCTCATTTCCCCTGCCCTTTTTTCACCACTTCTGGATCATAATTCATCTCATTGTCGTCATTATTGGCATCATCTACTCATTATACCCATCGTTGACCTAAGCAATCGAAGGGCCCTCAAAGTCCACTAAATACATAAATAAGTAGAATAATGAGTGAATTCCATTTGTGTAGATTATCCGTATTTCATGGAATATCCATGCTAGCACATTCAATGTAAAAGGGTGTGTTTGTGGGGTTAGAGTGTTTGAATTACCCGTGGAAGTGGAAATTGGGATTTCTTTTTCGATTACATCTCTTTTATTTTCTCTCTGTTGCGGATACTGAGAGGGTCGACGTAAACCAAGCAAATGCGAACTCATGATCGGAGCAAACCCTTTGAGCCAGCTCGCCTCCTACACTGCCACCTGTCGTTGCACGTGGCCTAGGCGCCCCTCCCTCGCCTTCTAGGCGGCGTGCCCGCTCGTGCGCAACCTTGTTACGGGTTGGTCAGAATTGTTTTTTCTACCTTTGCAATCCAAAGCAATCCTCTTCGATTGGGCGCGGAATTAAATAGTGTTTTTTTACGGCCAACTAATTCATCGTAAATCATTTAAGGTTGCAGATGCTCGATACTGAGGAGGCACACATTGCACAGCGTAGCACATTATATGAATATACGTGCGCGCTCTGTTCTTGATTAAGAGCCAAAATGGAAAGGACAGAGTTTAATTTGTGATTCAGCATACGTATGAAATACAACTATTTCGGGGAAAACGTATATACAGAACTTTCTTTTGATAAATAATAATTCATGACATGCATCATTTCACTTTGCAATTGACATATAATTCTTTGAAATTTACTTTTCCGCAACGCTCGAAGCAGTGTGAATATTGCGTTGAATTATAAAAAAACTGGAGTATAAATTTAATTCCCTTCAAATTTCTCCGACGATGGGTATTATAAATCGATTTCTTCCCGATCTGTCTTCCAGATTTCTGCCAATTATTTGCATTTTTACTGTAATTCCTTAGAATACATCTTCTTGATTTCTTACGATTCACTATTCGCAGAAAAGTATCCATCTTCTCAATTTCAGCAGAATCAGTATTTTCAACTCATCCTCTTAGAACCATCTAGCCAAAGCTTGTGCAATTCCGAGACCTTCTTCCCGATTTCTATTGATTTATCATTCGCAAAATAGTTTCTCGGTACTATACTTCCAAAATAAAATCGATTACGACTCCCTCTTCGCGATCTCAGCCGTATAACCATTTGCAAACATCGATTCCTCTAACTTTATTCTTAGGAATGTGAACCGATTTCAAATGAATTTTAACGGCTTACAGCACCGCTTCGCCCGTGTCGGGCTGCTCGTGCAAAGCGTTCCTGAAAGGAGGCTGGGCGCCGGGGCGGGGCGGCGCGGCTGAGCGCCCGCTGAGCGCCCGCTGCGCCCGCGTGGGAGCCGTGTCGCAGTTGGCCGCGACCACCCGCCCAAGCGACGACGTCACGACCGCAGGGGGCGCCACAAGTCACACTCCATGCTCACCCCCCTCCTGTCTCCGCCTCGGCCACCAACGCCCCTCTTGAAAATGTTTTTTTTCAATCCAACAGACGAAAAATGTGTGTTGGAATTTAAAAATATTCTGAAGTTATCAATATTCTGCAAAATGTGAATGTATTAAATAACATTAACGTTTAGTGAATTTTATAAATTTAATATCTTAAGAGTTGCTTTCAAAATTTATGGAAACGTGGTTTTAATACGAAGATTTATAATTATATCGTTTATATGTTTTAAAAAATGTTTACACATTAAAATGCACAAAGTGAAGATAACGTACAAATTAAATTCACGTTAGCATAAATGATTGCATTTGAAAGTTTTGTCTTGAATTTTTGGCAATGGCTTCCTCTTACTTTATTCATGAAATTGCCATAGTCGTTACATTTTCTCGTCTTCTGATTCTACTAGATGTGAGAGGAGTGCAGGGCTTATATCTTCAGTAGTACTTTCAAAAGAAATCTGAAGCTAAGGTTTGCTAATGTGAATAGTTTCTATTCCAGGATGGAAGACATTCCTTTTCAAATGTTGACAACACTCATCTCTTAATCGTATTTCAACTATGGTAAAACAGATTTGTTGGGGATTCCAGCCTTCAAGAAAACGTGCTCACATAGTTCATACTTCAACCACTCTGAGAAATTTCTGCCAAGGAACATACCAGAATCGACCCTTCAAAATTATTCAAAATATTACTATGTAATATTCATAACAATTTAACTTCGTCAAAATATTTGTAGCGGAATCCTACATGAAAGTCGATCGTATCAGATAATCAGTTTTGTTAATTGCCCTGATGGTTTTTGACTTTGTTTTGTCAGTAAAACTCCAATAAAAAATGAATAAACGAGGTCACTTTAGAATTAAATCTCGCCCCCCCCCATGAGTGAACTTCAATGTTTTCTAATCCAGTATTAGAAACATCGATGATTGCAAACATTGATGGTTTTGAGCCGATACTTTATTAACACCGATGTTTTACTTTTAAGTATAGTCGTTTAGGAACAGCTGATTTGGGTCGATATCGATGTTTTTATTTTTAGCAACGGCGTTTAGAAACAGCGATGTTTTATGTTGGCAATGTCGCCTCCCTCCTTCCAAGATCAAAGCGTCCGCTGCCGAGAAGCCTCTGGCCGTGTCGATTCTCGTAAAAAGACGCACTCCCGCGCACGCGACGTCGTGCGTGTTTTTATTGCCCGCTGCCGCGCGCGGCACGGAGACCATAGAGCTGCAAAATCGACGCGACTTCCCGCGAAATTCCTCCGCTCTGACCCTCGCGCATTGATCGTCTCCGGCGCAGGGAACAAGCTGTACAGCTGCTGTACACCGGGACTCCCAACCACCTTACCATCGTAACTCCGCTCCCTGCTGGCTGGAATATTTCCCAGTTCATTTTACATCTTGCCACGAATAAAGGCGTTTGAGTCTGACGAATAAAGGAACCAGAAGTTCACAGTATTGATGGTAAGGGACACGTCATCAACACGAGCTCCGCAATACTGGACCAAATTTTTTTTCGGACTTGGAACCGAATATTATTGTTGATGGCATGCACCAACTGGGTATTTTAAAGGGTAAAAGGTGATTTATGTATGTATTCTGGAAGATCACACAGTGAAAATCGGATTATAGTTATAGCGATGTTTTGCACACATCTTGGCAGCTGGAACAACCTGTAAAACTACACACCAGCACTCTCCGACAACCTTCAGGCCTTACGCCAGCTTTCCTTCCTGGGATATTTACTAGAACCGTTAATGTCTAGATATAAAGACGTTTTAGCCTGCAAGAACCTACTACTACCCTATTGGGTTTAATCTACAGAACTAGAAGCGAATATTTTCACCAGTTTTATCTCGTTTCATATGATGCACTATAAGTCACGCGACGTTTGACATTAAGATCTCATAACCCTAGACTTCAAAATGTTTTAGCGCGCTAGAGTTGTTAAGCTCAAAAAGACGACGCCACAGACCAATCACTTAACTGTCGCCACGAGTGATTCACAGGTGTGACATTTTTTTGCCTTGCTCTTCAAAGGATGCGTGTTTAGAATTCATTACTGCTTATGACGCTTTACGATTTAGAAGCGGCAGATTATAATGCCATAATAAATCCCAGAAAGGACCAAACAGCGATTCAAAAACAATTCAACTTATAAGCATTGTGTCCACATGACTGGGCCATTGCAATCACATCTGTATTCTTCTTCGTTATCGCAAAATCCTTCGCGCTCTCGCTGCGCCGTACTACGTATGGCATCCATTTTTAACCGATAAGGCGACCTCCCAGGCTTGCACTCGACGTGTAGCATAAGGTCCTAAGCGAATAAAACACGTCGTTACAGGTTCTAACGTCCATCCTGTGACTCGCGGTGCATCAGGTGAAGGCACTTCAAATGCACAGTAACTCCCGAATAAAGAATACTAATTAGATTTATGAGCTGTCACGTGAGAAAAAGAGGTGGACGCCCGTGGGGCGGCCCTGACCCCCCCCCCGCGGCCGCGGTTCCCCCACGCGCGGCGCCCACCGGCACGCGCCGCGACGCGCATCCACTTGCTCCGGCTCCCAAAGCAACGACGTTTGCAGCGGAAGTTTGGGAGGAGACCGTCATAAAGTGACGCGATGGGCAATGAATTGCTTGTAATGTGTAAGTTACCATGATACGAAGATCTGGCGCATAGAAGTTGTAATAGGCTGAAGAAATATTGTTACAAAAATTGAAGTGTTTTTGAGTCGCGAATAATCATTTATTTTGAAATAATACCGGTGACTATACATGTTGGTAGTGAATAAACTTCAAAGTTTAGTTCAGGGCATTAAAGAAAACGGTGAGATGCATTATCACAACAGGTGGTGGAAGAACGAGAGATGAGGAACGCGTCAAATAACACAATACAGAGGGTTCTGTGCATTCTTTGGATGGTTACTATCTTCCCCGCCGGCGTATACCGGTTACACAGCGGAAAGTTCGGAACGTACTCCCTCATGCGTGAGGACCATCACCAAAGGATTGGGAATGAAGGATGGGAAGGGAAGATTGCGCGCGGTCCGTGACCTGCTTGTACAGAGTTCGCCTGGAAGAGATCAGGGAAACACAAGAATACGATCCTGGCAGGCGCCACAAACTTGCCGATTTTTCACTATGAAGGAAATTTCCGACACTTGAATTGAACTGTAGCCTTATTTTTTGGCGATACTCAGCTCATGCAGCCTGATCTTCCGTCTGACCATACAAATTTCGCTACGCTCTTTTTACCAACTAGCGGAGAAAGGAGGTATTTCTTGGGCGACGAAACAGGCGATTTGAATCTGGCTCAGAGACTGCTTCATTTAGGCTTGCGGATCTTTTATATGCAGTAAATCTACAAACATGGGACAGCCAGCTTTGTTTCCCCTTTCGAAGGAAGGCGTACGAAGGATTTTTCCGCCCTAAAATTCCACGGCTTCGATCGGATTTGAACACACGAACGCACTTGAGCGAGATCTAATCCGTGATATTCGAGTCATCGGCAGAATGGATAGTCAGACATTGCCTTAACGGTCACAGTTACTGACTAATCGAAGCTTAGGAACGCTTGGTCGTTACACGGTCATCGGCGGCCTCGTCAAACAAATTAATTTAAACCTTATGTCACACCCCTCCGGCGCTGCTTCGCGTTCGCAGCGACCGGGCGCTTCGTGCAGGCAGAAAGAAATGGAGAAAGACGGCAAGAAAGGACGAGGAAGAGAGAGAGAGAGAGGGGGGAGAGGAGGGAATATGGAAAAAGAAGGGACGTTTGGCGAGTCCGTAGTCCGTGTTTAAGGATCTGCTCCGGCACTCACCTGGTATTGATAAGAGCTAGCTCGTAGAACAGAGCAGGTGGCCACTAGAATTCTCGTCCAAACAGCGGTTCGACTTAGCTAATGTAGAAAACCCGTTCCCTTCGGACCTGACCCTCACATTGACGAGTACATGTTTTGTTCGCACGTTTTTGACGGCTTTTCGTCTTACATTCTCACTCACACTTGTTGCTCTCCTTGGTGCCATTCATTTCTTTTCCAAGTGATGGAAAGATGATTGCTGTTTTTTCGCCTTCGCAGTTGTTTGTGTTTCTGAAGAGCCGTAGTGTAGCAATAACTGATAACTGATTATAAAGACTATAAGTATTCGGTATATTCATGAAATTTCGGTATTTGGATTTCGTTCGGTCTCTAGAACACTGTTACTCTATAAGATGACACTGCCATTCTAGTTTTTAAAAATTATATGTGGGATAAGACACTGGCAATACATTGTTGTAATTTATTGCCAGTGTAATTTATTATGAAATTGTGTACTTTATGGTCAATTGTTATGTAATTGTCTCCATATTAAATTTGTTTCTAACCTGTATAAAAACAAAATTGCTGAGGCAATATCTGCTCTACACTGCGCTAATATGTTGAAATTCGGCATTTACCTTGGACATTTTCACTCTGTGTTTGTAGTGTGGTAGTCGCAGGCGAACCATCGCATCTCATCTTACATTCAATGGAGGTATGTTTACGTTGGCTTACCTGTCTCTAACGCAAATACCGCACCTCTGGCCGGAGACAAATTTGAGAGCCTGCCGGTTTGAGGCTCACTCAGAATGCAGAATGGAAAAGCGAAACAGACAAACGCACCGACCCATTTCTTAAGTAATACATAAGGTTACTGACAATTATCCAGGAGGGTTGCACCATTTGTTTGAACCAAATGGGAATCAAGAGTTATTATATTCTACGATTCATTAAACGTACGTCCTAAACAGGTTATTTTTATATACATTTCATGCGTAATTGGCATTACTTTCGAAGAAAAATGCCAAGACCTCAACTGTCTGTTGAATTATGCACTCGGGATGGATAATAAGACAACGAACTGTTTTTTGTCTTTTCTCCCGAAAAGGGTTCAAGGCGGGAATCAATTGGGGTTGCAAAGGTATGAATTTTATTAATGTTCCTCGTAAAAAAGGATATCTTTATGATAAAACATATGATATTCAAAACACGTTTAAAATTCACTCAGTACACTTTCGCGTCTCTCTTTTAGGGATTCTTGCTAACTAACCACCCATCAGCGCAAGAAAGAATTTTAAACTCTTTCCATCATCAATTAGTAATAATTAACTTCTCTTTCAGATAAATTTCGTTTAGAATGTCAAATATGAATAGGATCTAAACTTGATTTACATGTACAAAGGCGATGGTGTAACGTCATTCAGGCACATAATGAAGTACTTTTCTACTACTCCTTCGCGATGTGTCATCCACCTAAGACCTTACGGTACAGCTTTGCGGAAGTGCACACTTCATGGTTCATTCACGTTATGAAGAAAGTACGTGATGAGGATACATATGAAGACCTCAATGGTCAGGCTGTTCACGGATACGCGTACTGAATACATAAACAAAATCAGCTGCCTTGTGATAACTCAGTGATAATTAATACGGCGTTGAAATATATTCATAATTTTTGAAAGTAACCATCCACTCCAAAAAAAGAAAGAAAGAAAGGAAGGAAACTATTTCTTCGTCCTCCTTCTTCTAATTTACTTGACATCAAGCGAGTAAATATTCCATGCGTCAAATGTGTTAAATACGAAAAATCCTACATTAGGAGAATTATTTAAGTTGAAAATCCTACATCAACAGGATAGAAGACAAATTCATTTGGACTATTTACGTGTATTTTGTATTACGTCAGTAAAATATAATGATACTTAGAAGTAACACTGTAGCTGCCAAAATATTAAAATATTAATTTTGAAATGCTGGTGTTAAAGGTTCAGATAAAAATAGATTTTAAAGATCAACCAGGAAATAAAATGCGCAAAATGCTGGTTGGTCGCATAAAAAGAATGAGTAATCTTCGTGAAGTGCTGAAAATATAAGCACATTCGTCATTCATATTTTTACTTTTTAGCCATGATTCATAAGAGGCGTTCATTCCTAAATTTTATGTTAAATGTGGCGGAAAAAATGTGCTGTGTCGCAGACATGTCTGCTACTACAAATAATCGATAAAAATGGAACAACATAAACGAAAAAATAATGAATATACAATCAGATACAGAATACTAATCAAGTACAGGATATTCTTTAGTAATGTGAACTAAGCACGTATTCATTCGCAGTCAAATCTGGCGTAATGAAATGTGGAACAAATCTTCTTGTGGGACTTTTCAGCAGTGTCAGATAAAAAACCCAACACACAAAAAGACAAACATTTTTTTTAAGAACGTAAAGGTTAATATATACAATGCCATGGATTCATTATATATTCTTTTGTCTTACAAAGATTAGACCTAAAGCTTGTTCAGTCCGTACCAACATTTCCTCTGACTTCGCTTGGAATTACATTTCATTTGAAAATGTAAGAGAGCATATTATCTAATTTTTCTTTCGTTTGAATTTACACTTTGCCTTTTAATTATATCGCTAGTTAACTCTTAATATCTTCATTTGCAATTTCACTTTTTTCATTTAGTATTATCACGAAACGCAACATCTGAAAGTTAAGCATCTGTATATATTTGATTCCGTATTTGAGCCAGATATGTAATGGTGTTGGATAAAATAACTCGGAATTCCTAGGCAATTATGTATTACTTAGTCTAAAACTCCAACACCCCGTTGTCCTTAAACACCCCGAGTTAAAGGTGTTAGAATGCGGCTGAGGATCGTCGCGCATGTTCAAAGGGCGGAATACTATTGTACAATGTCACGTTTGTAGAGTGTAGAACCCTAGAATAATTAAATTCTTCAACTCTTCTCATAACCAAATCCCATATTTGATCGGAGGGACAGAGGATGCAAGTATTAGTTAAGATGACTGCAGACCATTCTTGTGATCCCAGGTGGCGAATTTGGAAGTCAGTAATAGGTGGTCGCATTGGGCACCCATTGGGTCCTAAATTCGAAAGTACCCAACATGACAGTCCTTGTCGGGGGTAGGCCAGTGGCCCGACGTTACGACGGCGACACGCATGCGGCATTCGGCGAGCACAGAGCCACTGCTCGCCCCATCTGGAGTTGCCGAGGCGAATGTCGTGTCCCCAAATAACCGACGTGCTGCGAGGAGGACGAGCACCGAAAATGTGGCGTTCGGCAAAGAGCAAACAACTTATCCTCCCTAGTCGGGATTCGGTGAACGGTCGCTGGGTACTCGCCGAATGCTGTATGTGCCTTCAGACAATAACAACAAAGCAATGCGTGGTAGGCGTCGTAGCCAGATCTGCTCTCGTATTGAGGTCAGCTCGTCTTCGCTGTCCGCGCGGCAAACGGTCTCGGGCGGTGCTGGGTGCAGAGCGGTCCCGGATGCGCGTCGCGGGGAGGCCCCGCCCAAACAGACGCCGCTCGCCCACGCTCCCATCCCCGCTCACGCCCCTGCGCCAGCGCCTGGGGCGAAGTGCCCGAAATTCCCCCACCGCCGGCCTCCAACGCAACATCGCCCGGCGCTCTCAGTTCGCCCTGCACCCAGCGGCGCGAAGCAAACGGAAGAACTAATCGGGAGCGAGCGTTTCAATCGTACGCTAGCAAAGAGACCCATCTAATCATTTGCCATGTGGTAGGACAGCGGGTTATCCTGAGCGGAGACAAAAACACAGTGTTTTACTCTAAATACACTCGCCCAGATTAAATGTTATGAACGACTTCTTTTACGACAAGAAGTGAGTTAAAAACGATCATTTTAGAAAATGAGAACGTTAGAGTTACTCATGTGACATCTACCCCTAATAGGTAGGCCACTCTTCATGCATTGGTGTTTGACAAGCGCATAAAATCTCGTCGCCTGAGTTAGTTTTTTTAGTCACATTTGAAGATCAAGGAGTCAGCCAAACGTCTAAGCCCCTGCAATAACAAAATTAGATTTTCGAACAACATTTAAGAAAAATATCTCAATCGAAAATTCAAACACAGTCAACATTGTTCACAGGAAGAAAATTAGTTCAAACTGCATATCCCAATCCCTCAGCCCCATCCCATTCAACGGCGCGCATTTCGTCGGCGCAGACGAAACTTTGGCGCGTAGCTCGCGGGCGCGGAGGGAGTGAGGCGGGGGTGGGGAGGGAGGGGCGAGCCGGCTGGAAGTGTGTGCACGCGGAAAGAGCTCCGCGCGTATTCCTGCGATTGTTTATGCGGCGCCGCGGGCGTTCCCCTGCGCGGGCCGCCGCGCATCTCCCACCCCCACCCTTTGGAGAGCATCGCCCGCGTCTCGCAGCTACGCCACCTGATCCTACCACGTCTCAACACACTAGCGCTGTTCCAAAACAAAGACCACCTACATTCCCCCCACTCTTTAATAAACACACAATTGAAGTAGTTTACTATAAAAACGAAATAAATGCTTAATAACTAGTCATTCAAAATTCTATATAATTTAATATTTCTAAAATATTAGAAATCAGGAGTTCGAGAGTAAATAACGGTATCTGACATTGCACGTTTCGCCGAAAAATGCAATGTGTTACCAGAAGTTTACACGAAAAATAGTACACGCCAAGTATTGTTACAGGTGAGTATTATCACTGCGCAGGATATTTAAAAAAAACAGAAGGTGGCCAAACGTAGAACAGAAGCGTTCGCTGCTAAGATTTGTGAAAAACGATCTGTCCCATTGCGATGAGGGCACACCAACGCGAATCGCACGAATGGCCACTACAAGTAGGAGAGGTAGTGGGGAATAGAAGACTTGAAAGAGCGTCACGTTTTAATTAGGGGAATGCCAAGAGATGTGCTGGAAATTGAGTGAGTATATTAGCATTCAATTTACTTCCATTTAACATTAAATTACTTAATTTTTATTATTGAGGATAATAAACTGTAATAGTGAGTTTATGATGTTAAACGAAGTTCAAGACAATAGACGTATCTGAAACATTCTCAATATAAAGTTATATCATCAGTTTATGAAAGAGTAACCTCTGCGTATATGTAACTCATAATAGTTTGAAATTCAGAAGTTAATAACGCAAACATTTATTATCAGTGAATCACACATTTTACAGCGATTTTAAGGAAATATACAATTATTAATAAAGAAAGTAATCGACTATCCATGAAAAGGTAATTTTCATTACCTTTTGTATTTTATCGTAACGCAGTTCATGTCTGGAGCTACTGTAACTGATTACAAATGTACCAAAATAATAGCACAACTCACTTCTTCCACTGCCACTTCTTCAGTTGAAGACAGCATGGCGTTAGTAATTTTATCCATACGTATCCAAGACTATCATTGTGCATTATAAGCTATTAAATATATTTTTATAAGTTGTAAACGAGAGTGAATAATATAAGAAATTGCAGAAGAAACAGAACTCTGTACCAGATATCCAATCACATAAAATAAATTAGTGCTTCGTGTCAGCAGAAGGTCTGCAATGTGTATCAAATGTGAGTACTTCTATTGACAGTTTCAGGATACATAAACTTTTCGCTGGCTAATGATAAGAAAAAAACATCAACTTCTATTTTGTGCAAGACGGTGTCTCATGAATATTAATTCTTGTTCACAGAATGTGCCAAACATCGAACATCCTAATTAGGCGATTTCATTTCAATGGAGAAATTGTATTCCACGTTGGATATCGTCTGTGAGGGACACGAAATGCGAGCCCTCTCTTCTGCCTTTAGAAGTCCTTAAAATAGATCGGCACATGCTTTCAAAGGAGCGCTTGCTTTCAGATATCTCTAAATCACGTGTCCCCTCATTTTCTAAATATTTAAAGAGTGTTATGTGTGCGAGAGAAATATTTCTGCGCTCTCTTTGGACTAAAAAAGAATTCATATACTTCCTCTCCTAAAAATGATATGATGTCTGAGAATGTCAGTCAAATAAATAGGTTAGGATGGTTTTTCCGATGATTTAGAAAATCTAACGGAGAGTCGCAAGTCTGAAGCTTGAAACGTCACTGCTTCTCAGATGCAGCAAAATACATTAACAGAACGATCAGGAAATTTATCTTTATCTTTATTTGTTCTTCAAAAATGTTTTATTTTCAATTGTTTGCTTCGTACTTTTTCATTAGTAATTTCTCTAGATCCTTTTCAAGAATTCGTGCTCTCTCCATACTGGATTTCGCATTGTCATCTGTGCCTAAGTATCGTAAAGTAGTCTTGACATCCGTAGTTTCCTTTTGCCCTGCTGAAATATCGTCGCACTCTCCGAAGGCTCTTTTACTCACCTATTACATCTGCGATCCTTTCGGTAGCGAGATGGCGCGAGTGGCTAATGAATCTGATCGCTTTTCCGCGCACGCGAAGTTCACTATAGGCGACATCAGGTTCACTATAACCGGATCTTTCTATGCTTATTTGTAATGTAAGTGAAACGGGACCAGTGACTTAAATTCACTATACCGGAGTTCACTATAACCGGAGTCGTCTGAATAATGCACTGTTACTGTACGCTGAGACACTGCACTGCCGACTGCTAGTTGGGAATGTTGAAGATACCAACTTAAATACAAATTCTAAAGTACATATGAAAGAAATTCTTCAACGAAGTATGTAATCAAATTTCGCAGAAGCGTTTTGCGAAATGTTGCCAGAATCGAACTCTCGTCAGTTTGATTTCGAATGAGCGTTAGTCAAATATCACCAACAACAAATTATAATTATGTATAATCCGGTTAACAATGTGATATAAGTGTTCCCATCCTGTGTCGTAACATCCCATGTTCAGAAATAATAATGTTATTGCGTAGTTAATGCGACATAAAAAAATTAAATTCTGGACTTGTCCTACAACCACAGTTCTGTCTACAGTTTCAGCGGAAGACGACGACCCATACGGCGTGCAAGACCTCGCAAGAGCTGCATACGAAAATCAGAACGCTGACACGGCACTGCGTTCGCCTCAAAGGGGCGCGCCTTGGGGAGATGGGGTAGGGCGTAGGCTCCGCGCGGCCGGAAGCATCTTTAATATCGACCGGGGGGGGGGAGGGGGGGCAGGACGAGGCGAAGGCCGCCGCCCCTCACCTCTCGGCAGCGCATTCTGGCGGCGATGCGGCGGCGCTTGCTCTGCGCACGACGCCAAATTTCGCCCCGGGCCCCTCGCCTGCGCGATTTTAAGACGCCCCCCCCCCTTCGCCGCTTCTCTGCGTCGCTTTACGGGCTTCGTCGATGCTCGAAGAACGCGAGGAGCGACTAACGCGCGCCTTCCGATTTCCTGCGACTGTTTCGAGAAACGTAGCCGTTTTCTTTCGAAAGTATCGAAGATCTGTTTGCGTGATTTATAAGTTATGATTTACGGGCCTGTTTGTGTTCACCTATTTGTGATTTGCCAACTAGAGAAATTACATCACCTACTCAACGGTGTGTCTGAACCGCAGGTACAGGGGTTTGGAGCTGCGTCCAAGTACGCGGAGGCGAAGGTTGCGGGTTGGAGTCCCGAGTAAGTCGTGGTTGTTTCCACCGTATGATTGCGGCGAGGTTGGCCTCGCTATCACGTCTGAACAACACTTCATCAATAATCATTAATGTGTCATCTTTCGCTTCTCAAAACTCCCTGCAATAATCGTTCCAGTGGAAGACAAACTACCTTATTGTCAAATAGTTTAGACTGTCTCTAAAATGAATCTTAAAAGGTTCTGTATAGGTGGGCATTAGATCTCGTTGATGACAACAAAATAACACATTTCAATATCTTTTAAATATTTGTTATGACTGAATAATATTTGTAATTGAAGATCTCGAAATACGCCTACAGACGATACAACGAACAGTAATCATTGACTCATTTTTTACTTAATTTTGTTTCACAGATATGTGAGCTTAAGTTCATTAAGACAATTCTTAACAAAGTGAAAAATGAAAACAAGATAATATTTCACTGAAAAAATCATGTTTTCATGACACGAAGGGTGGTGCAAATGTTCTAGTGGCTAAGTGCCCTAGAGCACAAACTTACAGATAAAAATGACACCTGAATGAGCCTTCAATTTCCGCTCGCTGGCCCACTGTGCGACTGTTTTTGTTTCGGCAGAGGTATCTGTCACGCGCCCCACAAGCATGACGAGACCACAGGGTTTTGATTTTTCCCATTTGGAAAACTGAAGCAACGTCTAACTTGGCGTGCAGCGGAATTCAGTCTCCGGTGAGGGCGTTCACTAGGCTGAGCCAGTGCAAGGTGCAACGTGTGATCAGATGTGATGCTCAGGAGACATTTTAAACATCTCCATGGAGTAGCAGTTGGTCTTGCATATAACTTTTTTTTATATATACTCGTGTATAAATATACTCGTCAAACATGTTTATTGTGAACGAGCTGTTTCTAATTCTAGACTTAGGTTCGTGGGTAAATTTGTCCGTTGCCCTGAGAGGAATTCCTTCCGGATGCTTGTTGACGCGAGCGCTGGCGTCGTGTGCTCACTCGAACGAACGCGTCGGCGCACGCTCGCGCAGTGGGCCGGTGCTAGGGAGCGAGGGATACGACTTGGCGACTGCTTTGCGAGTCGGTTTCATATTCCAAAACATCCATGATCCGCAAGATTTTGGGAACAGTGTAGAACCTCACAATATGTTTGTGGCAATAAGTAATCCCGCTGAATATCCCCATACTCAAGCATGTGTGTTTTCTTCATTGGTGCGTGATCGGCAGCACCACAGTGAGTCATGGGTCCCTATTGCCTCAGCAGATTCATTGTTTCGAGACGTTCGTCTTTGGCACGACGACGGGCTGAACGAGTCATTGCATTTTTCTGAAGTTAATTGCAGATTCTGTCGCCAATTCTTTTCCTTTTCCATTGTAAGCGATTTCAAAGAGCATGAGAAACCAGAAAAGTGATTCACAAAGCTTTCTAAGGGTGTGCCTCAAGACAAAGGCGAATTCCTTATCTCAGTGTTGCTTTTTTTCGGAACGGGACCTGGGCAACTCTCCAACAAACACAATAGGGAAAAGCAATCGGAAGAAAGACGGTCATCATGTCAAAAGCTGATGACTTATAAAATGTATTGTTTAATACTGAAATGGGCAAAAATCATTATTCTGAACGTTGATTGTAAAAACCAATACCTCAACATGTACGAAACATATGTCTTGGTTTATGACATTGAAATATGACAAAAAGATAGCCCTACAAAACATGGAAATATGGTTGCACTGCTAAGAAATGTATATAATGTAAATAAAATGTAAAGGACTAATTCTATGTATCCCACAATAAACAGAGGAAATCTAAGTTAAGGCAAGAAAGTAGGGAGGGTGGCAAATCTTGCAAGGTCAAAATACAAAGACGAGACGAACGACAAGAAACAGAAGAGGTTGGTACGAAAATACACATAATACTTCCAATACAATTTTTGGAGAAATATTATGATTAAGAAACGTTAATTGAAAGAAAAGCAGGAAGAATAGAGCATGACATTCATATGTGTTGAAACATAGCCCAATAACGTAATGACAGGGATACTAGTAAGCTATGGTTCAAGATATGGGATACTAGTAAGCTATACTACAAGAAAATATTAGCAATCATTATATTTTTATTCTCGGGAATTTGACAAAGAATTAGTCTTGCGAGATTTCAGAAACAGACCAACAGAGTATCTTTTTCCTTAGGCATGAATACAAGTTTGGTGATTTATGAAACCCGCAATGCGATACTGTCGATTATGATTTTCCCGGAAAATGTCAGTGTTCGCGCGGTTTTAATGGATTGCAGATGAGAGGCTTCGCCAGGTCATACCGAAAATATACCTCACGTGCCGTTAATTATCGGAAAAAATTCCGACCACAAGAGCACCACTAGGAAAGAGTGATTTATATTCATTTCTATTTCAAGCCATGAAGCAGGAACTTTTAAGCATTTGGTGCAACTCTTTACTTTATCTGCACGACTTAAGTTGTGTAAGGTAACATTCCTGTGAATGTTAAGGTATACTTTGTAAATGTACATGCACAATACATGACATTACGTAGATGACAATTGGACTATTTTTCATGATTACGCTAATTTCCTGATAATTTCTATATACCTCATCCTGAACTCACAATATCGAAGCATTCATGGGAATTCTTCGAGAAATAACAAGATAGAATTATATCATAGTATGTGAAAATAATGAGGCAATAACGAGGTAAAGTAAATTTTGCAATTTTGGAATTTGTAAAATAAATTACAGCAACATATTGACAATTGTCCTTCGTGTTTCATATTACAAGAAGGCTTTTAAATACAATTTTTAACATTTCGCAGAAAAAGTTATGAGAA
Organism: Gryllus bimaculatus; assembly: GCA_017312745.1. Lineage (NCBI taxonomy): Eukaryota > Metazoa > Arthropoda > Insecta > Orthoptera > Gryllidae > Gryllus > Gryllus bimaculatus. Next base: position 7,752,864 of record BOPP01000003.1, on the reverse strand, counting down.
GTATGAATTTTACAGTAGAAGGATACTGGATTGACTGGGATATCTAAGGCAAGAAAACATTACATTTTGTTTAACTGCGAACTCTATAGCTAGCTTACCGTGTCGCCCCCAGCGGTTATTTTAATGTTAAAACGTTTAACGTTATGTTAAAATGGTTAATTTGTGCTTTAAAAGTTAATTATAAAAATAAAATTTAAACATTTTACAGTTGCTCGAATCGTCTATTTATGGGCAAAGAAAGTTACACTAAAAGTGTACTACACTAACCGTAAACAAACACACTGACAAAATGCGTGCATGGTCGTAACCTGCAAATTATGTTG
>BOPP01000003.1:7723259-7746552 GCA_017312745.1 Gryllus bimaculatus | reverse complement strand
CACTAATGGTCCAACAGGACGCTCGTCACAGGAAATGAAAGACATATCAATATTAGTTACAAATAACTCTTTACATTAGTATTAATATTATTACTGTTTATTATTACTTAGCCTATGCTATTGCCTCACTATCCAGGGCGAAAGCCCCCGTCTCTCTGGCGGGGTAACTCAAAACAAAAGGACTGACCAGGTGAGCTGAAACCTGGCGGAATAAAAAGTGTTACATTACAAAAGAGCGCAAATTAAATCTTTTCAAATCAACTTAAAATATTAGATCCCCCAACGGACTTCTCACCCTGGAATAATGTGCTTACCAACCACGAAAGTCCTTGTGTCTCTTGTGGCTAAATACTAATTGATGTTTGGCATGGCACCATCTAATTTTCCTTTGGACAAAGTTCTACGTTCTACGATACGTTAACTTCAAATAGTTACACAAATTTAACATGCTGGAGAGGATCTCACACATAGAGATCAAAACGTCTACATTAATAAAAATTTGACTGGAGTAATTTATTTGACAATTGGTATTGATATTGGTCTTTTCAATTGGATAATTCCTCAACATCTCCTTACTTGTTTTATTTGCGACATTGCACTAGCACATGAATGGCGCTCTCATTGGGGTGATTTTGTGAGTTTAATAATGAAACTCGTGTTTTTTAAAGATTTAGAATAACACAGTTACTCATTACAACACAACGCCACATCAATAAAACGAACGAAGATCATTAATGTCGAAACGAACACATTCAGTATCAAACTATTTATTTAGTAATATTAAGATATAATTAAATGAAATAAAAAATGCTCTCAGATTGTCATAAGCAAAATATTGAATGATTTACATTTCATATAACATCAAAATGAAACTCGCGTCGCACTGGGGTCGCTCTGCTAATGCCTAGCTTTGGAAAAACGATTCGCGTTTCATTTTAATGTTCATGTCCAAATAGGTTCATTAATAACCATAATAGACGAACACTCCAGTGCGTCCACCGACTCAGCCGAAGGATCGCGAATTCCAATCCTGTAATTGGCGTGCATGTTTCTCCTCCTGTCTTTCTGTGTGTGTTCGCCAATTCAAATCTCTTTATAGCGAGTTATTCGATTACCAGTTTCACTGAAGAATTGAGATATCAAAGTTGGACAGCAGTGGGAAACCTCAACAGCAAGAACTCTACGAGTATGAAGCCCATATCTCTAATTTATGTTATTACTCTTCATTGAATACGCACACAATTATTAACGGTGGCTCGATGAGAGCTCTTTGTATGGAAATATTACATAACTTGAATTTTCTCTATTCCTCTTCAGATACATGATCGAGGAAGCCCTGTATTGACAAAATAATTATTATATTCTATTATACTTAGAAATATTCTTGAACCTGGCACTTGTTGAAAGATGTGTACGAAGCCAGGGTCATATCGTTATACGAATTATTCTTTCAAACATCGAGAGAACAATAAGTCTGAAGGATTTTAGTGGAGATACCTTCCCGATAGAAACATACTGCGAGTCAATTTGAATTCGACACTCTCTGCTCAGAAGTGAAAGAGGGACTCTGACTTCTACCTTTCTACACTCCTAATGAATGATCAATATTAACACTTGTAAAAAGGTAATATCCTTTCCGTAGTACAAATAAATACATCATTTACGATTTTTAAAATCTTTAATAACACAAGCTATTTTATAACGTCAATCAACTTTTGGTTACAATTACTGTTAACATTGAGATCGTATGAGACGCGACTAGTACTTGTTTATTACTCACATTGCTAATAATATGGGGTTGATATCGGTATGCACTGGTTAACACATCACTTTGGTTCTCGAAACTACTAAAGAGCGGTCACGACACGTGTTGTTTCTTCTGTTTTTAAAAAAATCTGTAACTAGAGTAACGGCTTACCAAGTCCTTTTGCAATTGGGCGCAATGAGTAATTCTTCGTGAACATACTGTCAGTCTTCGGTCAAGCTAAGACAGTCATTGCCGTTTACTCCTATCGCCCAGGGCCTTAGAGTTGTTAGTATTCTGAATTCCCAGACGGCCACCCATCCGGGAACGCGCTGTAACTCGAGCTACTTATCTTCCGTGCCTTCACAAAGAGCTTGGCTACGAAGATCGGCTACGCCGGAGCCGTCGATATCTTTCGTTCGGCGCTATTTTTCCGCAGGAAAAATTTCGCGAATATTTAAGATGTCCCAAAGTGAACATCCCTTCTTCGTAAGCACGTCCGCCTGCGCGTGCACCCCCAAGGTGCGCAGTATTTCGGAGCGCGCTCGCGGCTCACGGGCCAGCGGCCGCCAAGGGTGGCCCTCCGCCCCCGCGCGCCCCACTTGCAGGCGCAAGGGCGCGGGGCGGAGCACAGCGGGGCGGCTGCCAGGAATTTCTTTCACGCCGGTCGGGGCCCCGGCCGCGGCTTTTGTGGCCCCGGCGGCAGCCTCCCCGCGCGCTCGCCGCGGTGAATGAGCGCTCAGCGCTCTCCGCACACGCCGCAAAGACGCAGGCGCTTGCAAAACATTCGATTCTTCATGCAGAGAGAAGACAAGCAAGTTCAGTACAAAATGGGACCGGAAACGCTCAATTACCTAGTTGTTACAAATACTTTTAATGTGAGTTATTCAAACTTATATCAAATTGGTGCATGGCCTAATCGTAGGGCTAAAATATGAGTTGGTAGTAGTTATTACATGCGTAATAAGGTTAAATCGATGTTGATCTGATTCTCAATTAAAACCCGTAAAAATGTCCCACGGTCTTAAAAACGTGGGTAGTTATACATTTTTTGTCTGTTAATAGTGATTTTCAACCTACTGTAACTAATCGTAAGATACTTAAATACTCCTCGACATTTACGTGTAAAGGCACTTAAAGTCTTTGGTGAATTCCACCGTAATGAATAAAACACTTCGTGCACGCATTACGGCAGACTTTTCATTGCGTTTGGCAAGCAGGTGGCAGGAACGTGTAGGTCATTTTTAACCTTTCTCGTATTCAACGGAACGTTAAAAAGTTTGATAACTCTAATTAAGCATTCCCGGACACATATTATAATGATTTTTGTCTCCTCTCAGTAAAAAAATCCATTCATGAAGTTTTCTCTTTGAGTTTTGGTACAGCCTGAATTATTGACTGTCTAGAAAGTGCAAGGGAGAATACAGTGTTGGCTCTCAAAAAGATGAAACGTCACAGAACAGATATCCAGAAAAGCGGATTGAAAGGTTTAGGATTGAAAATACAGTCCCTACGGCAGAAATGTATCCCAGCCTCTAACTTTGAACAGAAGGGAAAATTGAGAGGTTTCTATATTCATGTGTGCCGCTCGAATTTTTTTGTTGACGTACAGTCGTTAACTATTTTTCCGAGGTTTAATTATTTAACTCTTTTTACCCATCCAACACATCTCCGACAATTTCATCATTTGCCAGAAGTTACACAGTATTGATAGTACAGTATCGAATAGAAATATAGTTTTTAGAAATGTATTATGAAATGTTGTAGTTAATGTTTTTTCGTCCAGTTTCCCTGATCCTCGAGCAAATGCTAAGATGGTCCCTTGTTTTACTTTTGGACATAAATGTAACTTCAAATTAACTTCTCCCCATAGCATATCACACACATTTTTAAACTATTTTTAACGTAAATAAATAACTAGTTCACAAAATTGAAATTAGTGGTAAATTTTTCATTACTTAAAAGTAGTTTTAAAAATGTTATGTTTTAGATGAAGGTTTTTGAATTCTGTACGATTTTATAATTTGTAAGATTAAATTTTGTATAGTTTAAATATTGCTTTCTTTGTGAAATTGTAAAATTCTATTAACTATCTCATTCACTGCCACGAAGCAGCATAGCGCGCAACAATATATTCACTCCATGCTTCTTATGGTAAATATGGTTAGCATGCTTCAGCTGTTAATGAATTTTCATGCTGGACTACTGAGAATTTATTAGCTTAGACTTGGCAAACGTTCACCAAGAGAATGTGCATCCATGAACTGATACATTTATATTACATCATTCAATGAGAATAAAAATGAAAATAATTGCAATCGTACGATGAGTCGGATAGTTTTTCTTACGTGAAGGAGGATAGTGCCAGAAATAACTATCTACATCACGGCCACGTTAGGAAATAGCCATGACTTATGTCGATTTTGAATCCATTGAATGAGCTCATCTCTGAAATCATAGCTGACGAAATATCAGCCTACAATCCAGAAAGTCAAATGGACTGGGTTTATTTCTATGAACTTTCAAACTCGAAGCATTCTAACAGTAACGAGTAAAATTCTAAACGGGTACATCGAAACTTCTTCTGTTAATAAGGGAAAAGTTCTTTAACGTAGATCCCGGAACCTGACATATCTTGATTAAGCAAATGTGGGTGTATGAATATGCATATGGATGTACCGTGAGGAGCATTTTCATATTTCAGAAGCATTTTTGTGTTTCGTTCAGATTATTCTCATTAAACATATTTACCCGATGCACTTTGGGGTTCGAGAAAATTCAAGTGAACAAAATAAAAAATAAACACTTTTTCTTAAAGTTAGACAGGCAAGAACTACTTCCAAAATATTACATTTTCACAGAAAAAAAGGGTTTACTCAATATTATGGCTGTGTACCGCCTTTAAGGGGAAAGACAAACAATTATTTTCTTGCGCGCCACTGAAGACTTCTTTTGTTGAGCGTATAACCGATTCTGTAATTTATGCTCGTGTGCAGGATGTCAAGGACGTCTATTTAGGAGGACAACTCTGCTATCTCTTCCGCCCTTAATATGCCATTGCAACCCAACACGCAATCCTTGTTCACAACGATTTACCTCCATTGCAGCATCACTTGATAAAGTAGGAATTAATTTTGAAAACTTATGAGTATATATTTCTACTCTCAGTATAATTTCCATGAGTTTAGTTCCGTGAGAAAAAAAATGCGGATGAAATATGCTTCAGTTAGTTGCACGAAATAAATTATTAAAAGCTAATACGCATGTTAAATCAAAAATAATTTCGTTATATAGATTAATTCATTAATTACTTTCTAAGAAATATTAATATTGCTACGAAACAATTAGTTTCAATTTCACGAATGCGCATGCAGTTCAGTTGTAAGATATATTCCTCCTTAAGTATGGTCAAAATGAAAGTTGTGTTCAGTTGCGTGTAATGGTCGTTCTTTCAGTCGTTAACTACTCTATTCTAAGCTCTTCACTAGAACTGCACTTTTCTACTTACGTGCATTTATTGTTTTTTTCCACATATATCTGAAGGCGCAAATCTTACTTTTGAATAGTGGCAACAAATCCTTGCGTGTACCTGAAACGAGCTTGACTATGGGTTCTTGGCGAATTTCCAGTGACGTCTCTAGCTCAAGGAAGAGAGAAAACGACTTGGCAGCTTGCTGATAGGCAAGGACATACGGACGCGCTCGAATCACAGGAAGAAAAGGCGGGAGAGCACCTCACAAAAACCAGACCCGCGCAGGCCAGAAGAGAAAAACAACTTCAGGAAGCAGCTCTCTCATGGCAAAGAGAGACGAAAAATAATTGAAAAGTCCAAGTAACAAATAACCAAAACATTACGAGTTTGAACACTTTTAATACTCTTGCTAGTATATTTATTTCGCAATTGTAAGAAATTACAAGCACACCCGAGAAGAAAGCATTGCATACGATCACTGCAAAGGAAATAAACTTTCTTAAAATCTTTTGAAAAATTCTACTAAAAGATAGCACAATTCCTAATGAAGGGCCTGAATATTACAACTTCATTATGTTAGTGAAAACACAAATAAAAAACAAAACAAAAATAGGGCATTTAATTGGGAAGCTTGTTTTTAAAAAATAACATAGGCACAATGAGAACAAGCAAATGTATGATTTTATTAATTAAATATTTAATCTGAAATTTAATTAAATTTAATTAATTTAAAATATCAAACCTTCCATTACATCAAATACAGTAATTTGGCAATATTTAATCGTTTTATATTTAATTTTTGACTGGCTATTTACAACGTTACAGAACTTCAACAATACAACTAATAAAGAATTCGTTATTTTACGATAACGTATAACAGATTAGGTACCTCTTGATGTGAAATGATAATTTTGACGACCTCTTTTAATGACATGGAATGTTTTTGCGAAAAATACATTCTTCATTAGAATCTGATTTTTAATACGTATATCTAGTAACATGTCAAATTTTCAAACAGTATGGATTTGGTACCATTTAGAAATACGCTTTACAATAATTTCGTTTTTCATATGGTTATGTAATGTCTGTCATCTCTGTCGTCATTATCCTGCCATATTTTACGACTTTTTCCCTCAGGCTCATTCTGGCTCGTCTTCCAGATCTGGACAGCATGTTACTATCCAAAGACCTCCTTCATTCATTTGATCCGACCCGCGAGTACTCTTGCTATACTTTACAAGCGTAGTCAGCGGGCCTCTATCATCTTGATCTGGTATTAGCAGAATATGAGTAAACACGGCCTCACATAGGAAGCTTAAACTGTGGTCTGGAGGCTTGCACTGAGCCAGACCGACCCACACAGGTACCAGCGGGGAGACAAGCACAAAAGAATGGTTATCTAGGTACAACGTACACATGTTTCCTGTATCATGCTCCTTCACCACTCAGACATCCAAGAAGAGATGCTATGCTTTCGGAAAGGAAAGGTGGGTGAGAGTGCCTGCCATGCGACGACACAAGATATTCACATTCTTGCCCATACGGAAATCGAACCCTTTTGTCTGAGATCTCCACAGCGCCACTGCTTTGGCGATTCCAATCATCCGGAAGGTCTGTATAGCTAGATCGTTCGGGTTCTGCCGGCTTGAGATTGCTCCAAAGTGAATCGGCCGCTAAGGCGCCGTCGTGCGCTTGGCTGCGACTCGTCTCGCAGCCGGCCCTTCCACTCGCGGATCTCGGAGGCAACCCGCGAGGCCGAAGACGGGGCTTTCTGAGATGCCGGGGAAACGGGCAGTGCGGCCGCGCCCAAAAATACTCCGCGGCGAAACGCCCGATCGCTCCCCCCCGCTTCAGGCCACGTCCGCAGGCGCACGTGGATTCGTATGCGAGTGTGGGAGGAAGAGGCGCGCGGATATACGGTCGGCGCCGCGAAAAGTTGAGCAGATACAGTAGACACGCGATTATCCAGGTACAACTGAAACTAAGAGTGCATTGAATAAGAAAGAAAAAAAAACTCACGTAATTTGGCGTTCATTTAGTATTTACCGAATGAGCACAATTTCCGCACTCGTAAAGGGACAATTAAAACTGAAAGTGGGATTGACAAATGACCTTTAACGAGAATGGCTAACGAATTCAGAGAACTTCCTATACTCCTTAAATCTGTGACAGCATCGAGCGGCATATGTGGTGGTAATAATGCGCCAACTAATTTATATGCTTCAGTGTTTCTTTTTTCAACGGATAATGCTCCATTTTCATGTTTTTTTTCTGATGTCTGCACAGGACTCGGATAATCGTGAGTCCGTTATCGCGACAAAATCGCTACACAGACGGCGATATATAAAACGCTATGTCCAAGACTCCACGGCAAACGATGGTAGCAACGGCATAGTTTCCCCTTAAGTGGTTGTAGTGGCAACTACAAAATAAGTAGCGCAATTAGTACCATATTATCTGTGAGCGCGAAGAAGTTACTTTAAAGCGAGCAATATTAGAAAATCATATCCGTTTCCTCGACGATTTTACAGAGCGCCTTCATTGTAAGAAGTACTGTAGTTAGTCATAACATTGTATATTCCAGAAAAGTTCTGATAACATCTGAATAGTGTTTGTATTGCAACGGAATTGAGAGAATTGCTGCGAGTGTAGGAGCGGCAATGGCACAGCTACGTGAACTTAAACTGGTATATAAAATAATGCTGCAATGAATACGATGCATTTACTACATCTTACTAATATTAGTTAATAGCAACAAAAGATGTTCTCCCAGCTTTTATGAGTCTTGTCTACCCAATGGGATGGAGAACAGAGTTACAAATTGTAAAGAAAAATGTGGCTCATGAATTGTTGCTCAAGAATGCTCAGAACCCGACGCTCATTTTTCGCTTAATTTATCAAATATTGTAGCAGCATTAGCTTTACTTCTTTTTTATATTTAGTTTTTGTTTTCAAGAGGTTTTGGGCAATTAGTATTATAAGAATCTTCCAGATTATGATTTGTTTACGTTACGTTAACATCAAAATCCTTAGCGACAGCGAAATCTTACTATTTGTATTTGTACACATGCGCGAATGCATACACATGGGCGTATACATAGCTGAAGAATGAGGAGCTAACAGACTTAATGATATTTACTTTACATTTTATGTCTTGTGAGTGCTCTGTGGGTCATTAAACCGAGTGCTCGGCGAGGGGGGGAGATCTTCAACTGCATCGACATGGTTCCCCACAGCTCGCATCGGAAAGGGGCGCAACAATCTCAGCGACCAGAGCGGTCACCACTGTAAATGCGGCATCTCTGTAAATGTGGAAGTGGTCGTGCAGTTGAAAGCGGCAAAGCGAATACTCTGCCGAGAAGAAAGACTTGAGCGGCCTGGCTGCGGAACACGCTAGGTAACCTAGATGGATTTAGGCAAACGGTTGCCTCCGCGAGTGAGTGAGATTCCTCGATTCCAGGTGCCTCAACTACTTTCGCCAGTCGTCGCTTCAGTGGACAGCAGCCGAGAGATGGGGAAGTTGTTTCCGCACTGGAACGTGAGATTCGGGGATGACGTACAATTGCTTTCCCATTCAAAGCGAGAGGAACACTGTCGGAACAAGGGAGGATCAACGCCTCCGAACACTCGGTTTAATCACCCACAGAGCACTCACAAGACATAAAATGTGAAATAAACATAAATAAGTCTGTTAGCTCTTCATTCTTGCGACGGTATGTAGGATCTCCAGCTCGACATATCTCCGCCAGCGGGACACGGACTCATCTGTTAAAATTCTTTAAATTCCCAAGCTGGTCTCCTGATGTGTGTGGTTATGCCGTTCATGGAAGAGTGAGTGTAAGAGGAGTGGAGATACAAGAAAGAGGAGGGAAATATCGCTCGACCTCATCGAAAGGGTACTGCTCTAACATTCGCCTGGAATTGACAAGCAATACCACAGAAAACTACAAATGAGAGCAGACGGCCGCTAGACGCGACCGCGCTCCTCCAGACAGCGGCTGAATTAAACCTAGTTATGCAGTGTAGAAACCCACTCCCCGACGGGACTCAACCTCTACGAGCGCCCTGTCAAAGTCCCTGCAGCTGCAACAGTTGATGCAGTGAGGCATCTCAGCCGGTTGGTTATCTCCCGCAGGGGCGAGCCGGTCGGCCGGTCGACCGGGCGGCGCGCGAGCGAGCGAGCGAGTGAGTGGGTGAGTGGGTTGGTGGGCTGCTGGCGCGAGCGCGTGACGCAGAGCTAAAACGGCCGGCAGACGCGCGCGCGGGGGCGGGGCGGGGGCGGGGCCGCCGAGTTCCGTCAGCTGCGAGCGCAGTGGCCGCGCGCAGCCGCTCGCTCTTCGCGCCGCCTCGCAGCCGCCGCTTGGACCCGCCCGTAGCTTCCCCCTCTGCCTCACAGCGATGCCGATTCACTGTTGATTTGTTACCGGGGGCGTCAACTCCACAGTCATTACTCTCGTTTGTTCAGCCTGCTTTTACCTGATAATATATAGAGAAAATTCGAATAAACATGAAATGCATGCTGCATTCCCAGGAGGCAACGGTGTTCTTCTCCCGTTAAAACGAGAGATATGACGCCGATTTACACTTCGGCTTGCGAAGGTCTCCGTCTCCAGGTATCACCTCCAGCAGGGCACCACCCCATGCATGCTCCAAGCTTCCGAGTGATCTCTCGGCTGTGTAGTAGTGTAGTGCATGTGAGGTATGTGAGCATGTTTAAGGGGAGAGAAGAAAAGGGAGAAAGGTAACGCGCGGTCCATGGCTCGTTTAATCCACACTTTACCCGCTATTGACTGGAGAAACACTTCAAAACTACTGATAAGAGCAGCCAATTCTCCAGACATTGCCTGAATGCCATCTGGCTATCTGTATAGTATCGATAATGCGTCACCATCGGAACTCGAATCGTAGGCTCTTCAGATAATGACGTTCAAGAGTAGTAGGGATTGAATGTTCACAGGTTCGATCCCGGCAGGCTGCCGGAATTTTGCTTCGTGCACTCAACATCAATTGGATTGTAACACATGCCCAAATATAATTCTAGAGTGACTTCTATGATCAGTGTTTCGTTCCTTCCCGAATTATTTCCATGCGTGAACCGGAGCAGCTTCCTATACAAAGAGCCCCTGAACTCGAGATGACGTATATTCCCATTGTCCAGATGCGAATAATCAAGTCGTTCATCACCAATCAAGAACCATACTTAATGACAACGAATACCCAGAGGAAAAGATCTGTTTTTACGTTCTCTTTTTTTCATGACAGCAGTCCGCAGTGGGGAAAAGCTTTATCCTTCTACTGTATGATGGAAGAGGTGTCGACGGGTGAAACGTTGACATATGATAAGTCTCGGGTACGGTGTAACAACAGGCATGCATTGAATGGGCCAAGAACCTGCAGCTTGGACGATGCTCCAGGCAAGTCGCTATCTTCGTATCCTAGAGAAAATTCTGGCTACGAGGAATTTGAGGACACAATGGCTTCCAGGCGAATTTTCTCGAGATTTTCCCGCTACTCTGCAATTCATTCCACCATTGCAAGAGCATCATTAATATCATATTACTAACACCTAATCAGTACATTATGCATCCACGGTAGACGATCCTACAGGCTCACGTACTGGTATAATTTAGTTCGAAGTTTAAACCCGTTTTTCATGGCACTTGTACAAGCTTTCGTGGATACAACTGGTCTATCGCAAGAGATGTCACTTTCATTCACACATGCGGTAATAACCAACTGTGACTCGAGCTGATCGTGGGTGAGTTGAAAAGTTCATCAATGCACTTCTGGCGCGCTTCCTATGATTTGCCAAAATATAATCGACTTGAAGAGGAGTCCGTTTTCAGCTGTGATGATGAAAAGAAAAAGATTTTCTCGGGTCCTAACAAGATCATGAACTGGCTACTTTAATCCGAAAATCATTTTCCCTGCGACTTTTATAAATACGCTAGTTTAGTGAGGCGTTTCCGGCGACATTTTATGTTATTTTTTTGTAACAAACAAGTTCATAATAACAAGAAATTTTAAACAGTTGTCTAACTCGCCAACTTCGAATATAGAACGTTACATGAAAAAGAATCGATCAAAATATCGTTCTATTTTACATTGTTTCATTACATAATTAGATTTAATTATCGTCAATCAGAATATTATGTCGTAACGATTCGTGTTAAGGCGAAAAGACAGTCTAGTAGTTCACAGTGTTTTGTTACTGTAGGTGTCATGAATCCTTTGATTTTTTCAAGTTTCTGTTATAGAAATCTTTCAGAAATCGGATGCATGCAAGGCACCCGATTACTATAAATTAGATAAAGTAGAAAAATAAACATAAAAATGGTTGAATAAGTAACCACATGCCTGATTCATTCCTTCAATGATCACGAGAAAATCAAATATCGAAGCAAATAGGTTCTTTTAGATCAGGCCTGGAAAAGATGTGCCAGCGATAATGTTGACTGATCAGCGTCCAAGCATAGGGTGCCTTCATCTCCGAAGTCCGAAATACACAGGGCGTGTGTTTACATCATTCTTCATGGACGAAGGAAGCTGTCAAAATTCGTCTGAGACACTGTGAATGGAGTCTCCTATGCTCCACGTGAAGTCTGAAAGGCAAGACAGATATTTACGTCTAGAAGGAAGGAAAAACAGCGCCTCTCTATGGAATGTACGCATTCATGTCTTCAAACGCTTTTAAAATTCTTACTTCCACTCCATTCCTTTTCATTCAAACTAGTTCCTCCGGTGCTGTTTGAAGAACGAAGTGGAAAGAAATTCGCACATCGAGGAATTAATCAAAACTAGGCTTAGTCTTGGATTGCATATGAAGCAATCGTACCTTAATTAATCATCTAAGATTTTTTGGTTTTTGCAACAATTTGAAAATGATTCATTTTTTGCCATACATATATTTATGTATTTTGGAACAATATACAACACAATATATTGAATCACATTCATACCATAACACGTACTTGCAAAGATACTAGGATTTAGTAAAAAATATATTGTACCGCGTAAGTCTCAATGAGCAATCATTAATAACATTTACAGTGAATACCAGTTACAATCAACAGAAAATATCAAAATGTCAATTGTACGCAAACTATACTCTGAAAAATAAAATTGATCACACATATTTTAAATAAAAATGTGTACTTTTCCCCTATGGGGTACAGAAATTGAAGTATCTAAAACTCTGATACCTCGAATTCCTAGTTAGTCTTTAACGCTATTCTATTCTCAATAAATTAAAACAAATAAGTAAGAAGAGTTTAAAAGTAATTCACCCCAACGTTGACTTGCCTACAGAAGTAGCCCGATGTTCTATTCGCGAGGAACTGTCCCTGTAGGAAACGCACGGCATTCCATACCGTTCTATCGAGCAACGGTGCTTGAGAGGATCTCCGGCAATCTCGTCCTGAGAGTTGCCCTCCCGGACGGCGGGAGAAGGCAGGTAAGGACTGGGGAACAGGGTCGTGTTACGAGGGCCTTGGGGGCAGTTAGTAATGACGGGAGCAATAATTAAACGCTGACGTGGGGGGAAGGGCAAAGCGTTGGGAGGGGAGCGATGGTAAGAGACATGACACCTGGGACAGAGGCACAAGATAAGAGTGAGACAAGGAAAACGGATTTGTAAGCGAGGTTCTGAGCGGGGAGCTGAGCGTCCAGTTGAAATGGGTGCCGGTAGAGTTGCAGAGAGGGGTTTTGGGCGGGGAACTGAGCGGGTTGTAGAGCTGTTAGGGAGCCTAATCGGTTACTGAGCGGGATGTTGAGGGGATGCTGGGCGAAGCGGTGAGCTGGGCACCGCATGGGGTGTTGAACGGGATACTGAGGGGTCTGCCAGACGGGATACAGAGAGGAGTTCTGAGCGGTGTGCTGAAGTGCGATAATTTAATGAGCGGGGTACTGTTTTGGATGTTGGGCGGCTTACTTTGCCAGGCGCTGGGCGAGCAATTGAGAGGGGGTCCTGATCGTAGGGCCTGCGGGGGCCAGAGAGCCAGACGTTGGGCCCCAAAAAAGAAAAGGGAGGAAAAAAAGGATTTTTTTTTTTTTTTTTTTTTTTTTTTGAACAGAAAAAAAAAGGGAAATTTTTTGAGAAGGTTTTTTCTTATAATTTCCCCCATGTGTGGGCCGCCTTTCGAAAATTTTTTTTTTGTTTTTGGACGTACAGGTCGTTTAACTATTTTTTTTCCGAAGTAATTATTTAACTCCTTTTTTTACCCATCCAACCCACATCCTCCGACAATTTCATCATTTGGCCCCAAAAGTGACACAGTTATTGATAGTACAGTAAATCGAATAGAAATGTAGTTTTTCCAAATGTATTATGAAAACGTTTTTTGTAGTTAATGTTTTTTCGTCCAGTTTCCCTGATCCTGCGAGGCAAATGGCTAAAGATGGCCCCTTGTTTTGGCCTTTTGGACATAAATGTAACATCAATTAACTCTCCCATAGCATAATCACACACATTTTTTACCTCTTTTTAAACGTAAAATTCAATAACTACGTTCACAAAATTGAAAATTAGTGGTTAAATTTGTTTCATTAACTTAAAAGTAGTTTTTAAAAATGTTATGTTTTTAGATGAAGGTTTTTGAATTCCCTGTACGATTTATAATTTGTAAGATTAAAATTTTGTAATAGTTTTAAAATATTGCTTTCTTTGTGAAATTGTAAAATTCTATTAACTATCTTCATTCACTGCCACGAAGCAGCATAGCGCGCAACAATATATTCACTCCATGCTTCTTATGGTAACATATGGTTAGCATGCTTAGCTGTTAATGAATTTTTCATGCTGGACTACTGAGAATTTATTAGCTTAGACTTGCAAACGTCTCACCAAGAGAATGGTGCATCCATTGAACTGATACATTTATATTACAGTCATTCAATGAGAATAAAAATGAAATAATTGCAATCGTACGATGATCGGATAGTTTTTCTACGTGAAGGAGGATAGTGCTCAGAAATATAATTATCTACATCACGGCCATTAGGAAATAGCCATGACTTATGTCGATTTTGGAATCCATTGAATGGCTCATCTCTGGAACCATAGCGACGACAATATCAGCCTCAATCCAGAAAGTCAATGACTGGTTTATTTCTATGAACTTTCAAACTCGAAGCATTCTAACAGTACGAGAAAATTTCTAAACGGGTACATCGAAACTTCTTTCTGTAATAAGGGAAAAGTTCCTTTAACGTAGATCCCGGAACTTGACCATATTCTTGATTAAGCAAATGTGGGTGTATGAATCATGCATATGGCTGGACCGTGAGGAGCATTTTTCATAATTTCAGAAGCAATTTTTGTGTTCGTTCAGATTATTCTATTAAACATATTACCCGATGCACTTTGGGGTTTCGAGAAAATTTCAATGAACAAATTAAAAAAATAAACACTTTTTCTTAAAGTTAGACAGGCAGAACTACTTCCAAAATTTGATTACATTTTTCACAGAAAAAAGGGTTTACTGCAATATTATGGCTGTGTACCGCCTTTAAGGGTGAAAGACAAACAATTATTTTCTTGCGCGCCACTGGAAGACTTCTTTTGTTGAGCGTATAACCGATTCTTGTAATTTATGCTCGTGTGCAGGATGTCAAGGGACGTCTATTTAGGACGACCAACTCTGCTACCTCTTCCGCCCTTAATATGCATTGCCAACGCCAACAAGCAATCCTTGTTCACAACGATTTACCTCCATTGCGTATCACTTGATAAAATCATGGAAGTTAAATTTTGAAAACTTATGAGTTATATATTTCCTACTCTCAGTATAATTTCCTTGAGTTTAGTTCGCGTGGAAATAAAATGGCGGATGAAATATGGCTTTCAGTTAGTTGCACGAAATAAATTATTAAAAGCGAATACGCATGTAAATCAAAAATAATTTCGTTTATATAGATTAATTTATTAATTTCTTTCTGAGAAATATTACTCTTGCTACGAAACAATTAGTTTCAATTTCACGAATGCAACTGCAGTTCCAGCTGTTACAGAATATGATTATCCTGCGTTAAGTATGGTCAAAGTTGAAAGTTACGGTTCAGTTGCGTGTAATGGTTGTCCTTTCAGTCGTTAAACGTACTCATTCGGAGTTCTCACTAGAATGCGCACTTTTCTACTTACGTGCATTTATTGTTTTTTTCCACAATATATCTGAAGGCCGCACAATCTTAACTTTCTGAATTAGTGGCAACAAATCCTTGCGTTTACATGAAACGAAGCTTGAAACTATGGGTTTCTTGGCGAATTTCCAGTGACGTCTCTAGCTCAAGGAAGAGAAGAAAACGAACTTGGCAGCTTGCCGATAGGCACGGACATACGGACAGCGCTCGAATCACCATGAAGAAAAGTGCGGGAAGCACCTCACAAAACGCAGACCGCGGCGCAGGCCTAGAAACAAAAAACAAGACCTTCAGGAATGAAGCCCTCTCATGGCAAAAGAGAGACGAAAAAGTACTGAAAAGTCCAAGTAACAAATCACCAAAACATTACGAGTTTGAACACTTTTACATACTCTTGCTAGTATATTTTATTTCGAATGTAAGAAATACAAGCATGCACCCGAGAAGAAAGCATTGCATACGATCACTGGCAAACGGAAATAAACTTTCTTAAAATCTTTTTGAAAAATCTACTAAAAGATAGCACAAATTCCTAATGAAGGGCCTGAATATTACAATTTCATTATGTTTAGTGAAAACACAAATCCAACAAAAAAACAAAATAGGGCTTAATTGGAAGCTTGTTTTTAAAAAATAACATAGGCAAATGAGAAAACAACGCAATGTATGATTTTAATTAATTAAATATTTAATCTTAAATTTAAGTTAATTTAAAAAATCAAACTTTCATTACATCAAATTACAGTAATTTGGCATATTTAATGTTTTTTATATTTAATTTTGATTGGCCTATTACAACGTTACAGAAAGCTTCAACAATACAACTAATTAATAGAATTCGTTATTTTTACCGATAACGTATAACATGATTAGGTACGCTCTTGATGTGAAATTATAATTTTGACCCCTTTTAATGACATGGGACTGTTTTAGCGAAAAATACATTCTTCATTAGAATCTGATTTTTTTAATAAGTATATGTAGTAACATGTCAAATTTTGAATACAGTAAAGGTTTGTACCAATTTAGAAAATACCTTTACAATAATTTCGTTTTTCATAGGTTATGTAATGTCTGTCATCTCTGTCGTCATTATCCTGCCATATTTTACGACTTTTTCCCTCAGGCTCATTCTGGCTCGTCTTCCAGATTGGACAGCATGTTACTATCCAAAGACCTCCTTCATTCATTTGATCCGACCGCGAGTACTCTTGCTATACTTTACAAGCGTAGTCAGCGGCCTCTCTCATCTTGATCTGGTATTAGCAGAATATGAGTAAACACGGCCTCACATAGGAAGCTTAAACTGTGGTCTGGAGCTTGCACTGAGCCAGACCGACCCACACAGGTACCAGCGGGGAGACAAGCACAAAAGAATGGTTATCTAGGTACAACGTACACATGTTTCCTGTATCATGCTCCTTCACCACTCAGAACATCCAAGAAGAGATGCTATGCTTTCGAAAGGAAGGTGGTGAGAGTGCTGCCATGCGACGACACAAGATATTCACATTCCTTGCCCATACGGAAATCGACCTTTTGTCTGAGATCTCCACAGCGCCACTGCTTTGGCGATTCCAATCATCCGGAAGGCTGAATGGCTAGATCGTTCGGGTTCTGCCAGCTTGGAGATTGCTCCAAAGTGAATCGGCCGCTACGCGCCGTCGTGCACGTCCGCAGCCGCCGTTCCACTCGCGGATCTCGGAGGCAACCGCGAGGCAGAGCGGGGCTTTCTGAGATGCCGGGGAAACGGGCAGTGCGGCCGCGCCCAAAAATACCCCGCGACGCGCGAAACGCCCGATCGCGCTCCCCCCCCGCCCCGCTTCAGGCACGTCGCAGGCGCACGTGGATTCGTATGCGAGCGTGGGAGAAGAGACGCGCGGATATATGGTCGGCGCAGTGAAAAGTTGAGCAGATAGACACGCACCGGGTACACTGAAAATAAGAGTACATTGAATAAGAAAGAAAAAAACTCACGTAATTTGGCGTCGTTTAGTATTTACCGGATGAGCACAATTTCCGTACTCGTAAAGGGACAATTAAAACTGAAAGTGGGATTGACAAATGACCTTTACCGAGGTTATCTAATGGTTAACGAATTCAGAGAACTTCCAATATTCCTTAAATCTGTGACCACCGAGCGGCATATGTGGTGGTAATAATGCGCCAACTATTTTATATGCTTCAGTGTTTCTTTTTTCAACGGATAATGCTCATTTTCATGTTTTTTTTCTGATGTCTGCACAGGACTCGGATAATCGTGAGTCCGTTTCGCGACAAAATCGTACACAGACGGCGATATATAACGCTATTCAAGACTCCACGGCAAACGATGTAGCAACGGCATAGTTTCCCTTAAGTGGTTGTAGTGGCAAACTACAAATAAGTAGCGAATATTAGTACCATATTATCTGTGAGCGCGAAGAAGTTACTTAAAGCGAGCAATATTAGAAAACATATCCGTTTTCCTCGACGATTTTACACAGAGCGCCTTCATTGTAAGAAGTACTGTAGTTAGTCATAACATTGTATATTCCAGAAAAGTTCTGATAACATTGAATAGTGTTTGTATTGCAACGGAATTGAGAGAATTGCTGCGAGTGTAGGAGCGGCAATGCACAGCTACGTGAACTTAAACTGGTATATAAATAATGCTGCATGATACGATGCATTTACTACATCTTACTAATATTAGTTAATAGCAAACAAAAGATGTTCCTCCAGCTTTTATGAGTCTTGTCTACCCAATGGGATGGAGAACAGAGTTACAAATTGTAAAGAAAAATGTGGCTCATGAATTGTTGCTCAAGAATGCTCAGAACCGACGCTCATTTTTCGCTTAATTTATCAAATATTGTAGCAGCATTAGCTTTACTTCTTTTTTATATTTATTTTTTGTTTTCAAGAGGTTTTGAGCAATTATTATTATCAGAACCTTTCACATTATGATATTTTTACTTTCGTTAACATCAAGATCCTTCACAGCGAACAGCGAAAACCTTACTATTTGTATTTGTTACACACGCGCGAATGCTTACACATGGGTGTATACGTAGCTAAAGAATGAGGAGCTAACAGACTTAATGATATTTACTTTACATTTTATGTCTTGTAAGTGCTCTTGGGTCATTAAACCGGGTGCTCGGCGAGGGGGAGATCTTCAACTGCATCGACATGGTTCCCCACAGCTCGCATCGGAAAGGGGGCAACATCTCAGCGACCAGAGCGGTCACCACTGTAAATGCGGCATCTCTGTAAATGTGGAAAGTGGTCGTGCAGTTTGAAAGCGGCAAAGCGAATATCTCCGAGAAGAAAGATTGAGCGGCCTGGCTGCGGAACACGCTAGGTACCTAGATGGATTTAGGCAAACGGTTGCCTCCGCGAGTGAGTGAGATTCTCGATTCCAGGTGCCTCAACTACTTTCGCCAGTCGTCGCTTCAGTGGACAGCAGCCGAGGATGGGAAGTTGTTCCGCACTGGAAACGTGAGATTCGGGGATGACGTACAATTGCTTTCCCATTCAAGCGAGAGGAACACTGTCGGAACAAGGAGGATCAACGCCTCCGAACACTCGGTTTAATCACCCACAGAGCACTCACAAGACAATAAAATGTGAAATAAACATAAATAAGTCGTTAGCTCCTTCATTCTTGCGACGTGTATGTAGGACGCCAGCTCGACATATCTCCGCCAGCGGGACACGGACTCATCTGTTAAAATTCTTTAAATTCCCAAGCTGGTCTCCTGATGTGTGTGGTTATGCCGTTCATGGAAGATGTGAGTGTAAGAGGAGTGGAGATACAAAGAAGAGGAGGAAATATGCTCGACCTCATCGAAAGGGTACTGCTCTAACATTCGCCTGGAATTGACAAGCAATACCACAGAAAACTACAAATGAAGCAGACGGCCGCTAGACGCGACCCGGCTCCTCCAGACAGGCGGCTGAATTAAACCTAGTTATGCGTGTAGAACCCACTCCCCGACGGGACTCAACTCTACGAGCGCCCTGTCAAAGTCCCTGCAGCTGCAACAGTTGATGCAGTGAGCATCTCAGCCGGTTGGTTATCTCCCGCAGGGGCGAGCCGGTCGGCGTCGACCGGGCGGCGCGCGAGCGACGAGTGACTGGTGGAGTGGGTTTGGTGGGCTGCTGGCGCGAGCGCGTGACGCAGAGCTAAAACGGCCGGCAGACGCGAGCGCGGGGCGGGGCGGGGGGCGGGGCCGCCGAGTTCCGTCAGCTGCGAGCGCAGTGGCCGCGCGCAGCCGCTCGCTCTTCGCCGCCTCGCAGCCGCCGCTTGGACCCGCCCGTAGCTTCCCCCTCTGCCTCACAGCGATGCCGATTCACTGTTGATTTGTTTACGGGGCGTCAACTCCACAGTCATTACTCTCGTTTGTTCAGCCTGCTTTACTCTGATAATATATATGAGAAAATTCGAATAAACTGAAATGCATGCTGCATTCCCAGGAGGCAACGGTGTTCTTCTCCCGTTAAAACGAGAGATATGGCGCCGATTTACACTTCGGCTTGCGAAGGTCTCCGTCTCCAGGTATCACCTCCAGCAGGCGCACCACCCCATGCATGCTCCAAGCTTCCGGTGATCTCTCGGCTGTGTAGTAGTGTAGTGCATGTGAGGTATGTGAGCATGTTTTAAGGGCAGAGATGAAAAGGGAGAAAGGTAACGCGCGGTCCATGGCTCGTTTAAATCCACACTTTACCCGCTATTGACTGGAGAAACACTTCAAACACTACTGATAAGAGCAGCCAATTCTCCAGACATTGCCTGAATGGATCTGGCTATCTGTATAGTATCGATAATGCGTCACCATCGGAACTCGAATCGAGGCTCTTCAATAATGACGTTCAAGAGTGGTAGGGATTGAATGTTCACAGTTCGATCCGCGGCAGGCTGCCGGAATTTTGCTTCGTTTCACTGCAAATCAATTGGATTGTAACACATGCCCAATATAATTCTAGAGCGACTTCTATGATCAGTGTTTCGTTCCTTCCGAATTATTTCCATGCGTGAACCGGAGCAGCTTCCTATACAAAGAGCCCCCTGAACCTCGAGATGACGTATATTCCCATTGTCCAGATGCGATATCAAAGTCGTTCATCACCAATCAAGAACCATACTTAATGACAACGAATACCCAGAGGAAAAAGATCTGTTTTTACGTTCGCTTTTTTCATGACAGCAGTCCGCAGTGGGGAAAAGCTTTTACCTTCTACTGTATGATGGAAGAGGTGTCGACGGGTGGAAAACGTTGACATATGATAAGTCTCGGGTAACGGTGTTGTAACAACTAGGCAATGCATTGAATGGGCCAAGAACCTGCAGCCTTGGCGATGCTCCAGGCAAGTCGCTATCTTCGTATGCTTAGAAGAAATTCTGGCTACGGGAATTTGAGGCAACAATGGCTTCCAGCGAATTTTCCTCGAGATTTTCCGCCTACTCTGCAATTCATTCAACCATTGCAAGAGCATCATTAATATCAATATTACTTAACACCTACATCAGTACATTATGCATCCACGGGAAGACGATCCTACAGGCCACGTACTGGTAATAAATTTAGTTCGAAGTTTAAACCGTTTTTCATGGGCACTTGTCACAAGCTTTCGTTGATACAACTGGTTCTATCCGCAAGAGATGTCATTTCATTCACATGCGGTAATAAGCAACTGTACTCGAGCTGATCGTGGTGAGTTGAAAGTTCATCAATGCACTTCTGGCGCGCTTCCTATGATTTGCCAAAATATAATCGACTTGAAGAGTGAGTTCGTTTCAGCTGTGATGATGAAAAGAAAAGATTTTCTCGGGTCCTAACAATCATGAACTGGCTACTTAATTCCGAAAATTCATTTTCCTGCGACTTTTTATAAATCGCTAAGTTTAGTGAGGCGTTTCGGCGACATTTTATGTTATTTTTTTGTAACAAACAAGTTCACATAAACAAGAAATTTTAAACAGTGTCTAAATCGCCAACTTCGAATATAGAACGTTACATGAAAAAGAAATCGATCAAACATATCGTTCTAATTTTACATTGTTCATTACATATTAGATTTAATTATCGTCAATCAGAATATTATGTCGTAACGATTCGTGTTAAGGCGAAAAGACAGTCTAGTAGTTCACAGTGTTTTGTTACTGTAGGTGTCATGAATCCTTTGATTTTTCAAGTTTCTGTTATAAAATTTCAGAAATCTGATGCATGCAAGGCCCGCAGTTACTATAATTAGATAAGTAGAAAAATAAACATAAAAATGGTTGAATAAGTAACCAACATCTGATTCATCCCTTCAATGATCACGAGAAAATCAAATATCGAAGCAAATAGGTTCTTTTAGATCAGGCCTGGAAAAGATGTGCCAGCGATAATGTTGACTGATCAGCGTCAAGCATAGGGTGCCTTCATCTCCGAAGTCCGAAATACACAGCGTGTGTTTACATCATTCTTCATGGAACGAGGAAGCTGTCAAAATTCGTCTGAGACACGTGAATGGAGTCTCCTATGCTCCACGTGAAGTCTGAAGGCAAGACAGATATTTACGTCTAGAAGGAACGGAAAAAACAGCGCTCTCTATGGAATGTACGCATTCATGTTTTCAAACGCTTTTAAAATTCTTACTTCCACTCCATTCCTTTTCATTCAAACTAGTCCTCCGTGCTGTTGAAGAACGAAGTGGAAAGAATTCGCACATCGAGGAATTAATCAAAACTAGGCTTAGTCTTGGATTGCATATGAAGCAATCGTACCTTAATTAATCATCTAAGATTTTTGGTTTTTGCAACAATTTGAAAATGATTCATTTTTTTGCCATACATATATTTATGTATTTTGGAACAATATAACAACACAATAATATTGAATCACATTCATTACCATAACACGTACTGCAAAGATACTAGGATTTAGTAAAAATATATTGTACCGCGTAAGTCTCAATGAGCAATCAATTATAAACATTACAGTGAATACCATTACCAATCAAACAGAAAATATCAAAATGTCAATTGTACGCCAAACCTATACTCTGAAAAATAAAATTGATCACACATATTTTAATAAAAATGTGTACTTTTCCCTATGGGTACAAGAAATTGAATTATGCTAAAACTCTGATTACGCTCGAATTCCTAGTTAGTCTTTACGCTATTCTATTCTCAATAAATTAAACAAATAAGTAAGAAGAGTTAATAAAGTAATTCACCCAACGTTGACTTGCCTACAGAAGTAGCCGATGTTCTATTCGCGAGGAACTGTCCTGTATGGAAACGCACGGCATTCCATAACCGTGTCTATCGAGCAACGGTGCTTGAGAGGATCTCCGGCAATCTCGTCCTGAGAGTTGCCCTCCCGGACGGCGGGAGGCAGGTAAGGACTGGGGAACAGGGTCGTGTTACGAAGGGCCTTGGGGGCGGTTAGTAATGACGGGAGCAATATTAAACGCTGAGCGTGGGGAAGGGCACAGTGTTGGGAGGGGAGCGATGGTAAGAGACATGACACCTGGAGAGAGGCACAAGATAAGAGTGGACAAGGAAAACGGATTTGTAAGCGAGGTTTCTGAGCGGGAGCTGAGCGTCCAGTTGAAATGGGTGCCGGTAGAGTTCAGAGAGGGGTTTTGGGCGGGACTGAGCGGGTTGTAGAGCTGTTAGGGAGCCTAATCGGTTTACTGAGCGGGATGTTGAGGGGATGCTGGGCGAAGCGGTGAGCTGGCACCGCATGGGGTGTGAACGGGTACTGAGGGGTCTGCCAGACGGATACAGAGAGGAGTTCTGAGCGGTGTGCCTGAAGTGCGAATAATTTAATGAGCAGGGTACTGTTTTGGATGCTGGGCGGCTTACTTTGCCAGGCGCTGAGCGAGCAATTGAGAGGGGGTCGCTGATCGTAAGGGCCTGCGGGGCCAGAGAGCCAGACGTTGGGCCACGCGGGGGGGGG
>BOPP01000003.1:7680094-7699704 GCA_017312745.1 Gryllus bimaculatus | reverse complement strand
GGGGGGGGGCAGCAGGTGTCCGCAATGGAGGGCGTGGGCGTGGGCGGGGGCGGGCGAGCGTCTGCGCGTCCGCCTGCTATTTCGGGCGCCATTATTCAGCAGCCGCCTCCGTCTGCTCTCCGCCGCTGCGTTGAGGTAGGCCGCGGCCACCGCACCGGCAGCGCCCAGCGCTCTTCCCCAAAGGCCGCAGTAAGGAAGGCGCGCACCAAACAACGGCCCGCGGTCGCCACCGGGGCCAATCACAATACTTCGTCGCTCCTAGTTGCAACATTCGGAGAGTAGGGCAATCTAAACCGCCGACACCTGGAGATTTGGCTCAGTGACATTCCGCTGCAACGTCTCCAGAGTTCGAGTCCCGGCGGTGGCGGCAGTTCGACAATAACAACATCGAATTCAGCAGCTGTCTGGGGGAAAATTACTGCTCTGAACGGTAGTTTCTCCGATCATAACCAGCCAATGCAAGAGCAGAACCCTAAAAAAAGGCCACAAACAACGCAAGATCTTTCCTTCCGCGTTATTTTCTATTGTATTTTCTTACGGTCACTCTTACATGCAAGATACTACCATACGTATCAGGAGACCAGCCGATTTGATCAAATTCAACTACTAATTGTATGAGAATATTAGCGGCCTACATCTCTGATCAGTAGTTTTCTGTGGGCGCTACGACCAATTCCATGCAAATGCCGTATCAGTACTTTAACAAACGAGCCACAGACTGGGTGCGGTCTTCTTCAATCCTTTACCCATGTCCTTTCATCTCCTTTGACCCACACAAAGTTAGTTTTACACTACAATACCAAACATGTCGGAATACCACTCGAGAGCTTAGAGCTTGGCCCAGATACGGCGATGCTCCGCTAGCGGTGATACCTGGAGGAAGAAACACCGCAAGCCCAATTGTACGCCGGATCTCACATTTTAGTGGCGGAGGAATATTAGCCCCTCCCGGAGCTACAACATACACTTCTCTTACGGGATTAATGATCAACGCATCCCACAATAGGAAGTTTTCACTAAATCTCCAGCGGTATTTATATCCTCTCACCGAATAGAACAGTAATGAAGCATACAGTACTTTACAAGAAATGATATATTTGAAGGCTTAATAGAGATTTTCCCTAGTTTTGGGTTGTTCCCAAAACCGATCGGCGGGGCAAATTCATACGCTCCTCTCTGTATCGAAAGTTCTTCTAAGTTCGAAGAGGGGAGCGCGGGAGCGCTGCATATGTCCAACATGACGTGCTTGCCGCTAACTGTTGTCTCAACCGTCAAAATACACAATACAAAATTTGTCTGGTTTTTTGTATCATTAATAACGGATAATGAACGCGAGGCGATTAATGTTTCCAACTGTCAAAGTCTCTCTGCTTTTTTCGGCACGTATTTCAATTACGCGTCTTTGAGAACACGAATAGACAAGACGTTAGCGAATGCTCTTCGAAACACGACAAACATCATTCCACTGCAATTTCTGAGCGGACAATTATATTCTACCATATCCTGCTCCGCTCCGCCCCCCCTCCCGGACCACCCGCAGCCGCTCCGCTCTCGCACGCCCCTCCCCCTACCACCACCTCCCAAAACGTCCCCCGGCCCCGCTCCATCTCTACCACGCCCTGTCGTCCGCACGCCACACCGTCACCACTCATACCTCAAAGCATTGCGGATTGCGAAAAAACATGTATTAACATACTATATTACAAACCAAAAACTAAACAAAACAAAAAGTAAAGGAAGAGCTCCTGATGCGGGTGGGGGTGGGGTTAAATGACTTGTTGACCCACTACCTCAGCTTACCCTTCCCGATAGGCCCTCATCTCCCCCTCTTCAGGTAGTCTCTCTCCCCCGTCTTCAGGATTTGACAATCGCTAGACCACCTAAAAACACAGGTACAAAACGCTATGCAGTCTGTATGCCAACTACTTGCGGACATTTTGAGTTTTGGGAGTACTTTACACAACACCTTAAGTGTCAAAATTACAAAACAAAGCCTGCAATTCTTTTGATAACTTATTCCTCCGATAGAACAAAATTCTCTTTAAAATAGCAAAGATCTCATTTTTGTTGAACTCAGTATTCGAAAATAGTCAAAGTTCAACTTTTTTTCTAGTTCTTTCCAAAACCTCAATATTGGAAATAGATATTCTTTATTTTATGAAATTTGTTCTTCAAAAACAGATCTCTAAATAAGGTCATGTGCAATTTTTTGAAGATATGCCTTGTTTTCCTGTATTTTTTGTTTGAAATTACAGAAATTTATACAAAAAACAAACGCTTCCTTTTTTTACAACCGTCTTCAAAGTGTTTCAGTATTTTTCTCCAGAATAGAGCAAATGTTTAAAAAATGTTTAAGGTCCCATTTTCTGCGGACGCTGTATTTTCGAAACTTTGAGGGGGGAGCAAAATTTTGATAAAACAGATATTTTATTAAATGTAATTTGTTCCTAAAAATATATCTCTAAATAAGGTCATGTCGAATGTTCTGAAAATACTAGTAGTTATCGCGCAACTTTGCCTGAACTAGAGGGAATTTATTGTAAATAATTCTCAAAAAGATACCAATTTTTTCATTATATTGCTTCCTTGCACACAAGAAATGAAGAATAAAATGGCGTAGATCACATTTTGATTAAATTTATGAATTTTCAAAACTTTTAAAAGAAAACTAATATTACGGAACGTATAAGCTGTTGTAACACCACCAGTTTATTCTTCACATTACTTAAACATTGTAAATAATATAATTATTTTACATCCAATGTCTACGAACAGATCAAGACAATAAGACTACCATTCATCGAGATGAGCAGGATTTTCAAAAGGATGCATCGAAGCATATTAATAATTAACACCCTAAGAGTACGGTTAGCAATATTGATTGTGATGTTGAAAAGCAATGCTTGTCTCAGATACGCAAACAATTGATAAACAAAATGTTTAACATTTTGTATTTATGTGACTATTCAATACGACTAGAACAATGTTTTTACTACACAAATACAATGTCGTGTAGATATGTGTACATTATTTTGATGACTTGTACGTAAGTACTTAACTTCTAATTCCTCAAACAATTTCTCAGAGTATAAAGAGATACACAACAAAGATAATACAAGGTAGTATTAATTTGCTATCATCGTAATTTACAATCATCCATTGAAATAATTCTTACTAGCCAAACTCGTGCGAACATTTCCCATTTTCTAAATTATTGTTTTAAAAATGAAAATAGCTTCAAGCTGGACTCCGATTTCGAAAGTCCAGCCCCTAAATTATGACTTAAGCATTACTGGCCTGATATGACGGATATTTTGAAGAGTGAATTGAATTTGCACATTTCAAGTTTCTGCTTGTTTCTGAACACTCTTGAATACTACAGAAAACCCCCAGAAAATACCCAGAAAAGCCTAATCTCCAAAAAGGGATGTTCAAACACGTCTTATTTTCTGGAATATTGATTAAAAACATAGACTGGGCTACAAGGTATCCTCGCAGATTTTTCTGCATTTTCCCTCACATATTTAACTCATGCTCCCACAAGTTAATCTGTAAATTAGTCTAGAAATCTATACATTTAATTTAAGATGTTTTTATTACGAAGTACTTTTATAAAGGTTACGGCGGCGGATAGTGCAGTGGTTTCCTGGCGAATGAAACGAATTATTTATACCCAGAGGACCGCAACAGCTGGAATTAAAAAAATTAAATAAAAAGAAAATAGCAAATGGGTTCAATATTTTTTTTTAAATTCTTCACAAATAGCACCTATTAATTCATTGTTTGAAAAGTGAAAGTAGGTTTACTCTGAAACGCAACTTCCAGCGTTACTGGCAACCCTTTATTATTAATTAACGTCAAAAGTTAAAAAAACTGTGTGTGACGTGATATGGGAAGAAGTTAAATTGAAGTTACATTTATGTCCACAAGCAAAACAAGAGGCCATATCAGCATTTGCTCGAGGATCAGGGAACTCATTGACCCAGAAGTGAAGAGCAGGTTGTTAGACTTACACAATCCAAATGGTAAAAAAAAAGGAGACTAAATGTCGTTGTTAAAATTAATTTTACCTTCCTTTTGGATGCTCTTAAATTGGGTTACAAAAACCTGTAATATATCGTCTAAGAGGTGTCATTTCGAGGATGACATAATGAACATATTACTTCAAGGATTTATCACGCAGTGTGACGACGATAGTAAAGCTACACTGCACCACCTTTGCGGATTCGGATTGCGGATTCGGTGAGCCTGATTTCCCGTCTTTGCGAACCTGCTGTGTCCCTGCGAACTTCTGAGATTCGTCGGCAATATTTAGCGAGGAGTAATTTCAAAATCAGCAGTAACACACTTACGAAGTTGTGTGACACTGGTTCCTTATGAAGTGGCCAACAACTGTCAGTTTTTCTTATGGGGAAAGGTCTTCAAAGGGCATTGAATGGATTCCATGTCTACGGACAGTTACCAGGAGTGCAATTTATTTGTAATGACATTAATTTCTCATCCCACATCGTTGGATTCTATCGCTTAATTTTCATCCTAATAGCCCGTATTGTAGATGGAATGAATAGAAGCGGCTGCTGACAGAAGTCATTGGCAGACAATGGACGTCCTGGCGTTTTGTCAATTGACACAACAACAAGCGCTTGGTTGAAGGGAGGGTCCTGGCAAACCAAACATATGCCAATGTAAATGTACATAAAATGAAGTCCAATAGTGTTGTCTTATTCATGATTTCTATGAGAAAAATGATGGCTAATCGTTTACATGAAAAGGGTTGGTTAAAATGGCAACTTGCGATGCCAACTAGACTTTGCCAATTCTAAACTAGTAAATGCCAAGAATGGGGCATGTTTTTGTTCTGTATTGTTTTCCCAGGGGCAAAACTAGAGAAGAAAAGACATAGAGCTTTGAAATTTTGATTACTCGCATGAACAGCGTGAGGGAGGGAGGAATTGGAATATCTGGGTGGCACACGCTTAACTTCACGTTGGCCAAAGTAGCACAGATCCGATATCTTTAACCTGGTTATCTTTTTAATGATGAGCAAACGACTGGTTAAAGTTCCGGTTCCGCTGCGCAGAAAGTTGCGACACCTTTTCTCAAGGTTCGCTGAGAAATTGTTACGGTAAGTTTAAATTTTAAGCATCACTCTCGTGACAAATGGCGCCGTAGAACCTGTATTGGGGTATCACATTTCAGAGAATGAAGAGATGTAATGATAATGCAGAGGAAGTACCATGGATAATTGAATAAAAGATGCGTGTTCGGAAAATCCACCAGAGCTTGTTTATCAGAGGCCAACAGAGAAACGAACTGTGCTCTACTTGAAGCAGTAATATAATTAGAAGAGGTTGTATGCTATTAGGATCGTACCTTCTTGTACTTCCTCTAAGTTCTTGGCAGGGTTTTGGCGACGAAATATCAGTAAACTGGCCATTGGTTCTACAAGATAATTACGAATTAAATAAATATATGAATAAAAATACGATTATTCAAATGAAAGAGGATGTTTATCGAATGTCATACTTCATCATAGATGACACCATTCAGACAGGTTTCGAAAATCTCAAGGCCGGCACTTACCTGAGATTGCATCCACACGCTATTTGTGCTATCTGATTTGGATGCTGTAAAACATTCTCCTAAAATATTCTTCTGTATCGCTTAGAGCAGTAGATGCCTAAAGTCTTCCACGTGCCTTCGCTGCGCAGCACGCTCCGCGCGAAGAGCGTGGCCCGCGCGTGCGCTCTTGGCCCACTGTGCGAGGTCCACGCCGGGGAGAGGGGGGACGGCCGCGGCGTGCTCCTCCTCCGCCTGCCAATAAGGCGCGCGACCTTGGCGACGCCGCGCGCCGCCGCCGCCGCTCGAGCCGGCGTGGAGCAGGGCGGGGCGGGGCGGGCACAGCGGCTGGCGAGCGAGATGACAGGACGCGCGGCCGGCGCTTGCGCAGACTCACTGCGCACAGCACGCCGATTGCACCAGCGACCAATTCGTAGCACTGTCATCACTACCACTGCCACCGGCGCCCGCCAACTTCACTGCCATTACCACTGCTCTCGCCACCGTCGCGTCTGCTTCCACCTCCGCCGCCGCCACTACCGCTAATGTTCTAACCACAGCCACCACCACTTCCACTCTCCCTTCCGCTACCACTGTCACCGCCACCGACAACGCTCCCGCCTCCGCCACTGCCACTGCCAGTACCACTGACCCTGCCTCTGACATTGTCGCCGCCACCGTCTCCATCGCCGGCGCCTCCACCCCAACCACCGCCACCATCTCAGCCACCGCCACGCGCGCGCGCGCGCGAGATGAAGCAGCGGATATCGTCGCTGCGAGAATTAGGGCAGCGCCACTTGTGTATAGGCTCGCGTGCTGGGCCTTCATTAATCAACGTCCGCCCTCGAAATAGCGCTGCACTTTGCAAAAATAATACCCGTCGCCGTACGAGCCGCGCTATTTGTACACATCACTCACACGTATGGAGAACGACGACATGCAAAACAATGGATAAAAAATCAAAACTGGGTGATAAGCGATATTAGAACCACGCTGGCATATTCGAAACTTGTTTTCATTTTTCATACAGTGATATTTCATACAGATGACTGCACTATTCGAACTGAACGTGAATAAAAACAATAACGAACATGTCCGACTGCCAGATGCTCAATTCATGAGTCGCAACGTTGTGTTCCAAGTTGAGAAGTTCTGTAGGAACAATGCCCCAACACAACTATTATTACCATGGCAAGTGCAAGGTAAATCTGTTATCATTCGTTTACAGTTCACTGAGACGAAATGTAGCCAGTCATGATAAATATCGTGTAGTCGAAACATAAAATTATTTTGCAAACCATCAGCCAACAATGGCGAAGAGGATATAGTACAAAAGATGCAAAGGGATGAAGAATTGAGCAACGTTGTGAATTATCGTAGAACTTCATATAATTGTATTTGTAGGACTTGCATATAAAAATACAGTATTGAAAAATAGTGTATTGTACCCTTTCTTACTACTTTTGCTTCAATCTGCTCCCATTTACACAATGTCAGTAAAACGTCATTATAATATATGTCATTTGTTCACTATTAATTTTATGCTACATGTGCAAGTAAAGTATTGTAATAACAGAGTTAATTTCTCAGCAAAAAAGAGAATTATGAAATTAAACAAAAATGATTTTCTATTCACTTACAAAATATCCTATCCAGTCTTCTCGTGAACTTGAATTATGAAAGTGCATTTCTCGACACGATAATTGGCCTCCGAGTTTTGAATCAAAATTGCCAATACTTCGAAAGCCTCAATCAAGTTCTCTGAGGGTTTCGCTTTCTGTGAATGCTGGTGAGTGAGACAAAAGACTAATTAAACGAGTTCGGAAGCCGCCGCGATTTGAACTCGACCGCCCGCAAACGGTGAACGGGTTAGGAAGCACTTCATTCGGCGCAGCCCGCTTAAAAACAATGTGTTATCCCGATGCAATGCATTTTTCATCACGGCCCTATTATTCCACTGGCCGCCAGCTGATTTCCCTGTGGGTTCGGAGTCGGCCGGCGCCGGAGCGACGCCGCTGCGGTCGGTGGGATGCGGTGGGGGCTTGCGGGAAGTGGGGGAGGATGTCTGTGAAGAGGGGAGAAATTTTTCAGCGATCCAGCGAGGGCAACGCTGCTGTCGGTTGCGACGTTGTTTGCCTGTATTGCACACTCGCGCTCTGTTGCGGCTGAGATGCGTATTAGGAAAATACCATCTCCCTCGATGTCAAGCCACAATAGACATTTCCGGATGCTTTTCGTTGTTCGAGGAACTGACGAACGCGTCTCTAGAAAGGTGGAATTCAACTCGGACGTGCTTTCTTGAAGAAGATACCCACACATACTGAAGAATGCCGCCTCGTGTACGTTTTAGTGCTTTTTTTGTTATTTTTTTTTGTTTTTTGTTTTTTTGAATACGACTAATGGGCGAATTTGGCTAATTCTCGGATTTAGCCACTTAAATCTTTACATTATTCAAAAAGAGTAGATAATGCTCAAAATAGGAACAATTTCGAAAGATAGATCGGACATTAGCCAGATGAAGTGCACAATAGCAACAGGAGAGGCCAGGGTAGGTGATGTACGTTAGTTTCAGTGACGAGGAATAGCAGATATGTGATAAACAGAGCTTGTGACTGCTCGGGACGTGTTTCTAAGTTTAAAGAGACAAAATGTGAGATTTGAGATCCACTATGTACGTCGTACATAATTATTTAAACGATTCCCCTCCACCAAACCTGAAGCTTGGCTAAGTATTTGGCGACGAAGGTTCGGTTTTCGGCCTTTGCAATTTACGTAAAACAAACTTGAGTATGTGAAACTTACAATTTCCATAGCTTTTATGCAAAAATAATTTTCGCAAGCATTTTACAATATATTTTTAACTGTACTTAATGTCAACTTTAGCTGGATGAAGCCCGAAAGGATCAGTTCATCCGTCATTTATCTAGCTTTACCAAAACCGCGTACAAAATGTGCGACTTAAACCCCTTCTTCTATCTCGTAA
This sequence comes from Gryllus bimaculatus, assembly GCA_017312745.1. Classification (NCBI taxonomy): domain Eukaryota; kingdom Metazoa; phylum Arthropoda; class Insecta; order Orthoptera; family Gryllidae; genus Gryllus; species Gryllus bimaculatus. The sequence continues at coordinate 7,691,162 of BOPP01000003.1, read as the reverse complement.
CATCAGCCATTGTTCGGACTTCAGTCGTAACCTACTTCCCTGAAATAATTCATAATGGTTTGCATCTAAAACAGTTTTGCTTCAAGAAAATTCTGAAAACCTACGAACTGAGTTATTTGAACGTTCTTGTTATTGTATTGGTATATTGGTTTGTGATTTATTTCATTTGAAGATCCACTACATAATGAAATTATTAATTACTTTTTACGTGTTCAGTGTTTCTCTGACTTGCACACGCAAGCTCTGTTAATGGGATATACATTAGGGGGACACCATCTCCACACGTCAAGCTGCAACAGACTTTTTCAACATCATTTTCGTGTTCTATATCACTGGACTAAGAGATGCAAACTATAGCAGGTTTGAATTTTCATTATTATTTCGTGTGATATTTCTGCCCTTGCACTTCTATATATATCAGTTCGATTCTTAAAATTGTTCTCGAAAGATCGATGAACTGACAGACAGGTACACAGAAAGTAATATTACTACACTACGATTTGCCTTCTCAAAGTGTACTAAATACCATGAATAAGAGAGAATAAGACCTAACGTACAATTGGGGACGTGAGTTTTTCTTCTCTATTCCTCCTGGAAACAAAAGATGGCAGAAGTGCTGAAGAAGATGATCTCGTAACATCTCAAAGGAGATAGTTATTACCAAATTATCCAAAGCAAATGTCATCTATCCAATCTCTCTATAGTCCATTTTAAAGTCGTTATTTAATTGTCTTTTTATTTTGTTTCATAGACTCCACCAGTACCCCACATATTCAGATCCTGCGCTATCTTCCCTCTTCAAACAAAAAGAATAATAGTCGTTCTCTTGAACAGAAAATGGAACGCGATCGCAGTAGACAGTCCTGCCAAGAAACGGCACGTGGGGAGCAATTTTACAAACGATCCCCTTGAATGCCAGCCACCGTCTCCGGGTGGGCGAACGCCCCGCCGGCGAATTGCGGTAGCGCGTGCGCCCTCCCGGAGAGCAGCCGCCGAGAGGAGGGCGGAGGCGAGGGTTAGAGGGAGATGGCAACGCAACGCGGTCGCCGAAGCGTTGGAGTGGTGGCAGAGGCGTCGTCGGAGGCGTGGGTGGGACGGAGAGCTCACGACAACGTTAGTGGAGCTGGGCTGAGGCGGGCAGTGAAGGCGGGCGGAGTGGAGGCGGGCGAGTGAAGCGGGCGGAGTGTAAGCGGGGTAGGGGGGGAGGCAAGCAAGAGATGGCGGGCAGAATGCAGTGGGCGGAGGCTTGCGCAGATACGGCGAAGGCGGGCAGAAGCGCGTGGGCAAACGAGCGTTGGAGAAGCGGCGGAGTTGAAAGAGTTGTGAGGGGGTGGAGATAGCGGTTGGGGATGCAGTGACAGAGAGCGTTATCCGAAATGCGAGTGGAGGCGGAGCGGAGCGGGTGGGCGAGAACGGAGGTTGTCGCGTCGGCGGCGCGTTGGCGGGTTGATCATCGATCGGGGCAGCCGCCACGTGCTCTGCCGCCGCCGCCGCCGCCGCAAGCAGGGTGAGAGGGACGCGCATGCGCCCTTCCGCCCCCGCAGTGTCGCCGTCGCCGCCGCCGAGTCCGCACGCGTCCGCCACCGCGAGGCTGTTCGCTCCCAGCAGCCCCTTCTCGGGCACCAAGCTGCACGGCGAGCGTCAACTTCTCCGGAACAACGCGCTCAGGCCATCATCTTTCAATGCCAACGAGGGCGCTATTCTTACTAGCTGGCTGCGACTTCAAGTGCACTCACTGTTCGCACGGAAACAGGATACTTGTTGGACGATCTAAGCTAACACGTTTTGCAGAAGCGTCTCTTATTTTTCACATACTTTTATTGGAATAAATTTTAAATACTCTTTTACAGCTGTTTAATTATGTGCTGGCAAATCTAATGCTACGATACGTTAATTTTTCTTTATTAGGATCTTATTTCACCTTGAGTTAATCCGAGAAGTAGAAAATGAATACAAGATATACCGCAACAAATGCAAAATTGCTTCGTCCTAATTGCAGTTGAGGAAAGGGGTAGTTTTCATAATCAATTTCGTCTTATATGAAAAATGTAAGATATCGATATGAAATCTTGGACTCCTGTACGATTTAAGTGCATGTTGATAAGCTGAATTCGTATGCCGACTGACGTTTTTGGCTTTTTGATACAACCTAACGCAGGAACCCAGATTCTAGTGCTCATTAAGTAAAAACGCATCCCATCACCACTCTTGTTTGTCCTCTGTGGGTGTGAACTTATCCCTCAAACATCCTATAAACATCATCACATATCTTATTCTCTGTTAAGTGTCATTGAAGCGCACAGAAGTTTTGTCGACAACGTTTCCACACAGGAAATTTTCAAACCTCTACAGCGGGAAAGCAGAACGCCATATTCTGGACTGCTATGAAGGCGTCAGCACATCTAAGTGGCTGCCAAAATCAACAAACTTACGTTCATTGATTCATTGCACAGTTCGTTACGTGTTATAAATATGCAGCATCAAGGAATCCATTCCCAGAAACAGGCAAAAGATACATTGAAGATAAATGTTAAGTGGAGATATTGAAATGCGTTTGGGTTTTCTGCAAAAACACTTCTTGGAAATGCCTCACAAAACATAGCTTTAGACGATAATTTCTTGGTACGTGTACACATTCGATAGTCTTTTTCATTAGACTGAATGTACTAAAGATGAATTAATTTACAGCATAATTTTGGCCTACATGGTTTCTCGCAGATGCATTTCTTTCGTAAAAGCACATATATACTTCAATTACATTACAGATTTTTGAAGTCCATCTCCTAGACGTGAAATTATATAATGATTGCCAGAGAGCCAATCCCCAATCCTAACTTCTCGAACGCCCAAACGCTTTACGTAACGCTGACAGCTGCTTTTCATGACAAGAAAATGAGTGCGTAGGATGCGTACTAGCGAGGTATGGAACACCGCCTTTGTATTCTCTCCACAGAACACAAACTCTCCTCTTACGAGCGATGTTCTTTTGGACGCCAACGCCAGCAAACGGATGATGCCTATTATTCACAATTATTCCGTAAAATACGGTGATACTACTTCCTTTTCGTGGAAGATGGTTCGGTGATTACGAAGGGTGAAGAAGATCACTTTTGGAATGATAACTGTTCAGATAAGTTAAGAGGTGGGTACGAGAAGTCCCCTAAGTTACAACCACATGGTGAAAGTAGTCATGGTGTACACAAATGGAACCTGCATTCTTAAGACTTTGCGTACTACGGCGTAGCCTCAAGCCCCGCTCCCAAGGCTGACATTTCTTTGATCCTAACAACGAAACATTGAATATACAAGATGGATGTGTCATTACGTAATTGATATTATTGTCCGTATTTTCTGGTAACAATTATTAAAGTCTCCTTTACAGAAAATATACATCTAACTTGCTAACAAATGAGGGGTTTGTCTGTTTGTGAGCTAACATGTAATGTGTAAACTAATTAGATGTGTAATGTCTGCATACAGGGTATTATTAATTGAAAGGTATCTAACGATTCCGCAACATGCACACGTTAGACTACAATTACACTGTCATCGGCAATCTCTACCAAACGCACTCCCTGTTGCAGTAGTGATTAGGATAAATCAACCCCAGGCGACGCATGGCCCAACAGGCCGAAGCACACAGAGCATTACAAACATGGAATTGCAGCAGTGTCTACCCTCACGTTAATTGAATCCACATTCTTGAAATATATATTTTATTTCTTACTGGTACGTTATATATTGTTATTCTCTTGGATTCGTACTTATTCGATATACCGTGAAAATCAACGATGATACAAGTTCTAATAATAATAATAATAATAATAATAATAATAATAATAATAATAATAATAATAATAATGTATAAGCGCAAGTAATGGAAACTGCAAAATGGTACCACATACAGATACACAATACATAGAAAATATGGCATACTTACAAGACGATTACAATAACCTAATACGCACAAAACACCATATTAAAAATATATTTAAGCAACATATGTATGTACATGTATATCAACGATATTATTTTTTGGTTTCTATAGTCGGATAAATTATTATGATATGATTACTAATTAATTATATACTGTTGTTCGAGCTAAGCTATATAATGCTCTGCAAAACAGTAATAACTTCTCAGCAATAACAGCGAGCTACACTGTTAGGCACAGTAGTATAAGATTTTAAAAAATATGAGCATAACTGTAATGATTCTGAGCACTTCACCACACTTACAAACGCAATATACCAAATCGAACCCCCACGAGACATGCCCGCTCATGGTCTTACTTCATTATTCATTTTCCCAGATGATTTTAGAAACCCTTCAGCGCAAGGCTATTGCAGGTGAGGTTGTGCTGAGGTTCGGCGCGGCGCCGCGTGCAGGGCGAAGTGCAAGGGCGAGGGCCGCGGAAGTGGGAGGCCCCGAAGGGCATCGATCGAAGGGCGCGGGAGGAGAGCACACCGCACTGGACGAGGGAGGGAGGGAGGAGGGGAAGGAAATGCCGAGGGCAGACTGCGGTCACACGCTGCCACCCCCCCCCCCCTGTACGCGGGCGACCTCAGGCCGCGGCTTTGTTTTTCCTTCCAGCTAACTTAAGTCAGAATAGAATACGTTTAAGCGTGATACCTGCTACACGTGGGAAACACGCTATCTGCCGGGTTGCGGATAGTCAGGGTGATTAATTATACGAAGAGATGCATTGTTTAGGCGCTGAATGAAGACACCAATATTTTTAAAGAAAACATGTTAATACATAAGTACAAATGTACATGATTTTTTATTAAGTTTTAAACAGGAAAATTAAATATAGTTTATTTTCGATCGTTAACTGCCCCGAATACTTAGGGCATCCATAATTAGTCATGCTAAGGCCTCCGAAAATATTAAACAAGATCCTGGAGAATAATGGGCAGCGGTGCCAGCGATGGATTAATCAGAATGTAATGACCTGGCGCTGTTGGCGGTTTTGCTGTGTGTATAGTCATCTTTAGAACAGGCATCACAATCTAGTACCACGAAGCGAGGCTTAAGCGGCACATTCCACAGCAAGTCATGCTGGACGACAACCTGCCGACGCTTAATTTTGTCGCGAACAATTGTTGAAAACTGTGCAGTAATTGTCATCACTATATGTCCCGATTAATTTTGTGAACAAGTGAAGAGTTTACAATCGGGCCCCACAGCTGTCAAGTATTGCTTGCCTGTAAATGACGTCCAAGTTTTGACAACAAATTTTCCTGCTTCGATAAAACCTTGCAACGCGGGGCAAATCAGGTTGTGTGCAGACTCTATTTGTCTACAAGGATGATTCTGCCGCCTGTTGAACGTTCACCTTCAAAAGAAGGAAAAGGGAATGTCAACAAAATATCGTATAAGATATTGATGACGGCATATGCTGATCTAATGCAAACAACACATTTGTCGTAGTCGCTGAATTGTCAAATTTATACTACCATGAACGTTGATGGGCATGTTTTTTTTGTGGGCAGACATGATGTCCGAATGAAATCTCATTGAGTACTCGAAAATAAAAATAAAACAACAATTTTCCCTTCGAAAAGAAATACCTAGGCTTATCGACTATCGATCAACTGCACGAACTATTGAATAACGTACAGTTTGTTGAGTGGTTTAAATCAAACTGTGTCCTTTTCTTCCTGATGTCTTCTTTTGCTTGACAGTAACTTCAGCAAGGACTTCTTGACAGCCTGTCTTCGAGATGGATCAATCCTCCCACAAATTCTAACCTCCAAGTCTTTTCATTGTATTGCTTGTAGAATATTACAGAAAGAATACAAACCACAGTTTAGTAATGGTCGTCACATGAGATTGCTTAGCAGCTACAACATACCAACCTATGTAAACAATAAAACGAAAGTCGCAGGCCAGTCAAGAGAGAATTTTAAAACAGTGCCTATTCTCATTCACGAATGTCCCGTTTCCTTAAGCGCTACACTGCCTTTCGGCAGAGCGAATTACCCACCTTCGATCTCGGAGGCCAAGCAACCGCCGCTCATACTCCGGCGCCAGCTGTTAACTCCCGAGCACCACAGACACGGTTGCGCTACTCGAAATTGAACATGATTGTCCTTAGTGGCGTTTGGTTGGGTGGTGGTGGCAATAAGCGGCACGTAAGAGAGAAGGGTCGTGTTGTTTTATACACTCTCGATATTGTATACAGCTGTACGTAGTGAACAGATAATATCTATACATTAGAGTTTACTGCTTACATCGACTCCTCCAATCGTGTGTCTCCGTGTCATTCTACTCAGTATTGCCATTCCCTATCCTTAGCAGTAGTCGTTGCGACTCTGACGTTTTAAACTTGTTATAAGTCTCTCAACATTTAAACAATTTAAGGTTTATAAAGTGTAGATTAGAAAAATACGAGGAAAAGCCAGTTCCCAGCCAGCAGATCGAGAAGCTTGCTTCCAACAGAGGATAGCAGAAGAGAGTGGTTGAAATCCTTGCCATTATTGCAGCTACACATTCATTTGACCGTATGTGCACGCTAAATTAAGTGTACTATATATATATATATATATATATATATATATATATATATAATAGTATACATATTATATGATATATAGCTGTAAATTAATAATAATAATAATAATAATAATAATAATAATAATGAATAAAATAACAAAGAATGAAAATAAGAATAATCTCCGAAGGTACAAAAATGGCCCAGTTCTCATCAGGCAGTCTAGAACGCGTCGAATACCCCAATCCGTACCGAAAGGCTCTAACCGTTCCAGTGACTATTAGTTTAAAGTATTATCAACATTCCTTACACATAACTTGTGATCTAAAACCATCATTACTTTAAATTGAAATTATGTGTGATACCATTGATACGCCCAAGTATCGTAATTACAGCTCGATTAAAGCCGGTTGATTTCAACGTTCGATTAGCGTTGGCGATTTATCCTGTTGTGTAAGGTACCAAGCGACTCAAGTGTCGCGGAATCTCCTCCAAGACGCACCGCGCTCACCTCGCGGCCGAGAGAAACTGGCGAAGAGATGGGACGAATGATAATTAAAATTTACTCCGACGATGAGAAATGGCGGGTAATGATGTGTTTATATTTGTTTCGTCGGTAGCGGTCCAACTGACTACAGCTGACTTTTTGACTTTGGCATAGGCGCAAAGTAAACATTTTTTCCAAATACACGAACGAAATACATTAAATCTTCATGTGGCCACCTGGAGGGTATTTCCAACAATGGTTTTAATTTGCGTTCTCCAGAACACACGTAATGAACGTGGAGATATATGAAAGGGCGGCTTAAGACATCTTTGGCATCTGCCGATGGAAACATAATAAATAAAAAATATAACAGGAATTCAGATGTTCGAGCAACGTCTCTGCCAGAACAATACACAGCACACACGCGCATACATTACATCATCCATACGTATCTACGAGTAAGAATTTCATTGCTTGTAGGCCCAAAAAACAAATTACAGTTGCAAAGTATTTGAATATTACGGTCAACTATCTTTAAATACATATCTAGCGAAGAATAATATCGTCAAACATCATTTCTCTAGAATCTGAAAAAACAACGCTACCGCAAAGTGAAATAGCGCAACTTTCTCGCACGAGACTCGAAACTTATTTTACGCGAATGCTGTCCACGCCATGTCGCCCCTTAATGACGCATGAGTAATGGGCTTCCAGAGTGTTTCGGCAGGTTGCTTCCCAGTTTACATATTTCAACAGACCCGAGTGAGGAGCTTCGCTCGCAATCACCGAGTAGCGACTACCACGTTGCCGGCATTTTTCGCGGGAAAACGGCGCAGTTACCCGCCGTCGTGTAGTGTCCAAAAGTCTGCTCCCACGCGGCGACGTATGCAAGCCTCTGCCATTGAAAAGCTTCTCGAACGAAAAAGTCTTTGTCAGATATTTTTCTTGTTCAATTTTATTAAAACTGTCAACAATCGCACAAAAGACGCGCAATACATTAAAGGAGACTTGGCCGCGACAGCCAACGTGTCCCACTTAAAAGAGCATAAGAAAGAAGATTAGCGTTTGAAAAATATTACGTAATAGCACAACACAAAAACGGAGGAACGGAAAGTAGTTTTGACTGTGAAGCCAACCGTAGCATCGGTGACAAGTGTACAAAGCAACGTTTTTCCATCGGGAGCAAAACATGTTTGAACTCAACACTGTAAAACTACCATTGTTCATAACCGGAACCTTTAGAATGAGAATACTCAAACATGAAACATGTGCAGAGACATCAATGCAGAAAACGTATCAAAAAGAAAAATTATAGATGCTCAAAAAGTACGAGAGCCGTGGAATCAATTAATTTACCAACTGCAACCTACGAGCTGTATCAAGCAATTGCATTTGTATAAGAGCGCTGTCTGTCAAGTGGGGAATTGCACTGCGCTCTAGACACAGAGTTCATTCACACCCAAACGTGGCCTGTAGTCACTAAGCCAAGAATAGTGATGTAGTAGCGCCAGCTGAACCAACTACTTCTCCTACATAATGAATAAACACAATATTCACAATTATCATGACTGTCCAGGAAATTCAGTGTAAGATCGCACAGGCACTTGAAGCGCCCTGTATCAGAGATGTACCTCAAGAAGATGAAAAAAAGAAGAAGAGAATAAAAAGAGAACGAAAAAATTAGAATAGTGTCAAAATCCAAAAAGAGAAAAAGACGAATACGAAAAAATACGACGACGAAGAAGGGCTAGTAGAAGTAGAAGAAGGGGCATGTCAAATACGTGGAATTACCGGTTAGCGGTCTCTGACTGTGATTATGTGGATATAAACCAAACGACATCTTCTAAAATCCGGATCGCACGTGCTGGGCGCTTGGCGCTCGCCGTCGAGCGTGAAAGAGAAGGCGCTGGCGCGGCAGCGGTAAGCGCGCGGCAGACAAAAGGGCGGCGGGGCGGCGCGCGCAGCGAGCGCTGTGGCGCCTGGCCCGGCCGGGCCTGCGCTGCCACTGACGCCGAGGACTTATTTACGGGCGCGGGGCGGCAGGCGCAAAGAGGAACGACCGGCGGCGCGAGGCGGCGCCGCGCGAAGGCGGGGAGGAGAGAGGCAAGGGCGCGGCGCGTGGCGGCGGGCCAAGTCGCCCACGCCGCTCCGCCATCTCTCCGCCTGCCCGCCCGGAGACGCGGGGCTTTCGCTCGCCGAGAAGCTCAAGACGTTCCACGCCGCACGCGCCCGCCCCGCCGATATGGACCTGGACATACCTGCACTGGACAATAGATAACGGGCATACATTGCAATTAAAAACTAATGCCAATTGCAGGCGAATTTTCCGCAGCCAGATGCGAAGGAACCAGGAAAGTGCGTTCGCCATCGCCATGACACTTGAAGCAGCGCATTACACGGCCTGCTATTCTACTGCAGGCGAATCCTGAGCTTGGATGCGAAGACGGTCAAACTGCGACCTTCATTCAGGCGCTGCGGAAAGCTCGGTAAGAGCACATTACACGTATCTGGCGCCTTCCGCGGCTCCTACCGGCCTCTGCTTGCCGCCGGAGGCGGGACTGAGTCTCTCGGAGGTGCTCAAGACGATCCCAAAGCGAACCGCGACCCACTCTAAGCAAAGCCACAGATTAGCGTGCGCTGCATGCCAATGCAGGAATTCACCGTTGGAGTTGGGGAAGCTGTGCTCAAACCGCGAGTAATTAATCTTCATGGCGTATTCTATTTCGCTGGCCGCGTCCTAACGAGAGCAGGTGGGACTGAATCAATGACGACAGCAAGGCGCATGGCATTGTCTCAAACAGATCCAACCAACATTGGCTAGGGCGTGTGCATTAGCACTCGAGCGAATTCTCAATGGGGACACGGAAGCGCATGAAGCAGGCGCCCACATCACGTGGCATTCCAACTCTGTGGAAAGTTACGACGACTCTTTCTCCCACGTTCCTTCTCCCCTGCTCTAGACGCGATCTAAGTCGGTGCAGGGACGCTCTAGTACCGCACGTGACAAGCATTCGGCAGTCGCATTTACCATTAATCAGGTAATTTTGTGATTAATATTATTATTTCTTCTAATAGTTATTACCGCACGAAACGACATATTCCATCTCTCACCAATCATACCACTGCGGACCTCTCGAGACATCATATATTTTTCAATGTTGAGAAATGTTGAATAAGTCGAAAATTCGTTTCAAATCGTGTGCATTTATTACATTTTCAGCATATTATTTACAATAGAACTGCAAATGTAAATTCATCAGAATAATTTTACGTAATTTTTAGTGGGCTAATTACGTGAAAGATACTTTTGGAAGAGATTAAAATGTGGCAAAAACATGTATGTGTTTAGTCCGAATTCTGGTCTTAGGAACCAAATATTTAGAGAAGCTGTGGCTGTGTCCACCAGTACAAACCTTTCACATTCATGACATTTCATTATTATTTTTCTTATTTTGATCTGAGAACAATGCGCAAACCCTTTATCAACGTCCATATTTCCCATTCACCGTAAAAGTCAACTAAACAGTTAAGCACAAAAAACTCGAGCAAACAGCTCATAAGTTCTTACATAATTTGCGCGAGCACAAGCCTAAGAGTTAGAAACTTATCTACAAAAAAAAAAAAATTATTCCTGCACTGGTTTCTCACAAGGGACCCATGCCTAGTTCCAAAGTCAGTGTGTACCCGCAATTCGCACAGCCATTCACTGCGATATGGCGAATTAGAGGCGCTTACATCGCGCTTGCAGCCACATGCGCCGTGGCGCTGCGAGCGCCGCGGAAAAAAACTGCGCCCCAATTTTTACAACGCATTCGAACGCAAGAAGGGATAATGCGCCGCCTCTCCTTTCTCCTGTGCCCCTTCCCGTCTTTGCTGTCCACCATTCAAACGCCTCCCACAAGAAGATTTGAGGGCCGGCGCCTTCGCGGGAGAACTTACAACAGGCAAGGCTGTAGGTTTCACAAGACCCCGCAAGCGACTGCCGTGCTTGGGGAAGGTTTTGCCTTCTTATTTTGACTTTTTAAGACCTCGGGGCGGTTTTTTTAATTCCCTTTCTTTTCGGGGGGGGGGTCCGGCTTGTGTGA
>BOPP01000003.1:7664030-7680069 GCA_017312745.1 Gryllus bimaculatus | reverse complement strand
CCCCCTGTACGCGGGGCGAACCTCAGGCCGCGGGCTTTGTTTTTACCTTCCAGCTAACTTGAAGTCAGAATAGAATACGTTTTAACGTGATACCTGCTACACGTGGGGAAACACGCTATCTGCCGGGTGGCGGAAGTCAGGGGTGGATTAATTTATACGAAGACTGCATGTGTTTAGGGCGCTGAATGAAGACACCAATATTTTTAAAGAAACATTTAATACATAAGTACAAATGTACATGATTTTTATTAAGTTTGTAAACGGAAAATAATATAGTTTATTTTCGTATTCGTTTACTGCCCAATACGGTTAGGGGGCATCCATAATTTAGTCATGCTTAAGGCCTCCGAAAATATTAACAGATCCTGGAGGAAATAATGAGACGGTGCCAGCGATGGATGCTAATCAGATGTAATGACCTGCCTGTGGGCTGGTTTTGCTTGTGTATAGTCATCTTTAGACAGAGGGCTTCACAATCTGGTACCACGAAGCGAGGCTTAAGCGGCACATTCACAGGCAAGTCATGCTTGACGACAACCTGCGACGCTGTAATTTTGTCGCGAACAATTGTGAGAACTGGTGCAGGTAATTGTCATCACTATTGTCGCGATTAATTTTGTGAACAGTGAAGGAGGTTTACAATCGGGGCGCCACAGGCTTGTCAAGTATTGCTTGCCTGTAAATGACGTCCAAGTTTTGACAACAAATTTTCCTGCTTCGATAAAACCTTGCAACGCGGGGCAAATCAGGTTGTGTGCAGACTCTATTTGTCTACAAGGATGATTCTGCCGCCTGTTGAACGTTCACCTTCAAAAGAAGGAAAAGGGAATGTCAACAAAATATCGTATAAGATATTGATGACGGCATATGCTGATCTAATGCAAACAACACATTTTCGTAGTCGCTGAATTTGTTCAAATTAACGCTACATGAACGTGGATGGCAAAGTTTTGTGGGCAAAAAGACATGACTGTCCATGAAATCTCATTGATACTCGAAAATAAAAAATAAAACAACATTTCCGCCTTCGAAGAAGAAAATATGCCCTAGGCTTATCGACTATCGGATCAACTGCACGGGAACTATTGAATAACGTACCAGTTTGTTAGTGGTTTTAAAATCAACTGTGTCCTCTTTCTTCTCCTGATGGTCTTTCCTTTTTGCTTTGACAGTTAACTTCAGCCAAGGACTTCCTTGACAGCCTGTCGTTCGAGATGGTATCAATTCTCAAAATTCTAACCTCCAAGTCTTTTCATTGTATTTGCTTGTAGAATATTACAATAAGAATTACAAACACATTTATAATGTCGTCACATGAGATTAGCTTAAGACAAGCTACAATCATACCACCTTGTAGAACAATAAAACGAAAGTCGCAGGCCAGTCAAGAGAGTAATTTTAAACATGCCTAGTTCTCATTCACGATGTCCCGTTCCTTAAGCGCTACTACTGCCTTTCGGCAGGCGATTACCGCACCTTCGATCTCGGAGGGCCAAGCAACGCCGGCTGCAACTCCGGCGCCAGCTGTTAACCCCGAGGCACCAACAGACACGTTGCGCTACTCGAAATTGAACATGATTGTCTAGTGGCGTTTGTTGGTGGTGGTGGCAATAAGCGGCACGTAAGAGAGAGAGGGTCGTGTTGTTTTATACACTCTCAGTATTGTATACAGCTGTATCGTAGTGAACAGATAATATCGTGATACAGTTGAGTTTACTGCTTAGCATCGACTCCTCCAACGTGTGTCTCCGTGTGGCATTCTACTCAGTATGCAATTCCCTATCCTTAGCAGTAGTCGTTGGCGACTCTGACGTTTTAACTGTTATAAGTACTCTCACATTTAACAATTTAAGGTTTATAAAGTGTAGATTTAGAAATACGAGGAAAAGGCCAGTTCCCAGCCAGCAGATCGAGAAGCTTGCTTCCAACAGAGGATAGCAAAGAGAGGTGGTATGAGAATCCTTGCCCATTATTCGCAGCTACCAACATTTCATTTGACCGTATGTGCTACGCTAAATAAGTGTACTAATAAATATATATATAATATATATATATCATATATATAATATATATATAATAGTATACATATTATATGATATATAGCTGTAAATTAATAATAATAATAATAATAATAATAATAATAATAACAAGAATGAAAATAAGAATAATCTCGAAGGGTACAAAAATGGCCAGTTCCTCATCAGCAGGTCTAGACGCGTCGAATACCCCAATCCGTAGTCCGAAAGGGCTCTAACCGTCAGTGACTATAGTGTTAAGTATTATCAACATTCCTTGACACATAACTGTGATCTAAACCATCATTACTTGAAATGAAATTATGTGTCGATACCATTTGATACTGCAAGTATCGCTAATTACAGCTCGATAGCGTTGACGTTTCGAACGTTCGATAGCGTTGGCGACTTTATCCTGTTGTTGGTAAGATACCAAGCGACTCAAGTGTCGCCGAATCTCCTCCAAGACGCACCGCGCTCACCTCGCGCCGAGAGAAACTGGGGCGAAGGAAGGGGACGGAATGATAAATAAAATTACTCGCGACGATGAGGAAATGGCGGTAATGGATGTGTTTATATTTGTTTCGTCGGTAGCGTCCAACTGCACTACAGTGACTTATTGACTTTGGCATAGGCGCAAAGTAACATTTTTCAAATACAACGAACAAATACATTAATCTTCAATGTGGCCAAAGAGGGGTATTCCAACAATGGTTTTATTTGCAGTCTCCAGAACCACACGTAATGAACGTGAGATATAGTGAAAGGCGCGCTAAGACATCTTTGGCATCTGGCCGATGTACATAATAAATAAAAATATATAGGAATCAATGTTTGAGCAACGTCTCTGCAGAACAATACACACACACACGCGCGCGCATACATACATCATCCATACGTATCTACGAAGTAAGAATTCATTGCTTGTAGGCCCAAAAACAAATTACAGTTGCAAAGTATTTAATATTACGTCAACTATCTTAAAATACATATCTAGCGAAAATAATACCGTCAAAACATCATTTCTCTAAAATCTGAAACAACGCTACCGCAAAAGCTGAAATAGCGCAACTGTTCTCGCACGAGGACTCGAAACTATGTTTACGCGAATGCTGTCACGCCATTTCGCCTTAATGACGCATGAGTAATGGGCTTCCAGAGTGTTTCGGCGTTGGCTTCCCATTTACATATTTCAACAGACCCGAGTGAGGAGCTTCCTCGCAATCACCGAGTAGCGACTACCAGTTGCCGGCATTTTTCGCGGAAACGCCAGTACCCGCCGTCGTGTAGTGTCCAAAGTCTGGCTCCCACGCGCGAGTATGCAACCTCTGCATTGAAATAGCTTCTCGAACGAAAAAGCTCTTTTCAATATTTTTCTTTTCAATTTTTATTAAAACTGTCAACAATCGCATCAAAGACGCCGGCAACGAGTTAAAGGTAGACTTGGCCGGACAGCCAAACGTGTCCGCACTTAAAAGAGCATAAGAAAGAATTAGCGTTTGAAAAATATTACGTAATAGGCACAACCACAAAAACGGATTGAACGGAAGCTAGTTTTGACTGTGAGCCAACCGTAGCATCGTGAACAAGTACAAAGCAACGTTTTTCCATCGGGGAGCAAAACATGTTTGAACTCAACAACTGTAAAACTACCATGTTCATAACGAACCTTTAGAATGAGGAATACTCAAACATGAAACATGTGCAGAGACATCGAACTGCAGAAAACGTATCAAAAAGAAAATTATAATGCTCAAAAGGTAGAGAGCCGTGGAATCAATTAATACCAACTGCAAACTACGAGCTGTATCAAGAGCAATTGCATTTGTATAAGAGCGCTGTCTGTCAAGTGGGAATTGCACTGCGCTCTAGACACGAGTTCGATTCACACCCAAAGCGTGGCTGTAGTCACTAAACAATAGTTATGTAGTAGGCGCAGCTGAACCACTACTTCTCCTACATAATGATAAACACAATTATTCACAATTTCATGACTGTCCAGGAAAGTCAGTGTAAGATCGCAGCAGGTACTTAAGCGCCCTGTATCAGAGATGTAACCTAAGAAGATGAAAAAAAGAAGAGAATAAAAGGAGAACGAAAAAATAGGAATACGTGTCAAAAATCCAAAAAGAGAAAGAAGACGAATACGATAAAAATACGACGACGGAGAAGGGGTAATAGTAGAAGAAGGTGTCAAATACGTGAATACCGGTAGGGGTCTCTGACTGATATGTCGATATAACAAAACGACATTTCTAAAATCCCGGATCGACGGTGCTTGGCGCTTGGCGCTCGCCGTCGCAGCGTGAAGAGGAAGCGCGTGGCGCGGCAGCGGAAGCGCGGGGGCAGACAAAGGGGGCGGCGGAGGCGGCGGCGGCGGCAGCGAGCGCTGGCGCTGGCCCGGCCCGGCCTGGCGCTGCCACTGACGGCCAGGACTTATTACGGGCGGCGGTGGCGGAGGCGAAAGAGGAACGACCGCGGCGGCGCGAGGCGGCGCGCGGCGAGGCGGGGAGGAGAAGGCAGGCGCGGGGCGCGTGGCGGCCGGCCAAGTCGCCCACGCCGCTCCGCCATCTCTCCGCCTGCCCGCCCGGAGGACGCGGGGGCTGACGCCTCGCCGAGAAGCTCAAGACGTTCCACGCGCACGCGGCCGCCCCGCACGAATGGACCTGGACATTACCTGGACTGGACAATAGATAACGGGCACTACATTGCAAGTTAAACTAATGCAATGCGGGCGAATTTTCCGCTGCATATACGAGGACTAGGAAAGTGCGTTCGCCATCGCATGACACTGAAGCAGCCGCATTACACGGCCTGCATTCTCACTGCAGGCGAATTCCTAGCTGGGGATGCGAAGACCGGCCAACTGCGACCTTCATTTCAGGGCGCTGCAAGCTCGGTAAGACATACAACGTATGTGCGCCTTCTACGCGGCTCTCGTACCGGCCTCTGCTTGCCGCGGAGGCCGGGGCTGAGGTCTCTCGGAGGTGCTCAAGACGATCCAAAGCGAACGCGACCATCTCTAAGCAGAAGCAACAGCATTAGCTGCGCTGCATTGCCAATGCAGGGGAATTCACCGTTGAGGTGGGCGAAGCTGTGTTCAAAACCGCGAGGTAATTAAATCTCATGCGTATTCTATTTCGCTGCCGGCGCTCTTAACGAAGCAGGTGGGGACTGAATCAATGACGACAGGCAAGGCGCATGCGATTGATCCTCAACAGATCCAACCGAGACATTGGTAGGGCTGCATTAGCACTCGAGCGAATTTCTCAATGGGGACACAAGCGCATGGAAGCAGCGCCCACATCACGTGGCACTTCCAACTCTGTGGAAAGTACGACGCTCTTTCCTCCCAAGCGTTTCCTTCTCCCCTGCTCGAGACGCGATCTAAGGTCTTGCAGGGACGCTCCATACGCACGTGACAAGCATTCGGCAGTCGCATTATTACCATTATCATAATTTGTATTAATATTATTATTTCTTCTAATATTATTACCCTGCACGTAAACACATATTCCATCTCTCACAAACTATACACTGCGACCTCTCAGACATCATATATTTTTCAATGTTGAGAAATTTGAATAAGTCAAAATCGTTTCAAAATCGTTGCATTTATACATTTTCAGCATATTTTACTAATAGAACTGCAAATGTAATTTATCAAATAATTTTACGTAATTTTTAGTGCCTAATTACGTGAAGATACTTTGGTTAAGAGATTAAAATGTGGCAAAAACATGTATGTGTTTGTCCGAATTGTCTTTAGGAACCAAAGTATTGTAGAGAACTGTGGCCTGTGTCCACCAGGTACAAACCTTTCACATTCATGACATTTCATTTATTATTTTTCTTATTTTGATCTGAGAACAATCGCAAAACCCTTATCAACGTCCATATTTCCATTCACCGTAAAAAGTCACTAAACGAGTTAGCACAATAAAACTCTGAGCAAACACTCATAAGTTCTTACATAATTTGCGCGAAGCACAAAGCCTAAGAGTAGAAAACTTTTCTACAAAAAAAAAAAAATTATTCCTGGCACTGGTTTCTCACAGACCCAGTGCCTAGTTCCAAAGTCAGTGTGTACCCGCATTCGCACTGCATTCACTGCATATGCAATAGAGGCGCTACATTCGCGCTGCAGCCACATTGCCCGCTGGCGCTGCGAGCGCCGCGAAACTGCGCCCCAATTACACGGCATTCGAAGCGCAGAAGGGGATAATGCGCCGCCTCTCCTCTCTGTGGCCCTCCCGTCTTTGCTTCCACCATCACCCTCACAGCAGATGGAGGCCGGCGCCTCGCGGAGACTACACAGGCAAGCTGTAGGTCACAACCCGCCAGCGACTGGCCGCGCTTGGAGTGCTCCTATGGCTAGACCTCGGGTTTTAGGTCAAAAGTCTATTTAGTTCCTTTAGGAGATTGTGAAAAACAATTGCTGATGTTTACGAATATTGAAAAGAATTGATCTACTGAAAACATCGAAAGGTGCCTAAAACGTCGTAAAAGGGCGGTTGATGCCTATATATTTTTGCCTGAAACTGTCTAGAATAAGTAATTTTCAAGAATTATGATAATTAATTACTTAATTTTATTTTTTTACCAAAACGCAATTTTCTCCCAAATTTTCCGAAACGTGAATATTTTCTGAACGAATACGCACCGGACCAACACGCCAAACATACCCATTCCTCCGCAAGTCAATATAAAGAGTTTGTTTCACGCTCGTCTCCGTGTTGACAGGATGAGAATAAAAAGTGTGAAAGAATGAAAGTGAATAAAATAATATGCTTGTAAATGTAAAAGTACTTGAATTTTCTCAATAATAAAAAGTGGCTAATTTAGTCCTCTAGGATCAGTTTTAGATGCCAGAAACATAACTTATCATGTGTAATGTTTTAAATATCTAGTTGAATAATTTTGTAATCAATTTTAAATGCCTAGAACGCCCCTTTTCATCTCTAAACGTACCTAATTTAACAATTTTGTTACCTATTTTAGGTATCTAAATCATTACATTTTTGTGCCCAAATTCCGGAGGCTACTTATCACCGAGAGAGGTGGCTCAGGACAACAACTGATGTCACTGCAGTGCATCTGACCGGGAGTTCGGGTCCCGGCGGTAGCAGGATTTTTCACCACTAGCGAAATAGCTAGGTCGAATTCTGTCGCTGTCAGGAGGACAATCCTACCGGCCGACTGCTCTGATCGGTAGTTTTCTGTAGTCTCTCCGATCAATACTAGGCAAATGCGCGAGTAGTATGATAACAAATGGACCACGGACAATCTTTCGTCCCCATTCCTTGCCCTATTCTCACCCTTACACACACCTACACACACTCCACTGCCGAATATGTCAGAGGACCGGTCGGGAGATTAGAGCATATCCCTACTGGGACTGTGCCCCGCTGGTGGGAAATATCTGGTTGGGAAAATCCCGCTAGCCGACGAAGGACGGCGCCCGACCTCACCATACTGCCACATCACTAGCAAAACGCATGCACTACACTTACGGGATCAATGTCCTTAACTGTTGACGCGTCCGGAATCACTAATCAATAAATCAATTAATAAAAAATGCTTTGAGTAATAAGCAAGTCCCAACAGATGGACCAAAGGAAAGCACAATACGTGGGAAGTGATCGATATTGCCTTTGTTAGAGGGCAAATTGTTATAGATGTATTACAATTATAAAAGAAACGTATTTAGTATTTCTAAATCCTCTCAGTAACAATATCGCAGCACGTTTTGTGCTTGACTGAAACTCGACACTATTTATTTTTAATTACTAAACGCGTTCCGCTTATTGAACATTGCAAATTTCCTTTATGAACCAGTATAAAAAAATTACGCCCACATGCTTCAAAACTTGCTTTACGTCGGTTATGTGCATCCCAACAAGTCTATTCCTGTACGCCAACCGGTGTAGTGCGCATGGGTTCTGTTTGGCACACACGCACGCAACCGCGCGCTAGACCCCGCATTAGTACTGCTGCTGACTGCGCTGCTCTAGACGCTCAGACGCACGCAACCATCCGTCAGTAGAAGCAGCCGCATTAGATGGCCTGCATTCGCACTGCAGGCAAATTCCTCGCTGGGACCGGAAAACTGCGACCATCGCCGCGTGGCGCTGCAAGCTCAGTAAAATATATGCGCGCCTTCTACCCGATTCTCATACCCTCGTATTGCTCGCCGCGGAGGCGGAGTCTGACGTCTCTCGGAGATGTTAAATGCGTTCCGATGAGCACGCGACCGTCTCTCAGTACTAGCAGACGCATTATCTACGCTGCACTCGCGGTGCAGGCGAATTCTCCGCTGAATTCGCGAGAACTGGGATTCTGGGTTCAAAACCATGGCACTTTAATCTCATGCGTCTTCTTTCTGGCTGCCGAATGGGGGCGGGGTGTAGGTGGTCCAAGACACTTATGACACCCGCGATAGTCCCAGAGCAAAGCGTTACTATTGTCCGTTATTTTCAAAGTTCCGCTAGGTCAGCGTAAACGATCTTTTCGGCAAAGCAGATGCGCATCGAAGGCAAAACCTATGCTTTTTTGCTTGGACTGGACATACCACGACAGCCAGTACGATGAAATCAGAACAATGCAAAATCAATTTACCCGTTGTTAGTTGTCAGATCGCATTTTTAAATGTCTGGATAACAGAATTTAAATCTCAGAATTTAAATCCTTGTGGAAGTTTGTTTGTGGTTTGCCGGATTCCCTCGCCTCAAGTTCCAAAATTGCTCAATCCTTCATATCGTCGCCATCAATCAGCCATCCTTCAAATCATTCATCTCAGTTATGGCCGAAAAAACTTTGGTTTTGGAGATCATAATAAGACGCAAATGATAACGGAGACTTCCTCGGCGACCCTAGCCTCACGGAGCCTTAAGAAGATGACAGAACGATGGGAAGCCTGCGTCGGATGAGACGTAACGGGCACAGCTGGCAGCAAACACAAATGTAGAATGGTATACTTTAGGTAGGTATACTTTACGACCACATGTGCAGGCTTGGATACATTGGCACCCTGGGACTATTGAACTATAACCAATGTCGGCTGCCTGTACGCATCGTAGATATTTTTTACTTGACCTTTTCTTTTCTGCACAATGCAAGCCACAATGATCTGCACTCGCCGACGCCCAATGAAGACGCAAGATAGTGGCCGAACGTGGAGCGCAAAAGGATCCATGACGTGACCCCGGAGGGTAAATGCGGCGGCGGACATGAAATGGAGGTTTATCAAACGAGAAATTATCTACATAAATAAATTATTTCCCATATAACAAAGAGATTTTAAAGAGGAGTGAAAGGTTATCTCAGACCACTCGTGATGAAACATCGCTACAATCCTATTTACTCGTACATTCATACTTGACACCACGTAAGATAAACAATCCCTGAACCATTTACTTAAAAAATAAACGAAGAGACTCTTGTAATATCGTATGTATACATTGTTATTTGGTAGATATAAGTCCATTCTGTTACTCTGTATACCAAGATTATTAGAATAAGAATTTTTTAATGTCCTTTGCACCCCTTTGAAATGTAAAGGTCCGTGAGCTTGAATCCGTGCGCACATCTGCATATCGTACACGAGTCCGTCAGACGAAGAGCAATGGTAAATAGTAGCACTCTGCGGCAATGCGTTCATTTTCCAATACGTCTCAATTCTACGAAGAAGGGCGGAGCATCCTCTATTAATAGATGCGGCTCTTCTGAAGGTGGTAAGTGCACGAGAGGGGGAAAGAGTGACCCACTGGGCACAGCCAGCAAGCGCCTTGGCCAGAGCCTCCACAAACAACAGCACGAACATAGCATTTTCGTGCACTTCTTGCGTACTTAATCATCGCTAAATCAGTATCTGTTTTCGTTTAATTAATTGTGGACATGATTAGTAATTGCTTTCGTTTAATAAATTGCCGGCATTATGTTTAGTAATTACTATCGTATTTTATAGGTATTGTCATTATTTTCTTTGTGATTAAGATACCTTCGATTCCACTTCGGTTTGAATTTTCTCGCAAGTGAATACAGTGAAGCGCGGTATAAAGTTCCAGAATATCTCTTCAACGCAATAATTAAAATTGTAATTGCTTTTCTGAACATTTTAACTGTTGATTTAAGAAGGCTGTCTTATCATTGGAGCTTTTATGTAGAAATGAAAAATCAAATACAATTCATTAATCTTGGATATTGTTGATTTTCATCCATCAGTGCTAAGATAGATGATCCATCGAAAAATAATCAACTAATGAATAATAAAACTATCAGTAAAATAGACAATGACACAGTTATTTCTGCAACAATACTTTTTACGCATTCACCTTCTTGAATTTAACTCAACAGTGAACTTTAAACATACATCTAATACAGGTTTATGGGCACAAACGTTCAGGATATGATCAACTTCGAAGTTCGAGTTTCTCGAACCAGTAACTGTCAGGTTTCGTTCTTGATCGTTTTCTCCTTGGCTGTGGACACTACATTTAACCATTCAGGTAAAAAGTCTGAGTAAAACTGTCACAAGAGGTGTTAGTTTTGTACAAGTTTTTCTTACATTCTTTAGCCCTTAGTTAATGGTTACGAATACAATTTCTGTGCCTTAAAATAATGCCGATTATGATCCACCGATTCCAGTCTTACGTAAATTGCATATTCGCTACAGGTATAAAAATAAAAATAAACTTTTGGTACAGCGACTACAGCTTTAGTACAAACTTCAAGTTCATGACTCGAAGGGCAAATGGGGCGCGGTGTCCCGCAGGAGGCCGCGCGCCGTCGCGTGAGAGGTCCAGCGCGTGGAAGTTAGACAGAAGCCAATTACGCGGCCCGAGACGCGCATTGCCCCAGGCGCGGCGCGCCGTCCTGCCTGTGTGAGGGGGCGGGGCGTCGAGCGGAAGCAGGGCGGCCGAGGCATTAAACTGACGCCGACCAGACTTCGGAAGTAACGATTTTCCATCACGGCGCCAAGGGCAGGCCGCGCCAGGGCCTCGCAGCGCAGGCCGGCAATTTGATAATGGACCTGCCGGCGCCTGTTAGAGCAGTCCTCGTGGCCCAGGCGCCGCTACGCCACTCCTCTCGCCTGTGGGGCTGGGGTGGATCCAACGAGTCGAGCGAACAATTTCACATCTACATCTGGGTCGCGTCAAAACATTGCAAAATATATGTTCATATAATTTAATGTGTTTAATATTTTAAATTTGTTGTCGCCCGAAACCTGACATGTCAAGAGTGGCGGGTTTCTTGAATTTTACCCTTAGTTCGTACCAGTTCATATCACAGTGTCAGAAATGTTAAATACTAATAAACGCTGAATTATTTACATTAATATATTTTGAAAGTATTCCATGTTCATGTAAACTACTTCTAAAAATTAAGTTACGTTTCAAATTCGAGGGAATATGATATCAGCCTAATCAGTTGGGAAATATACATTACGATGCACACACTGTTTAAACGTTAGTGTTGTTCACGTACAGTCGCAGAAGGACGGACAAACACACACACACACACACACACACACACACACAAATGGAGGTTAATAGCACCTACGGAGAGACAAGCAAATGGACAAACCGATAGACGGACGGATGGGCGGTCGACCGGGCAAACGTTCTGAGAAAGAAAAACACTTTCACAGTATCGACGGCCCTCAAAACACGTAGTTTTGATATAGAATGTTTAGGAGAAGGTAATATAATGCGTATATAAATAAGCAAATACCCCGTTTTTTGAGCGTCAGGTGTTCCCTTTTTTCTGTCAAAATATCGTTACTTTGCCCAGCAGTCTAACATAACGTTCCCTCCTGGACATAGAATACGAGAGAGTAAGAGACGTCCTCCGTGTGTTAAACGCGTGGCCCCCGCAAGAGCGGTGGTGCGGCGCTCCGTCACGGGCGCCTTCCGCCCGAGGGCTTTCCATCCCGCGCCTTCGTTACCGGTTAATCACTCGCCGCCCGCGCCGCCCCGGGCCGCGCAGATTGGGTGCAGATGAGGGGCGGCCCATCACCACGCTTCGTTTGGGGCGCAACCAGCTCAGCCCAGCTCAGCTCAGCCGACTCACCTCGCCGCACGGTTTTAGTCGTGCCGCCCGCGCTTCACTCCGCCGCGACCTGACGCACCAAACAGTTTTTATCTCTCAAGGAAATCAAGGGCGCATTTGACTTTTGACCTCTTTACGGAGAGTTTTGAGAAACTTTGTGAGGATATATTGACATAATTTGATTGTGATGAAAGTTTCGTCTCAACGTGACTTTAGGATCTTTTATCTTAAGGTATTTGTGAGAGAGTAAATGGAACATTAGTTCACGTATCATTTGCAACTGTGATTATATTCTATGTAACAGATATTTTATTGTTTTAAGTGGAGTTTACCAGTGAAGAGCCTGCTGGATGTCAAGATAGTTCGCTGGGCAGCAACTGGCGATGAATGCTAAACTGGCTAAACTAAGTTTTGATCATAACTGGAATGGATGGATGATTAAACGGATGTGCTATTATGAAGATACGGTTAGAATGAAAATAAGGTGACGAATGAATGAGAGACAGGGAAAACATTATAGAAGAGAAAAAGAAGAAAACCTGCCGCGAAGTCCCTTTGCCAACCGCGAACTCCACACGGACCGACTGGGATTTTAATTCCGGTTCCAGCGGGTGAAAACGAGCGGCCGGTTTCGCAAGTCGATCTGTGTTCGTAGGGCAGAAAGATAACCAGTCCCATTTGCCGAGTGCGCTTCAAGATACGAGACAGGACAGGAGAGAGAGTAGGGGCCGAGGAAGTCAACTGTTGCAGTGGAAAAGATAATAGCCTTACATAACTATATTTACATCGAAGTGATATCAAAATTTGGCAAAAGCTTCTGTCATTGAAAGTTATGCTGTTATTTATCTCCGTTAACCTGTTTCAAGAGAAACAAAACTTTGCTCGCCCATTCTTAACAATAATTAACATGCGCAGCGTCATTTTATTTACAGTCCCGGACAGAGCAATTTCACTCTGAAAAACCTGCATGACGTCACACGCTTCGAGAAGTCTATCCCTTTGAAGACTAATTAAGGAGACAGATGCTACACTGTCATCCAGCTGTCAAGGTGTTCCTGCGTCGCGCCTGTCTCCAGATGAACTTCTCTTCGCTCACGGCGATCCCAGCTCTAGCTGTCCAGCGCCTTCCGACAACTTGCTTGCAGGCCTCACTTCGCTTTATTCACCTTATTCTTTCGTTCATCTCTCGTCTCTTTGTCTCATACCCGCTCCAGATTGCTAACACCGCAAACAAATGAATTTGGAACTTCAGTCACAGAATGAGAGGTTGAACATCAACATCTCTCAACAACAGTTTCCCTCCTTATGTAATATATGAGAGTCAATTACAAGATAAGCAAATTGAGAACTGGAATTTTAAACAATAAGTGAATTGTGCTGGCAATTTATATTCAAATATCTAGTTCTTTCAAACGTTTGCAAATTGGTACATTAAAATATAATATTTTATTAACAACACAGAACTTCTACATGAATCTTAAGCTATGAAATTTGGAGCGGTATATGGGAAGTAGGCAAACCGTCATACACAATGATGATTCCAAGGTGTTTTCACCCTACAATCTCATCAAGAGGGCGAACGGGAAGGCATAGCATGATCTGGTCTATTAAATGGATCAACTCAGCAGACGTGTTTCCCTCACTCTTAACTCCCCAAGTATGTCTCGTCTCCAGATGACTCTAAACTAAAAATAAACAGCAAGAAGGGCTCAGTCTCCTTCGGTTTAATACGTTTTTCTAGAAACTGAATGTACAGAAAACCATATATATAATACTGTTGAAGACGTGTAACTAAAAACCCGTTTCATCATATTAATTCAAATTGCCGGAGAAAAGTGCTGACATAAAAGTTAAGAATATTTCATGTCTATGCTAAACTATGGAGTCTCTGGTATCAGTACACTTATATAAAAGCTAGAGTGTGGTTGTTTTATGTGTCAAAACAATGTCCTAACCACCGGCAATAATGACCTCTTATATTTGGCACGGATACTTCTAATCAGACTAGAATAAAAAATAGCGTAGTTTCGAATTCAAATGTTACTATGTTGAGTTAAATACAATCCCCAATACGTCTGGGCGGCATTGATGCGCGGAGTTGCCTGATGTCGTGGTCCGAGAACCAGCGGATAGAGTGGGAAATACGGGCAAAACAAGGAAGGGTGGAAAGATCAGGTGGAGCGGAAGGAGGTAGAGAAGAGAAAGAAGCTAGAGAAGCGGGAGGAGTTAGAGCAAGAAACGAGTGGAGAGGAAAGAAACGGGCGGAGCGTGGTGAGCGGGGGGAACAGATAGAGGAGAAGAGGCTAAATTGGGAGGGCAAGACGGCGGTAGCTAAGCCAAGCCAGGTTGATTAATGTGAGCAGGAGACGTGGGTGTGGCTGTTGAATAGATAATTTTGATAAAGATTCGGGAAATGCCGGGTAAGCAGCTTGCAATGTGCGTTCCCTGAGTAGAAAGTAGTCGATTTTCAAAATTCTGTTTGAACCGGAAACTCTAAAACTTAACCACTCTTTAAGTTTGATACAGAATTAGATGTAAATGGTTCTTTGATTCTTTTGTTTGTGGATTTTGTAATAATCGAAGCACTACCTTGACTCAAAAAATACTAATGTTTCTGTAAACGTTTGCAAATTCTCTAAGTCACATGAAAGATTGAAATTTCAATGATGAAATGAACATTTATTTATGTTATTTACCGAATATTGATAAACATTTCAACTCTTTATGTGACTTAAAGATTTTGCACAGTTTTACAGAAAAATTTGCGTTTTTTTAATCAAGGTAAGGCTTCGTTGCCGATCCGGTGGCCGAGATCGCTAAGGCAGTAGTGCCGTAGCGATCTCGTACCGAAAGATGGCGGGTTTGAGTCCCTCCTCGGGAATGGTTGTATTGTGTTCGTCCTTTCACCCCCTATCATTATCATCATCATCATCATCATCATTTATCAGGGAAGGCAACGGGAAACCACCCATCGAATAATTTATCCAAGAAAACCCGTTATGGGTCACCTAACTTCCGTATATGGAAGATAGGACCCAAAGAAGAGGCTTCGGTTCATTTAACAAAATCTGTATTATTATGTATTATTATTACTTTATTTATATTGATTGATTATTATCTATTTCTATTATTATTGTTATAGTATTATTGTGTAGTTATGAATAACCAAGTTGTTTCATTAACAATGTGTTTGTAACAACAATGTTCTGAGATGTTGAATGAACGGGACTTAAATTAGTACCTACTCACAAGATTATTAACATCTGGCAAACAAAGGCACATTCAATCTTTTATTTCTGTATGTCTATTTTAATTGGGTAGAGATGCTTACAGAGTTGCAGCTTAATTTTTAGATTAGAGAAGAGAATGGTAATATACGTTTTTTGTGTAAAAGCCACATATTTTGGTATCTCACAAGATTACTTTTCCCAGTGAAATCTAGGTAAAACTCATTAATCATAGTCATTCTTAAATCCGTTTTTGAAGTCCTGAGTGAAATACATGTTTACTCAAGACGCTTAAGAGAATATTCCAGGGCAAACGTCATATTTCACGCATATGCAAAATCCATTAATCGTTGTGAGAACAAGAACTAGATAACGTTGTAAGATTGTGTTCTGTGCTGCTATTAATCACTTTTGAGACAAAGGTTTTAATTACACGGAGGAAGATAGTAACTATTTAGTGATCGCAAACTACGCTAGCAAAACAAGATGTGTATCGAGAGGAAAATAAATAAGAATAAATGGTATGTGGTAAGATTGACTGATGAGTTCGGCTGGCAATGTAAATGTAGATTAACTTCACGTTAATTCCTAAATTGTAATTTATTGATTGCGACCTATTACTACCGACAGAAAAAGCAAAACAATTTATTCGGCTCTCTGCTTCTTACGTTGTTGCAATACGCAATATACACTACATCTTCATTGGGTTAGTAGAGCCGTTAAAGTCAGTATAATAATAATAATAAT
>BOPP01000003.1:7644616-7663747 GCA_017312745.1 Gryllus bimaculatus | reverse complement strand
CTAAACTGACTGCTCCTCTTCGATTTAAGTGGAGTCCGTCGCGACCAAAGTCGGAATCTTGCACCCAGTAGATATTAGTCAGAAGTCAATTGAACAAAAAAGCACGGAAGAACACGTTCATTTATTTACAGAAAAGTAGTTGGTTCGTCTAAACGCACATAATGAACATTTATACCTTGCATCACTAGACGTAAATTGTGGACAGAGAAAGACACAGAACACTGCGGGTAAGGTAATTTGAAATAAAAAAAACGAGAAGTATATTTCACTGGCACAAGACGTAACAATTACCTGGAGTAGAATTAGCGTTCATAAAAGCTAATCCAAACAGTGCAATATAAAATCTAATTACTCAATGACGAAATAAGAACAGCCCCTAAACTGACCTTCAAAGTGTCCCAAAATTCCCAGTAGGAAACGTCAAGCAATCATTCTGATCAGCTTCTCGCTTCTCTTAAGGGATCACACATGCAACACACATGAGAGTTTTACCCGTTCGATAAACGATTACACGTTTTTACCCTCCAGAGCTAACACGAGCGTTTATATTACAACGTGAAGGGCAGAATTGCGGAACAGCCAATTTCTGATTTTCTTCGAAATATTTTGTTTGAAATAAGTCATTGGTACTCGTATCCTCAAGGTCGGAACGCCTAACCCTGTTCAGAGTTGGATTATCCTGCAATTACATAGCAGGAAGGAACGCAACATTGCCTAGACAAGCGCAGACCTTCGTCCAAACAAAGGCGGACATCGAACGGTTCTTGAGGAAGGGGGAGAGGGGGTCGTAGCAAGTACCAGGCGGACGACCGCCGAACTGAGAATACTCCGCGTAAACCCAGACGGGCCAAACGGGGAGTCTGCAAGCGCCTTCGGGATACGATTAAATACGTGACGCGCAAACGTGCACTCGCACTGTGCCCAAAGACCTCGAGCGCGTTTGGGCCCATTTACGAGTCGATGGAGGCGCTGAAAGGGGTGGGGGTGTTAGCGAGATTCGCCTCGAGGCCTTTGCCTCTGCTCGAGGAAGGTCTGGGTTGGGACCCGCAGAACGAGGAAATGAGGGCAAGGGGGAAGAAAATGAGACGGGCAAGGGACCTGCGTCTTCCCACAGAGAATATTTCAGACTCGAATGTCTGACGTTACGAAACCGCTACATTCCCAAATTTCAATTATCTTGGCGAAGAACCAAGTGTTAATTTATCTTATAAATCACACTCTGCGGCAGTTGTTTGCAGAAGTGAATGATTAGATATTCGTTATCTTGTGCTAAACAATCCTTGTGAGTTTTTGGGTTAATATTCGCTTACTTTCAATACTGCCCGAGTCTTTTCTAGATTAGGTAGAAGGCAAGATCATCATCGTTAAGGATGGGAGTGGGGGAGAATGCGGAAGCAAGGATCCTGTGCGAACTGTGGGTCTCGATTTATCGTAAAGTTGCGGCATCCACTTCGAATTTATTAAGAGGAAAACACGAAAAACGTAGAACAGCTGGCATTTAGAAATGCTGGCATTTAGAAATCTCAATCAGGCAAGCATCGGCCTATGACGAACATTCCCCACCAACGTGCTTCGAACTTGGATTCTCCTAGTAGATTAACTACGTACGCTAAAACGATAGTTTCGCAATACAAACACTACGATTCAAAGTCTAATAAGGATACATTAGGATCCTACACAAACGAAACGAAGAACGAAAAATATATTTTTTGATGACCAGGCAACACGCGCAAGCTATTGTCGTAAGGCAAGAACAAGTGTTCAGAGAGTACGTGTTGAAAGATTGGAACATATCTAAATTCAAAACAACCTTCCTACAGGAATGTTACTCCAGAGGAGCATCGCGCCAGGCGGGGCAACCTCTATGTTCCCAACTGATATCCTAGCATTTGAGGTAGTGAAATATGTGGAAACAAGGATGGTAAAGAAACGGAAGCAAAGGGAGACACAAATGAATTTAGAGAAGAACGTAAGCGTAGGTTTCCGCGGCCGGATCCAGTATCTCTTCGTCGGTCCGGAAAACGCCGCGCCCCATTTACAGACGCCAACGTTTCGGTCGACATGCTGCGACCTTCCGCCCCGCGAGTATTTTGCCCTGAGGAAGGGCGCCGCGTGACTGCCGAAACCTTGGCCTCTGCACCCACGACGCAGCGTCTCCTGGACAGCAAGGAAGGAAAGGCGGGCACGGTGACAAGAAAGGAAAAGGAAAATGGAACAGACGAAGCTCCATCTTGCAAGAGAAGAAAGGGGTGCGGGTGAGCGGAAGAGGCCTGAGGAGAGGACGGCAGACAGCCGGGCGGGGCCGCTGTTCGGAGCCAGGTCCGGGCGCCGCCCCGCGACCGAAGGAAGGAGTGACGTATCGGCAGACGCATCGCGGCGGTAGCGGCGATAAGACCGAGATATCGCTCGTCGCCGCGCAGCCCAATTAGGGGCTTATTAGTCGCGATTTAATGAGCGCAGCGGAGGCGTGGAGCGGGGCGGAGCGGGGCGTGGCGGGGAGGGGCGAAGGAGGCGGCCGACACACCGGCACCGGCGCGACCGCGTGCCCTCCGCATAATGAAGCGGCCGGCCGGATGCACCGCCCCCGCGCACTTCCGCCCGTCCAGCCCCGCCTCTCCCCTCCTCTCCCCGCTCCCAACTCGGCCCCTGGCGGCCGAAGCCCTCTCCGCACAAAGCGGACGATGGATTGCGGTCGCTTCCTGCACTGGGCACATTCTACCAGAGTTATTCCGTTGGCTTGCATCTATCCAACTAGCCGAATGCAGTAGAACTATCACAATTCAAACCCCAATACCTTTTTATCATTGATGTTTTGAATACCTGAATATATCGAGTTCATCAATATCTTGAATTCCTCATTAACTCGAGTTCACCAGCACAAAGGTTTTATCAGAATTTGTCAATATCTCGAAATTCTCAATATGCCTTGTTTTGTTCAACCCCTTCTTCTCAATACTCTTCTCTTTAATTTATCTCGAGTCGAATTTTGTGAACGAAGAATCTCGATAACTCGAGCTTTATAGATGATTTCTGGTCGCAAATATTTAAGGTGCTTTCTTCCTTCCTAGTGGATAACGAAATACAAGGCAGGAGTTCAGAAGCATTCAGTAGATTTCAGTGGTAAAGAGTTCATTAAAATATTTTTAATTTCGTCGTATCGTGTCGCCAAGTCAATATGTTTTATAAGAACGTGCAATGCAGTGTCCCTATTCGCTACAATGTAATGTGCAGATTCTGCATACCAAGTCGCGGTCAAAGGCTACAAGGAGATAAGAGAACGTTTTGCCACGGTGCCAAATTGAAATATGCACCGGGAGAGATGGCACAGGTCACTAATGTCACCGACACACAAACTGATGTCACTGCAGTCCCTCGAACCGGGAGGTTCTAGGTTCAAGTCCCGACGATGGCAGAATTTTCGAGACTAGTTTGTTAGCTAGGTCGAAGTCAGTCGCTTTCTTGAGGAGAATTCTAGCGGCCATTCTTCTCTGATCGATAGTTTTCCGTGGTTTCTCCGATCAACACCAGGCGAATGCCGGAGCAGCACCCTAGCAAACGGGCCACGGACCGCGCGCGATATCACCTCCCGCTTCCTTGTTCTGTCCTCACCCCCCCACACACACTTACACTAACACGCACTCCTCTACCACAAATGCCGGGAGACCCGTCAGGAGCTAAGAGCTTGTCCCGGCTAGGGCCGTTACCCGCTGATGTGAGATAACTGGTTGTGGAAAACCCCGCCAGCTGACGGTAGGTCGGCGCCGGATCTCGCCATACAGCGGGAAAGATCGCCGCCCCCTCCCAAGCAAAAATCATGCATTGCACTTGCGGGACTAATGAGCCTGGTAGTTAACGTGCTGGCATCACTAAGCAGTCAATAAATATCGAAAGATGCAATTTTTGAAGACCTGGCGTCGATTCGTTAGGCTTCAAATGCACTTCACGAGCATTACAATCGTTCGTTACTTTGTTTATAGATATTACTGCTTAAAACTAATAGTCTAATTTTTAAATATGATACGGTGAAAAGTGTCAATTTCCTGAGTGTCAATTTAAGTTAAAAAAACAATGAACTCTGAATTTGAGGTTTTTGTATTGTTAGGTAATACGAACATCAACTTATCAAAATGTTCCGTGAATGGAAATTCTTTCTTTTCCTTTTATATTCGAATTATGGAGATGACACTTTCATTTTCATATGACTGAAGGATAGGAAAACATATTAGAAAAAGGTACAATATGAAAGATTTTCCTTCGGTGGTTTCCTATAGACGCATGTTTAGGATTTGAGACTTAAAAATGTTCTAATCTCAGATTCGTTCTCATGACGAAAAGCAATAAAGCTCCTTTGCTTTTCAGAAAGGGGGAGGCAAGTTTTTTTTTCCCAAGGCGTGAAGTACAGGAAAAGGCCCCACCTATGTTGAGGACTATTGACTTCTTAAACTTTCGAAAGCCTAATACACTCACATCAGGCGAGGTAGACTAGTTTTAATCAAGATACCCAATTTAACTGAAACCTTTTTACCGAGAGTTTTCAGAGTGCACTTCGTAAGTGAGAAAGAAAAACTTCCATGCACTGCAGCCAGATTTCGTATCAAACTCTGATTGATGAAGTTCAACAAGATGGTGCTTATTTACTTCTAGACCACAAAGTAACTTTACGGCAATAAACACGCCAATACGTATGCTCCCCACACGACACATTTCATTTCATTGATGAGATTTTTAGTTCAATAAGAATTTAGAAAGTCCTTTCGTGATAAGATATATTTTGAATTCTTCAGTGGAGACAATAGATGCAATCGATAATACGATGTCTAAAACGAAGTGATGACAACCCTTCAAAGTAATTTAAGTCATACTTGTGTTCGTCTCGATATATCTATAATAAGATCGCAATTATCGGATCTATTTCAAAGAGATTAGACTAAAGTTTAGATCTGAATAATAGAAAGCGATCCTAGGAACGATTTAGTCAAGTTCATTCGACAAATTAATAAAGAGACTGTTAATAATGGGCTTAAAATTCATCTCTAAAAGATGATGAGAAATAACTTTAGACGCATTAAACAATTTAGAAAGACAGAACAACGATATTGACAGGAACAGATAAATGGAATAATATAGGAAAAAAGTGAAAAAAAACATATTAAAGCTTACACAGAAACTTACAAAATAAATTCATTTCTTGAAATTAAAACTACGACCTTCAGAGAGCGAGATAGAACATTCAATTTTGGGTAAAGAAGAACACTTCTTAAAATGCTCAGAAGTCCGTCAACAGTCGATCAAGAGTGAAGCAAAACAACCGACTGATTTAGGCTAATTTATTGTTACCTTGAAACGCAAAATTAGGCCAAAATACATTCCATAAATCTACCACTCTCCCAACATGATTTCAAAAGCAATAATTGATGTTTCCGTCGCACGTAAAAACGCGCCATTTACTTAACCTAATGGATAACAAGCTGCGTTCCCGTTCCCTCGCCTTGCGGCCGGCGCGCGTCGCGTCGGGCGGGGCGGGGCGTTGCGAAAGCGAGCCAGGAGACGGGGACCGAAATATTCGGGCGCCGGCGGAAAATCGTTAATCCGCTAACGCGTTTTCAACCAGACGCCTGCCCGCCGGCTTCTCCGGCCGTTTCCGACTGGTTATGCATATTCGGATGCGAGGCGCGGCGCGGCCAGACGCGCAAGCGGCAGCTCTTAATCGCGCGGCGCGGCGACTGAGATGAGAATGAGCTCCGCTCCCAGGCGTCGCATCGATCGCTTTAGCCCTCGGACGGCACATGCTCAACGAGTTAATTTTTTAAATATTTTATTTTTATTTTTAAGGCCGCATCAACATCAAGGTTATCTTAAGGCCGCATCAACATCTAGCCGCAACAACGACCACTTTTGCATTTAACGGTATGATAACTGTGGAGATGACATGATATGGTGATGAAAGGGGGTGAAAGGGCGAACCCGCGATTCATCGGTCTGAGATCGCTATGGCACTACTGCCTTAACTATCTCGAACATCCGGACCAGCGTTCCCTTCCCCCTTTCTATTCTTTCTTTGCACAAGGGTCCTGGTTGGATTCGCGGCAGGGGCAACAGATACTTTATCTTTTTCTGATGTTACATACGAAGAAATGCCAAGTTATACTCGTGCAAGGTACGGCAAGATTATTTATCTAGCTTACTCCTGCCTCTATATCTAAGCTACTTTTATTATGCCAGTAGCCAATGATAAAAGCAAATTATGGTTCCTTAATCTGCTGCTTCAGAAGTATATAAATTTCCATTATAGATGAAGCATTAAAAAAATAAAAGCATATTAGATTGACAGAACTATGAGATAAGGTTGGCTACCCTCATTATCATTTTTCAAGCTTTGGGCTTGGTTTTGCTTTTAGCAGCATAGTCTGCTCCCTCCCCCATCTTGTAGTATATTCTCAATACGCCTACCAAAGGACTTCCCAGAAGAGAAAGGCCTTTTTGTATGGTTCAGTCATGTGTGTTTTTCATCAATACCTATGTACTTCAATACTTTTTGCTAGCTTAGGTAGGCGCCGTTGAAAAGTTAAAAATTTGTATTCGTTCTACACAGTTTGATCATAAACAAAATTTTAAACTGTAGACTGATACTTTTCTTATCTCGGTACATGTTTACGAAATGCTGGTTGATTTGATTTCATGGCCCAAAACTCACTTGCTTATAAGACAATTGGAACAGATATTAATTCTAAAATTTTGATAGTTTGACCACCCCAACAAACTGTCGCATTTGCTAGTAATACCATTACTTAGAATAAAAAATAATAAGTATTGTAAAATACAAGCATTGTATTGCTTGTGACAGTCTCTGGAACAACGATTTTATAACTCTAATAAGTGAAATGAGAAGCAAGTTATTGACAAAGAAGAGTTTCATCTCCCATTGCCGCCTATCTGAATATGTCTGAACGTTCGAGGGCAGCTTAAGCTGGCGCGGATGCCAAGTAATTGAGAACCGCCACTGCGAGAAATTGGCATTTTTAAGGAGCTGAATATGGAGACGAACGTGGGAAATCAACGTATTTTTTTAGCAAATGCAATGGTGATTCTCTTATGTGACAAAAGCGAATGTTTACTTGTAAGCTACGGTCGTCATTAAAATACTTTTTTCAGGAAACATCAGCTCACTATGACTTGTTCAGTACGCATATCTAATTGCAGAAATGAGATTGGTGATTATTATAAATAGGAGAAACAAGCACAACAATGAGAGAAAGTTGAATTATTCTCATTATCTCTTACACTAAAATTACTGGAACATGAAAATAATTGCATAGGTGTGCAGTTTGAATACACCAGACACGGAACAAGCAGAACGTCAAATTTTCACGCACTGCATGGCATAATAAAAGCAACCACTGATGAATTCTTTTTCACACCAAGTCTTTTTCACTGAACGCAACAAGAAGTAAATTAGAGAGTGAAATTAACGGTGGGCCGTGGACTGTCAGGGGAAAACTGCACTTACATTGCTGTTCACTGTACGTGGGAACAGCCATCCATATTTATGCATACACGAAAACCACATAGACTTGAAAAAAACCGCTAACAATAATTCTTCATAACACACTTCATAACTTCTTCATAACACAGCTAAAACTCATACCGGTCAGAATATTCGAAGCCGACTGAAGGGAGATATATTATTTCGTTGTTTTTAACCCTAAGACAACTGATGCCCATTAACATATCTGATTATTTAACTCGTGGATATGAAATTTCGGCATATAATTGTCAATATCCTAACCCAATCCAAATGAAAATAATACATATACCAAATATATTCCATACATGTCCCAACAGCGCAGCGCAGTCCTTTGTTCTTTTGATCGCAGGTGCCATGGGGGCGGTATCTCGAATACGATGAGGAGCCTCAACGATTGACAATTGAGCGCGAGAGAAGGGCAGGGCGGGGGCGGCGCGTAAACAGCAGGAAGTAAACACGCGCGTGGCCCCGGGCGCGAGGCAGGAGTAGAGGAGAGGAGAGGGGCGGGCGCTATTTTCGGGGCAGCCGCCTGCGCTCGGCCCGCTAACGACGCACCGCCTCCTCTCCCTCCTCCGCTTCATGCTTCTCTCTCTTTCTCCTCCTCCACGCGAAGGACAAGGAGATGGAGAAAGCGATGGATCCGGAGATGGAAAAAGTGAAAAAGGCGGAAAAGCAGAAAATGGAGGAGATGGCGCAGAAGGCGCACTACATCTCCTCCATCTCTTTCTGCTCGTGCTTGCTCCTCTTCTAACTATTTTTGCTTTTTCATTTTCTACCCGACTGTGCGAAAGAAGAGATACGCTTGCCACCGTGAACTTTGTAACTTTTCCCTCATTCTCATAATTAGTTAACAAATGAACGGATTGTTTTATTACAGAACCAACTGAAACAGTTCAAAGTTCGAGCGGTATTGTTATACAGACTATATATTTAAAAAAATTGGATACAATTAATTCAATAAGTGTTGTTTAAGCAACGTATTCTTTTTGTGTAAGAAAATATGTAAAGCTTAATAATAGAGCTTATAAAAATAACGGAAAGATAAATTATTAGGAGTCCATTCAAAATCTGGGGTAAAGTAGTTGGGTTTATGTTTAGTATTCCGAAAATCTTTTATGGATTAGCATAAAATGAGGTTTTTTATTATGATGAATAAAATGACAACTTGCTTACTAATGCGAAAGACGTGATTCATACTTCCGTAGAAGCCACAAGAACACAATGTCATTATCTTCGTAACTGATGAAGATGATGGCAAGGCAAATATCTTTCCTCTTTTATTAATAATATAGAACCCAAAGACCTTAAGTAAAATTTCTCCCGGAAATTTTCCCTTTCATTTATCCTTTACAGTTTCACTAGGCCGTTATCTTATATTTATTTGCGCAATTTTTATCAATGGTATCATCCACTATGTCATTACAGTGACTTCAATCTATCAGGTAGCATATCTTAAACGTCTACGTGCGCTATGAACGCATGTTTCTCGTCATATCCCAACACAACATAAAACGTATCTTAAATGCAACAAGCCGTTTCATCTGCTCGATCTTTGTCTTTCTCGTAACACGACGAGGGTTTACCGGCCAATTACCACGCTCAGTGAGTAACAGGCATCAGAAGCGCGCTGTCCACGCGACCGTTTCTCCTCCGCGCCACACGAGCGCGTCGCGTGCTGAGCGCCATTACCAACCTCGTGGATCTCACACGCCCACTTCGCTTCATGAGCGCATGTTTAGATTTCATCCATCAATGAACGGTACGCTCGCCTAGCACAGACGTAATTTAATAGAACCCCAGATGATAATTTCTAGTTACTAGAAAGTATCGTTAAGGGGAAATTTCTATGATTCATAAATATTTTCTGTAGCGAAGTTATTAGAGAGGGAGTTCAACCACTGATTAGAAACAAATCGTTATTTGAGATCAGAATAAAAGTAGAGCTTGAAAACAAAGACACCGCGAGTAAAAGAAGTTGATAAACGAAATACTCTATATATCTTTGTAAATTAATTTCGTTAATTATTTCGATGGTTGTAGTTAAAGGGTGATGGAGATGCACGTTTCTCAGTGGCGAGATGTTGGTTTCAGTGTGTCTATAACTGCTTTTACGTTGTTGCGATCAACGTAGGAGCAACATTTTTAAACAGTGTTCAGACAGAGCAGTGAACTCGATCAATGATGATGTTGATTCGTCCTGTACGTGTGGCTGTCATGACGTTAGGATTCTCTATGGCTTCGTTATGGACTAGAAACACATTTCATTAGTAACATAGGATCTGTTTGCGACAGTAAGAGTATTTCGAAGCGTATTGTGAAACTGAAAACACTAATCTGCTTATGGCACTTAGTCTTCTCCAATCATAGAAAAGTATGTTTTTGGATGTATGGCCAACATATTTCCTGTGTAGAACGCACGCTATATCACAAACTGTTATACTTAATGCGCCGGCGCAATCGCATATTGTCTTTTGAGTACTTTCGCTACGCGTTTCATCCGTGAATAAATACACTGAACATCCCAAACGCTGCTATTTAATAACAATTTTACTGCACTAAATATTAAAGGGCAAGGTTAAAATAGGAAGTATTTTGTGGGCTATCTCAGGGTCGATTAATATATAATAAATTGATTAAGCAAAATTACGAATCATCTGTACTCTAAGTTGTACTGTTGAGGTTATGTTAGTTTAGAATATTTAAGGTGGGAGTAAAGATCTAACACTGCACATTGAACAACGAGACACAAAAATGTACGTAATTTCTCGATACGCCCTGAGGGTCTGTTGAAAAGACGTATTCAACCTCAAGGCAAAGAGTATCTGATACCACGAAACACGTCCATGGCTAACAGGAAGATGGAAGTATTCTACGAAACAGGATTGCAGACTAATCTGTGGAAGCTCAGGGAACAATCTTTAACTAAACACAGTGCATTAATGACCAATGATAATAACGAAATAGTATGTTTTTTTCAAATGTTCGGTAAATTATTCGGTACAGTGAAAGAGAAACCGATATTTGAAACAAACGGTAATGATGTTATATTGGTACATGTAGGGATCCTTGCCAACATTCCGCACTTTGTAAAACATTGCTTTAAAAGTGAAAATAACAACAAACTGGAATCCAACTACGAAAGGTTTAGCATTGAACAGTATGTATTGTATTGTTTAGGCATTGTTCTCAGATTGCTAAGAGAGTAATAAACAGAAGAACTTAAGACTCTTGCGATCGTAAGACCCAGGATATCAAATAGGCAAATTAATTTTACTTAGATATGAAGATTCAGCAATATGAGAGGTACTAGGAGAACTTCGAAGTGGGGCTACCTAGAAGACCTAAGCCTCGTAAAACTCCATATACGAGAAGGTCCGAATGATCTCATTTTATAGATTGAGGCATTTTGAAAATAGCCTAACTCGGAACTATATTTGTATTACTTTAGTAATAGAATTAACATGTCTACTCGTATCACAGTTAATACTCACTTATTGGCCAAATAGACTTTCTTAATAATTAGTTGAATAAATAATATTGATTGTTACCAAAACCTATTTGGCTTATTAGAGTCTATTTTAGGTACTGAGAGACTATTATTATATTTGTATATATTTTCGGTATTATATCGGCAATTGTAATAAATATGCTGGTATTTACCGTTGCCATGGGTGCTCGCGAGGCCTGCCTTCCGGAGAGCAGGCGCGCGGTCTGAGCGTGGCGGGCCGGGCTGGGCCGGGCCGGGGCTTCTGACGGCGCACCTATAAATACGTCGGGGCGCACGCCGCCGCCGCCGCCGCCGTCGCCTTCAGGGCCTACGGGACGGGAATCCCCGCCCCATCCCTCTCTCTTCGCACCCCCGCCGCACAGTGCTCCAGATCAGGGCCGAGAGCGTGCACACGCCACTTTATTGCTCTGGGTCTTCATAATTAGTGTCGGTCGGAACGTTTGAACAAAGGCCAGTGGTGGAGGGGATATGACACTGGCTCCCAAACCAAAGAGTATCGAGGCCATCAATCTAATTTGTGGGGAGTGGACATTTTCCTAAAATCCTCTGCGCCACTTTGTTTGTGATACGTACGAGACACGTGAATAAATGTACAGCAAAATAAATTTTCCGATAAATTTTCCGTACTCTCTTTACCCGGCATATTTTGCTCAGTCATCTCTGAGAGCTCATACGCTAGGTAATCGGGCACGTTACGCAGACATGTGCCTGGGACCGATCTGTCAGTTCACCCCTGGCGGAGTAGATTGGAAATAAGAGGTTGATAGATTGGGGTGCGTATGGTGGTGCTCAATGAAGAAAATGTAACAAAATGTACCAGGGGAATTAGCCAATCAACACAATTTTAGAACCAATGATATCAATATTTTGGTGAAATAGTTTTGACAAATGCATAGTGTGAATAGGGAGACTATAACTTAAGGTTCTAAATGAGGCGTTTTCTTTACAGTGGTATTTAAAGTAACCCTAATTACGCAGTTTTGATCGGATTTTTCTACTGGATGCACTGTACATTTGCATTACTGCATATATGCGCAAAATTGATCTTCCTGCATCCTCTAATTGGAATCTTATAATAGAATTCAGAGGGTAAAATAGAATGTCCATAAAACAACATACATCGGCTCTAACAGACACTTGGACAATCATTTATTAAACGGTAAATCTTTAAAATTTTCCTTCGAGTGTTTATTTTTAGAGTGTCGCCCAAGTATATGAGGTTTTATCGAATTATTGAGTGTCGAATAATAATGAATTATCGAATCAACAACTTAGTTAATTTTTAATGACAAATTCTACATGATTGTGGGACTGTCACTCAGAAAATCCTTCCAAGCAAATGAAAAAGTTCTAGAAGCGTATTTTATATGTTTCACTGTTTATGCATCCTGGCTTACTGTGGCCGCCGCACGCCGAGTGATCCGAAAACACAACCCTCTCACTCGTCTCTTGGCTTGCAACCCGCGGTCACAAACAACGCGCACGAATCGCGGTAGCAGCTGCGACGCACGACCGCCACGCGCGCGCTCTTCGCGCATTGGGACATGTGTGAGGGCCACAGTTAATCACAAACGAAGCGTGATGCGAACTCGTAGGGTCCCTCTAAAGTACAATTTCATTCTTTTGGTTGAGTGCTCTACAAATTCGTACTTTCGCTGCATGGTACAGAAGCAGATGTCAAATAGTGAGTAAAAACGGCCAGCCTCATCATCATAGTAATTCTTATAATAATAATAATAATAATAATAATAATAATAATAATAATAATAATAATAATAATAATAGACTCACGACATAGGGCCTGCTCTTCTGCGTATTCATATATATTTGCATTTATTGCTTGACCGCGGTTTATAGTTTTGCTTTTGACGGGTACTATGAAGTTAGTCTAAATCTAATTTAAAGTTATTTACACAATTTACACAGTTTATTTATGAATTATTTATTTCATTTTACTTGTCAACTTTATCACATAATTTTTTTATATTACGTTTTGCTCCCTTCATGTTGATTTTTGATTTTCCCTTGTCCTTGCTTGAGACTCACTCAAGATGGTAAAAAGGGTTTCCCGAAAGTTAACGTCGGGTATGTTACTATAAAAATTATAACTGTGATTGTTGTGAACGATAAAATTCCATTTCACATTACGGATTACCACAAGATATCTGCTACCAGCACAGAATTTATTTACACAAATACTCTACAGAGATCGTTATTTACAAATATGAGTTCTCTTTGATGAATGCTTGTCTTTAAGACTCAATACAGACGGCACTGCTCGTCTTAGAAACGGGTGCACCAATTCGCCGAACACAGGGATCGTTTCTTAAATGCAGGTATGGCACATATTTAAAGCAATTGGACCAGATCACGAGCACACCCGAAAGTTTCTTCACAGCCGAAATGGTTCTTTATTATCGAAACCTACGAGCTTCTGAGTACAGCGATCTACAACACCCAGGCTCGTCGCATCGGCAGGTGTCGTCGATTGCCTCGACAGCGCGCGCGAGGTGCGTCAATGTTTGCCCGAGCAATTAATCTCGGAGGAAGCGACCGCGGCAACTACAGCGCCGGCGTTTGCTCTCGCTGACGCCTCGACCCCTTCGCTCCGCCCCGCGCCGCCCCGCGCCGCCCCGCCCCGCCCACCTGTTGTGTTTGCCCCGCTGGGCTGCGGGAGCACGCACGCACACGCAGGCGCGCTCGCCGATTCAACATTTCAAGGAGGCGGCCCAACACACTTACGGTAACATACGCAATGGAATGGATGATGTTGGAGAAATGATGCGACGAGTGGTCGGGGAAACGGGAGAACCCCGAGGAAACTCGCTGAAAGCTCGGTTTATTCCACCGCAAATTCCACACGGGACGGCCAGGGATCGAACCCGGGCACCAGCCGTGGACGGCGAATGCGCCACCATTTACGCCACGAGCCGCATTTGTAGATTCGAGCACTGTATATGTATTTACACAGTAGCACAGCTCTGTCTTAAATGCCCTATGACGACGTGTTGGTCAGCGACTCTACCGATCCGCGCGGCGACAAAGAAACACTACGCCGCCTTTCTATTAGAAATGCAGCATCCTTCTGCTAACTCTTAACAACAAAGAAAGCAATTTTTTTTACTTATTATAATTTCTTTATGCTTACAACTACAAGAACGTGTGAGGGTGACGTTTTGAACAATATTTAAGGAAATAAATGATATACTTTTAATTAATGTTGTCCGTTAAAAGTGAATAGTGAAATTATGAAGAAAGAGAAGAACAAGTACTTCTTTTTATTTCATGAAAATAACTAGAAATGTGCGTAATCTAAGTCATAAATAAGGGAGTATAGAATGTAATAACATTTCTGTGGCACTTTCGAACAACTTTCCGGTTTCCCTTCCTAGGTCTTTCAGAAAAGTAAAAAAACAACAACATACATCAGGGTTCTTTTCCTTATTATTGAGATATTTCACTGCAGAACAGTATGACCCTTTCGTCACACGCTTTGTTATTAATGTCTAAACTGGAGAAGTATAGGAATTCAGTTGGTGTACATCAAATATGTCACAATACATGCCAAATGTAAGGTTAGATAATGGTTCTATGTAATTTTCCGTGTTATTTAATGAATTGCCCTTGAAATCCTAGGAATATAAAACCATGAGGTCACGAAACAACACGCACTATCTTTTAACTTTATAACCCACTCTTAATAAAAGCAATTTCATAAACACATCCATGTACTACAGTAGCAACTGTTCGTAGTTTTACTTTGTCTACAACAGGAACGCTAACTGCATGCAGACTCTAAGAGCCAAACAACGGGCTGAGCTGCGCTACCGTTTAATACGTATATTGTAGTTTTAGTTTAATTTACTTCAGCCGAGTCCGACGTTTCGTAGC
Source organism: Gryllus bimaculatus (assembly GCA_017312745.1). Lineage (NCBI taxonomy): Eukaryota > Metazoa > Arthropoda > Insecta > Orthoptera > Gryllidae > Gryllus > Gryllus bimaculatus. The sequence goes on along the minus strand of BOPP01000003.1, from coordinate 7,648,823 downwards.
TTTCTGAACTATTTGAATCCAGGTCCCATATCCTGTGTGGTGTCTCCGGGATGTTTCGATATATCCATGTCGATCTTGAAATGGAATAACTGGTTGCGTGGTGGGTATTTTCGAAATTCCGGAGTTTATTAAATTCCTTCTATTTCATCTCTACTTCATCATCACTTGAACCATATCATTGACATCATCATCTCCTTCACAGCTTCCAAGAAGTTCCGGGCAGACCCAATGCCGCCGCGATGAGATAATCTGGTTGTGGGACAGCGACCTAAAATGTTTCCCCGCCGTCTCCTCACACTATCACGCTACACGATAAGTAGATAACCAAGCACATTCCCATTAGCAGCCAGCCTGCCGCACCGCGAGCTTATGGGCGCTGCCCGCCGCTGGTGGCGCCCCCGGTGGAACACACGGCGCTCGATGGCGTCGTTCGGCCACGCGCCACCTGGCAGGCGAACAGCCGCGCTCTCAACCCACTCCCCCACAGCCCCCTGCGCAGGGGTAGCAACATTTTTCAAAATACCCGTGCACTAGTATCGATATTCTGACTTTGAGAAACAAAGACTGGGGGGATATTAAATGTGATTTTCGTAAAGGAAGCAGGAAATTATTTGAAAAATAGTAATGTAAAAGGTGTAAAATTTTAAAAGGAGCATGCTCAAGGAATCGGCAACTACCAATGATGAAAATGTAATGATAATTTATAATTCATTACAGTATTAAAAGTCGAATACCGGTATGCGAGATATCATATAAAATTTGTATAAGTTTTTAAGTACAGGTACGAAGGAAAAATAAGGAGAATAACATATAGACAGAGGAATGACTCCAAGTTCTCAGATTTGAAACTTGTTTCATGCAAGGGAGATTCATTGTGCAATGAAATCTATTAATGTTCATAATAGTAGTGTAACACGGAAGGGGTTTAATCAAAAACATCTCAAAATTGAGAGCTGGTCATTTTGTTCTTGTTACGTTGGATTGTATCGATAAGAATGGTGGGCTTCAATTTATAGATACAGAGGGAATATATAGGAATTTAGAAAAAGCAGCCATGTATGCTTTTGTCATCTCTAACTCTACTCCTCTACCTTGGGGATGGCGACCAAGGCACATACGAGTATATAAAAGCGAAACACAAGAGTCAAATTTTTGAATATTAAATTTTATTTCTTTAATATCAAAAACACTTAAAAACTGTTTTGGTGCTGCTTCTGTAGTTTTGGACAATATCATATATCTGAGATGGAGAATGCTCTCAGTTGTCCAGGCGACGTCGCGATGGAGCCTGTGATGTCATTGTTTGGACTAATCAGTCGAAGATTTCTAAAGTCAGACACTTTAGCCTGACACAGCTTATTTGAACTGCCTCAGACTTATTGCCTCTGACCGCAAACGCTTTCTACAGCATATAAGATGGAGAATTTGATAAATATTTTTCATAACAAAAGGGCAATTTTGAAGATTTCTTTAAAACGCGATATTTGATACAGAAATTTTGAACATTACACTATAGAGTAGGATTTACCATACAATTAGAAAATGAAGTTTCTCAGTTTGTTTTGTCGTCTAATTGTTTCCCATTCATTACATTTTCCGCCTACAAATTTCAAATTATGAGAAAATAAATATTTTACTACATAAGAATGTTTTTAAGTTAAGTCTTATCAACACATGTATGGCTCATATAGATAGTACTTATTAATTGACATTAAAAGTGAAATTCTCCAAACAAAATTTAAATCTGATGAACGGAAGGTACGATATTAAGGATTCCAGTTAGTACCCAGAAGGATCTCATAATAGGATTTTTTCAGTGTACGTCTACATTTAGGTCAACTTTCATACGTTTCACTGACGCAATTATACTTCTCATAAACAAAGAGAAATGAGAGTCATAAATACAACATGTTGCGTTTCCCACCATTATATATTCTTATATGGACGTTGTAATGGAATAAAGGCGAAAGTTATAATTTGCATACAAAAGAGATATGGCAAGCACGTTTTGACATGTTTCAAAAACCGGCACACAAACCTGTGAGGAGAACGAAGGGGATGAAGTTTGCGATGTGAAGATACCTTCCTCCAAAGTACTCTGAACGGTTATTTATATTAGTATAATATATTAACACAAGGAATTGATGTAATAGCAATAAATATTTATTTATGCAAATATATAAATTCATTATACAATTGCATTGTGAGCTTCTCTTTTTTTAAGCTCCTTTGCGATCTCCATATTGCAAAGTGGGGACTGGCATTTCCTTGGCAACTACAATGGAATGTCGAGAAAATACCATGTACGATACGCAAACGAATATTAAGCAAAAAATGTATTCGTATATATAAATAACCTCTAATGAAATAACAGAAAAATGAACAGCAACAATGCAGCTGAAAAACTGCAGGTAAAAGAATCGAGCAGGCACTAATTCAAATGTAGAAACACACCGACGCAAGGACATAGAGCTTAAAATTTAAGTTGATGATCTGCCACAACCATTTGCAGAGTTTCCTCGCAGTCCATGAGCCACGCTTTCGAGGTAGGGCGCAACTTCTCCAGTGATCTCTTTCACAGCCTTCTCGCGCCCCTGCGCTGCCTTGCAAGCCTTTCGGGGCCTTTCGACGCGCGTGGCCCTTGTGCAGCGCTGCCTGCGCTCGCTCCGGGCTGTAATGAGCGCCAGCGCTGCCGGTGACGCTGCGCCCGTCACCTGAATGAGGCGGGGGCGAAGGCAAGAGCGATGCCACCAAAGCCCACTCGTCACAAAACCGCGCTGCCGAGCGCACTGGGCGAAATGCCATTTTGCGCGGACGAAACATCAACGTTGTAGCGAGTTGAACGTGATTATCGACGTTGATTGCCGATTGATTTATAATACACTTGATTCGATTTAAGAAAATGTGTTGTTGCCTATCTAATGTTAAGATAAAACTAATTCAAAAACAGAATTGAACTCAACACAGACTCGCACGACAAGGTTCACAATTACCATCAAGTTAAATTAAAAAGGGCGCTTTCAACCAATTCCATACTCAATTTCAAATGTACTGAATATAGAAAAGGAAGTTCTCGGCCATACACATGGAGTAAGAGAGTATTTTGTTTTCGAGCGTGTCAATTATTTTGGCCATAACTCCAATGATTTTTGTACTAGTTAGAGTGGAGGAACGTGAGATCCGCTGCCAACATACACGTGGGCATAACAGTTTTCCATCTCAAGCTATCTCTTCCACCGAGGCTCGCGCCAGCTGGGATAAGCAATAAGCCCCGGACTGCTCTTCAAGTAAAAATGTCTTAGTACAAGAGAAGAGGAAGGAACAACGAAAATGAAAGGAATGTCACGCAAGTTCTGAGGACCGTTTGTTATCCAACATTCGCCAGGTATTAGAGAGTATTTGCAAGTGAATTTGAAAGACGTAACACGACAATTCTGGGGAGAATTCTACTGCGCAAGCGCCGGCATCCAATGTAGGAATGTCGATTGACGGGTCCCGTCATTCGCCCTGTTTTGTCGTCTACGACAAATGTGTTCCTAGCTAATAATTTACGGAGATGTCGCTGCCACCACGAATTCGCACTAATACAAATTAAACTGCTCGACTACGTTGTCAATAAATGAAATAATTTGTGTAGTTCTACAACACTTAATTTGATCCTATGCGTGCTATCGCGCTCGAAGTGTGTTTAAATACACCTCTATATCGAAGCCCCCAAATAGCTAATGCTGCTAATCAACTGCTCGCTCTTTTTGCACAAGGACCTGGGTTAGATTTTTGCCAGTGACGAGAAAATCAGTGGCTTCCGTGTTGCAATAGATTGTCGCGGTCTATGGCTGCGGCAATAGACAAGCTGTTGATTGTTTAGACGGTGCTGGGTCATGGCATTTGTGCTGGGAAATGTGTTACTCATATGACCAATTGGTTCTTGGGCAAGTTCTGTCTGTCTGAGTGAGGAAGGCAACGGTCTTCCGGCTGTTGACATACAATATTTAAGCTTCACAATATTTTATTTTAGGCATCTAAAGTAAAAACCAGCGAAAACTGATTGTGTAATTTCATAAATGGGCAATTTAAATTGAGACGAAAACATACATTTAATTTAATTACAAATTGTTTTATAAAAAGATGAGTGTGCAGTATTAAAACAAACCCAAATAGAAATGTAAATACCAAACAAACTACAAGTTTTTTTTCTTTCACAAAC
>BOPP01000003.1:7627846-7638582 GCA_017312745.1 Gryllus bimaculatus | reverse complement strand
GTAGTTACCAAAGGCTACAATTCCATGATTTACACAGTTTAATGACGGAATATTATGGCCCTGAAACAGAATACTCACGAAAACATTTAAAATCGTGTTTCGATTGTTGACTCCAATGTTACGATTAGAGCATGATTGAATACCTATCTTGTACTGGAATCTCATTAATACTCAGGATCTGTGACACGTCAAGCAGACTGTTTATGCAAACCGTGCAACAATTTAATAGGTTGTTAAAAGATGGACAATGTTGTATGAATCAGAACCATGCAGACAAATTTTTAAAACTCGTCGCTTCACCTCCCTTACCCAAGACACTACAAAAGCACACCTGTGATTCTCAAGTGAGATTTTCGATTTCACCATCAGAAAACTTCGCGTGTTCTCAGATCAAAATTCAATTTTGAAGCCAATGTGATATTGAAAACCTATATTTTTCACCAGCAAGAACACATTGTAAAACTCTGAACAAATTTATTATTTGAAAATTTCCTTTCAATAAAACTCCCACAATTTGAAATGCAACGAATTCTTTTTTCAATTATAGATAATGAGATTTATCATATGGGAGAGTATCACGAGATTTTTGTCCATGGGTGGGGTTTGATAAAGTCCAGAAGCATTGCATTAATGGTCAATCAACACCAGCAATGCAGAGTGTTGAAATGAACGTCGACACTACTGAGGAAAAAAATCAAGGATAATATTATTCGAATGCGGTATTTATATTTTTCGAAGAACATATTCTTCCTCAATTATGGGCGTGTTTTCAACGTGGATGACAAACGTCGTCTCGCTGCCAAAACCTTGGCACTAAGGATTAGAGATATCTACGTAAAAAGTCTCAGGAGAGGCAGATCACGAACAGTCTTTTCAGGCTTCACTTCCTAAGAGAAACGTCTGCGTGCGCAATGCAACGAAACTCAAGTGAGCGATCTCCTTATGGACGAACAGAATATCTCTTCAACCGCTGAGATCGACTTTTCTTTCTCGCCAAAAGAGTTTCAATCCGCTGTGATTATCGCTTTGAAGGTACTAAGTAGTTGTTTTAATTATTAACATCACTAGGTCAATGTTGAGCATGCAAGCAAGCACATTCCTAACTGATTAGCCAGTACATCAATAAATATTTTTCGGTTTTCTTCTTATCGTCTTATAAGAAGCAGTTATAAGCTTTAGAAGTATATTTTCTTTGATAGAAGGAATATGCCATCTTTCAGGAAAATTCATTTGTTATGATTGTTTTTAAGAAATAGAAACTCTTAAAAAATGTAACGTCCGCCGGCCGTTAAAAGTGGATTTATTTTTCACTTACGTCGTACTTTCGGTCCTCTGGGACTCGTTGGTTAGCGTGCTTGCTTTCCACGTCGCAACCCCAGGTTCGATTCCCGGTCGGGGCGTGACGATGAGAAAGCTCACTTCTCAGATTGAGAAGACAGCGTAGGGATGGCTATGTGCTAACCACATATATCCCTCAACCCATGGCCGCAAGGCTGGGACGCTGGTAGGCCTTAGCTCAAAAAGAGCTGTTGTGCCAAAGTTTATGTATACAAACATGTTTAAAGTAATTGACTACCACCACTGCCGTAAAATATCATGCTTTGGTGCTAATATGTACCTCTTAGATTTTGACGCGCTAGGCCGCCGGTTATAAAGGCAAGGGTTGCGCGAAGTGGCAGCGCGCATCGGGAACAGATCGGGCCGCGGCATCGCCACGTGGTGCCCGGCGCGGGGTTCGCCCGTGGGCGCGCTTTACGAGCGGATATTAAAACCAAAGGTCGAGGGAAACTTTAATTACGAATCTCGAGAGCGCCCTCCCGGTCTCCGCCTGCGGTCGCGCTCTTTCCCACCGGCCCCTCTGCGCCCACTCCTTTGCATCACCCGCCCCCGGCCGGCAAGGCGACGGGAGGTCGTGGGCAAAACGTCCTCGCTGGCGGGGGTTCGTGGCAGAAATATGGCAGGAATGTCTCTCGGGCTGCTAATTTTCCGCTCTTATTGCAGTTTCCCCCCTAAATGAGATCCCTCAGGCTACTGAAACGGCCATGTTGGGAAGTAATGAACAATATGCATCTTTCCTTGCTCTTTTCTCAGAAGCCATAACAAATCCTTTTTCTAGAGCTCATTATCTTACGGATTCGCATTTTCGTTGCAATAAAAATATGCATTTCTAGAAGAAACGTATTTTAAGAGAGGTAGATAACAATAAGTTCAGTTCAGGCAGTATTCCATCTAACAACATGAAATATTAAAAGTAGTTGTAGTAGAGTTAATAATTATGTACAGAAAGTTAGTCTCGCGATGATTAAAAATTAAATAATTTTCTTATATTTTGAAATCACTAAATTGTTTGAAAATCTTCTTTCTCAACTCACTTTTGGGAGACTCAGTGAGGAAATTGTTCATTCCGGATGACTTACCTAAAACAGAAGACACAAAAGTAATCAATTCAATTTTTTTCGTAAACATATCATCACAATTAATAAAATTAGACTTCGTGCCACACCACATATTTAAAAATAGTACACGATTTTTGTAGCCAAACAATATCTTCAAATGTACTTGAGATATTTAATACTAATTGTTCTTCTTAATTGATTGACTTTATGTGTATTATATGAGGGTGTATTTTTTGTTCTAAAATAATCAAAGATTTAAAAAAAAAAGTTAAAATTTTTTTAACACCATAATTTGTCTTTGAGCAAATAATTTTATATGTTACTTATTGTGCCACTTCAGTTTAATTTCAAAAGACCATGAAATACTATCTACGTTTCTTTTTATTGAAAGCAATAACGTTGCGAACAGCGACTTCTGAATATTTGAAAAAACTAACTTCTCGAAACGTCTGAGCGATAAATTCTGTTGTTCAACATTTTAAGTGTTAATAAAATATTTTTTATTTAACAATTTCAACACTTTAAAATGTTTGATTGTCTGAAAAACAAGAAGGCTACCCTAAAATATTAGGCTCAATACTAATTTAAGATTGCGTTCAGTAAACATAACATATTCAGTGGTTGACGAATATGTACTTTCAGAACTGCCAGGACTTACCCAATACGAACGATGTGTGTTGACACTGTAAGGCAAGCATATATCTGCAGCATTTTCTCAAGTGCTATGCTACCCTCTATCTGGTTGTAAAGGCGCACAGGATTCTGAAGGGAGAGGGTGCAGGGGCGTGCGGCCGCCCGCCGGGCAGCGGCGCTCGGGGGGTGGCCGCGCAGCGCCCCTAACACAACTCGAGACCCGAGGAGGAGGGGAAACGGTCTGGGGACGAGAAAAAGGAGTAAACAGAGACATGAGTGAGGAGAGGATGAGGGTAGATAAGAATAAAAGGAGGACAAGTAATTGGAGATGATGGGAAAGGAGAGAGACGGGGGAGAAAGAGAAAAGCCAACCGATAGATTGATTAGTGATTTCGGATGTGTCAGCTACTGAGGTCATGTCCCATAAGTGTAGAGCATTTTTATTGTGGGAGGAGGATCTTCCCCCGCTGGATGACGAGATCCGACCGTGTCAGCTCGCGGGGAATTTCCTTACGGTAAAGGAAGGAAATATTGTGCGCGGTCCGTGGCTCGTTTGCAATGGTACTGCTCCAGCATACGTGTCATCACGAAAAACGAATCTCGAAAAACTACCGATTAGATCTACAATTCTCCTCCCGACAGCGGCGGAACTCGACTCTGCTACATAGCCACAAACGAAAATCCTGCAACCGCCGGAACTCGAACCCTAGGACCTCCCTGTCAGAAAAACTGCTTTAACATCAGTTGATGCCCTGAGCCACCCTTGCCGCTAGGAACGAAGTGGACGATGTTGGGAAGAGAAGAGAAAGAGAAGATGAGAAGAAAAAAGGGAAAGAAAAGGGAGAAGAGATGATATGCGAAGTGGAAAGAAAGGGAGAGAAAAGAGAGAAGAAACAGGAAGAGAAGACGGAGAAGAAATAGACCCGAAAAGGGGCAAATGACTCAAAATTAGAGAGTTCCAGCAACACTATCAGAAGAATTCAATACAAATATCAAGACGCACAGTATCTGCTTATTGGGATTAGATTTCAACCACAGAGACAAGAACTTCAATATTTACGTCCCCCAATTTCATTTCCTAAAACGGATATTCCTCAGATTTGTTATTACCGCCACGGAGAGAGACGCGCTGGCGTGTTTTGTTTCCCAACCTCATTTCAGGGTGTGTTGTTGAAGGAATCCAAGCGGCTTAACGGAAATAGCGCCCTCAGAAAAAACAGTGGCATCCGTGGCGAAAAAGCTGAAAGCCGACACGACGTTTCTCATGCAGGGAGAGACAATGTGTTCCCTCGTCTGAGCGACTGAGTTTATCTTCGGAGGTGCATAGTCATCCTGCATTTTGTACGTACCATGTTTCCCCTAAAAGTTTAAGCATTTATTGTGTGATACGCTCTCTCAAATACTCATTTGTCCATTTTATTGGTGAATAACAAAATTTTAAACCTTTGAGCGAATACTTTTTAATGTTTAACGAAAGATTTTGAACTTAAGAAATCGATGCTGGTTCATTTTATTTCAGAACCTTTTTAAGCTACGTACATCTTGGACACAATTTTAAAATTATATGAGGGCTAAACAATGTTAAAACACGTTGAATAAACAATCGAGTAGCAATGAAGATTAATTCTAAACATAATCACGAATTGAAGTGAATGAAACATTACAGTTTTATTGTGAGACCATATAATAAAACCGAATCAATTACTGTGGTCCATGTTGCAAGATGGCCAAGAAACGTGATTTCTAGAATCAAGTGAGATTCATTCTAATTAATTTCAAACAGTTTGACGAGGTACTTGTTTATTATAAAATAACCGCAAAGACTTTTAGTCATAGTCAAGAGAGATTATTCATATATTATTACATAAAAATTGATTCATTAAGCTTCATTAATATATTATTACGAATTAACGAGGCCTAATAAAGTAAGAATACATCCTGTTACTTTTCATGTTTTGTTATAAGAATTAAATGATACAAAACAAAATGATAGGAATAGAATCAACTCCCAAACCGTTAATCACGCCAACCCATCCGACACAAATAGTTTGCCAAGAAGCAATCGAAGGCCGAGTGGTGGAAGGGCGGGAGGTCCCGAAGGGCTCCTTTCACGATGAGCAATAGGGCGTGGTCGGGAGCGGCGCAAGGGCGCGGGCGAGGGGCCGGAGCCGCCGGGCACGTCAGAAGCGAACCTCTCCTCGCAGCGCCGCCGCTCCCTGCAGGTGATTCATAGCGAGGACGCGTGTTGGGTGCGTTGTTTCACGGCGCGCCGCAGGATAAGCAATGAGACAGAATGGAGGAAGGCCGGGATTTGGCGAAGCAACGCAAATGAGAACGGTGTGATTGATTGTTAATCTCACTAACTACAGTATTACAGTATTTGCGAAAAAAATATACACCACCGGCATACTATCAACTCTTAGTTTAATGCGGTGCCCAAACATTGTCAGTGTTATAAATTGAAGTGGCTGCGGCAACATAGTACTATTCTACATGTCTATTATTATTGTCAGCTAGAGGAATAACAAAGTTTTAGTACAATGAGACGTGTCTTATTTTCTATACACACTTTTGGCTGCTTTCCACATAATCTAGGAACACCTTTATACAGCATTTCGATCATAATATTGTTTTTTTTTAGGAAATATTCTAAGACTTTTGGTTTGGATTAATAAAATGAGGGTTACCATTATCTTCTTCCAATTCTTCTTCAATCAACACAACGCACTTAATATTCAGATTTTAATTCAAATTTACTTTTATATCCACATTTGAACATGATATAATTGTGACGCAATTCGCCAAAGAACTTTCTTCTCTGCAATTACGCGTTGTTTGGAGAATGAATACCCTGTAAGGTTCTACATTTGCTTTCCAGGACCTCTTCAGGGGTTTCCCTAGTAGACTTTCGGAATTACCTTTTACTGTTTCTATTAGACTTAAAAACTTACTTTACAAATCTTCTTACCGGAATATACAGCGATTCAAAAATAACTTTTACGAGACGCTGACTTTAGAGTGATTCACCAGCTATTAGTTTCCAAAGCCAGATTGATCATTAATCCATCACCAAATCGTCTAGTGTCCGTCAAAGAAAGTAATGAAGAGTGGACATGCTCAGCGAGAAATCCGCGCCGCCGGGATTGGAAGCAGAGGGAATACTACGAATGTATCATGATAGACTACCTAAACAAGCAATAAATTTCGTATTAGTCGGCAGAAGAAGAGTCCAAAGACCAGGGACAAGATGATTACACGGCTTGGTGACTTGGACATCGAAGGTGGATCAGGCCTAATCGTTGCTGAAGAAGAAGAAGAAGAAGAAGAAGAAGACGAAGAAGAAGCAAAGGGAGAAGGCAGCGCACGCGGCCTCATAGTTTCATTTCCTTCTCAAGAGTTATATCGTCAGCATAAAATAAAAGCTCCTAACTCAGACCACACAAACCTTTCAGGAAGGAAACTTTGCCACTTAACAACGTTAAGTGTCTTCTTTTTTCTCTCGAACGCATTTCGTCACTATTTCCCTATTGGATGACTAATAAACCGAAATATGAAATGATCTACTTAACCGTGCAGTTAAAATATTTTAAAGCATTTTTACATACCAGGTTTCCCTTACAAGCAGATACTATGCTCATACATTCGCCCACTTGGTCACCTGAACTTCATTGACTTTCGATCTCCGCCTACAACCTCACTAATTCCCCCCCCCTTTTACTCACCGTCTCTCCAGCAGTCATTCTCGTTTCATAGATTATTCTCAGGTCTTTGTGAAAGGAGCATTAAAAAAAGAACGAGCCGGAGGCCTAGGAACAAAGACCAGGACCTCTATATCAGACGTATTGGCCCTGGCTGTTGAGGCGCTTGTCCCACTGCGACAAAAGGCGGTGAGTGACTGTCTCATAACATTCACAGTGCTGCGTTGTGAAGATGTTCCATACATACTGCTTAACGTTGTCGTCCAAGGTGAATTGTTTGCCCCTCAGAGCCAAAATGCACCAAAAATTGCGAAATCGCAAGGAGAAATGTATGGAGGGTGTCCGATAATCCCAAAATTTCAATTTTTTTTATTATTTTGCGGAGTTGTTCAATTATTGCTTTTGTTGCCACATGTCTCTCTTTTGAAATCCAGGACTCGACTATAAACTAATTCAAATTCCATCATCTCGTTTCTCCTCGGAGAAAATACTTCCCAACATCACACACTACTGATATATGATAGAAAATGCGAACTAAAAGTCATAAATACCTTTTATTCCAGTCACGAAATGTCCAAGATATCTAACCGTAAAAATAAACATTCGGTATGTGTATTTATTTCAATTATTATCTCCTTTTGTTCGCAACTCTTCCTCTCTCTCTCTCTCTCTCTCTCTCTCTCACACACACACACACATACACCATACGTCAGCACATTCCCCCATTTATTCCACTAACTCTCGTCTTCCAACCAATGTTCCAGGCTGTCGTTGTTCGCGCTCTTCTCTCGCCGTTCGTTTCCCCGCTCAATCCGCGCGAGCGCGTGGCAGCCGCTGAATTATTGGCGCGCGCGCGCGCGACGGCCTCCGACAGCGCTTCTCGGAAGCCCCGCGAGGCGCTGAGGGCCCGACATACCAGGAGGCCGGGAAGTTAATAAAAAAACAATGTACACCGTTTAATACGGCATTTCTTCATTCGAAGAAAACCGCTCGCTCTAAAAATTCGGGTTCATACCAAACATATATGTGTAATTCGAATTTTCAAATTTTTTAGAATTCTACTGTTCGAAAATAGAATTTTAAAAAGCTTCAAACTAGAATTTTATAGGGCCTAAAACTGGAATTCTCAAAAAAATAAATCTTGCATTCTAAGTAGATCCAGATTTGGATTTTAAAACGTCTGAAACATGAATTCTAGAAAATGTAAAACCTGAAAAAATACAAATAAACGGATAATATATAACCTGAATTAAAATACCTAAACATGCAATTTTCTGGTGAAGAGATAGGTCAACGGCGGTTCAAAACACATCATAGACAATACTGCATGTTAGATATTTTGTTACTGGAATATTAGTGTTTAAAGAAATTATAACGTTAAGCTTGTTTGCTGTTACGATGTCCAAGAGAACGAATCTCCACGAGACACTTTTTCAGGAAGGGAAAACATTTACTTACAGTTAGCTGTGTAGTTTAAGATAGGAATCATCTTGTTTCGGGTTCCGTTTATCAAAGGAGAAACGCAATTTTTGTATACAATATTTGGCAACGTGATGGAGACATTTCTTAAGAATGTATTGATACATAAAACAAAACTAACGGGAAAATGATACGTCACATTTTAGTGAAGCCCTTCAATTACCCACGTAATAAAATACTGAAATACTTACAAAAGTTAACTGAAGGGTAACAAATACTAATTTTAAATATATATCAACACACATGTAAATAGATAGTTATTAAACCTTAGCAAAATATACAGAAGAGAGTATAGGGCGAAATAATTGCAATTGGTCAGATTAGAAGGACGCGAAGCTAACTTTCAAAAATCAGAATCTACCATCGACGCAGATAAGAGTAAAACCTTCCTTTCTCTGTCATATTTTTGCAATATTTTTATTCCACGTACAGAGAACGAGCAAACATCGACAAGGGAATTTTTGTTGTATTTTAATCAACTGAGAAAAGAAAAACTACATAAATCCCGTTCTGGAAATCGAGAATCAGTGAAATATGTTCTACAAAGAACACGAAATTAGGATCAATTCAATTATATCTTATTGTAAGTGGCGAGGTCCAGGCCATCAGGGATCTGACCACACAGAACGCAGGTTTTATTCCCGCGACCTGTCCCCGCTGCATGGAGAAATCCGGCGCCAACCTGCACGTCGGCTAGCTGCGCCAAACCAGGTATCTCCCAACAACGGTAAACGCTGTAAGCTTCAGACTGGTCGCCAATCGTGGGAACTAGTGTAGAGCATATAAGTGTGTGTCTACTTAAGGGGAGAAGATAGGACAAGGAACGGGAATCGCAAGGTTCGCATGCCGTCCGTGGCCCGTTTGTTAGGGTACTTTTCCGGCATTCACCTAGTGTTCATCGACTTCGGAAGAACCGATCAGAGCAGCCGGTCTCTAGAATTCTCTTCCAGACAGCGGGTTAATTTGACCAACCTATCTAGCCAGTGTCGAAAATTCTGCCAGCGTCGGTACTGGAACCCTAGGACCTCCCGGTGAGAGGCTTTACAATGACATCAATTGAAGCTATGTGCCATCTCAGTCGATGGGAAGGAAAAGGAGAAATAGGTCATGTGCGACAGTAAGACCTCACACGGAATCGTTTGAGTAAAACCACGCTTTGCATGCGCAAATGTCCGTGAAGGCGCTAGTGAATAGAACGATGACAGCATTCAACAAAGTCGCACTATGTGCTTCACATGTTTGCACAGCAAGTTTTGCGTTTGTTTTCAAGGCACACGTCTGTAAAAAACACACTCAAGCACAAGTGTCAAAACAAGGCATTAACGCGTCACGCTCGGAGAGGAACGGTAAACAGGACAACTTTCAATGCCATTCAGATCTTCACATTCAGTGAATGCTGTTGTACATGTCCAATGTATCCGACACAGAATGTATCCATTCACACTACTTTTTTCTTTAAGTTTCGCCTAAAATCAGCGAAACGATGCTTCGAAAATTGTGTCATTAAACATCCATATTTGCATATTGGATTTCACATTGTATGATGAAAATTACAATTTGGTCAAACACTTTTTACAAGACACCATATGCAAAACGATCTATTCTCGAAAGCTAAGATATAATTACACTTCTTTATAGAAATAATGAGTTTTCTGATAATATCCAATCTTCTTTTCAGGTAATTTATTTCAGAGAGTCAATAAACAGAAATCAGTGATAAATGCTGACGTACGTTAGTCCAGTTCTTGGGCCATAAACTAGTGATTATATTTTCTATAGTCACATTTCTGTAATGAACTAAGATAAATGAATTCAGAACATTTTCTCTATTTGTTTACACTGAGATTCCGTTGGAAAGCACTCGAAAGAAATACAGCTTTCAATTTAAAATACAATATAATAGAATCTATTACACCTTCGAGAGTGTAGGAAAATACATCACCGAACAACAGAAATGTTAAATAAAATTAACTGACTAAAAAGAGAAACGGTGGATTTTCAAAGAGTCAGCACGTCCTCGAATGCCCGTCTCGTGTGTTTATGTGCTCGTGTGTCCGTCCGAGACTTACAGTTTGTGCTTTGCCAATCCCTCATTTGATGCAAGTGGCATGTCCTTCCAAACGTCTTTTCTGTCTTTTAGCCCCCTTTTCTGTCCGATTCTTCTTGAATAGCTAAGATAATGCTCACAATAATGTGCTTTTAGTGTTTAAGCACCTAAAATGGGTGTTTTGGGAGGTTTCAAAGAACCTACAGCTGTTAAAACGTGAATTACTAAGAGTATATAGCATGTACAGAATAAAATGAATCATTACGATTATATTCTTCAGATTGACGATAATTAAACCTTATTTTGTAGTGAATCCTTTTTTAGAAAAATATTTCTAACCGTACTTTTTGAAATGCGAAATAGCCTGAGAAAGGACAAACCATTAAAATGTATTTTATATTTAAAAAAGTCTTCCTTTTGATCTTGCTTATCACAAATATTATTTTTAACCAGAAATTTGCGTCAAAAGCGTCCCGCGACGCT
>BOPP01000003.1:7583043-7623721 GCA_017312745.1 Gryllus bimaculatus | reverse complement strand
CCTCTCCTCCTCCTCCCTCCTCCTCCTCCCTCCCTCTCCTCTCCTCCTCTCTCCTCCGCTCCTCCTCCTCCTCTCCTCCTCCCTCCTCCTCTCCTCTCCCTCCTCCTCTCCTCTCCTCTCCCTCCTCATCTCCCTCCCTCCTCCCTCTCCTCCTCCTCCTCCTTCCCTCTCCCCTCTCCCTCTCCTCCTCCTACTCCTCTCCCTCCTCCTCCTCCTCCTTCACTACAAGGGAGGAGGGAGGAGGGAGGAGGGAGGAGCCGGAGGAAAGCGAAGGAAAATCGCGTCACCTTTCCGGCGACCTCACGCCTCCTCTGCCAGACAACGCTCGCAGCTGCAGCGCGTGAATCCCTGCCGTGCAGAGAATTGGAATAGCGTGAACGCAAGGAGTAAAGCCGTCCAGTTTTCTCGACAACGAGCAATTTTGAGGTGAAAACAATAGCACCCACTTTGTCAAGTAACAGTAACAGTCTATATGATTTTTGTGCGAAAAGTTTAAAGACATGCAGAACTGAGCCGTTGGGGAGATTACGGAACGAAACGTATTGAACGGTCGAATTGTATAAACAAACTTCTTTAAGAAACTTCTATACGTCACACGAAGATATAACGGTGAAGGTAAATTTGTGTCGACTATACGTATTCCTTAAAGAAGTGGTCCTTCTGTGGCAGTTAAGCAGATAATAATACAAATACCAAAATTAAAACAAACAATTCACTAAAAAAAACACGAAATACAAGTTTTTGCTATTCAAGCAAAAGATCAATAATGACATAAAAATACTCACTGTTTTCTCTCCAGGACAGGACAAAGATTTTTTTTAACATTAGTCTCTTGATTGGTTCGTTGTTCGAAGTGATTAGGCGTCTGTAACATGAACATTTTTCGCCGCAAGATTGCTAAACATCTCGTGTTGTGTATGTTTGTTTTACCAAAGCATTAACGGGATAAAACTTGCTTCAGGTGACTTAAATCTGTCGTGAGCTCAGACGTATTTGTTGATCGAGTAGTTGAATGAAAATACATTTCCTACTAATGAGGCCTATACTCCTAAAAAATAAAGTACTTGAGGCAAAAAATTGAACACATATTCATATTAATGAACTTAATGATTGAGAATAATATACAAAATATTACCGAAATCAATTAGAAGAGACATAATAACGTGGCAGAAAAAGTCCAAACAAAGTTCTCGGCAGACCAAAGTACACTCGGGGAGAACTCGTCGCAACCTCAAAACGATTGGCGAGGATACGGAAGATATAACCCCTTCCTTCAGTCACAGAACAGTTTTCTTTCCTCTAGAGGGAGAAAGGGAAGAAGTCAGGAAACGGCTAGTACGGAAACAAGCACGGCGGTGATAAAAATTGATCCATACAAAGATTACTTTTTGTATTTTTCCTCTGAGATTTGTTCGCGTACGCCTTACGAATAAAAATGGGACTAGAGAGAGAGAGAGAACAGACCTTTAAACGTTTCTGAACGATCACTAGAGGCAAAAATACACACGTTTATGGAAGATTCGCGGGACTAACTTGTGTTAAAAAATACAAGGCAGCACCACAGAAACAAAAGAGCTCAACTGTCGTTTCATTTTACGATTACTTGAATGGTCCTTTACTGCAAAGCACATATGAACAGCCAGATTTATGTTTGTGGGAACTATAGAATATAATCGTTTCAAATCTCTGCCACGTTTCGAAATTGGTTTAAAACCGTTATTTGTGAAAAGAAAAAAATATTCCACTTTCATTGTACATCACTTCCCCTTATCTACTTGACATTGGAAGCAAAATAACGCCTTAGATTGCTCGAGGGATAAACTGTCAGTGCCTCTGACCGGAAAGTCCTGGGATTCGAGTCCTGACTGTGCCAGGGTTTTCGACACTACATTCTTAGCTAGACAGTATTTTTTGACAAACAGCTAAAGCATGAACATAAATAAAACACGTGAGGATGGAGCACATTTAAGTAAAAATACTTTATTAGTAGCAGTTGTGACGGGAGGGACGTGAGTGAAGATACATAATGTTTGGATTTTTATGTAAAATGAGTGGAAAACATGCGTTGGTTGGACTGAAGGTTTAAATTAATCGCGGGGGCCATGGTCGAAGAGCCTCGCCGTTGACTTGGAAATGCGTGGGCAAAACAACCGATGTTGACGATTGTGTTTATTAAATACTTTTCTGGTATAGCGTTCATAGCCTTTTTACAGAATTGTTTGGTTGTGAAACATATGTACATAATAATATACGTACATATATGTACATAATAATATACAGTAGAAAAAAAGATGGAGAGTGACCCCACTGGGTTCCTTTACTTGGCGAATTCTTCGCTAATATAATTTAACCCAACTCCCTTCACACGTACAGGTTCTTGAATCGCCACCCATTGTACGTACATCGCAATCCGCACGTTTACTCTCGCGCATGGGGGCGATGAGGCCAGTGATTGCGGAGGGGCGCGGTGACTGGCCGAGGCTGCGGCTGCAGCGCGCGACAAGGGCAAACAAGAACGGGGGAGCGGGCGGGCATCGTGGAGGGAGGCAGGACTTCACGCGACGGCGCGTGGCAAACACAGCGCCCAGGGCCGGTCGGAGGGGCTCGGCGCAAGGCCGGCGCGGCCAGGAGCCTCCGAAGGGCCGGGGCACGTGCAGGATCAGCAGACGCCCACGCCGCCGACACGCCCCCCTGCTTCGAATCGGGGGTCGTTCCGTACCTTACCGCTAGCCTCTGACCTCTCGTTCTGGGGCTCAAATCACGGTGATTTCGCGAGAAAATCGGGGTGTTGTAGTATGCGCGACAGAAGTTTCCTCCCAAGCTGTGAGAAAAGTTCGTTTCAATAAGTGTCACATACAAAGTAATAGATTTTGACGCAAGTCGCTGAAGAGTCCATGATCGGATGAGAATCGCCAGTATCTGTCATTAATATTGGTGAATCGATTCTAAAAGAAAGAAACAAATGCCATGTTAAAATAATTTTCTACATCAAACATACGCAGTATAAGAGTAATTGTAATACTGTTCACTGACAGAATCAACAAGATAGCAAATTTTAGTACACAGTACACATTTATATAGATTAAATAAGAAACAACTTTTGAGACAAGGTAGGACGGGCGCGACAGAGCGGAATAGAATGGGGCGGGATTATATGGGCCGGGCCGGACCGGTTCGGGTCGGGTCGGGATGGGTCGGAAAGCGTCAGGTCGGGGAACAGCGGGGCGGGGGCGGGCGACACGAGGCGTGGAAGGGCGAGGCAGGGCAGTCGGGACGGGAGAGCACGGCCCTGTCCCGGGCGGGTCGAAACGGGGCGGCACCAGAGGGTAGGAAAAGGCGCGGCGGAGAGGGGCCGGCCGAGCCTTTTTCCGCTGCCCAGCGTGCCAGGACATCGCTAGGGAACTCCTGCGGCGGCCGACCCCTGGGGAAACCATTCGCTTCAATCTCGGAGAGTCATCGGGCCGGTCTGTCCGCACGTGCGTCCCTGGGCGCCCCAAACGCTCGTGCGCAGGATGAGTCGAGTCTCTGGCAGACGCCGCCTCCGTCCGCCCACATGACGGATGCTTTCCCTCTGCGTGTGGCCTCAAAACGAGTGGCGACGCTATTTGCGATGTATCAGAAGTAAATTCCATTATTTTTATTTCATAATGGAGAATTTAAGAAATACATAACAACGGCTATTTTATTTTGTATGGCTTAAGTCGCAGAAGAGTGATAATATCACGATCGGAGTGCACGGCGTATTATACAGCGGGTAATAGTTCTCGGGCGCTCGCTGCTAACCTCCTGTAATAAAACGCAACAAGATTTTGTTTCAATACGGTTTTTGGAAATTATAATCAAAGGAAAACACTCATGTGTTCTACATATTCATTTATGGTTAAATTTCCTTGATTAGGATTTAGCACTAAAAAAAGAAAACGCAGAAGCATTCGAACCAGGTTTCACTTACTATCAATTAGCTAAAATTCGATTCAAACGAAATCTTGTTCGGTTTTATAACAGAGGCTTACCAGCAAAGCGCCCGAGTGATTTTACCCGCTTTACAAGTACGAGTATAATACACCGTGTGCTGCGAACTGAAACGGTTCAGAAAAGAAACGTGCAAAGAACCGCGAGGTTGCGCGGTAGCCTAAACCAGCTCAACCAGGGTGACGAACACACTTCCGTCCCAATCCAATGCGAATTGCTTAAATATATAAATACTGAATGATAGGGCCACACTCAGAAAGTACTACCTCAACATTTAACATTGTTTCTAACCTTGGCAGGTATTGTAAGAGCTGCTATTCGGAGTATCTTCGGCCAAACGTGAATCTGTTTTTGATATTCCTTCGTATTTTCTAATTATTACACTTGTGTAATAATAAAATTTTCCTCTGCAACGCACAGAACAATATTTTTCAAAATTAAAGGGATGTCCTAACTGGGTATCATTCTACCAACTCCGTTAAATTTTCCCTTGATAATCCGCTGCCAACAACAAAAATGTTGAATGCCAAAAAGTACTCCAGCACTGCAGCCACTGTCTAGCTCACAAACCCAGCCGACTAATATTAAGATGTATGTATGTATTTGGCATTTTAGAGTCGAATTATTCCTGGGTTTGTCAGCAAGCGGTGTTCCCAGAATTTAGCCCTGTTTTTCATTATTACGAACCACGTCTGGATGTAAGGGTGATACGTGGCGGCATGACGTATTACCATCCCCTTACCGCGATTACTTGGCATGTCTGAGCGTTTTATTTTGCCACACAACAAAGCAAACTGAGACGATGTGTATTAGAAAGCTACAGCATCATTTTTGCCACGGTCAGGAACCGAACCCGGAACCGCCTCACAGAAAGCTAGCAGCACGCTGTAGTCCACGAGCCACCAGAGAGGCCAAATACCAAGATAAAAGCAGAAAAATAAATAATAAAACACTTAACGCCTGGGCCCGCCGAGCGAGGACTGGCAGTGAGTGACAGGGGACACGCAGAGAGCGGTCGCACCTCCGCCGGGATTGAGCGCGCGGAGGCGGGTAACGGAAACCGGCGATCGGCGAGGCCATCGGAATCGCAGGGCTGCCGATGTTCGTCGGAGGCAGGCGAGCGGGCGGGCGTGGGATCTGATGGCGCAGGCGTCGAGCGACGGCGGCGCGAGCGAAACGGCGAAGTGGACGCCGAAAGGTGCTGCAAAATTCAAAAGCCGTCGCACCGCGCGCCGAGAGGAGGTGCCGGGCTGAGATTCGCGAGAGCGACCCGAGCGAAGAGCGCTCCCAGGGCCTTTAAAGGAGATGGCGTGCCGCGCAGCGCTAACGCACGCGGAGGCGCGCCACCAAGCCTCGATTTCGATTTGGGTGTTGGTCTATTGATGAGTGGGTGGAGGGTGAGTGATTATTGATTCCGGGCACGTCAACTACGCTCATTAGTCACGTATGTGTGATGAATGTTATACTTCGGGAGGTAGCGGTTTTCAACTCCAACAAAAACACGAGATCCGTCTCCGACATTCACGTCGGCTTATGACTTTTTTTCACACTCTAAGTATTTCCATCAGCGGCATACCAACCCATCGGGTACAAGTTCTAAATTCTCCACTAGTCTTTATATTAGGGTATTGGAAGTATATTGATGATTGAGTGTGTGTGTGACTGTCTAATTCCGGGAGCGTCGACTTCTACGCTGATGATGATTGATTGATTGTGATTCTGGGCGCGTCAACAGCTTCACTAATTACTCCCGTTAGTGTAAGTTTCGGCCTTCTCGGGAGGTGAGGTGATCTCGCTGCATATCGAGATCCGGCGCCAGCCTACCGTCGACTAATGGTGTTTCCCCAACCAGGTATCATCTCCTATCAGCGGGGCACCTCCATAGCACCGACAAGCCCGAATCTCCCGACCGGTCTCCTGGCATTTGTGGTGGTGAAGTGCAAGTAAGCAAGGAAGAAAGAGAAGGAATGATCGCGCGCGTTGTCTGTGGCCCATTCCACAGTCGTCGAAAATAGTAGAGCCATCGTTAATTACTACTAGCTATATTAGCAAAATCCCGAAAAATAATACATACACGTAATATATCTTTCTTAGGAGGTTTGAAGTGCATTTTCCTTGCATTCCAGCTCAATAAATAAATTGGTATTTTACGATCTCTCTCGGCGGAATGACTAAAATAATAAGAGACATCAACACCCCCCGCACAAGTATGCGAAATGAACACGGGTAATTTCTACTCATGCATGTCACTCACCGACCATTTGATATGGCAGAAATGCGTGCTCATGCGCCTGTACGAAGTAGCCACTAGTGGCATGCGACCCGCCGCATGGGCATCCCTGGCCCAGGGGCTTGGATATGGCGCGGGAGGAAGGGCGGGGCGCGGGACCCGCAGCGCCTCCGCCCCCGGAAGCCAGGCACAATCGGCCACCGCGCGCCCCGCCCCGCCCTGCCCTTCCCCGCTCCCTTCCTTCGCCCCGCACGTGGCCGCGCGCACGTGACGCCACCGGGAGCACCCGCCAGCCGCCAACCGCAGCACCCGCCGCGCAGCCATCACAGGTCCATCAAGCTGACACAGCCACCACGGCACGGCCAAAGAGAAAGGCTGTCGGATTTTGAAATGCTGCCAATTGATTATTCAGGATGATATTATGGCCCACTCAGCATCCTTTCAAAAGACGTACGTGCTAGCTGGATCAACAGTCAGTAATATACAATAATATGATTGAATATACAATAATATGGTAGAAGATGCAGCTAAAGGTATAATCCCCATCTGGCCCTAAGCAGTATGGAAGTATAAAAAGTAATATTAAAAAAAATGACAGAAAAGGTTTCGCCATTTATTTACAGAATGGTTATGCTATTTTCATGTCAAGCGTTGTTTTAAACGAATATTAAAACATGTTTCTCATGACAACAAAGTAGTAATAAAATGGTTTGCCTCCGCCAGCTGAGGAAAGGACCCACCCCCTGGGGCCGCCTAACCCCTCCCTCTTTGCTCCATTGCGCAACCGGCTTCGCTAAGCGGCCAGACTGCGGTTCGATACCCGGCCGGGAGAGCCGAGGGTTGCACGCAATTAGTGCGCCCAGCGGATAACCTGCAGAGCAGCAGCCAGCAGAGTTCCTGCCTCCAGGAGCCCACTTCCGGGTACTTATTGCAGCATGGAAAATAATCCCTGCGATAGTGAAAATCAAGTCAAACGAGATCCTCGTGGGCCTTGAGGCGGACAAAGAAGTTTCGTAGAAGCGTATTTCTTCAGACTGCTCTGTGACATTTAACTCGTTTTTTTTCATTCCTTCACATATATTCATGTTCATTCTCAACAAATCATTCGTTATTACACGAAAATTCCTATCATCACAATCATCATTATCATGATCATCGTGGTCACAAGACTGCTGTTAGCCGCGATGCCATGCATGTAGACAGAATCATATTGAATGAATATTCATCTCGGCAGAATTACGGTAGTTGTGTCGTATCCCAGTAATTTCGAGCTATGCGATATATAACGACTCGGGCTACTGAGAGTCATCAAGTAATTATCGCTAACAAAATGAAAGGTCTTTGGAACCATTTCAAATTAAATAAAGTATGATATTTTCTTCTAAGCACACCCACTAAATTTGAAGGAAGAAGAAACCAATATTTTTTTTAGACTTGCTGCCGCAACCTCTTCCATATTTAAAACACAATCTCTGAAATATCACTTTCACAATCCTTCCTGCATAGATCAATAGAAAAAACACCATGCATCACAAAATAAGATTTATCAGACCAAATTCATTATCAAATCAGAAGCGCCTTCAAAATATTAAATACAGTTCAAACTTCTTCTCACTGAAGATTACACTGTAGCACCACACACGTTTATTTTCCTTGGCATTACATACCAATTCATCACCGGATGCCTTTAATGTTTGGTGGCTGACCTACTAATTAATTAATAATGTAGTTTTGGTTTAACAGTGCGTAATAACCAAAATGTTTTCACAGAGAAAACACATCCACCAAACTTCACTTGATACTGCATTTGAAAATAAACCTCATTAGGTCCGGGGTATCTTTCATCGATGCAAAAATATTGTCGTCATTAGTATTATTCTTTATGATGGATCTCTAGATGAATAAACGTTTTGGCTGAATGGGATTCATTTCCCAAGAGATATAAAGGATAAGGCTGGGAAGACCTTTTTCCTTGCTGAACACCTTCTGAAAATTTTGAAAAGGGCACCGTAGCCCGCAATCAATTCTTTTATTTCTGAAAATATCTTCAATCCCTAATTTAACGTGACAATGTGGGGAATTTTTACGCAAGAAAATGTAGCAGGCAACCTGTTCAACATAAAATCAATTATATTTATTAATTACATCATTAATTTTATAATTTCATTCTTCTCAATGTTTTACTTATAAACTAGTAAAATATGACATGTAAGAAAAAACGGTGAATGGAAAATGGGACCCAGAAGTGTACTTGGCATATTTGTTTGAGGCCTATGACCGTAATATGCAGCGTCTCAACACCAGTATGTTATAAAAAACTAAAGAAACTTATTTCTTCCTTTAAAAAAATCTCAGTGATTGTCGAAGATCAAAATATTACTACAATAAGTGCACGCTTAGATTAAATCACGAGATTGACATGGCAAGAAAATGGCATGGCTTAAGAACAAGATGAATGCGCATTTCGTGTTTAAGTGCACTTGCATTATAAGAGAAGGGCATCATATGCTGTATTGGAGATACAAACAAACACAGTGATTTCCTTCACTTTGAGGAATCGCCAAAAACACTCGACAAGCAATATCACCGTACCACCAGAAATTGGGCACGATGCTCATCCATCATTCTCACTGCGCGGGCACAGGCCCTCGACCTCCCATAACCAATCCCAATCAATCGATATTGATGCAGTGCCTTCGTGAACATGTTTGAGCGAATTCTATTTATAATGTGACTCTCGATATATAACAGCCTTGCTTTTTCGCGAGAAATTGATGTAGGCGAAGAATCAATAACACAGCGTTTAGAAGCGAACATATACTCTCACGCACCAAAAAGGAACTATGGAGTATACTCAATTCCAATTTCAATTGACAAATAATAAAAAAAAATGGTCGCATTGAATAATACGAGTATAAGAGGGCTGTCGAAACGTCGTACCCGTAGTAGAATTATGAGGCGTTAATGTTAGCAATAACATATTTAGTACAATGTTTTTATTGTAGAACCAGGTACTTTACCTTTGCACGTTGTCAATATGCATATTCTAACACTTCTACCTTCTACTTAAAAGAAGAGACCTACTAAAGAGAGTGAGGTATCTCTACCTCACACACTTCTGCCGACAGTTGGTGGAAGACAATAGTGACAGGTTCTTTACTTTACAAACGTCTGCCAATAGCGTAGTAAGGTGATAATCAGTAGGGACAAATGTGAGATGCAGCGAAACAACTACAAATCATGTTATGGAAGAAGCACGTTGCCATTAAGGACGTACTCTTTTTGCGTTAATGAGAAGCGTCTACGAAATATGGATCTCATTAAGCAAACACTTATTGTCGAAGGATCCACTTATTTCTGAACCGTCGACTATGAATTCGACCCTTCGTGTCCATTAACGTGTTTGCGCGCCTTAATAAGATGAAATCTTTTACTATTACGTTCTTTCATTCTCTGTAAGTTATCGCAATCATTCCGCTCTGAAGTCAAATCAGAATGCTGGATGACGAATATATCTCGAAGAACGCTGCGTTCCCGACTGCTCACCCAGCACCGAAGGGCGCCTCGAGAAAACGGTTATCGGTGGCCACCCGCCGCATTCTCCCTCCTTCACCGCCTCGAGAGTTTCAAGGGCGATGAGAGCTCTCCTCGCCCTCTTGCGACACCCGCGCTCTTTCCGCGGGGTGCCCCAACCTGGCCAGTGTTGGATGCATTTCAGCGTCGTACTGTGGTTTTCGCGAGGGCGAACGCATGAATGAGGAGAATTCGTCTTGACGAAGGTCGAAGCCACGTGACGTCTCCCGAACAGAGAAGCCTCAATTGACTGCAGCCACCAAAGCGTACGATTACGCCGAGAGCACTAATTAGCAGGGTGCTCCAGAAGGAAACGAACTGACAATTGGTGAGTGAAACGCGGGCTTCTTTTACGCAACACGGTCTGAATAAACGCCTATCATGCTCCTGGAAATATTTTCCTTTTTTCCTGATTTCTTTGATTTTAACATTTCAAAGAGCGGAAACCACGCAGATGTGGATTAATTGCGGTCATGTCGAGGTCAATAAAACCCTATCCAGAACGGGAGAGGATTCCAGTACAGAAACATCCCAGTCCAAAGGCGCCCAGTTCTCGGTTTTGGGCGGTGGGAACAGCAATGGAAGCGAGACAGGATTCCTGCGTAGCCTACGCAGCTGCAGCATTCCCGCGTGCCAAGAAAGTCATTGTTCCATCTACTTGCAGCAAGTGGGTCACTCGAGACAACAAATATGATTCATGACGCTAAAATACACCCAAATTTAACATTAACAAATAACGCTACGACAATGTCTTAATATCATCTTCATTTCATGTCTTTAAGGACCGGTTGTTAGCTACCCAAATTAATTTAGTTATCAACCTATTGCTTCAAGAAAAATTAAGCATTCCTTTGCTTTGGAAAGTATCAGCAACTCCATGGGCCAAACAAACGAAGAGAGAATTCCTGAAACTGGAAGGAAGCGCAGCCTAAGGAGCCTCGGCAGCCCCGCGCGGCGTGGAGGCCCTTGCTCCGAAAGCATGTTGTTCTGCTGGCGACCGCGCATGTGGCGCGGGGACCGCGGCGCGGCAGGCAGATGACAAAGGTCGCATTCCGGAGCGGAGCAGGGCGGGGCGAGGCGGGAACGAGGCGGGATGGGCTGGGGCGGGGCAGAGCGGAACAGAACGGAATGGAGTCGGGAAGGGGCGGGGCAGAGAGATGGTGGGCAGGGCGGGGTGGGGGCGCGGAGTGGAGCAGAGCGGAACAGAGGCCTTTGCACAATGGTCCGGATTGAGAGAAAAGTCGACCAAAGTATTTTCCTGACATTAAACGAATTGAATGATTTAAATTCCTCAAATTAAAAGGATTAATACAAGCTTACTATGCTCGGATCCCGACTAATGACGGATTTTCAACACCTGCTAAGAAGCAGGAATGAGGCCGACCGGTGCGTATTTGCCGGCTGGTTGATCAGTAGCTTACAAAGGGTCCAGGGCAGATGTAGGGGAAATGAATTATAATCAGCAGTCGCTAAAGACCGAGTGATATCCTTTCTTTCTCATTATATTAATCAAGAAATTAAGTTTTACATAATTCATGGTTTTTGGAAAGAAAACATTCAAGAACTTATTCTCGAAGTTAATCGTTTATACTATAATACTAGACAATTTTCATAACTATATATTTGGTTACACTGTTTATAAGGGAAGAAACGTAGGTGTCACCTATTTCTAGGAGCCGTCAGAGAACAAAATTGTATACAATAAATATGAAAGTATTTAATGCGTTTTTAATGAATGACGAGAAAATTAATGGAAGTTCAGTATAAAATGTGAAGCACTCATTTTTTTTTTGTTTTCATATCATCAGTGCACAGGATACATCTAAAAACATCAAAATCTAAAAACTTCCATTTTGCAAGTGAACGCTTTAATCCTAAGTTGAAGTGTTTGTTCCAGAGGTAAACCTAAACTTTGTAACTCAGAGTTCGGGTGTTGTTGTTGTGTGAATTATTTTTTAGCATTTTTAACTAAAAAAATCAGACTATTTTCTAAACGTACTTCTTTAAATCTGATGATTTTTATGTGTGTCACTTTTCTTCAGCTCCGACGACTTGTGTTTGTATTGCTTTTCGCGTGTTACAAACCACTGCGCGTTGAGGACGGCGCAGAGCTGCGCGACATGGTGTGTGAGGATTACGAGGAGGAGGAGGAGGAGGAGGAGGAGGAGGAGGAGGAGGAGGAGGGGAAGAGGGTCCGCGGCCTTGCGCGCGGGCAGACCACCTACGAGGTCGCGGTTGACTCCGTTGCAGCCTGCGACACGTCCAGCTCGCCCTTTCCCTTTTCTGTGACCTACGTACTCAGTCCTTCGCTGGGCGATAATGTGGGCTTCTGTGGTCTGCCTAGGAATTGCTTTCGCTCGTCCGGCCGACGCGACGACTCCGATGCTGATACGCAAATCGATCGTGGTCTTGACCAGGGCTGTCCAAAGAGTTAGATTCAGAGCATTGTTGACCCGGGAAAATGATCGCGGCATCACTAAAGCCACTTGCTAATCCTCCGTCTTTCCCCTCCGCAGGTGGTGCGCCGCGCTGACATTCCGTTCCTGTTGCCTTTTGACGAGGGTTTGCTTCCAGAGAACAGGCTCAAAGACATTGCACTGAAAATACTGTAAATAAATCCAGGAAAAATAGGGAAAAGGTTTTCATTTCTAGAAACATTTTCTGTCTTGCGTACGTTAGCCAGTAATTAGTGTATTCTTTTATCTTCTATTATTTTTCCAGATGAAGCAAGCTACCCCGTTTTTCTATGCAAATCCTTAACAAGTACTGAGAGCAACTATGATTTTAATGTTTTTCTCGACTTGGCGTGGGCTAATTGGAGTATGGCGAAATGGCAAAATTTCATGAATAGACAGTCCAAACATGGGTATCTATTCAATGTAAACCACTTTGTTTTTGCATTAACCTATTTATAAAATGTTCAAATACGATCAAATAGAACACGCAATGTTATGATTAAATGATACGACACGAATTTTACATTTTGAACTCTTTCTGATTTAACATGCTACCTGCGAAATTACTTGATAACTAGATTAACACCAATTCCGGTGTGTATTTTCACGCTAAAAATTTATTTGTACTTTTTTAGGTTCATTATATAAATACATTTTAAACATATTAGAGTTCGCCTCGACCATTTTCGGCATTAGAAAGTTAAATATAAAAGTATCGATTAAAATTCTAGTTAATTTTTGGTTTAATTACACAATTTGGTTTAATTATCGGCAATCTAAATAATCAAGCCCTAAAGTTTCACGTAAATATCGGAAAGAGAGTAGTGACTCACAGTGTTTCACTACCGTATTCATGGGTCCAATACAACGCTTACAATGCACTGAAATCCTCAAACACACGTGCTTTTATAGAATTCTTCCATTGTATCCTAGAGTGATTTGGCTAAGAAAAGTTTAGATCGATTGTCTTATGGAGAGGAATCGAATGAGCTACTGACCACCTCTGTACCACAACGATTTTCCGTTATTAAAAGGCCTTCGAAAAGGGCCTTCACATACACTATCCCGGTGTCATTTCCTGCGCGTTTCCCACGCTGAAGTACACCAAATTAGTTTTCCACTGAACTCCACTCATTTTCTTTCTTCAGTCTACATTTCTATTATTCGACTGCAATATGATCATGGGGTGTGTAATATGTACTAAATGCATGAGAAATTGTCCTAACGTCTTGTACTGTATAAATCATTGACTGTGCGACTCTTGCTCTACAACGAAGTTACTGCTAGTTTAGAGGACGCTAGTTCAATCGGAAAACATTTGTACTATTAATACACAACATTATACTGTATTTAGTTGCTCTTTGAGCACAAATTCTTTTCTCCTGTATTCTTCCTTGAAGCGAGAAATATATTTAAAAGTTGTGTGGTTAGTGAAAAAAGAATATTATTGTTTCAAATAAACCGTTGAAAAACAAATCCTACCTTTATCTCATTTAAAGAGTACACAATAAAACACAGACGCTATAATACATATCACCAACACCAACATAATATTGAGGGTTCTGAAGTTCATTTATTGTGGAAACTTCAACATCTAAAAACGCTCTTGCAGTATCTCTATCCTTTTCTTTGTTTTCCACATTTGGCAACTCATATGACTTTTGGGAAGATATAAACGACAGCACTTATTTTTTAATTAAAAGCGATTTAGCGTGGTTGAACAATTTTTACGACCAGATAAGAAAGAGTACGACGGAAATAATTTTAAAACTTCGTATTAGGATATAAGTTCCAACGAAAGAAACCTTCATTTCTTCATACGAAGTTTCGACCTGCCACTCCTCTTTTTCTAAGAGCTTTTTGTAGGCCGTGTCCCCGTCCACCGGCAAAAAGCGTCACAATTGGGCCAAAGAGGCGCGGAGTGGCTGCGAGCTGCAGGCAGGAAGGACGAAGTCGTCAGTCGGAAGCGCCAGGTGGGGGCGGAGAGGGGGAGGGCGCGGGGGCGTGGCCTCGAATGCAGAGGGAGGGGGAGGTGGTATAACGGAACGGAGAGACACACACAATGGGGAAGAAGGCAGCGGAGGGGGGTGACGCGGGCATGAGCGAGGTGGAGCAGGGATGGGAGCCGGACGGTGGAGGGAAACCATATCGTCGTTGGGGCCGGATCGAGGCCAGTAAGAGGAGACACGGCGGGGAAGCAGGAGTAACGGATGGGGTTAGAGCGGAATCTTAACAGAGCATATGTCGCGTTCGTGCAAAAGGAAGCAGAGGAGAGACAAGCGATCGAATGACGCCTGAAGTAGACGGAGGAGGCGAGCCAGTGATATTCGGGCGTCACGCGGTGGGATCGGGGGCGAGTGCGTAGTGACGCAAGTACGGGCACTGGGGCCGGAGGCGTGTGAGAGCGGGAAAAGGGAAAAGGAGTGAAGTGGTGTTTGTGGAGGACACGGGTGCGCGAGCGGTGGGAGATTCCTGTCGCGCGGCAAGGAGTGTGGGGCGGAGACGAGCGAAGGAATGGCGTGGGTCACAGAGGGGAGCGACGGGAGACACGCCGTGCGCAGGGAATCGGGGGGGAGGCGGTGAGGAAGGAAACTTCTGACGAATGCGGAGACGGAGGCGGGGGTGAGGAAAAGGAATAATGTCGGGGCACGGGCGGGGTTCGCGTGCGGTGGGAGTCACCCGTCGCGCAGCGGGAGACGGGTGCAGCGAGGGCGGAGACTGCTGACGAATACGGGGGCGGGGCGGGTGACGAGTGCGAGCGTAGAGACGGGAGGAGGCAAAGCGGGGTCCGGGGGCTGGGCGTGGGCGAGGGCAGATACCGGTCGCGCACAAAGAGCGTCACGCAGTTGGCGCTGCCCCCCCCCCACACACACACACACTCGCAGCGCCCCACCGAGCGTCCGCTCAACAGAGGCCTTCGCATTCATCGCGCGGCTTCCCGCAGCGCCTTCATAGCGGATTCATAGCAGATTCATAGCAGATTCATAGCGGATTCGACGCGACACGCGACGTGAACCATTTGCCTTGAATCTACTCCTACGCTCGCCGATTCCGGTTTAGCGTGCCTCCCTTGTGCAGGGCCTTGGAGACACGTAATAGAGTTTGAAGCCGGACGATTCAGGTTGCAGTCCTGGGAATGCCACAAGTGTCTCTTAACTATTTGGTTGTGGAGTGGTTACCTACTCAGACCGCTCCTTATCACGTCAGATACTTCAACCCATTCGGAAGCATCCATCTCTCACCGTAACCATCCCGTGGAAGCGTTACCACCGGAACCATCTCCCCCGTTCCAACACCCATCCCGTGGAAGGCCGGCAAACTACGATCATCTCAGAAAAGAGGAGGGCATAACGACGTAGTAAATCTCCTTCATCGCCTTTGGTCAGGAACAGTTACGTCAATTCAGACTTCTACATGTAAGAAAAAGATCGTGAATTAACGAATAACCCTTACAAATGCACTGTATCATTAACGTCTTTGTCACTGAAACGCAAGACATATTAATATTTTTGTTTATGGAAATTATAGACAGCGGTGTGGAATACAAAGAAAGTTATAAGCAAATACATACACGAAAATATAATATACAAGAGCTATATAGTGTAGTCAAGTACAAGGGAGTTCGTTAATTTCGTGATCAGATCGCTATATTTGATTTGAAGAGCAACTGTCAAGTAGAGGTGACTTTATTTTTTGAGACAGTTTGTATTTCACATACTTTGCTATGAGTGTTACACAAATTTCCTGAACAATCGCAAAAGTAGTTCTGTCCATCACGAAGATATTATGATAACTATTTAAAGTAACATCTCAATGTAATAAAATCTGTAGGTTTCACACAAGGCATGCGGAACAAGAAACAATTTAAAATAAAGCAAAATACACAACAAGGACAAAATGCCTTAAGCGTGCCATCTAACAACATTTTCCCACAGAACCTGACAGCGTGACAACGCAGCACGGCCCGCTGTCGCTCCTCAATCCAGAAGCGATCGCTCTCGGGCGCGAGCGAGGCCCGAGACGATGCGAAGCGGCGCCGCACCCAACCGCGAGATCGACAAGGGAGCGAGCGTTATCTCCGGAGGCGACACATGCCCTCAGCCCGGCGTGGGCGGGTGTGCCACAGGGGTCTCCAACAGGCCCAGAAAGATTCGGCGCTGTATCTCCACTCTCACTCCTGCTTACCATTAAAATATTTTGCAGATGAGTCTCAGTGATCGACTCTTTTAATAGAACTCAAACATGACGTGAAAGTATTGGATTTAAATTCATCTCAACTCGCTTTGTCTTTACAAATTGCACGGACTCCAGCAATATCGAACTACCGATACATTAATTCGGGATCCTTTCTATCTAGGATGGACCTCGTGGGTAATGTTTTAAGACGATTAGCGAAAAAGAAGAAAATTCAACAACTGATACTTCTCTGGCGAACATTTTAGCATAAACCTTGTATACGACGTCTATTTAAAATTCGTTTAGAAATGTCAAACCTGAAGCATTTTGTAATATCTCACAGCTTTAATTAGTCTACTTCTGTTTCTTCTCCGTCATGACCTCAAAAGTCTTTGTATTTTTCTTCCTTATTTCTTTGTTACACTGACGACTTATTATCAACTTTTTCTTGTAGCTAATCTACTAAAATTGAATTGCATTTAATTACAATCCTTGTCGGAAGACATTCTTTGACGAACCTGGATCCTTGCTGAGACGACAGCGGAACTAATAGAAACAAACCTCACTTTACCGTGCGTACAATTACTATTATACTAGTATACTATTTTTATTATTAACTTTTATTTTAGAGCTTCGTTCACCAACCTTACGAGCGAGCACGATTTTGAAGATTGTCTATCCACTTTTCTCTTAGTTACTCTCAAATTCAATCTCTGACCGAACAAGAATTCAAGTAGCCGGCTGTTCTAATCCGATCAACACGAGGCGAATTCCAGAGCAACTCCCTAACAAACGGCCACAGACCGCGTGCCATGATTGCTTCCTTACCCTTGTCTCCTCCTCCTGCTCACCACTAAAATGTTATCGACAACCATCAGCAATCTGCGGAGCGCTAGGCTGGACGGCCAAAGCTTCAGGCGCTGGTGTACGACATTCCTGGCAGGAGGGCATTGGCAAGCAGTCGTGTCCCGTCCTCGTCAACCCAGAGACGACGCAGGCGACGCGATGGAGCGCTATGGCCCCCACGTCGTGAATCGTCCAGCTTCAAACTCTATTATGTGTCTCTAAGGCCCTGCGCAAGGGAGGCAAGCTAAACCTGAATCGGCGAGCGTAGGAGTAGATTCAAGGCAAATGGTTCACGTCGCGTGTCGCGTCGAATCCGCTATGAATCTGCTATGAATCCGCTATGAATCCGCTATGAAGGCGCTGCGGGAGGCCGCGCGATGAATGCGAAGGCCGCTGTTGAGCGGACGCTCGCTGGGGCGGTGCGTGGGTGGGTGGGGGGCAGCGCCAACAGCGGACAACAAAACGGCCCCTCCGCAGCACTGTGTGTGGCCGTGCCCCGTAAGCCACTCTCGCGGCAACCGTCCACATCCCGCAAGAAAGTGGAGCGGAGAGGTCAGAGAAATGCGGACGACCTCATCACTTTCCACAACATACGGATAGCTCTGCGACACGCGAACACACGCTCTTAGCCCCAAGCGCTTTGAGCACCAATTGAGACACAGGTCAGGAGTGGAGAAGAACACAGTCCTAGATGAATGCGAGCTGAGGCAAACTGACGAACAATATGTTCAAATGCTGAAGAATAATTTACAAATTTCACAGGAGTATGTGAGTTTCTATTAAAATTATTGTTTTTATATAACGAAAAATATGTTAAGATAAATTTCACAAGTATTAGAACATAAAATCTCTAGCATGTAATCCAAATGAGCAAAAATAGCAAATTCAGAGAGGACGAAATTAGCTTAAGCAATGATTGAATGGCATGCAGTAGGCCTAGCGTTTGAGAAGTGTCTATTTTGTCACTGACTACAGGGTTAACAACAGAGGGTAAAGGGAACTTCGTTCCTTGAATTCGGGCCTAGTGATAAGGCAGGACGCACCATCAGTAGAGCCGAGAACGTCGCGGTGGTGAATGGACGAGTATCACAGCAAAAGAAAAAAAATATTGTGAAACTCATTTCTATCCCAATACCTATTCATTCTTTGGTTTATTGATTTTGTTTCGTTCCGTTACACAATGTTGGGTACTACAACAAATTCCAATTATTCGATAATTCGAACTCTCCCCTTTTATCCTTCGGATTCGAGAAGGAGAGTACAAAGCAAAATATTATGCAAATTTCAGTTACAGAGTATTGTCACCTTCCTAGGTACATTAACACTTCCTCCAATTTTATAAAATATATATCGCAGGTCAAAATATAATAAATATGAGTTTGATGAACACGTAAAATTCGCCATCGTCTGCGCCTTTACAAGGCAAGTTAGATACTTCGTACCTTCGCAAAAACTTACAAAGCGAGTTTAGATTCGTGGACGTATTTTTATTCAATACCTCTTAATAATTGAAACTTTCGCCCTATAGTAATAATAACAACAATAATACTTACAAATGCTGTTAAGACCTTAAATCTGATTTCCAGGTAAAAGTCGTTAGTTTTTCTCGTCCTCTGGAAAAATCTCTGTTGTGGCCATGCGTGCTTTGAACCACAAGGCGACGATATGTTACCCTTTTAACCGCTTCTTGCACGAACCCGGTTGCGAGTTTGGTACGCGGGCGGCCACCGCCGAGGCGACGTCGTTGGGAGCCCCGCGCGGTAGCCAGCCGTGACGGCACCGCCCCCTCCCGCCCTTCAAAGGTCACGGGCGGCGGGCCCCGGCGCGCGCAAGGTGAAGGTCGCGGGCGACGCTTGCACCATCAGCCGGAAAGGGCGTCCTGCTGCATTCACGGTCCTCCCATCGCCACCTTCACTGCCACCGCCCGCACCACCGAAACCAGATTCGAACAGCTACGAACACCATCTCAAATACAAGCAGCAGAAATAGAACCGCCCTCGCTACGAAAAGCAGCAGCTCCGCCAGCAAAAGCAACACTAACACCACAAAAACCAGCAACAGTGCCGCTACTATCATGAAAACAACAAAAACCATACCATGAAAATGAGCGACAGCACCACTGCCGTCACCACCACACGGGATCAGCACCATTACTGTAAGAAGCAATATTACACCCACGAAAATCAGCGCATCCACCTTAAAACCAGTACAGCTTTCGTCATCACGAAACACGGTACCAAACCACCTGTATCCATTACAACTAACATCACTACATTAAACCCGTTTCCCCCCATCACTATAATAACACCTTCCCTCATGAACATTTGCTCAATCACAAGGAGCATTAACGCCAACATTCTTCTCTCGCAACTACGGCAAGAATTCTCGGTTGCTCCCGCTTTGTCGAGAGACGCGGCAGGCAACCCACTCGTGTTTAACAGAGAGCGCCGCGACTCCTCCTGAACGATCGGAGAAGCGGCACTCGCGAGGCATTAGCGCAAATGAGCTTTGCGACATTTGCAAAAGTTCAGCGCTGCGCCTCGACCCCGTTCGCGAGCAGGCAGGGCCTTATGCGTGCGCAGCGCGCCTCTTACGATGATCGCCTTAACGGCGCGGCGGCACAACGCACGCTCGCCAGGACGCGCTTCACGGAACCCCGCTTCGTTCTGGAAACGGCGCGTTGCGCGCGGCAAGCACGCAGGCGGGACACTGACTTCTGATTCCGAACGCGGCAACTACTGAAGGTATTACAGTTGTAAGTGTAGTGCAGAGTGGCACAGACGGGATTTTTGTTTTTTTCGGGGAGGGAGGTTATAAAAGTAGCATAAGCGAACCTCACGTTTTCTTACAAGGAATTTTTAATTTTGTCGAATATAATTTTGTTTCGTCTAGGGTTTAAATCCCGCCGACAGCCGGTTACCCCTTGCGTCCCCATGGGACACAAATTGAAGCATACACTAGATATCAACACACTTGCGGGCTCCAATGATCTGGGGTCAGCAGAACGCGACAACATATACATGAGAGGCAGGGGTCAATAATGCCCAAGGTGGGACTCGAACTCGCGATCCTTCGGAATGTAGCGCTGATTCGGTACCAGTCGAATAATCCACCTCTGCCTTCCAGGTAGGAAAATTTATTTTATATTTGTTGATTTATAGTCATAGGTGACACGCACTTCACAGCAATTCATCTCTCGTTATCGGGCAAACCATGAGTGAGTGGCATCATGCCAGGATAATTTGTAGATATTTACATGAACTACTGTTTACATTTTAGAAATCGTAGTATAAAGCAAGAAAGATAATTGAGTAGAAAATTGATCAAGAGATTTTCTCGGAAATCCATAGTTACACGAGCCCTAATATCGAAAAAGTGATACTACAAATACACACAAGTCTTTTCTCGCCTCATTTCACACGAAGT
Organism: Gryllus bimaculatus; assembly: GCA_017312745.1. NCBI lineage: Eukaryota > Metazoa > Arthropoda > Insecta > Orthoptera > Gryllidae > Gryllus > Gryllus bimaculatus. The sequence continues at coordinate 7,603,042 of BOPP01000003.1, read as the reverse complement.
TTTGTTAAAAGATGTTACAGATATTACGAGAAGTATAAGCTAAATCGTAGCGTCAATGATGCGTATATATGAAACCAATATCAAAATTGTCACTTGCGGGGTGAGACTTCTCACAGAGCAACAACCCTACAAAATTATCAATATTTGAGATTTTTTTTTTCTTCCGTCGTGTATGCAAATGAGGAAAATGGCATTACTGAGTGAATAATCACACTACTACCAGTTTTTAAAATTCACTTATTTCTTCCAATTATTAAATACAATGAATACAAAAAGGATTCTCTTTTAATTATATTATCCTTTAAAATTTCTTGATATTCTGGTATGATTGAATACTATTATTTATAACAATCAAAACCGAAACCTTATTTGATTGAGAGTATTGAAACCAAACTCCAATTTTAATGTTGTGTAAGTTTATAAAAACGTCATACATTATTAAGTACAATTTGCTAAAATGTGAAGCAAGAATAATTGAATATACGCTATGACGAAATAAAATTGTAATCGTTTGAAGATAAAATTACCTACTTTGAACTAATAAAAATATTCTTTAAATAACCTGATTACGTAACAATGATCACACACATAACAATAAACATCTAACAACGAAAATGAAAATCTTGAAAATTTGTCAATGAAAATCTACAATGAAAAAAAAGCTTAATAGTAGTCAAGTAATTTTACGAATTATTGATACACTGAATTCATGTAAACAGTAATTCTCACAGCAATTTTTATCTCTTAAAAAGTACAAAATAATCATCATAAATCTTTCTCAGTGAGTGATTTTTCCAAAGTAGTTTTAGCGCTAGGGACAATCCCAATTTGATTGGAAGAAATGGCAAGGGAGCCGTTAGTCATATTGTCTGATGGTACTCTTGCAAGTAAATTTCTATTTAAGTAGAAACGATTGTGAAATAATTACACAAGAGGTACACATAACTCTATATACTATTTTTTACTATAACTAATTTTGAATGCTATTTTTAATCTGTTTTCTCGTAAGCTAGAAAAGATGATGAAATGCGTCTAAAGTTCCACACGATTAATCTCAAAACATTAGTCTTGTCGTTACATTTCCTCTACGTATGTTTTATTTATACAGAGGTTTGTTGTGTCGTAACGTGTTTTAAGACGACTTAACTTGACTTTTAATACATAGAAACCTCTTTATATCTATCGATAAGAGAGGTGGATATTTCTTAACAGATGAAAATTACATGTAAAAATAAATTGCATCATCTTTTTTAGAGGGCACGTTCTAAGTAGAAGTGTATCAATCTCCTTTGATATCAACGTTAAGAACTGCAAAGGATTTGGACTTTTTAGAATTCCCGTATCGGATTTCGGATTCCCAATCGGATTTTTGTTTCTCTATGAAAATGTATACGCCACTATTTTTAAAAGACCGTAAACAAAGAGGCCAATTAGAAGAACGAACTATACTTGCAGTCTTATTGAATTCTTTACTTATTACATTATCTTCTCTAGCTTCCCGTTGTTCAGCTAAAATACGTATACGATAGACATTAGTTTTACTTTAGAACGTCTCACGGTTTTTGTTAGAACGCATTGACTCACGGTAGACTTCACTGCTATACAGTGACTAATCGTTATCATGGAAATCGCGAGAAGCCTTACAAGGATCATGGACATATTACTACATACAGGCGTCAGAATTTGATGTCGACGTGTGCATATCCCACCGCCACGTTCGTACACCCCCTTACAGCTCGCTTGTAGCACCAATTCCAACCCTGCGTTCGTTCGCCACAAACGCATAGACATCGCCAGAGCGTACCTCCGCGTAAAGGCGTGAGTCGCATTCCAGGAGGCCTCGTGCGTAACGCAACGGGGTCCTGGCGGCGCGCCCATTCGGAGCGCTTTCGGTTTCGCAACGGCGGGGCGGCGCGGCGCGTGAGCGAGGTGCGTTTAGAAACCGAGCGCCCCGTGTCAACGCGCCCTGACCCACAGACGGAGCGAGCGAACGAGGCAGCGAGTGCTGGGCCTAAGCTAGCGCGGCCTGGCGAGCGGGACGCCGCGCCGCAACGGCCAGCGATGGCACGGGGCGCCGCGTCGTTCGCCCCACCTGCCGCGCGGCCCCACCTCCGCCGCCGCCGCCTCCTCGGCACTCCGCTCACGGCGCCGCCGCAGACGAGCTGCACGTACGCCGCCGCACATTCCGGCGCGGTGGAGAAGGTAGTGGCGGCGGTGGGTGGGATGTGGCGGAGGTGCTGGCGCTAGCAGCGCGATGGGTTTGGAAGTGGCGACAGCGTTGTAGAGTTGCAGTAGCGCTAAGGGTGGCGGCAGAAGTGGTCAGGGTGGAAGGCGGGGGCAGGGGCGGGTGCAGAGGCGGTGGCGGCGGCGGCGGCGGTGTTGGCGACGGCGACGGCGTAGCTGAGGCGGTAGTTGGCGACGGCGACGCGTAGCTGAGGCGGTGGTGGCGGCGGGGGCGGTGGCCAGGTCGATAGCGCCAAAGAGGGCGGCGCACGACGCAGTTGGGGAGGAGACAGCCCCGGTGTGGTGGCCATGCAGCGGAAAATCGTCCTGCTGACCACTCGCGGCAGAAACTGCGGAGAGGGTTTTCTTCTAAGAAATGGCTTTCGGTCGCTCGGAGAGCTTCTCCCCTAGGTAGCTGGCGTCTTCTTGCAATCGCTCCCAGGTGGCCTTGAGATACCACTTACCATTCGCTTTACAAATGTTCACGCGCCACAAAACAGAACATCTGTAGTGGCTTTTCCAGAAACAATAGCACGTATGTATAATTTACGAAGAATTATTGTCAAGTTCTGGTTTTCAGAAAAATTCATACATGGTACTATTTATGAAAATGCCTTTCTCCTCAATGTGTTCGTGAATAATTTTGCCTAAATGTATTTGCATTCACGAATATATATATATATATATATATATATATATATATATATATATACATATATATACATTATATATTACATACATTAAATAACAAATCTAAATGACAAATAAATTAATTATTCGTATGGTAAAATGAAAATAAAATTAATTTAACCGATGGTTTCAAAAATCTGTTTTGAGTTTCCATTTATTAACTGACGTTGAAATATAACATGCACCACCTGACATTTGAAAATTAAAAGCCACACAACACTGCCAAAAGCATCGGAGATGACATCAAAGGCTATGGAAACGAGAAAAAGTGTCAGAATGCAGACGAAGGCAGAGATAACAGGATATCTTGTCAACGAGTTGATGCGGCATACTTCCATCGCGTTCTCATTCTCTCTACATGACTCCCTTTCATTATGACTCTCTTGGTCCTTTTCTCCTGCTCTTTGACTCCTTTTCTCTTTGGCTTGTACTCACTCACTTGTAACATCTGTCGCTCCTCTCCTGCCCTCCCTCAACTGCCTCTTCTATTCTCTCCTTTATTCTTTTATCTTGTCCCATCTACCTCTTCTCCGCCAGACCTTTCTATCTTCTCCCTCTCCTACCCTCACTCGCGCACTCCACGCCTTCAGTTAATACGTGTTTAAACAAGAATTCTGTGATGTGCGATCAACACACCACACCGGAAGTGCACGGGAGGGCGACTGAGCCGGGAGCCGAGGCGACTGGGACAATGAGACGGCGGAGCGGAAGTGACGGAAGCAACTGAAAATCGATAGTGAGGACGATCGAGCCCAATTGATGGTAGAGTTGTTTAAACCATTATGGAACAACAGTGATTGTTGTGATCGAAAAAGAAGCAGAATGGGACGAAGGTGCAGAAAAATGAGTCAGGGTAAACATTTTTATTTTTGAACAGGTCGACGATATTGAAAGTACTTTACAATTTATATGCTGGAATAAACCAATAATTATTAAATTTCAATGTAGAATTAATATACATTTCCTTAACATATATACTACTTTCCCTGCAATTGTATTTAGTATTATCAGCATTATTTTATACAATTAAGTGCTTCGGTATAAAAATAGCACTTTTTACATAATGGTGGGAAAAAGTTGTTATTCTTATATATTCACACGATGCACGTTTACCGACTCAATTGAGCTCAAAGATGGCATTGCCGATGGCTGCAGCAACTCTGACCGGAAGGTTCTAGGGATCGAGCCCAGACGGGGGCGATATTAGCTGGATAGCTACATCGAATATTGCCGTTGTCTGTCGTTGAATTATAGAGGCTGGCTACTCTGATCGATACTTTTCCGTGGCTTTTCTGATCAACTCTAGGCGATTGCCGGAGCAGTACCCTAACAAACGGGTCACGGACCGCGCGACGATTTCTTACACACACTTACAGCACTACACATCCTCGTACGTCGGGAGACCACACACGTCGAGAGTTTAGAGCTTGTCATGGATGGGGTAAAGTTCCGATCGGAGAGATACCTGGAGGAGAAACCAGATAGGTTCTGTGCTGGATCTCACCATCCAGCCGGACACAAACGGATAAGAAATCGGAGGAGTGGCCTCGCGATTCGCACACGGTGGAGAGTTCTTCCGATTAGAACCAACGCAGTAGAACTGTATTTAGGGCGAGATGCCAAACTTTTTAGCAAAAGCCAAACCATGGTTTTCAGTTCCTTTATAATCCCATGTATTTTCTAGGAAATAGACTTTTGACGATTTATTCACTTATTCTGTGAAGGCGCATTCTGTGAATGGTTGTGGGGAAAAATCATTTCACAGGTTAATACGAACTTTAAATATTACACAATTTGAGTGGCGACATTCTCAAAGCTCGTCCAGAAACTAGTAAAAATTAGGAGAGGTGTTCTCTAGAGAGCAATGTTCCATTCCTTTGATTATGAAGCATCAAGCAATGTTTGAATTATGCTACTCTCTGAAACCGGTAAGGCAGCACTACATGTTGCTATCCTTACATTAGTACTAATACACAGGACGTGACCATTGATGCAAATCTATATTACTAATTTCTAACACGTGCAAAAATAGAAAAAAACTGTGCAGCCTTCGCCGATGTGCGAGGTGTCTGCAATTTTATTAAGTACCATCGTGAAAAAAGCAAAATAATGAAAACGTTTCGACTCTGACTGAAAAATGCAAGTATTTTATTGTAACACAGTTGACGTCATGAGACAGCAAAGCTTCACGGTGGAGGAGACTCGTCAATAAATATGTGCTATTCACCAGTGGTGTCATGGAAGAGCACATTTTTTATATATTGTTGTTTTCCAAGGAAGTATTAATCTGTTTGAATTATACTTCTTTATTGCAAGTATTCGTAAAGACTTCTTGATAAAATATTTAATTTATTGCAATGTTACACGAGAGTATTTTACTTTTTATTCTTAAGCAGTTTGGAGGCTTTTGAACGAGAGGAAAGGCGTGGTGCGAGCAAGTTGCGTCAGAAGTAGAGAAGGAAGGGCCATTTTTAAACAACAAACGTAATTTTTTTTAAATGGAGTGATTTTTTGGTAACTCCTTAATTTATACATTAATTTCAATTTGCACATTTTAATTTATGCACAATATGAAAATATATGAAAACGACATTTTTAGAAATATTTATTCTAGTACCTAATACTTTTTCTACTAAAAATATTGCGAATTAAAACTCAGAGAAACTTTGAAAATATTTTAAAACTTATATTATTTGTTAATATTACGAAATAAATTCGCAACAATACATATTTTTGAAGGTTATTTATAATTATGTAGACACATGTTTATCCCAAACATTTCCAAGGGGTGTCCTTGTCCCCACGCTCTGGGGTCGCTCTGTAAAAGAGGGTAAAAGAGGGGCGAGGGCAACCGCTGGGTACAGGCGACGCGAAATCATCCAAGAGGAGGTGGCGGTGCTAATAGAAGAAGCCATACGGTGACGCGGCGGCAGGGTATCGCCCCAAGACAAGTGACGGTGGCCTCTCTTCAGAATTACGCATAGCAGTCACTGAGCTCCATCGAAGCAGAGAAGTGACATTAAGTTTAAAATACATTGTTGCACAGCAAAACGCACACGCCATAGAACGAAGCCAAACAGAGTCGCAGAGGCCGGGACGATTAAAGTGCGAAGAGCTAGGGGACGGAGGACTTTGGAAGGATGAGCTGCAATGAAATATACTGCAAATACTGGAAACAACGAAGAGTAAAACATGTTGCTACTCGTTCATTCATCTTTAACATTGTTCCTTGCAATCTGAATGTCAATTATTAATAGTATTAATCGTACATATTAAGAAATTACTATTTACAAGGGACTATTGTAAAGGGACACTTTGTTAGTGGATTCGCTCCTCAAAAACCCAGTTTGCAATTTGAGGTAATTTTACATTTAACCTACATCTAACATCTTTAGTTGTGAATTTAGGGAATAAAATTAATAATAATAATAATAATAATAATAATAGTAAAATTTCGGAAGGACTTTTATGCCCTAAAAGTGTTCAAATACGCTTTTAAAAATGTGCATTAATGACCTAAAATTCTTAAATATACCCTTAATGTGCTACTAAAATTAACAATATTTATATCCTGTATAAAACTTTCTTAATAAAATTCAGGAGCAGCGTGCTTGGAATGAAAAGTTATATCTTTGTGCAAACATAATATAATGTACCCTTCTTCTCGACATAAATAATTGAGGTAAATATTCTCCTTAGTGAAGTACACTGTATAACTTGTACAGTAACTTGTAAAATGTCTAGAAAAAAACGCAAACTATGACAAGCTCATTCGAATGAATGAACTCTGAAATAAATTCTATGAAAAGATGAAACGTGTAGTATATAAGTCTCTATTTTAACGAAATATGCAAAATATGCGTATATAATTACACGAATATGCACCAACAGGAATATCGGCCAAATATACACAAATATGCACTAACATATTAATCTATATTCAAACCAAGTGCCAAGACATTTTACTTAGCTATGTACTGAAGCTAGGCCACAAGTATGCAAAATCGTGGAAATCCGCTCCGTAATAATAATAATAATAATAATAATAATAATAATAATAATAATAATAATAATAATAATAATAAATTCAGGTCAAAGTAATACATTAGTTCGTGGTCGGATCATTTTGTGGCAATAGAGCTGATCCCTGATACACAAGTATCAGTAATTACGAAACAAGGCTAGCGAAATTAATGGTTAACTTTGTGATCTCGAAACATACTTATCATTACCAATCCTTGATATTGATGAAATTGGCCTTTCTGTTGCCGGATGGATTAATTCTTAAACATTTTAGTTGCTTTACGGTTATTAGCCACTTCTGAGCAATTATACTGTGTGTGATATAGTTTACTTTGTATCTTGACATTGTTTTCCCTAGCTCAATCATATTAATCTTGCCTTAAACGAAATGCGAACCCACAGTCTGGACTAGTCCCTTATTAAGGATTGGCGCTGTCCACATGTAACGTGAATATATCAAAATAATTATACTTACACGCCTCCAGCAGAGACCGAGCAAAGAAAGATTGGAGAAAGTTGGGCAGGCGATGCAGGGTAGGTGGAACCGCCCACCATATCGCAACACAAGGCATGAGTAAACATCCATACCACAGCGTGATTCGAAAACGCCGTCCGAGATCAACACCGTGCTGCCACTTTAGCGATCTCGTGGCCGGCGAGAATGGCTAATTGTTTGAATCTTATACTATTTCACTACCTATACTTCACAGTACAGACTCCTGAACGGTTGGCAACAAACATTCCAGCACGACTCTCCCGCCCGCCCTCCACCTGCGGAAACAGATGTTCCAAAGCCTCCGAGAGAAATTCGGAGGCGAAATGGAATCCCGTTTTCACAGCGCACTCGCAGCTAATTCCCGCAATCACGCCATCGTTCGCCTCGGGGCAGCCTAACAGTTCGACCAGCGCGTTTCTCCTCCGCCTCGCGACTCACAAAACGGAGAGGGTTCCGACCATCCACACTGACCGCCGATGATTTCAAGTCAGGATTCTGATTTAGAACCATGCGTAAGGCAAATAAAAATGCATCCAAAACACCCATCTAAATAACCATTCACAATTTTACTGCTTGTCAAAACAGTCTCATTTGTTAGTACGTGGTACTGATTACTTTGGCTCAAAAATGGTATTAAAAGCAGCCGCGGATTTAGTAATGGCCCATCATAGCTCACGTGAAGTTTACTTTCCTGTATATTGCTTGTTCACTTCTTATTCAATAGAGAGCATTAACAAAAAAGGCAGATAAATACGTCGACCAGTCGTGTTTTAAAACACCCGTACATGAGTGTGTACATGAGTGCGTACATGAGTGAACGAGACACGCAAACGTGAACAAACTTTGTTTGGCGAAACACTTCTCTCAAGGTTACTTCTCGGCCGAATCTCCAAACCAGTTCTTTAAAAATGAATGGAGATTCGGATGATATTGCAATTTTTAGTGCATAAAATATTATCGGCCTGCTACATTACATTTACGTCACATTAATTACCAAGGGGATCTGAATCGTATTTCTCTTGACAGGCTTTATGAGTGTCTCACATCTACGATCCAAACAAGCTTCAAATATAATCCGTGACCGACTAAAACAAGAAGAAGAATATGAAAACGAAGTAGAAGATAAGGAAAACAGGCCACAGAAGAGGCGTCTGCGCTATGCTAGACTAAACACGAGATTACGCGCTGGAAACGAAGGCCGGCGAGGGAGCGCGTAAGGGAGCGGCCGCCGCTGCCCAAAAGCGCCTGCGGATGCCCACCGCCGACGCCGATGTGCGGAATGCGGGAGACCCGGCTCAAGGCCGCCCCCTTGCGTACTGACCGCTCCTTGCTCCGGACCACTCCGCCCCACACCCTCCGATTCGATACTCCCGCACCGACCCGACCTTTCCCTGCCCCGCTCCGCTCCGCCACGCCCTGTCCCACGCACCTGCAGCCAAGACGAGCAGACCGAACGCGCCCACGGGCTGCCAGTACCCAGCGGCCCGACCCGGCCTGGCCTGCCCTGCCCCGGCGGTGGCGGACAGCCGCTCGCGGCACTCCGAGGAAATTGCCATTGTTCACGTGCTGCCCCCCACCCCGCAGGCCGGCATCGAGCTTCGGCCACTGTTTCTACTCCGGCCGCTCGCCAGGGAGCACACAGAAGAGCTGAGCTTAACACGTTACGCTAACATGGGATTCGAACGGTCTCAAAGGCAGATTGAGGGGGCAGATTGCTGGCAGTTTGGAGAAGGCTACCCATTCATTAGATTAAAAAATGTACCATATAACTTTTATCACAACGCTATTCCATGAAATACTCATAAATAGTCATCAGTGTCATCAGTGATAGAGATGATTACGATATTTTAATAATTTTATGGGTGATAATTTCAAAGAAATTCGCAAAATCAAAACTATTATTATTATTATTATTATTATTATTATTATTATTATTATTATTATTATTATTATTATTATTTGCTTCACAAATCGGCCATCATGGGGCCACATGATACGTACATCCCACCGGGGCTCAGCCATGATTATCGGGGAAGGTGCACTTTATCTTTCTACTGGGGGGATCAGCATTTAATGCTGGTTCCATTTTTACATCCCAACGCTGTAAGCTCTGGGGATGGGTTGAAATGATGATACATTTATATTTTTATTATTATTATTATTATTATTATTATTATTATGCTGATCTTTTCTTCTTTGCCTTCCCTCACAATCCTTTCAAATGCACTTCCTTACGAGAAGAACATGATGTTGAAATGGTATGTTTAAAATATGCCTCTTACAGCTTTAGGAAAGATTTTCGTACTCTTTTTCAAAAATAAAAGAAATATTTTATGCTTTTAATTTTTAAAACAAAATACCGATGTCAAAAAAAATCTAATTGAGGTAACCGAAAATCAACTTGCCTATGCAGATTATTCCGCATGTTAACGGCTAAATCTTCCCATAACGTAACCGAAGCAACTATCTTTGGCAGTATAAGCGGTTGCGGTATGGCTGGTGAAGCCATCCCCTGAACGCAAAGGGGCACACCGCCGACATGAGTACAATGCCCTGTAGGGAGATAGGCATCTAAGTGAGTCCGCCAGTCGATGCGTCCTAGGCCCCGGGGGACGGGGGAGGGAGGCTCTGGAGGCGGAGGGCAAACGCATGGCCGTCGATGCGCGTTAGACCTTGTTTCGCCATTTACAACCTGCGTGAATGCCAATAAAGCACGTAAGAGGAAGTGAGTGAGTGAGTCAGTGAGTGGGTGAATTTTGTTTCTCTGGACGCGCCAACTATTTTGCCGAAGTCTCGTGAGTGTAGTGTTAATGTAGGAGTGTCGGGAAGAGAAGAGTATTGCTCCACCATTCACCTAGTATTAATTGGACAAAACATGGAAAACTATTAATAAGAACAGTCGGCTGCAAAATTTCTCCTCCAGGCAGCGGCTGAATTCCACCTAGCTATGTAGCTTAGTGTCCACGATTTACTACCGTCAAGACTCGAACCCCATAACCCCCGGTAAACGACGCAGCAGAGGCACTGGATGTTGTATGCTGAGCTATCACAACCGATATATGGGGAAGGAGAAGTGATGAATGCCCTATTGTCCTATAATCTTACCCTTGCCTCGTAGAGCTCAACGTGTAAGTTCACGGGCACAGCGCTTTGCTGAAACTCTTTACATGCAGCAATACCAGCAGCGAGTATTTCTGATAACGTCTGAAGCCTATGAAAAATGTAACATGTGTGGAATAGACGTTTAGATGGCAGATATTTAAAAGCTTGCACACATTTTAAGGCACTATGGCCAAGTTTGCTGTATGAACCTCAAATTGCAATTTTGACATTAAACATCTTTCAGCCCAATCAACTTAACGTTGCCAACGCGATACACCAAAAATATAGATAGGGCAAAAATATAGACGGTTGTGTTTGCTCACATAACCTCTGCAGTGTTTCCAACCAATTACCTGAAATGGGAACTGATTTCCCCAAATCCCTTGCACAGGTTCTTCGTTGTACACTCCTTTTTGAAGTAGCATTTCACAAACATCTCCATTCGTTATCTCCAGTAAAACTGTCGAGTTGAACTGAAGTGCTCTGCCACGGGAGATGCTCAATTGGCAAATTTTTGTCTCTTCAACACTTCTACTCGTCATCCACAAACTACGCATCTATTGCGCGCGTGCCCTTCCGGCACCTGACAGGAGAAAGCGGCGTGCGGCGCGGTGCGGTGCGGGTCAAAGGCTCGGTGGCGGGCGGTGTCCGGCGCCTTCTTTGGCGCCGCGGCCCCGACCCCGGCGCCACGCGCGCGCGGCGAAGGCCCCTACAAGGAGGAGAAAGGGCGACCGCCGCCGCCGTCGCCCCCGGGGGAAGGCACGCCCCCGCACGCACACTCGGCGCAATTCGGGGCTCCCAAGGTGCGGGGAGAGGCAATAATCGCGTGCTGAACAGGCTAGCCGCTGCGGGAGCTGGCTGACATGACAGTGCTTTATTTATCATCATATTATTATTCTCCTTCCAGTGTCATATTCCTAATGGGATGGTAGGGGCCAAGTACAGAAAAGATATATTTGGGTTCATTGAAAGATTATTACATTATTACTGGGGCATTAGTCCCGTAAATGTACTGCGTGTTATAACCCGGGAGGTGAAGTTTTCCTCCCCCACTAAAACGTCAAATCCGGCTCTGAGAGATACGTCAGCTTGCGTGAGGTTTCCAGATATTTCGGCCAGCAGGACAACGCCCCAGCCGGGAAACGCACTAAGCTCTGGACTGGTATCCCGACATCGTGCAGTGAATGGAGTAATCGGTACGTATGTGAATGAAGAAGGGGAAAACATAAGCAGAAAAGATCACGCGGGGTTCCTATCCCGTGTTTTAGGGTATTCTACGGCCTTCGCCTGGTATTGTATGGCGAAATCCCGTTAAACTACCGATGGAAGCACACGGCCTCTATAATTCTACTCCAGGCAGCGAATGAATTCGACCTAGCAATCTTCAATTCTTGGATTTCCTGACGAATTATGAAATGCAAAATAAGAAAGATGGCATGTTTCTCATTTCGCATTCAAGATACCGCATTCAGAATATTTTAAATAATTTATACACACATTAATCTGAAAGTATGTTCGCATTTAGAATATTTTAAACAATTTGTACAAACATTAATTTGAAAGTATATTTTTCAATAGATTTCGGAATCGAAGTAGGTAATCTTCTATTAAATGAAAAACATTGCATTTCATACACGTGTGAAATATGGTGACTTTCAGTCGCATTGCTAGCTTGTTTTAAAACTACGATACCTTAAGAGGCTGAAAATGAGAACGCGAATCCAGAAAACGAGTTTTGTAATGAAATGCATGGACATCAATTCCACCGCAGACAGTACGTAGACAGTACGGGCGTCCCCGGCCAAGCTTTTCTTTTTCATTAAGCGACAATCCACAGAACGCGCGCGTTGCTTCAACCTGCGACCCGCCGGAGGCCTTTGCATAAAATAAATAGCTCATTGCTGAATAACTTTAAGTTGTTGTTTTTATCGGGTTATGCGTTTGAAATTTCCATTTCGCTTGTAAAATGCTGGGATGCAACATTCATACAACTCCTCTCACACGATAAATTTGCTCGGCACGATTGTGTAATACGAGTACAATTAGCGGAAATAATTACAAAAAACCCATACTTCTTATTAAAATAGTAATACATTTCTGACAAATGTTGAACTACGCAATTATTGCATAAATTAGCAAATTATTTATTTTCTTCTTTCTATGGTGTTACAACTCTCAGAGAGTTTATCTAGACATACGCTTACTCACACTGCAAATAGCATTAAACATATTTTTACTATTACAGATAAAGCTCGCCCCTGCGACTTACAATCGCAATTGAAATTATGAAAAATTATCTAGAAACTTTTTCATTCATCATTTAATACCCGCGAGTAACTGTGTGCTGGCACGCCTGGTAAAATAAATGAAACAAAAATCTGAGTCGCGGGACCGCATAGCCGAGTAAGCAGCAGCGAGCTCCGACTCGCTGCTTCGGCCCGAGCGGCGGATTCCCAACCCGCCTAGGCATTGGTGTTTGCTCCTTGGCTCGTGTGTTCTTCTGGCTCCAGATCCAAGGAATCCACATGAAACTATCCTGGCCAACTTGTTAAATAAAGTGGTGTGTTCGAGTTTGGACGTGGATGGTTATACTGATCGTTTTATTCATAATCATTTTCTTATTTGCCATAATTTGTCTCTGCGGCATACAACATCTCTGCGGTTGAAATTATGAATCATCACCAAGAAACCTCTTCATCCGTCTGGAATATCCGCGAGTAACTGTGAGGGTAAGAATTCGCACTGAGCGTCTGACTCGCAGCGTCATGGAATCTTCGTGTCACACGATTCCAGGTTGTTTGAAATAAACATATCCGCACAAGAATGAAGCAGTTGAAAATAGCATGGGAAGATGACCCAACTGAAACTAACACAGAAAGAATAAACTCGTAAACAATTAAGGAGACCAGTGGAAGATAGGAAACGCTTCGAATAGGACTCGAGGGAAAAGAAGTAGGAGACGGGGGCGATTGCGAAGACGGTGGTGCTGATGGGCAGTGGAAGTACCAAAGCATTTGTGGATTAAAAGCATAATTTCAAGAGAATCTGGATGAGACTTACGGCTGAAGGGGTCGATGCTAAAGTTACGTAACACGCGAACGGAACGGGAGCCTGTTAACAAATGACATTGCAGCTCTGGGAGATGATAGGTCACCAAGCTTATATTTCTTTTATATTGGCCTGTCCTCTCTCTTGCGCTGATGGTGAGATACGAGCGGAGAGGACGGAACGGCTGGCGACCACAGAGAGGGTGGAGACAACGAAGTCGAGGGAGGAGCAGGAGATACCGAACAAGACGGTGATAGTAGAGAGAGTGGAGAAAGGAGAGGATAGAGGGTGAAGAGAACGGAAGGACAGGAAGCAACGGATAAAACGAAGAGGGAAGGCGAAGAAAGCGAAGAAGTTGGAGTGTGCAGAGCGGGCGGTGGGGACTGCGGGAAAGTGAAAAGATGAAGAAGACAGTGCAGAAAAAGAGGAGCGCAACGGCGCCAGAGGGCACGGGTGAAGCGGCGCGGGCGGAGTACACGAAAAGGGCGGGGAGTGGAGCGCGGCGAGCGTTTTTTATTACTTTTACAATGGACCGCTCTCTTTCTATGGCGCTCATCGTGAGAATGGTGCGGAAAGGTCGGAAAAGCTCGGGACGGCAGGGAGGACGGGGGCGACGAACAAGACGGAGAGGGCGACAGAGCAAAAAGAGCGGAGACAACGGAGACAGTGGAGAGTATAGAGAAGTTGAAGAGAACAGAACGGCAGGAGAAGGCGGAGAGTGCGCGGCAGTGAGGGGGCAGCGAGCACGACGGGGGTGAATAAGAGCGTGAAGAGAAAGAGGAGACGCGCGGTGGAGAAGCACAGAGGGCACGGACGGACGCGAAGGGGGCGGGGTGCGGGGTGCGGTGCGCCGAGCGTGCCGCGAAGGGTTGGCGGGAGGTGCAGGCCGTCGCGTGAGCCACGAGGCCCCCGCCGCAGACCGCAGCGGCCGCTGCCACGACGCACGTCACTCAATCACGACATACCATCTTCCAAACAACGCACGACCCGCGGGCCCGCCGGGTTCACGAAACGAACCTTGTTCGCCAGAAATGAGAAAGCGGAGGAGTGGGATTACACGGCACGAACACATTCTGCATTTTCATTCTATATCCTGAATAATTTGCCAACATAATCATAATAGACCGAAATAAAATAAGGCTTTTGAACGAAATTCATCATTTTCTGCTGTTCGATTCAATTCTACATGCCCCAATAAGCGGATGAAGAAGCATTTTTAAGCATTAATATTCGCAACAATTGAAATCAATGGACTTACATAAAATATTGATGAATATACCACAAGTTTAATTTCTAACAATTGCAAGATCTATGTGGAAGGGGGAATTCAATGGAATGTTCAATAAATCACACCGCACTTCCAGCTACAGACTGACAGAATTCGTTCTGTCTACACATCAGACAGCAAAAGGGATTTAGATGTCTCGATTGTCCAGTTTCTTTGTTCCACAAGCAAACGCTAAGGTGGTTCCTTTCTTTTGTTGATAAATGTATTTTCAGTGTCAGTATGTTTTCTTAAGCTCTGTAGGATATTACGGGAAGAAGATTTAATTATTTAGCCAGAAGATTGACCAATTAATGATTCCCCATGTTCTCTCTGTACTGAGATAATTCCTTTACCACGGCCATGTTGAAGCATAAGAGTAAAAATATGTAGCTCCTTTACTGACGAAAATAGTTCTACTTGACAAGAGCGAAAACTTCTTGCTACCTAATTTGCTCAAATCTTGTTTCCTATTTGTGTTCAGAATCCAACTAAGTACAGTAAAAGAGCGGGGTTAGGGATTCTGGAAAACTTTCATAGATTGTTCTTCTCCCCCACACGTTACACAAAGTGGTTAACTGTTTTTGACTTAAAATAAATACATTAAATACATGGAGAAGAAGGACCTGCATTGCGAATATCGCAAGCACAAGATGTAAAATTTTACAGAGACACATAAGTCCTTATATTAAGATGAAGTGTTAATTTCGACCAGGAAAGTTCACATATGTTTGCGCAGGTTGTTTTTGGTGGCTGAGAGAGATTAAAGAAGTCGTAACTGATTATAGTTCGATTGCCAACACAGAGTACGTATAATAGAACAGAAACCTTTAACTATTTCGTATTTAATGTCGCTCGTTTGGACATGTAATTGAGTCACCGCTCCATTTTCTGATACGGAGCGGGGGAAAAAATAAACGTTCCTGACTAAGCGAAGTAGCATTTAAGTGCTTGATGTCATCCAAGGAAGAGGATAAGTTGAGGAATTGCCATGAACAGAGAGAATTAGTGACTTCCAGTGAGATTCACTTTAATACCACTTCAAGTAGAACAAATCTAGGTCTTCACAGCTTGTAAAACATAAAAAGTCAACTTACCATATATGACGAAAGTTAGCCCTTATGGACGAAGCCCTTAAACAAAGCTAAACTAGGTTTGTAGTATGAGGAAAAAATCCACCATGTCACAACTTCAATTTAATTCCAGAGGTGACTCACTTAGAGGACAAAAAGTCGAGGAATACATGACCCTCGCCTCCAATTCCGACGTAAGTAGCTAAGGAACTCAATAAGTGTTTGGGCGAAAATTTAACGACACTGCGAGTGGTGTGTTTGAGATAAAAACAATTGGTAATTATATACGTAACTATAAAAGCCTTCCATATATATAATCCAAATCAATAAATATTCTTTGATTGATATTAGGGTAGTTCACCTTTTTACATTATCGGAAAAGTAGTATAGAGAATTTTGAAAAATTCTGCATCTGCATATAATCTGTCACGTGCGTTCGACGGAAATGCACGCCTTTAGTTTCAGGAACTACAAAATGTGTTTATAAAAGTTCTGTCTGCCTGTTTGTCTATTCGTCTGTCCATCTATCTTGGAATAACTGAAGCATCCAATTCGAGAATGTTTCCAATATCAATATTCTCCAATCAATCTGTTTTGTTTTTTTTAGCACTTTTGGAGAAAGAGATAGATTTTTCATCGATTTGCTTCATAAGGAAAAATATACACTTATAGAGAAATGTGTGTATTTTTACCACAAAATACAGAAAATTTAGATTTACGCTGTCGAATTATTAAATGAATTGTGTATATACACAAAGTGTACAAAGAAAGACAGTCATAGAACTACATCAGCACCAAATTGGATATGCTGCGAAAGATAATGGTAGCTGCTTGAGGAATTACTTTTTACTACACACACGTTTTCCATACATGACGAAGAGTAATCCATAAATCTAAACCAAACAATAAAGTTCACAAATGAACACATCGTTAATCACTGCAGAGTACAGCCCATAAATACATTATATCAATCCATTGTGGATTCACTCTTTGACGGATGACATCCAATTGAAATGGTGTCATGTGTTTGATATAAATTCCAAATTATAAGTACTCGAATGGTTTGGGATACATACAAAATATTTAAGACAAATGTTATTATGATACCTATAAATAAGTTGCTTCGATCATATGTTTCATATGATTTATTTTTAATACTTCTATATTTTGTATTCACATGTGTGCATTCATAATGTTCCATCTCTCCAGAACGTGTTAACCCGAAACCATAAACTTATGAATCTCCTCACCAAACAGCGTGATTTTTTTTCCTTCACAAGGAAATAAATCTTGCAATAATAACGATTAATTCTTTGATTACGGACATCCATTAAACTTTTATCGGGTCTTTAAAAGTTGAGACACGTGCGAGAGAGCTTTATAACCCTCACGCCAGCAGCAGTGACCTTCCGAAGACAGGAGTCGCAGCAAATGGTCCGGGTATGGCGAGGAGGAGGGGGAAGGGGTGGGGGAGGGGCTTCATTTCCGAGGAGTAATCTCCGCCGGGCAGGCGAACGGCGCCCCCTTCCACGGCTCTGCGCACCTACACACTCGGCTATAAATATTGGCCGCACAAAGCGCGCTGCCCCCGCAGGGTCAAGGCCTGGGCGGTCCGAACAGCAGCAACCGATGCCGAACGGCCAGGTAGTTGGCGATTTTCTCGGCTTTCTCTCACGAGGCAACCCAAGCATCTGCTTTCTCAATTCAACTGAAATTCGGTGAAGGAGATAGCCCTGTTACTGTTGGACATACAAACTCAATGGTTGATCTTTCATAGACACCATCAGTGAGAGGAACTGACGATAAGACCCGACTCATAGGGAGTTGTTCCTTTGCTTTTACTAGAAACTAGGGGTCACAAGTTATCACAAATATTTTCATGTTTTCTAATTTAAAAAGAAACATTTTAATTTCATTCCAATGACGTCTCCCGAAGAAGAAACGAAAAAAACAATGTTCTACCACATGATCTAGTACATTACAATAAGTAAATTTGCCAATGACGATCTAGATTTCTAGAATTATAATACGTTAACATCAAGGACGCTTCAATTTGGGGAGAAAATTGGAAATGTTAAGGCTTCATGTAAAGAACGTCAGAATAAAAATATCTATTTCAAATTCGCAGAGACTCGAGTTCGGCCAGAACGATCAGAGAATATCAGTTTGTAAGAAAATCGTAGAAAAGGTTAAGGCATCGGGCGAAACCATTTTTTCAGTTTCAAGAACCCATAAAAAGGGGATTCTGACAGTTTTAGAAAGTAATTCTCAACATATAGAAACAAGATGTACTCTTTATCGATATCAGAGCCTAATATGAATTTTTCTGATAGAAAAACGCAACTTCCCTCTGCAGCATTTCAATACTTTCTCGTTATTACGTAAGTACGTAGTATGTTACTACGTATTAGGTAGTAAAAAAAGTAAAGATCAAGCTATTTTGAAATCAGATACAGCGGTTGTCTATATGGATGAACCAACTCTAAAAAGTATTTAAAGAAGTGACGGCAGATACATGTTAAAAGATCACATCGTACGTCCATTTCCCACGTTCTGCTCAAAACACTGATAAATGAAATAGGTTTCCCAGGTGCATATGTAACTTCAGACTGTGCCTGCAACGCCCACGACATCTCAACCGCGAGCTGTTCGTCAAAAGCGGTCTCCTTGCTTCTCTCCATAGCCAGCTGCTCAGTTGCCGCAGGCAGAGCGTCTGACAGGGCGACCGGCAGCGCGTCTGTCCCGAACAGGCCTCTCCGCGGCGTTCAACGTTTTGCAGCCTGCTCTTTTAATGTCACTTTCAGACTGCAGGAATAAAAGGACGCGACGGCAGGCAAACAAGATGAAGATGGAGAGTCCGGCGTAACGGCAGCGACGTAAGGGAGGGGTGAGTCATTATAATCTGCGCGGAGGTGAGAATAAATAACGAAGTTGAAGGGGGAGTTGGAGTGCCGAGGAGATGACAGGGAGCGCTGCGTGTTACTAACGCTCGTAACATTCTAATGTCCGTGACATGATCTCTCCCTTTACAATCGGGCGGTATTCGTTCACGAGCAACCGTAAGGCGAGTCACGTTCAGCCAGTGCGAGATATACCCATTTTTAGAGTGAATAATACCCGAAGGAGTTTAAGCTCACACTTCCAGGTGCTGCAGGTGTCTCGTCAAAGTCGTATCACAGTGACGCGCGTCACTTCCTTATTGGATTTGGTCAAATTCTGTGGTTGCCTCGAATAAAGGGTTCTCACGAAGCAGACCCTATAAGAGTCCAGTGGACCGGAAACCACTACATCAAATTTCCTGGGAAGAAAAAACGCAAGAAGAAATCTGGTTCAAATCAATCTAGAAAGAAATGTAATACATCGGTTATGTTCAGGATCCTTAATATTTTTTAAGAAAGGTAAAGGTATTTCAGTCGATTCCAGCCATAATCCTCAAAAATTATATTCAACTAAAGTGTTGTAACAATCTATTTTTTTGCATATAATACATATGCCTACAAGCTCTAAGAAGTAATACAATATGAGAAGAAGTATTCTAAATTTACAAGATGTTAGGAGGATTGAAACATATAAGGTGTTTAATTATTAAACATATAAATTTAATTATTAAATTAAGTAAGAATATTGTGAAAACTAGAATTCTTAATGACTGGCGAACCTTTGCAGCAGACGGTTGGTCGCCATATCTATGCCACCGCATATCGCACAAAATCATCTAACTCCTCTTTACTGCATTCATTACTACACATAGAAAGCTATTATCAGACCTCTGTACATACCAGTACAAGTGCTAACATACCACTACAAGTAAGACAAGAAAGAAGAGATCTTAAATCAGTGTAGTGAAAATCATTTCAGATACGAGCACAATAACAGCGCATGCGAAATGCAGCTACTACGCAGACTCTAGGATATCAACGAGTAAAAGGGATTTATGATTGCATGGAGATTAATAGACATAGAATGAAGTAGTAAATACGAACTCTACCCAACCCTGAAGATTTCAAATTGGTACCAGTGATGTGCACTGATACCAATGATGAACATTCGGTCGTACACTACACAAAAGACGCACAGAAG
>BOPP01000003.1:7570434-7582522 GCA_017312745.1 Gryllus bimaculatus | reverse complement strand
GGAGGACGGAGGGGGGAGGAGGATGGGGAGGAGCACGCGAGTCCCGGTCCCCTGCGCTGCGTGAGACCGAATTCCTCTCCTCCAAGCTGCGTGATCCACCGAGGAACACGCGCTTCAGAAGAACAACACTACTCCAGCTCCTGCTCATAATTCCAGCTCCTGGTTACTAATACAGCATTTCTGTTGCTTCGGCAGCATTGCTTTCCAGGGGACTCTATGGTTTCGAGTCTCAAAAATGGAGCGGATTTTCGACACCTGCAAGTCCGAATTCAGCCCCTCCTGCCAGGAGAAACACTATAGCAAGCAGTTGCTCTGATCAGTAGTTTTTCTTGATTTCTTCGGTCAATACCAGGCAAATGCCGGAACAATGACATAACATATGGGCCAAGGACAGCGCGCAATCTTTCCTTGCTCAACTTTGTCCTCTTACACATATACTTGCGTGCACTGCAATGCCAGACATGCCGGGAACTTGGTGTTTGTTCCGACAAGGGTCGTGCTCCACTGGGGGAGATCATGCAAGCTGTCGAGCAGGTCGGCGCCGGATCTAACGTCTTAGAGAGGGAGAGACATCGCGATCTCTCGGGCTAAAACATTCACTGCACTCACGAGACTAATAAGGAAAGTAGCTGACGTGGTTGAAAATATGAAATATATATTTAATCATTTTCTCGCCGGTAATGTCCAGTTCCGAATCCGGGAAACAGCATGAGGGCCATGCCCTCGCCTTAATCCGAACTTTATATTTTTTACTTACTTTATTCGGAACGTTTACCACGCACTGATCGCGTCACTTTCCAGAGAAATGTGCCCATTATGTCCGAAAGGACGACTTCAAACAGAAATTCACATTCTAAAACATTTTTCCGACACGAATTTTGTGAGAGGAAGGGGTCGGGAGGGCAACTGCCCTTCCTGTGCCCTCTGAAATGCTTTTTCGACCGCTTCTGATTGCGTTTCGCAGTACGTTGCTCAAATTTGAGAGACCAGTATTAAATGAAATGAAGGGTCCCACAAGGTTCGGAGGTGGTTCCCAACAGGGTCGGTCGGTATTGATTGAATTTTCGCCGTCAATGAAATTTTAAAGGGAGTTAAAGATGATCAAGAGTTCGATAGAGGGTCGACAGCCGAATGTGCACCGGTGACTGATAGAAAAGATACAAAGAAGTTCGTATCTATTACAAAATTCAATTGTTATCTCATTATTTTCAAGTGCAATTATTTGATATACAAGTATAATTTGTTGTATGCTCTGTATTAAATACAACGACCAAGGGTTAAATGAAGAAAATCATTCTTTCAAAAGGAGTAGATGTAATAAAAAGGTTCAGAATCCCTGATTTATACTTACGTACCCTGTACAGATTTAGAATGCGGTTAACTGCGAACCCTTACCTCAAAGAAAGACTTGAGCTGACGAATTTCTTTAGTTAAAATTCTTTTTGCAGAGGTCGTATTCGCTCATGTTTTTCCGCACAGGTAGAAGGGAACGAATAAATCTATCACGTATTTTGAACATGCATAGATCCTTTAACAGTTTTTTAATAAAGGTTGTGCGATAATGTTACACTTTCTTCATTTCAAGCCAAATTTGCATTGAATTAACTTGCTATCTACAATTATTCTGAAGCGTCGCGACATCAAATCCCCTTTTTATTACTTCCATG
The DNA here is from genome assembly GCA_017312745.1 of Gryllus bimaculatus. NCBI lineage: Eukaryota > Metazoa > Arthropoda > Insecta > Orthoptera > Gryllidae > Gryllus > Gryllus bimaculatus. The sequence goes on along the minus strand of BOPP01000003.1, from coordinate 7,580,855 downwards.
TAAATTACTGATCTCTGAGATGAAATTATGCTAAACAAAGCTCAATATTGACATTCTATTGTTATTGTCCCTTTATCATTTCTCCTGTACAAAACATTTTAATTCTTCTTCTATTTTCATAATCTCTATTATTTACTACTTGAACAACCACTCGTCATATTTAATTTTTGTAATAATATAGGTTAAAATGTTTATATTATAATTACATTGTGAAATTCATATTTAGTAGTGTCTAGAACACATAATTTATTAAAAATGTTTCTCTCACTTGTCCTTTAATGCCAGTTCACTGCTCACGGACCGGTATATAAATGTATTTACGACACATAGTTCTTCCGGTATATAGCTCTTCCAGGGTGAAAAAAAAGGAATGAGAACCACATTATTTTCACAAATATTATCTCTTCGAAGCTTCTTCTGAAACCTTATATTGCACCACATTACTCATAAGAGTACACAAATGGTTGGCCGGCTGACGGCTTCTTTGCAGAGGTTGCTGTCACGAGAAGATTAATTTAAATTGACCAGAATCATCAAAGGCTAATCAATCTTCACTGTTTGGCCGCGGCCAGTTTGATTCCACATTACAAAATCATATAATACATATATAAAAATCATATAATAAAAGCGACATAACTATAACCTTTACAACGTGAATGCAAAAAGACTTTTTCAAACAATGCGCAGTTTTTACAACCTACATAACTTATTGGAAAAATTAGTCGACTCGACTATTTCACAAAGCGTGCAACGACGAACACGAGGCTCAAGTGCGCATTCTCCATTGCACCAAACCTTTGGTACGTCGCGTGGAAACTATGTCAGATCGACTACGCGCATGAATTTGTTTTACGCCTCGCAAAAACCGTGAATGTCTTGGGGGCATTTATCCACTGCCTTTGTCCGGCGCCCGTATGATGCAGTTTCATGCTTTAACGCGCGACCCCGCGGCCCGACGAACGCTTTTAACGAGACAGCGCAGAGTTACGAGGCGGCGCGGCGCGGCCGAGCAGGGCAAGCGGCGGTGCGCGCCGAGTCGCTGTCGGCGGTCCAGATTCGCTTGCAAGCGCCGCCGCCCTGTGGAGCGGATCGGGAAGAAAGCGGGATAAACTACTGATAACTTTATTTAAAATAATGGTAAAAAGAATGCCTATGATCCCTCAGTATATAATTCAAAATTCAATTCAATGATGCCTTTTACGAGGCGAGACTTAGGCCATCAGGTCTGCTATTCCGTCTGACCACGCAAATTTCGCTATCCTCCATTCACCATCTAGTGGAGAAAGAAGGCACCACTAGATCGACGAAACAGGCGATTTGAATTTAACTAAGAGGCTTTTCTTAGGCTTGATCTTTGGCATATGAGACAGGCTTCATGACTTCATGAGACAGCCAATTTTACTTCCTCTTCCAAGATAAGTGTATGAAGGATTTTTTCGCCCTTAAAAAATCCACGATCCACGTTTCGATCAGACTTGAACCCGCTTGGGTATACCAGTCCGATACGCTAACCTTTACACAACCGAAGCCAGATATTATCTCCTCCACATGTACACTTGTCTTACAAAAAATGATAGAAATTTTTAGGACAAGTATAGGGGTAGAACATCTTCACTTTTTGCCAATGCATATTCGTCGGGAAAATTTATTTAAGAGACACGTGGCAATTGATCCTGATTGTTAGTAAACTCATCAGGTACTGGTGTAAGCAATATAAACAAACTCCTTTTGACTGCATCACATAGTGACCTGTCAAACACCAAGTCATAAAGCTATGGCGACCACTCACAGACACATGTTGCGTATGTAACTTCGTAATATGAAATTTCCTACCACATGTAAATTGTGATAAAAGTGATCATCTTCGATCTCCCTAAGTTTGTAATATTTATTCTGAGATACGAATACTCTGTAATACAAGAAATCAACGGCAGAGAGAGCAGCAAAAGAACTACTGCTGGGGTAGGAAAATATTCGCCAGATCTGGATCAAACAGGCGTGTGATGGAAAATGTAGAAGTTCCAAGATATGCTATAAGGGTGACAGCAGACGCATGTGCAACACCCATCATAACTTGATTTGTAAACATATTGTAAATAAAATGAAAAAAAAAATTACGCAAAAAAGAGAGTTTATTGTTAGTTTAGTTTGGAATAGGGGAGAGAGGTTTGGAAGTAAATGTTAATATAATAGTTTAAAAGGTGCAGCAGTTTCTGCTAAGCATTTTATTGAAGAAAAAGTATTTTGTTATTGAGCTATTAAGCCGTCAGTGAGGAACATTTTATTTCATTCATATAAGCGTTGATGCAATAGTCTCAGCAAGTTTTACTCTCAAAAATGCAAGCCAGGTAAAAAATTTAAAAATATGCTATGAGAAGGTTATTAGGAATGCTAACTCATACTACATTAATTTGAAATAAACTTTTTAACAAGTTACAGAAAATGACAATACGTATTAAACAAGGATGTTCGGGAAAATGTCACCCTTAAATAACTTTCAATAATAATGCATTGTTATTTTGACCAAACGAAAGCAAAAAAGGTACAAAAGACCATTATTATGGGCCGGCGTCCAATAAACAGTCCACCATACATCAAGAACAATCGGAACAAATCAGTTATAATTGAAGATGGCGCAAGAATACACTTATCATAAGAAATGGTATTTCTTGTTTACATGATTTTTCCTTACAAGAAGGTAGTATTACGAAAAGTATTGAACGACACACGGCAAATAATACAAACAACAGACACGGTTTATCTACATAATGATTTCCATAACTTCTAGTGACTTGCAGCAGCAAACATGCTACTGAACAGAACCACACAAAATGGTTTTCCAAAACGTATCACGCACACTGCTGATGAACACTAAATAAAATACTTTCCTTTAATAAGCATAAGCTTCCTAAAAGCTTTGCAGTCGCTTGATACTGACAGAGCGGTATGCAATAACTGAGTATGAGAATTCAGTTGGTCTGCGCAGTTGGAGATAATGCGAAATAACACAATCAAATATTTGCATATTTCGCTCAAAATCAAAAGTGTTTAATTGTTTTCGGATATTTTTGAGATTCTGGGTAACTAATGACACCTCTCACATGTCTGGAGGCTGCATAGTTTTCTTTGAATTTCAAAGGGCATTGGAAATTAGTAATACGTACACGATATTAGACGTACCTATGGCCTTCACAGGATACGAACGGGCAATTTTATCCAAGGAGGGATGACTCGATAAATGGAGAAGTGAAGCGAGGGCATCTTAGTTTACGCTGCACAATACAAGTAAATCTTAATAATCATAAATCTAATATTGTTTGAAATATAAGTACCAAATGAATGCGATTCGTCATATTGTTCCTAGATAGGTTGATAAAAAAGACTACTATTGGAGAGAGAGACAGAGGGGGGAGAGATAGAGGGAGAGGGAGAGAGAGGGGGGAGAGAGGAGAGAAAGAGTTCCGAGATAGAGAGGGGAAGAGAAATTAAATAAATTATTTGTAGACTGAGGATCGAAAGGGCTCGAAAAGGCCGTCGAAAAGTCTCTCTGAATAAATCCATTATGTTGACGCGGATGACTACGCCAAGTACGAAAATATAAGAAATAAATAGAGTAAGAAACAATGAATGAAAAATGCTATTTTGCATCATTAAAAAGTGGATCTCGTAACTGTATGATTAATGACCACCCGGATTCTTTAAAAATTCCTTGTGCTTGCGTAACGTCCTCACAATGATGAATTGACTAGGGACTGTTAAACGCGGAATATTTTGTCCTTTGATGTGCGTTTGAATATAAAGAAATGGACAGTTGCGGAAAAATACTAGTTTTGCCCTCGTATCGCGTCTTTCAAACCACCGTGCGGCTGTTTACTGTAACGGCCTCGTAAGTGTATTTGTTTGCGGGCAATTCATGACGTGTGGGTTTTATACCTGCCGGAGCCTTTTGCCGAGGCAATTCGCGCCGCGCGTCGCCGTGGGAGTGTCTGCCGGTGGGAGGAGGAGGCCGTCGGTTGCGCTCGTAAAAGGAGGAGGCGCGGCCCCGATCGCCGCCTTTTTTGCTTCTCTAGCTCCTCTTCCTCCGCCGCCACCGCCTTCCCTGACCTTCGCCTTTGTCTCGGTCGTTCAGGGATTTTAGCGGGCTCTTATTGGGCGTTCGATCCAGAACATTTAATATCTCCTTGTAAAATAAATTTACACTTTTCTTGAAAAAAAAACGCTACTTAAAGAAGTTAAGATTAACACACAATCTCTGCAACAGCTAAAAAAAACTGGCGCCAATATTCACAGCTTTATTCACTGTTTTTTTAGGTTAATCACAGTAAAGAGCAAACATATTCCTTCTAAGGGCTAGAAGGCCAATATGCTTTCGTAAGCAGAGCAAAACCTATAAATTAATTTTACAAACTATCGGTCTGTGGCCTGAGAGAATATCTCTAATGCGCCAACGCCGAATGGAAGCAGACCGCATGATACAGAGTTGAGAACGTGGAAGGGGAAACCTCGCCTATATTCTCATGCGTACCCTCCTTCCATCAATTCATTCACGTCACAGACCGTTAAACCGTTCAAAACACAGAAATAATTTAAAAAAATGTTTAACATGATAGTTTGAACTCCGTCTATTGTCCCCCTTTGAAATATATAAAAACACCGTTATATCCTTTCCATGACGTATGCGGCTTGTTTTATGACGTGAAAAGTTATTTTCTCCTCCTCAATGTTTGTTTCATTCACTTGTTTTCTAACATCATAAACTGTAAAAACACATTAGGCAGAGAAAAGTTGGATTTTATGTCCAGAAGTACAGCAAATGATCATTTCAACCTTGCTCAAGGAATCAAGGGAAACTAGACGAAAACCCGCTCTATATTGATCACTTTATAAACACGGAAGAGACAATTAAACTAGAATAAAATGTAAAATATATAAATATCATTATTATTGAATGAACGTTATTTTAGTTTTTAATGCTCAGCATAGTAATCTAATTCAATAAAAATAACTTTAGAACTAAAAATACTTTTCGTGATATTCTAATGTGACGACATGATTACTGAATTGTTTGATGGCAACGGATAACTTCTAGTTATATTCCAACTCAGCAAATTTGAAATGAGAAATTCTAGTATCTGCCAGCCGTTGTTCCTGTTTGTAACCCACCCCTCATCCCCTCTCTACCTTTTGCTTCCCCTCAGCGCGCGTCCGCCTGCCCTTTCGACGACCCCCCACTCCCACCCCTCGCCCACCAACGGAAAATGCCAGCGGCGAGGCAGCATCCACTACAGCTGCCAAAATTCGCTCACATTTTGCCGCAGATTCGCTTGAGCTTTTTAAATCACGTGTAAGGGACATACTGCAGCTGATCTCTTTTCATATACATACGTGGTTCCATAATTCCTTATGCAAATCTACACTTTCATACACAAATGCTGTCCAGATACTCCACGTACGTTACTTCATAAGTTCTTGACGGAATTAATGAACATTAAATTAATGGACATATTTAACATATAATGCCGATTCCAAACAGTGCTATGAGAATTTTTGGTGTTATCTCTAGGTAATAATATTTTTGTTGTGAATGTGATAGAAAATGTGATAGAATAGACTTTTATTGTATTAAGACCTGTCTTATTCGTCGCATTAACATGCAGTGAAGATACCACACATAGCATTTAAAAATGTATTTAGTTATTGCATTTCCATCCACTGAAGACATTTTCACGTTATCGCATTAAGTTAGTGAATAGTTAGTTAAATGAAAAAAAAAATGAAACTCGCTAATGCAAATATATTGATTTCAAAAGAACAGAAAACGTGTATGATTATTTTAAAAAATGTGAAATTTGTTTCTATTTTTTGACAATCTCTACAGAACTCACTCCAAGCAAACATACTATCTACTAGCATTCCCTTTCAGTTCAATGACACTTATTAATATATTTATTGTTTTATTTTTACACTTGCTTGATGCCCCGCGGTGAACTGCTCCTCTCCCAAATTCAAGGTAACTTACCTGAAACAAAAAGACAACGCAGTTAGTGTTTGTGAGTATGAAAGGAAGGAAAGAACAGTAAAATTACAAGGAAAACTTTGAAAATCTTGCTGGACAGAATTTCCATTCAGTTCTCTTTAAAATTTCGTCGTTTTCCACTCCCTTTAAAAAGTACGGGAGAAGACTTAAAAAATTATTAACTCAACAAAATCCCCAAGAATTAACAAACCAAAAACTTCTCAAACAGCATCATCAGAAAAAAATAATCAGATATACAGGCTAATAAGATTTCGCAAGGATTGTATGAAAACGCTACATTCCGAATTTCATATTACAGTGGAGGCAAAACGTAGATTACAAATCTTGGACTTTAAGAAGGAACTCTGTGAAAAAAAATGATAGTTAATGAAATACGTGGCACCAAGTCTAGTTAACTTCCTCTACACAGTATACTAAAATAAATTTACTCCTGGCACTTTTCTTGAAGCAATACGTTTATTATAACCTTCATTATATATTTCGGAGCTGACGGCAGACGGTGAAAGAAAAGAAACTCTCCTGAAACGGATTAATCCCGCAGCCGTTGCACCTCCTTGTTTCCAACATCTTACTTTAGACAAAAGTACAGTCTTTTGTAGTTCTCATCTTTTATCGTTCCTACTTGAGTATACGTACAAAAGGTACTACGTACTACGTACAAAAGGGTGTGTGCCATACGTAATGGCCCACACCCTTTTAGGGTGCCCAAAAGAAAATTCTTGTATGGTTTATACATTGAACTGCATAATACAGTATTTGTCATGTCATTTACGAATTACATAATCATTACCACAATACGCCAAATAGGAATTCACTTCCAGGAATATGTGAACATAGTAAATGTAAATAAAAATGAATTGAAAAAAGGCCACTAATTAAATATTTAATTTGGAGTGAATTACGTATATACGCAATGGAAAAAAGGAAGAATGGACTCTGAGCAATAAGAAAAAAACTGAAATAAGATTGATTTATAAATGAATTTGGGGGGAGAATGAAATGACGGAAAATAAGCAAAGCAAGATGTCTTAAAAAATAAATGAGAGAAGACGACTTTTGGAGGAGATAAGAAACATAACTAGGGAAGGAATAACTTTAAAAGTTTGCCTTCGTTAAATGAAAACCCTAAAAATGTTTTCTTTAAACCCTTTCGCTAAACGAAAAACTTAAAAACAGGTGATTCGCGCCCAGGTGAGTCGAGGTTGTCGCTGAAGCTTACTCGGAAGTGACAAGAGACAATCTAAGGGATCCTTCCGCGTACGTGTTGCGAAGACTTTTTTTTTAACATGTGATGTTTGCACACGCTTTGCGATGTTTCGTGCAGACTTCGTACTGTTTCGCAGACAACTATTTAGAATGAAACATGTAGCTGTTTCGCAAAGGGAAAACAAGCATGAAAAAATGGTTGTTCGCACGGTATGTTAAAAATATTCAACCACTATCAATCTATACAGGCAAAATATATTTGCCTAACTGCAATGTGAAGCATTTATTTGAAAATCACCTACACCTAATCCAGAACGTCACCCTAACGTTAAAAATATTGAACAAATACTCAATCTCTCTCCCGAGACATATACGCCACATAATACGTTATATTTCCTCTTAGTGAAATTGAAATACTAATATGTAAACTTTCGAGAAAACAGACCCAGAACATGATAAAATAAGACCAATTATCCATCAAGAAGAAGAAGAAGCAGAAGTAAAAGAGAAGACAAGAAGCAAAATGTTTTTAAAAGGGAAAAATAAACTCGCAACGAAATAAACATACTTTCTCGCATTGTTTGCAATTAATGCAGTTTTTGAAAATTCAAAGAGTTCAACGAAAATGAGACATAGGTCATTTTGTTACCGGCTTTTGTTTTATCCGAGGTAAAAAAATACAGAAAAAATTGTAGACGTTTATTAGAAAAAACATAAATATAATTAACGTCAAACAAAAATTATACAAACACTCGCCTTTTTTCAAAAAAAAAATTGTACATAACTTTATTTTAATATCTAATTTTTTGAAGGTATTAATGAAACAAATTGCTGTCGTCAATATTGTACTTTTGCAATGTAATTTGTCATCGAAAAGAGAGTTTGGACATGAGCAGATTTTTAAAGCGTCCTTTCCTCCACTCGGGGCAAAATAGTTAAATAAAAAATTTGAGTTCTTTTTGAGAAATAATCTTTTAAAAATTGCCTAAATTTTACGCGAAATTATTCGAAAACTACACATATTTTCGAAAAATTACACAAGACCTGATTTCAAGATCTCTCAATAAAAAACATATTTTATAAAAAGAATAAATATTCATTATTGTAGTTGTAGAAAGAAGCAAGAAAAGTTAACTTTTGCAATGAAGAAATTTCAAGGAAAATAAGACCTAACCATATTTTAACCGTTCTTTGCTCTATCAGACGGAAATGTTTAATACAAAAAGTGGGACTTTCTTTAAAGAAAAGTTTGAAAATATTAAGGTTTTATGTAATGTGCCCTCACAAATCAAATTTCCGTTTCAAACTTCAGAGCCTCGACTTTGGCCTAAAAGATTCTGTAATTGTTGAGAAAATTGTTTAAACAGTTTCAGCGCTAGTTGACAGAAGATAGACGGACTGACAGACGAACAGAAGCCGTCAACCAATTTTTCGGTATCACGAGCAGACTAAACGAGAATTTTGACTACACATTGTGTTAGAGGATATATTTTACTACATATGGAAACAATATTTATCCAGGTTTTCGATATCAGAGCCTCACAATACCAGTTTTTCTACCGAAACATCGCCCATTTCTGCTGCGTTACTAACATTTCTCTCTATTCCGTAAGTACGAAGTAAGTCGAGAAAGTAGAAAAGAAAACAAGTTGAAAGAAGAAGACATGAACAAGGAGAACAGAGGAGGAGGAGGAGGAGAAGGACAAGGGTCAGGAGAAGGAAAAGAAAATCCAGAGAATAGGATTTTCCGTCGTCAACACCACCGCGTGCGGCTCCCGCTGAGCTGGAAAACCCCGAGTCGGCTCCGCGCGCTCACACCCTGTGTCAGAAATGTGGACAGCGCGCGGCGCGACGCGGCGCGAGGCCGGCCGTCGCGTCGCCCGGCGATTGCCCGCGCTTTATCTCAGCGGCGCGGCCCTCTCCGCACCCCCACTACACCGCCGGAGCTCTTATCTTTATCTCGGCGCCGGCGCACCGCCCGGACACTTCGGATTCCCCGCCGCCCCCTCCGGCCCCCGCGCAGATAAGGGCCAGCGGCCGTGACCCTCGCCGCGGCGGCCGGCGCCGCGCCCCCGCCCTCGGATGCAGCGATGGTGGCGCGAGCTGACTCTGTCTCTGCCTCTCTCGAGTTCGGGGGTAGACGGCAATCGTCTGCCTAGCGACGATGCAGCAGTAGTGCAGGTGCAGCTGTAGGGAATGAATTGGTTACACGGTGCTTCCGTGTGCGCCAACAGATTTAATATATATATATATATTTATTTATTTAAATCCCGTAAGTGTGGTGCATGTTATATGTCCTGAAATTGCGGTGTTTCTTTCCAGCTGAATGGCGACGTACGTGTCGTGTCGGCTTGCGGGTGATTCCCCCTCCAAGAAATCTCCCCGCAGAGAAGCACCGTCTAGGCCGGAAAGCCGCCGTCTAACCTGCCGACTGGCCTCTCGAGGCATGCGGTAATGTAGCGAATGTAAGTGAAGTATGCGTAAGAGAGAATAAGACATGGAAGAGAAAGGAAAGGTCATACGCCGTCCGTGGTCCGTTTTTGAGGGTACTGCTCCGGCTTTCGCCTGGTATTGAACGAAGAAAATACGGAAAACTACCGATCAGAGCAGTCGGTCACTACATTGCTCCTCCAGACAGCGTACCGATTTAATTCGAACCATCTAGCGTAAAAATGCCACCATCATCGAGACTGGAACCTTGGGATCTGACGGTCAGAGATGCTGCAATGGTCAAGGCTACTGCTCTTACACATGTCATTCTGAAAATTAAAAAAATGCACGAAATCCTTGGGGACGGAACAGTTTCTTGTCCCTCCTCTACGACCGTAGACGCAGAGGAGGCCTGAGGCTCTAGAATGAAGGCCTTTTTCACGCCCACCATTCAGCCAGATGCCCACATCTGTGTGCAGAAATTAATTTTCCATACTCTCCTAATAAAATACACGGCCAAAGTTCGACGCAGACTTCCAGAGGACCCCCAAATTTCTCTTGGTTCTTACTATCCGATATGATCCATAACCGTACATTCTTCCTCTAATAAACGTATTCTTCTCAGAGGAACATAATAAACGGTGCCAACCATGCCTTTTAGTCAGCGAAATCCTTCAATGCACTTCGGTTTATTATTATTATTATTATTATTATTATTATTATTATTATTATTATTATTATTATTATT
>BOPP01000003.1:7537936-7554222 GCA_017312745.1 Gryllus bimaculatus | reverse complement strand
TGAGCGACGCGGAGGGTGGTGAGCGGGGCGTGTGGTGTAGCGGGCGCGGTGCTGAAGAGGGCAGCGGGGTGCCCAGTTTAGGCGCCGATAACCCACATCCTCCGGCGCTACTTATAGCGTATATGAATCATCCACTATTAGATGCACAGCGTTCCAGCACAGCAGGACTTGCCCATGCAAGCCACTCGCCCATGCAAGTGAATTGCACCCCATTAATAATCTAAATAAATTGCACCCTATTAATAATAGAAAAGGTGGCAATAGCAATTACTGTAAATACGAAAACGGAATGAGTGATTTTGACACCGAGTCTGGATTTGTAAAACTATACTACTACCAAAGCAGTGGTTTCCTCTACTCGAAAGGGATGAAGATGGCGTAGAGAGAAAAACGAATAACCGCTGATGTAACATTATTATTATTATTATTATTATTATTATTATTATTATTATTATTATTATTATTATTATTATTAATATATTAGATGCATTTTAATACTAAGCAATCATATTAAATACTTAACTATCATTGTATGACCAATAGACGGCTTGACAGCTGAATTAAAACGAAACATGTATCTCAATAAAATTTGTATTACACTGTTTCATTGAATTTGCCTTCTCTTCAAGAATATTTCGACAACTATATTTTCTTTGATGCTATGAATACAATGAACGTAATAAGAAAATAAGTACAGAAATACAATTTTGCCTATAAAGTATTAATCGTCGCGCACTTCTTCAATATAAATGAGGTATAATATGACAAAAAATTAGCTTACATTTGATTTGGAATTAAAATCTCTTATATTAAAAATTATCTCTCTAATATTATATTAATAATATTTTCGTGTACAGAATGTATTAATTACATTAACAGCAACATACCTTTAACGTTTTTTCACAAGAGTAGAATATTCAATGGCTCCTAGTATCAAATGAGACGCTGTACCTGATAAATCCTAAAAATGTCACTGAGCATGCCTACTTTTCGGTAATGCACTCAAACCTAAAAATAATTATGTAAACGTAAAAATAGGGTGAGAATTAGCAACAGACACACAGCGGCGTGCATTGTTAATTGGCATAACACTTAAAACTGTGGAATCAAATATTTCATGTCACTGTTTACAGTACTCTCTAGTATGCACTAATTACAGTACTTACAGTACTCGCTAGTACTTTCAATAGATTAAAGTACATTATTTACGATAAGCAATCGTCATTTTAATTCACACTTCATCTTAAATATTGTCGAAGGTAACAGCAGCACAGTTAAACTTTATTTCGCAGAGCGCTTAGACATTAAGAAATCTCCAAAATAAAACTGAAAAATAAAAATACTGAATATATACCTCCTACTGAATAACGCTGCGATAACAAATTGATGTTGAGATTGTTTGACTTGACAAAGAACATTCAAAGTAACTTCAAGTATTGTGTATCCTGGTAAAGTAGACTTGATGGCAGTCAATTCCATTTTACTCCTTGGGCGAATACATTTCAGTCGCATACAAAAGTTTTCAACACAAACTCCTCAGGCCAGACGGAATACCTTTTAAAAGAACACTTTGCCGAAGTTAAACTCACAGTTCACTGCAGCAACTTGATAAAGTGATTTACGTCTTCAACTGTTCCAGTATCTTTCTTGAAAATGGAAAATATCTCCTACCAACTCCTACCTTCCTTTCACAATCACTTACATGTGACAGGGGGAAAGTAGCTCAGTTCTCGAGTTCATCACGAACATGTGCAGACTACCTAATATTCTGAGGTCAAACTCAGCAATATGGATGTATTTTTGTTACTTGCGAACGGGATCTAAACACCCTCTTATCAAATAAGATGCTACTCACTGGCAAAGAGATAAAACAAAAGTGAAATCTGAAACGCGTGACGTTTGGACTGCACTCGATATCGATAAAGAGACCACATGATGAGCACTGTGGCGCAGTAGGACAGCGGACGCGTCGCCATGAAATTCATCGTCATCCTCGCAGCGTTCCTGGCGGCCGCCCAGGTGAGGATTCCTGAAGGACTGGGGAGGATGACGACTCGGTGAGGGACGCAGCCACCAGTAATACAAGGAGAAGCGTGTAACGTGGTGCATTTCGCAGAAGCGAAGGCAATAAACTTATCGGTCCTTCAGAACGTATCGTGAATGTTGACTGACAAAGAATTTTCCATTCAGTAAGATAGGATGTTCGACTGTATTACTTTAGTTCTAATACCGAAGCTAGCAATATAATAAAAAAATTGGGAAGTTTTTAAAAATAGGTTTTCATATGCATTTGTTGGAATTGGAGGTCATAAATAATTCACACTTATTGTCCGATTTAAATATAGTGATTCCTTACGGATCTGGAAGGAGAAGGTAACGCAGTCATCCAATCAGGATGACGGTCCCCCTTTCTTTCCAGCTTCCGACCGAGAGGATGCACTATATTTAAATCGTAGAATAAACCGTTTCGTTTACCGAAAAAATAACCATCGTGTTACATAAAGTACTTACGATCGCTTAATTCATGTGACCGAAGCAGCTAAGCGTAAATCATCCGAAGATTCACTCTCAGTATTATAGACAACATTAATGAAGGCGAGTCATTTTTTCTCCCTGAAACTCCCACTACGTGTCCGTTACCGCTTCCACAGTCGCCGCACTTCTCGTCTCATTTTGCGCCATTGATCCTTTGTCCTCGGCGCTCGCCCGCTGTCTTGCATTGTCACGACAAGTTGTGATTTCCGGTATCTGTATCTTGGCGCGCGAGTGCTGCAGAAAGGAAAACGGACACCGCGAGAGTGAATAATGAAGGAGCTCCGCGAAGATGGCCTTCAGCCGCCCTACCGACAGCTTCGGCAACACCTCAAAGTCTCTGACAGTTCTTTTGTCACTTTGAGAGGTACACCACGTGATGTGATTTGCCGTGAAACAACCAGCTTGTGAGGAGTTGCTTACTTTGCAACAGCCACTGTTCAGCGGCGCCGGGCATATGACTTGTACGGAGTTAATCAAAAAGCGTGCAAATAACTGTCATCAGCAGAATCAGTTTTCAACGTGTGTGTCGCATCTTATTGCCACACACAGGCTACGAACATGACATCAAGACATTACGAATCCTGTCGATAAGTGCTAATAGAATGATTATTTCGTATTTCCGAGCGAGTCCCTTAATGACCATTGATCCCGTAAGTGTAGTACATTTATCCCTGGAGGTGGCGGTGAACTTCCCCCGCTGGATGGTGAGACTCGGCACCGACCTATCCGTCGACTTGCGATTTTTCCCCAATCCAGGTATCTCCCACCAAGGGGGCACCGCCCCAGTCGGAACAAGCTTGTCGCTCCCGATCGGTCTCCCTGCGTTCGTGATAGCGTAGTGCATGCAAGAGTGTGTAAGTAAGGGGTGAGGATAGGACAAGAAAGAGGAAGGAAAGATCGCGAGTGGTCCGTGGCGCCTTAGCTTGGGTACAGATCCAGCACTCTCGTGGTGTTGATTGGAGAAAACACAGAAAACTACCCATCAGAGAAGGCGCCCTCGATAGGTGTTATTGAGTTTTCATCAATCTTTCGTGTAAGCACTGACGAAATCTCAGAGACGCATATACGCTGCTGATAATGTAGTGAGTACAGCCCTTAACCGTTGTATTATTGCAGCGCGAGCGCGTTGTATCATTGCTACACGCGTTTTGTGTGTGTAGGCGCGCTCTGCACATCCCGGGAGCCCCCACCGGAACAGCGGCCACAGCGAGGTGGAGGACCCACACGGGCTGCTGCCACAGACCGGTACGTATCTCCTTCACCACGGAAACCATTAAGAGAAAAAGTACTGCTCCTTTGAAGCCGACAATAAGTAAACTCAAGTGGATTCAATATTCCATGTTTCGTTGAATGATTTTTATTTTGTGGTCGTCAACAGCTCTGATTAGTCTCGAAAGTGCAGTACATATTATAAGAATGAAGGTAAAGGTGTTCCTTTCCCTCCTATATCGAGAGAGATCCGGCGCCAACCTACACATTTTTTTGCGGAGTTGTCATAAGATATATCTGGAAAGATTATAAGTTGAATAAGCTTGTATAGCTGAATTAATTTCTAGTCAAATGTCAAGATCCTGAGACAATTCACATTAGTAACAGCTCACGACAAAACTAAAAGTCTGCGTATATAGTGGCAGATTGTCTTCAGAATAAATTTTAAAGGCGATCGCGAAAATTTTATAGTTACTAAAGACAGTGATTTGAAAACGTGTTACATTTTACACATCTTCAAGTGGGCATACAGTAAATGATAGGGTGCTACGAGAATAATGTGACTACGGATTAAAAATGTACAATGGAGAATTATAAGAGATGATATTGCTTAAATTCGCAATACTATTAGAAATCATACATTGCAACTTCTATATTCCTCCATTCATAACAGTGCTAAAAATTTTAAAAAATACCAAATGCTTGTAGAGGAAAGAAAAATGTAGGAAAATCTAATAATATTTTCAAAGTGGTTTACATTCTTGTACAAGATGATGTGTGCTATAGCAGATGTGTATAATAGTTAATAAGAGATGAGCAATTTCTCAAGTGCCAAGCGAGAAACGCTTTTAGAGACCTCGCAGCAGCAAACGCGTAGAAAGGAACGCAAGGAGCGATCCATGCTCGCGCATAGGATGACATTGGTCCGTGTGTGTGTATCGCTTACATCACCTGGTCTGGGCGACCCGTGCTGTAGAGGTCTTCACGGCTCACCTTCGTCCGCTGGGGCTGGGGTTGAAATTACGGTCCAACCATGTTGGTGGTCAAAGCGGATTCGCGGGAAGATTTCTCGAGATTCTCCCATTTTCCCCTGTTACTTATTCCACAATTCCTTCATTTAAAT
The DNA here is from genome assembly GCA_017312745.1 of Gryllus bimaculatus. Lineage (NCBI taxonomy): Eukaryota > Metazoa > Arthropoda > Insecta > Orthoptera > Gryllidae > Gryllus > Gryllus bimaculatus. The sequence goes on along the minus strand of BOPP01000003.1, from coordinate 7,549,355 downwards.
CACACATTAAAACCATAGATCGATAGGACCGAAAAAGCTGAGTTCTGAGATTCATTGTAAGGAATAAAATAAAAGAGTGAATGAACGTTGCTAGATCAAAATTATCAGAATAGCTGCAACAGCAGTTTAATTACCATGGTCACACTAACCTGTGGCATGTACAAGTAGATCTCAGCGCCTGCAAATCTACGCTCATATCTCAAAACGTGAAGAGTACCCGACAATCGCGATAGCAGTGCTCGCTGACCCAAGATCTGGAGCAGCCCGTGAAGTAGCAGAATCTGTGCTGAGCAAAGAACGTACGCGGCAAGTTTTCTCAGTTCCCCTTGTCTTTCGTTCCACCACCGATCCATCATCAATGAAATCATATCATTCTCCATCTACTCATCAAAGCCAATCGGCTCAGGCTTGCTAGCAGCTGGGGATCATAATCCAGGTCATAAAATGCCCAACATGCGCGCTGTCCGCAGGTGTTATCACCAAACCAGCAGCTCCGTTGCAAACTATCAGCCAACTTGGGCGTACTCGTGCAAATATTCGGGTAACTAGGGTCGGCCGCGTCCGAAATAAAATCAATGAAAATCATTTCACGACGCACCACGCCGTGCTCTACCACCACGGGCTGCCCGTGCGCTTGCATGCTCGTAGGAACCTCCGTTGGCCTCGGAGCGTCGCGCATCGTCAGCGGCAGCACGGCGTCCCGCGGCCAGTTCCCGTACCAGGCGGCCATCTACCTGAACGGCGTTTCCTTCTGCGCGGGCTCCCTCGTGTCCAGGCGCTGGGTGCTGACCGCCGCGCAGTGCGCCTCCGGGTGAGTCTCGGCTTCTGGCTCCGGAGGCGAAGATTCCTCTCCACGCGGTAGAGGAAGTCGACACATTTTCGGTGTTTTACATTCGTTTGAGCACAGAACAGAACTAAGCTCTATTAGTGCTGTTCCAAAGATGGGAAAGATTGGTACAGGTGGAGAGGAGATAATGCAATTTTTGTTTACCGGAAAATCGGGAAGTCTCTAATGTTATATGTATGTACGGGAAACAAAGAACTGCCAGATCGAATGTTGTTAGTTTGTTTCGTGTATAACTTGGATTGATTACAGCTTTTGAGCTGACGTTTGGTAAACACGCCAGGAGTATTATCCAGATGTGCCGTTACGGAGATCATAACGTATTAAGATTGTAGGGGTACTTTACATGAAGCCCACGTGGCATTTTCAAAACTTTCTGGAAAGTGCCTGCAATTGTATCTTTCATTTTTTAAACTCTAAATGAAAATTTCTTCATAAAATGGCATAGTTCAGATTTTCATTGAATCATCTGTAGTTTTGAAAATTGCCCAAGAAAAAAATTCCAACGTGTCTTACACGTCGAATATTAAAGCCAGAGATAAAAAGATTCATTATTGTAATCGTGTGAAGGAAATCATTGATTATTTTGCATGAAAAAACTCATATTGCTGGGCCCTGGTAACGAAAAAGAGGATAAATTTTGTTCATGTAGTAAATTACTTCCTTTGACACCCTTCCTAGGGCCATTACAAATAATGCGATGAAGTATGTACTGTTACAGCACCACTAGTTTTAAAAATAAGAGTACGCAAAACTACAATATACTGTGCATTCTTATTAGTTTTCGTAAGAAGGGAATTTATGTTTTTCAGAGTTACCACCTTCGTAGTGTACCTCGGAGCGAGCAACCTTTCGGCCAGTGAGAGTGGGCGAGTTGTCATCTCCACCACCAGCAAAATCGTGCATTCAGGCTTCAACACACAATCGCTCGCCAACGACATTGCCCTCATTAACCTGAACCAGGAAGTCACTCTCAACTGTGAGTACCGTTGCCTTTCTTCATCACTGCTTTACAACGTTTTGGGAGTGACCGACGGGGTGTTCGAACCAAAGAGCATCCCGAGTTCGCTGTCCCTCTTCGCAAAACGTTTGTTTAAGAAATACGACCACGTGTGAAGTTAACAGCCTAAACAAACATCACTGTACAAGACCAAAAACCTTACGTTTTACATATAAGTGAAGAAATATGTAAAGAATATATTTGTACTAGTATGCATTTCAAATAATTTACAAAACAAAGGCTATACGTAAAACGCTGTTTTTAGGAAATAAACAGCTTCATTGAGGTCTCCTGCGAAATGATATTTTTTTAAAAATGTCACTTTCCTTCACCACCGATGATATTCATAGGGAAAATTTGTTCTTCCTTAATTTTTATTTCCGCTACTCCTCTCACCTCTAGGAAGCAGTACTGGTGGCCCCTACCTAGAAGAATTACGTTGTACCACAGTATCTTGTGGTGCGGCGGAAGCCCTCTGGAGAATCCCTGCCGTTCTTAACGGCTCACGGCTTTTCAGTAGCTTGTTTAGAGAGCAGGAATCGCCTAGTTTGGGGCACGAAGCAAGAACGCGGGCTCGAAATTCCTCGAGGTTCTTCAAACAATTTCCACTTTCCAGCGATTTCGGCCCGCGTCTGTATTTGTTGTGGAGCGCTGACTCATCGCGTCCGCGCGCCGTCGGGTAGGAGGAAGCAGATAGCGAAAGTGATCAAACGGGATGGGCGCAAGCTCGCCCGAGTTTGCTCGCTACGTGCAGCCAAACAGAAGACGAAGTGACTTCACGCCACGCGTAAAGGCAAGCGGACCCTACGCGGTTTCTAACCGACCTTAACCTTCACTTATTCTTTCAAATGTTTCAGAACTGAGACAATAGCTTCTCTGTTTTACCACCCTACGTGAGAATTTTGTGTGTGTGTGTGTGTGTATGTGTTTGTGTTTGTGTGGGCGTGTGTAGGATAGGAATGGTGTGTGACGATGGCCCTTCCTAGTCAGCCGCAGAGAAACATTGACTTCCCTCGCTTTCCTTCTAAAGCGTAAAAGCTCATATTCTATCTTCCTTTCAATCATCATATAAGTTCAATTAAAGGTTCAATTAGGTTCAATTTAAGCAATAAATAAATATTTAGACGTTAAATAAATATTTTTTAAATACTATATAGATGCGATACCCCTCGATCGCCCACCCTGAGAAAGATCACGGCTTGAACTGTTTCAGTGTAATCTCCACGGACTGATTTCATGCATAAGCAATGTGTGTTTTTAGCAAGCGCACGTGGGTTGGTAATACTTGAATCCATCAATGTAAAGGAAGAAGGAAGGCAAAAGAATGAGCAATGAGGATCGCGAGCGGTTCAAAGCTGTCAATCACCACGAATCCACAGCATGTTCTCTGTTCGAAACCATTTAGCTAGTCTCGACAATTCCAGCGGATCCAGAGTCTGGATCAATGAAACAATAATAATAATGCATAACACCTATGATCTTGCAGCCGGCTTACGTACCTTTGTCGTAATGTTATCTCTGAATTGTCGGTCATACGAACATACATCTGACTTATGAACTTTCGTTATTTCCTGATAATAGGTCGGAAGAACGTACTTCACTGTATTTTGTGTAACACTAATGAAGCATTTTTCTGTTATTCACAGCCTACATTAAACCAGTGCCTCTCGCACCCGGGGGAACCATTGTGGCTACCAACGCCACTGGTCGAATGTCTGGATGGATCTCGTCGTCCAGAGGTATAGTGTACGATCCATGCTGAGAAAATATGTATTTATTAACTAATTATTCGCAAGGAATGGACTATTTTGGAGAATTCATTCATACATAATTATTGGACAAGTTATTTCAAAAAAAAATTGCACACTTTTCTCACGAAGAAGTCAGAGTCTCAGAAATAAATTTCTGGCTCGATTATAGGTTTCTACAACCACCACATTCACTCCTTCCATTAATTCACAAACTCATTAAAAGGCGACTTTAAATGAATATATCACTTATTATTTTACCAATAGTATTTGAATATTTTAATCAGAGATTCGCTAAAAGCTTCGTGTCCTTTCGTTCCAAACAGACCGACGTTTGCAGTCATGTCTGCAAACAGAATTAGAGGTCAATTAGCTTCGTCTTTAGACCGCGCGCATCTCCAAAGCTTAGTCAATGTACAATAGATGAAAATTGCGGATTCTCCACAGTAGCATCTTAGCTAAGATGCACATACTAAGTAACCTAAACGCATATTTTCCAGATACCAAGCAAACGGCCAGTATGCTGAGGTACAAGGATATGGTGATAGTCCCGAATGAAGAGTGCGGCTACGGATCCACTGGCATCCTCAGGACGTCCATCATTTGCGCGAAGTTCGCCGATGGCAGCAGCACTTGCAACGTGCGTACTATTTCCCTCTCGGACATGTTGCCAAATTTGAGGGTATTTTCGGAAGAAAACCGCTTTTATTAGCTACGAAACTTTAAACAGAAACTTCATAATAGTCGTTTCGTGGTTGAGATTGGCATATCGTTCATCGGCTGCAATACTGGCAAAATTGGAAAAATTATATTTGGTGACAAACTTATTTAACGTTTTTACTGCCTGTGAATTGCAGGGTTAAGAAGTAAGCATTAATAAGCACTGATGATATTTTTCTTAAATATATAAATAACTGTCAAAACTCAATCAGTAACTTTTTAGTTGTGGTTATTTTGCAGCCCATGAGAAAATGTAAAATTTCCATAATATATGGAAAACTATAATATAGCTAAAAATGTATGATATTGAAAGAAAACTTTATTGGTATTGTCTTGGGAATTGTGCTTCATAATATACCAGGTGTACGCACAAGTATTTTCCGGTTTCACTAAGACAATTCACCAGCGAACAGTTCGCAGCGTATGAATTTGCAACTATGTCAGTTTGTTCGTCTGACATTAACCTACCAACACACAAAAGTTGAGCCTGCCAATCACTAGCGTCTGTGTTGTATCGTTCAGCGATCATATCGACTTTTGCGCCTGAAAAATATTTGCGGCACGCATTGCTCATCTTATTTAATCAAAAGAACGCGGCTGTGGAAAGTCATTGTTTGCTGGTAGAAACATGGTGAACATGCACCATCGATTAGAGCATTGGAGACATGGATTTCAACTTGGAAGACAGTGCACGCTCTGCTAGACTATAAAAGTGCGAAGACGAGTAATAAGTGGATGATGACCCAACTCAAATTCAAGAGAAACGGGCAAAAGCATTAAATGTGTCACAAGAAACAATCAGCAGACGTTTACGAGCAATGGTAATAAACCTCGGTAAATAGTCCCAAGACTTGAACGAACTACAAATGCACGGCAATGCACCGACTCTCACAGTAAAGCCAGTGAAAGTCACCTTGAAATCTTTTTGATAGGACAATCGTCCGCAACCGCCGTACTGCCCCGACCTGGCGCCATCTGAATATCAGCTCTTCGCATTAATGGGACCTGCGCTCGCAGAGCAGCACTTCAGCAATTTCGAGGAAGTTGGAAAATGACTCGACGAATGGTTTGCTGCCAGAGAAGCAGTTTTTCTGGCATGGTATTCATAACGTACCTGAAAGATGGGTGAAGTATGTAAAAGCCGAAAGTCAATATTTTGAATGAATATAAAATGAATTTCCCTTGAAAATTACATATTTTCTTTACCACAAAAAAGCGGCAAAAACTTGTGCATACACCTGTGCATGCATGTGATGTCTCCAAAGTAATCGTGACCATGTGGCTATTACTGTAGAAAATTAAGATTAAAAATCGTTATATGAATTATCACAAAAAATTACAATAATGCAACATATTACGGGATTGATGCCGGCATTTTCTTCTGCACCGATCAAACAAGTATAAATGTCCTTTTTTACGTATACGCGACTGCAGCGAGTGATGATGAAAGAAGCTCTGAATTTAACAATTTACATATCAGCGACATTAAGATACATTGCATGCACATTACAATCTGCACAATGTTCTCTTGTGCCCAACTCAAGTAAGGAATTGCTTGTACCGCACATTGGCCATTTGTGTTTTTTACAATGGTTTACTGGTTCTCGTTCGCTCCTAATCGAGCTTCGTGATCAGATAGCTAACTTCTCATTTGCATCGTCTTCGCTGAAGTATTTTGCAATTCATACTGCGCCTTTCGAGGCTTTCTCTGTGCCGTCGCCACAATAGTCACTTCCAACTCTCTCAATATGTGTAAATACGCATTAAATCTCAGTAATTTCGCCTTCATTTGCATCCCAAGCACCCGTGAGAAACCACTTGTAGTCAAAGAAGCCTTTTTGGGACATCTAGTCTCTCTTGATATATCTTTCCTACTTCCAACCGCCATTTTGAATATAATTTCTTCTACCAGAACCTGAACAAAATAATTATTGTAACAAAAGTTGCCTATTGTAGCTCAGAATACAATGTTCATATCTGGAATGATAAATAATTAACGACTAACGCTACAATCAAGTTACTAAGCAGCTACAATTTTCCAATGCCAAGCTACATTTCCGACCATCTCGCTCTGTAAGTCCTGTTGTTAGAATAGTTTCGGCCAAGACATCCCTAGTGCTTGATACGTGATGTTTCAAAGCCGGCCCAAGACTTGTGAGTTTCAGAACCGACAAAGAGAGACACGAACCATGTAGATAGCAATTTATGGGGACAACCATAATAATCAACATCCCTTCTACGTATGTGGTATTCTGTTCCACAGTATCACGCCCTCCAAGAGATTCATCAATCAGATTGAAAATGACAATGTAAGCATTTGTAGATTATATCAGTAGAAGACGCGGAAGAAATTCACATCGCATTGCAACATACATTACCGCTGTGCATAGCTCGAAAATAATACTTCCTGGGACCTTAAAATGCTTTTCCTAGAAAAATCTTCTAAAAAGAATGTCCTAAAAAATGGTCATTTACCCAACAATAGATAGTCAGTGAATGACACATAGCTCACTTGCCCAGAGTGGTGGACCGGAAGAGATCTACGCGGGATTAACGCAGGTTATTTGATTACTGTGTGTGGCGATGTGCAGAGTTAACCACGAAGAAATACAACAATATTTGTTTTGATTATTTGATTCGTTTGCATATACTTTTAAGCAGTGGTACCAATCTTATGAGGCTACTGAGCAAACTTATCGTTTTTAAATCTTACTGTGTGCTACCAAAAGAAACCAGAACAGAAATAATGAATTTCATATGTACACATTAGCAAATGTCTGATGTACACATAAAAAACATAACGGACCTAACCTTAAGTTGACACAATCAACTATGAGCCTAATGGTGACAGTTGTGCGGGAATATGCAAGAAGCTGTTGTCCTAGGCCTTCTGTCTGACTCAGTGGAGCAATTCTAAGTCAAGACAATCTGAGTGTGACACTGTGTGTGACACCGAAAATTTTTCGCGAGAGCTACTAGTAGCTTGTGGTCGACGGGTTGGCGATGTCTGCTTTAGAGGAGCGACTGCTGTTTCTTGGCGACGAGGAAAAATAATGAGGATATAGTTTGAGACACGAAGTGTCGAAATGTTACTAGTGTAGATGAAATCCCATACATCGGTCGAATGATTTTGAATATACTACTACCATTATGATTACGTCGTACAAAAGGAAGAGCTGAAGAATAATTTGCATAAGAAAAGTGCACTATACGCGAAATATATGCGCTAAACGCAATGTGCATATACACATACAAAAAAATAGAAAAATCATAAAATGCTGTTTTACGTCGTTTAGTACATTTTCTACAAATCAGATGAAATACGGTAGGTTTACAAATTCTGATACCATACACTCACTACTCACTTTTAACACAAAGTTAAACATGTTTCTAAAAATGTAATTAAAATGTTTTACATTGGTCAATATTTGTACTTGTCTATTGACTGGAACGTATTGTAAGATATGCAGCAGCCCACCCTTAACCTAAAAATATAATGCGTCATATATTATTATAATTTCTGAACATTTTTGGTTCAGAAACGTATCGACGTTGGACATCCCGATTACATACTCTCACTTGCCCTTGCATTAAAAACCAATGTTAACAGTAAACCTCACTATCTTCGCTTCGCCATCTATAACCTCATGATTGAAGGATATCTTTGCATCGATGGCAACTCGCAAAACAAAGCGATAAAGATCAAGTAGCTGGTCTTGAAAATGACGTAATGGACGCAGATGAATGATGGCAGATAACCGTTCAGTCCATTAATTTTGATGTATTAATAAACTATACTATTTTTGCGTTAAAATCAGTTAATAAGAGGAAGTGATCACATACCACTTCCTTTCATTTAAAGAAAAAGATCGCGCAATTTGGTTCAATAGAAAGCTTAAATATTTTTCTAAATGGAAACTCCTTTAACTGTATATTCTTCATTCCTTTCGTCCGTAGCATGTATTGGCAAAATAAAACACATAGAGTTATAAGAGAACATCCAGAATTGGGCAAAATAATTTAAATTTAATATTTAAATACTTCGCCGTAATACTTTGTAAACACGTATTTAAATACACATTTAGGTTTGATTTGCTAATACATACGTATTTAAAATACTTCAAATCCTTAATATACAGTCTTCTTGATTGGTCCTATCTTCCATATACGGAAGTTAGGTGACCCAAAACGGGTTTTCTTGGGATAAATTAATCAGGGTGGTTTCCCGTTGCCTTCCCTGATATGATGATGATGATAGGGGGTGAAAGGACGAACACAATACAACCATGCCCGAGGCGGGACTCGAACCCGCGATCTGGGCCACCAGATCGGCTAATATACAGTAATAATACAAATTAGGTATAAGATATTTTTGTTGCAATAATATATTGTAATTGTCAATTACAATACGTCACTAATTATCACTCATACAAATTTCTGAACAATAACTAACTGTAATATACATTTATGTATAAACTCTACAAAATTTAAGTTGAAAATTAAATTTATGTCTAATGCATTTTCTATGTCTAAATGGCATTTCCTTTTAAAACTAGTAATTTTTCAAACAAATCATCACGCAATAAACCCCTTGTTGGCGAATGTATAAAACCCGCAAAGGAAAACAGTCGTTGTACTGGCCCGGACGAACATAAAATGGTGTTATAACGAATGAACGCTCTTTTATTGTCGTATAATTGTCCAGCAAATTAATGACATAGATTACTCGTTTTAAAATGAAGAGAATTAAAATTCAACAGCCGAAGGAGCTTTTAATTTTGATTCAACGAGGTGCATTTACTAACGAAAATCAAACGAAAAGAAACTATCCCCGTTTTAAACAACCTTCTTCTTCGTCTGTATTTGATGTATTTCTTCTTTGTTTAAATACACCTATTTTATATATTATACTTTGTCTAAAATACATTCCCAAAAACCCAAAAGTACTTTTTACGTACAAATTGTATTTATTTCAAGTACAAGTCTTGAAGACATCACGACGTGTGTATGCGTGCGTGCGTGCGCAGGTGTCGGCAGGGAACCCGCTGGTGGCGTCGGCGACCGGCAGGCAGATCGGCGTGCTGAGCTACTGGCACCGCGTGCTGTGCGCCGAGGGCGCGCCCATCACCTTCACGCGCGTCTCCTCCTACGCCTCGTGGATCACCGCCAACACGGGCATCGTCATCACCCGCGGCCCGGCCCGCCTCGCCCTCCTTCACTAGGCCCTCCGGAGGCGCCGCGCGACAGGGTGGAGGGCTTCACACACGAGGGGGGGGAGAGGGAGCAAATTTAGGAAATAAAGTAATCATTACATTCATGAGGTGGTTCGTGGCATTACAATGCGCTCTTGAAGGACGAGTGATTGATTGGGCGTGAATTTAGGTGTGAATCTAGGAGAGTGAGAGGGCGTGGACTGTGTACGTGTGTCAGTCAGTATGTCGACGCGATTGGATGTTCGACAGGCTGTGTTTGAGTGAGGTAATAGTGTGATATAGCTTTCACATTCAAAGCGCTTTTACCTGTGATCACGCAAACAGTACAATACTGAAAACCAAAAAATACTCTACAAAATAGAAACTTTTTAAATTTCATAGATCGCCACGAGTATGAAAGTACATTTTTCGAAATTTTCTGAAAGGTTATTTCATCGACAGTTAAAATTCTCCGCTCAGAGGCACTCTCTTTCCCCTTACGTATTCACCCCACACTGACGAAAATCAATAAAAATTGTGTTCATAGATATTGTACTATTATCCATGCAAAATCTTATAAAAACCAACTACTTAAATATGTGTAAAAAGATTCTTATTGCAAATCGCATTTCTGTTTAATTTGTAATATTCTCCCATGTACTTGCAAGTTTCATTCACAAACGAACTATATAATTCAACAGCACAATAAAATGCATACGGAACAATACTTTAAAAAACTTATTTCAATGAAGACATTAGATTCCTTTAGATCCGTTCTCTGCCTCTTCAATTTCACACAAAACCTTTAGTACATTAAATTTCACGGGGGTATTCTAGTTTAAAGCAGAATTTTATAATTGACAGTATTCTAAGTTTAATCTTTGACAACCAATTGATCATCGCTGAAAGGTGAAGATGTTTTCACTACACAAGAGATTATCATTAAAATATAATATTAAAACAGGATTTAAATGTAAGCACATTTGGATTTCCATTTTCTTCCAGTACCTATGTTAACTTCCGTATTCTCATCATCATATGGCTTTCATATTTTTATCTAGGGTTTAAAAATAGACGATTTGTATATAAACTATATAAAACATTTATGTCGTTTATATTTAGAAAAAAAGGAACCGATTCGGATTTTAAGTTCCATTTTACACACGCGTTGTAGATGTTTAGTCATGAAATGTTTTTTTTTCATCCTCTGTGAAATGAAAGAATGGAATCATGAAAACGTTATTACTAGTATGGTAAATGCAATAGCAGATCCTGTAAAGTTAAGCTCTAGGTCATAACTTTACAGAGCAAAAGCAAATCGCTGTTTCTAGTTTAATACATTTTTATTCCAAACGACGTCATAATCAGCGTATAAGGCACTTTTACTTCAACAACCTTGAGCAAGACGGCCAGCGTACGCTGACTGGCTGTGGCGTTCCAGGAATAAGTAAGTAAATCTTTGCCACAGGCCCACGGGCTGGCGGAAGGATGAGCTTTGCGGTGGAAAACACGACCGGATATTCCTGGCACACCATCCGGACACCGAAGCATCAAACTCTTACAGAATGAAAAAGCGTCGATAAAATAATGTTGTTATGTGATGATACTAAGGGAGTCTGAAGTCATAGTTCGAATGCTAAAGAAAACTGATTCCGTCCATGCCGTGGATAGGTATTTTTATTTTCTCGTAAAAGTGCTATAGACTGTTGGTGGGGAAGGTTTTCAGTGATAGTTCTTAGTCTCTTCTCTTAATGAAACACAACACGTTTCATAATAATGTTTCATTAAATAAAATGTTAATAAAGATGATTTGTTCCTAAAATATAGAAAACTGCACCCGCACGTTTCCCTGCACATCCTTCTTTACTGCTCTCCACTAAAAGTCTCTTCGATAACTACTCAATAATAACTACTC
>BOPP01000003.1:7483494-7533184 GCA_017312745.1 Gryllus bimaculatus | reverse complement strand
TTTCCATAATTCTCGGTCCTCCCATTGACCCTCTTCCAAACCATTCTCCTCCATAACGTCATGTATATATTTCTTCCAGATTAAACCAGGTCTACATCGTCTACGTCTTCTTTCAGGTATCCAAATTCAAATTTCGATGTTACCAATACATCGTCCATAAACCAGCGATATTTTCAAACATTGATGTTTTAGAGCTGATTTAGTAACTTCTAACATTAAATTAATGCGTACGAAAGGTAATTTTAAAATGATTCTGTGTATTAATTTATCATTAAGATTTAACTTGAAAAAAGTTAAAAAATAATAATGATGGACAAAAAACTTACCCCGAAAGCCTGTCATCTCAAAGGACCCGTCCTGAGTTCGCGGAAGAAGGTACCATTTGTTATTGATTCACATTAAACTTTTACAAAATTGTGATCATGGGAATTTTTTTATGCAGAAATAAAACATCGAAAACGTAGAAACGTAGCGCCCAAAACATCGATGTCAGAAACAATTAAATATATCGATATTTAAAAAATATACCGGTATTTTCAAAACATCGACATCGATGTCGCATTCGTGGTGACGCCCTGCTCTGCTCTGCTCTGCGCTCCTCGCGCCTGCTCCCGCCCATTGTGTGCGGCGCGGCGCGGCGCAGCGCGGCGCGGCCTTCGACTGTCAACAGGAATCGCGGGCCGCCGCCGCCGCCTTAAGAGGGATCGCGGAGATGGGGCGCGGCGCCTAGTGGCGGCGGCCAACCCGCCACACCCACTACTGAGGCGTTCATGTTCCCGACGCCAACGCCAGCTCAAGAAAGCCCCAGGCACGGAAGGGCGACGAAAGGATTATCAGTCACTCCAAGACTGCACATCTCTAGAAGGAGAAGTTCATTGACAGTTTGTGATTTAGAGAGATTGATTCGAAAATCGACTCTGTCCAAAATCGAATCGTTCCGAGCCATCCATCCCGTCACCTTTCCGTTGAAGATCTCCCACAACAATAATAGTTTTAAATTCCTCCGAGGACTTCTTTGCCCACATCATCTACGTTTCGATTAAGAAACGAATCTACAGTATCAGATCCGGTTCCTTGAACTCGTCAAATGGCTCCCGCTCAATACTCACTGACACATCGCACATGTAGAGGTTTTTCTAGGAGCTGCGGTCGTGACAACCAATAAAATCAAGTTTTTATATGTCATCCATTTATTCAGAATAAGCTTAGCGATTGTCCTCACAATATTCATTCAATATTATTAATCAATTTTTGAACAACGGTTAATCAATATTGGATACTGATTATCTAAAATATAAGGAATCTTTAATAATATTGAATGAATTTATAATTTGTTTTAATTAAGAAACCAATAATTCATTAATAACATTCACCGAACAATAATACTGAATTGCATTTGTTATTCATTCACACATCTGGCGATACCCTTAGAAAGAATCGTGGCATCGCTGGCAAGGGCGACAGACTGGCGATGCTGCTTCCGCCGGCGCAGCGCCGTCGGGGCGCGACGTCGACCGCCGCGCCAGCCGCGCCCCGGCCACGTCGCGGCGCCGCCGCACCATTATTCACCATCAGCCGCAGCGGCGCAGCGCGCTTCCCGAAGAAGCTGCCTTCGTCCTCCCTCCTCGGCTCTCGAGCACTAGCTGTCCTCCAGTCTTGTTACAGTTTGAGACGGCTCAGTACAACGACTGTTGTCGCTGGAGTGTAGGTAGGTCCTAGGGTTCGACTCCCGACGACGGAAAATTTGCGACATCAGTGAGATTTGAAAGATTAGTTAGCTGTCTAGAGAAGAGTTCTAGCGATCGGCTGCTCATATCGGTAGTTTTTCGTAGTTTCTCCGATCAACATCAGGCGAATGTGGGAGCAACAAACGGGCATTGGACCGCGCGCGATGTTTTGTATAGAACGATTTTCTTAAGAATGGGATAAAGTGACAGTTCGCGAAACAAGTGAACATCACGGGTGTACTTCATAAAGTAAACACATGCACCGTCACGAATACGGTGCATCTCACATTCAAGACTCATTTGTAAACAACATCATACTTATCACATAAAACAAATCAATAAAATTTATAAAAAAAAAGATTACAGGAAGCACCAAACTCTGCATTCCTAATTCAAATATGCTCCTGCACAATCGTCGTACAGGACACACACCAGGTGGATCGTCAATATTTTACAAGTTAGCCAAATGCAAACGAACGAATGGAGGAAGGAGTGTCTAATAAGTTCAAGGACACACCGACCACAGAATCGTCAGTTGTGTTGCCAGCACTAGCTGTCACATCATCCCATTCTAAAGAAAATCGGACAATACCCCTTCCTTGTACCATCCCCACCCCTTACACAGAGACTAACAGTTACCTGCATTACTAGTACATTGTCCGTCTGACTCCTAATATTTTTCAGTAAGGTCCTTAAGTTAAAATGTTGGTGATCCTAGCTTTGGATGTAGAAACCTTAAAGCGCGCAATACGTAATGCGTAAACTACATAAAAAACGATCTGAAGATAACGCCCCCCAGACGTGGAAGAAGCGTGGGCTCTTTGAGCGTGCTACGCTCTCTGGCAGTTGTTTCCTGAAGCTGTTCAGTTGTCATGTAAAGCCATGTGATTGGTATCGTGTTTGAATAGCATGAGCTGTCGCTGACACCGAAGACGTGGAGATTCTGAGCTGAACGACAAAGCACTTGGCGGCAGCAAATTTTTATATTGAGGCCACAGTCTGCGAAGAAAACTAAAATCTCATCTATATACTTTTTTTAACTTTGGCAACTCACATCATTCCGTACACTTCAATATTTTCCGTACACTTCGCAGTATGAGATTTCATAGACATTTTATCTAAATGGAATCTTATTAAAGGGTTTTTTGTTATTACATTCCATCTAGAGGAAATTAAACAAAGACTCGAACAAGCGTTCTACAAAATGAAAAAGATTCTTTGACGTTCAGAAGATCGCGTATTCACTTTGAAGCAGCAGCGGAAGACGAAGTCCAAGAAGCGCTGTTTCTACTTTAGATGAGTATACGTCCTCCACTCTGTATCACAGTTATAAGATCACTGGCCGCCCATAACAAAAGTTATATATAAAAAGCTTTTGATTTGACCAAAAGCAGAGCGATGCTTGAATTAACCTTAAGAATATGAAGTATCATATGTTACCCAATAAATATAAAGTTTTGCACTCACGTCGGGTAAAAAACTTGCGTGGTAAGTCTGACAGGATACGTACCTGAAACAAAAAAAGGAATTGTAAGTGTGATAAACATATTTTATTTCAACACTGCATTGCTCTTCCATACAAAAGTTGTCTTTCAAAACCTCACGGCAAATATATATGGTGTTAATATAATTGTCATTTAATCGATATTCTTCAAAACACGTAAACATAAACACTGTCTGCATGGAATATACAGTTAAAGGTTACAAAACAAGACTTCGTATATGTCTAGGTTCGATAGTTCGCATGCCATAAAGCTCAATTACTATTGACCAGTGGAGATCTTGAAGCTCGCTGCGGCTGGAGTGCCCCGGCGACGGAGATACCAGAAGGAGACAGCCCCGCAAGACCAAATAGGTCGGCGCAGGACCCCACGTCCCTGGGATATAACATCCACTGCACTTACGGAACTAGGGACCACGGCAGTTGGCGGGGAAGGAAACGCAAAATAATCAAGCAATCCACTCCGTTAGCTCATGCAGGTGAGTTGTGGTGGTGTTACTAAGGTGTTGGTACTGGCTTGAGATCCCGTATCTAGAAGGAAAACGCCCAGTTACCTACAAGACTCACGGATCGGCAAGTACCGAACGGTCCCCGATGCTCATCGTGCCAACTTTGTAATTTTAGAATTGCGCATATTAATGACGTCAATCATTATAAAATATACTACACATGAATAATGAATAGGCATATTGAAGTTGTAAAAAAATACACACAACTCGGAAGAGAATTATTTTCGATATTTGTATTTCGGACCCCGATAATTTCTCTTAATGATGGGCACACAACACATTAATCACGATGAACACTAACACCGGGCCGCAAGCCCAAGAAACGCCGAAACAAAACAACTCTTAGAAAGTGACATGGTTAGTTCGGAGTTGACGTAGCCTCGGTGGAGGTGTTGGCGAGGCACGGCGCGGCGTGCGAGCGAGCGGCCATCGAGCGCAAGAGGCAAAGAAGTGCCCTTCTTTCCACAAACGGCTGTAAATCAGCTGTCAACCGCTAAGACCCGCAAATACGCCGGCGGCCGCCACCGTTGCTGCTGCAGAAGCTGCTGCTACTGCTGCTCGGTTGTAGGAAATCGGAATTAGTCACGCGTTGCACAAGTCGAGATCGATCAAAAAGCAATTTCGCGCCCAAAATGGAGCGAGGCTGGCGGGCCGGGTGGCGCCGAGTGTTAAGGGGAGAAAACCGGGCTTCGAGCCACCGCAATTAGCAACCGGCAGAACGCCCTCTCGCCCGCCCGCCCGTTACTCCCTAATAGAAAATGTGGCGGTTTCACGAAGAGCACCGGTTGAAGTGACTCCACAGTCGCCGCTCTCGACGCCAACCCTCATGGTCGAACGGGACCATGGTCCAATTTATTGCCTATTCAACTTAAGTTGCCGTTGCAGACGTATTTACATGTAATTTTGCTGGGTTTACAACAAGCCACTTTCTTGGTCCTCTCTTCCCAGCCACGGTTGGAAGCGCAGTAAATTACGACAGGAAAAAAAAATATTGTTTTCCCCTCAGCGTTCTTAGAATTTCATTTAGATTTAAAATACTATGGGTTTTTCGTTTAGGAAGCTAGTTGAACTTTCTACTAAACCATATTTAATGTTTTTAGCTTGAAATTAAAGGTAGTGCGCCCTAGATGTGTTTCGCTTGCTGTTATTCACCAGTTGAGTACTACAAATACTGAATTTTAATAAAATTGAAAAATTAATACAATGAGAGGTATTGGCCGTGATTTGTTCATTACGACATATGCAAGACCAACTGTAATACAATTACAATACAATAGAAGGATAACCTTGCACTACGAGGTTGGAAAGTAGTGGCCTTTTTGTATGCGAAGGTTTGTAAGTGTATATAACCCGGCGGCGGGAACGTGAAAAAACCTGAATCGGCGGTGGGAACGTTGGGTCTCATAGACCCGATAGATATTAGAGCCAATTTAAAGCACTAATTAATTATACAATTTTATTATAAAGTAAAAGAAACTAATAAATCATAGATCCAATATATAGCACATAATATATCCCAATTATTTTTTAATACTCAGACTAGTGAACGAAAAACAAAATTGAAAGTGAACGAAGATCAGACAAAGAAAAGATAATGTAGCATTAACTTAATATCTGCAATATTAACAAAATATCTCTGCATTTCTTAAACAAACATATTAGAAGAAATTTTACAGTAATGTTTTATATAATGTTTTAGGGAAGCATTTTTTACAATAATTTTTTCGTCCATTATGTTTTTCTAAATCTTTGTGAGAAAGTGTTTTTTGGCCTACTAACAAAATAATTTGCATTTATAACCCTCAAAAATCGACTTTATTTATGAAAATCAGACTGTAAATAAATAAATACATTAAAAAATGTTCCGGTTTAATATCCTGATTATCATGCTCAGTTTCGTCAATTTCTTGTTCATAATGTGAACAGTGCAAACTTTCTAGATCAAATAATGAATCAGCAACTTCATCATCGATTGATAAACAATCACATTTTTTAAATTCTGTTTATTAATTCTATATCTTTTGGATTTAATGCAATAAAATAACTCTACGATGAGCCTGTCATGTAACAATGTCACGTAATTTGGAATGTTGAGTCAGATGGACCCATCAACAACTTTGAGTAGGAATAACACACCACGTTTTTCTGATAAACTCAAACTGATGATCGTCATCTATTCAGGAAGATTCAGTTTGAAGGTAGGCTGGTGGATAAGTTAAGAAATAATTTCGTTTACTTGACAGACGGCTTTAAAGATGACGTTGGGTCTAACAGCCGGGATAAATAAAGTTTTGTACAGAAAAAGTCCGATAAATGAATCCCTTTACAAAAAAGTTTCAGTGTTTAGAAGTGACGTTTTTAAGATAAGATTATTGGCAGAATATCCTATATCCTTCTTTAGAATATCCTACATACTGAAATAAATAGACATTTCAATTACATTTTTAGAAACATATACACCTCTGTGCACATTAGGAACAGAAACAGCAACATCTGTGTGTTCACAATGAACAGTGCTTGTTTTGTTCTACAATTTGTAAATCTCCCTCAGTTTTGGACAATAAGAACGACATGAAACAATACTGTTTGTGATTTTGACTTTCCATATGGTGCATACGTAACACTTTTCGGATGTAACTTTCCTACAAGTCGTTTTGGGGCGATGATTTGCAGGGGTTCAGCTACTAAGTACTAGTAACTATCTCGCGTAACACTTGCCATCAGTTTACAACATTTCAGCACAATACATTT
Organism: Gryllus bimaculatus; assembly: GCA_017312745.1. NCBI lineage: Eukaryota > Metazoa > Arthropoda > Insecta > Orthoptera > Gryllidae > Gryllus > Gryllus bimaculatus. Next base: position 7,526,696 of record BOPP01000003.1, on the reverse strand, counting down.
TATTATTTACACTTTTTTATATTATATTTTATTATTTACATATAATGTATTTCTATTATGTCGTAGTTTAATAACAATTTGACTTCGAAATTCGGGTCTCCAAGGTCTCGTATTTTCCGCAATTCCATGGACATTTCATTTGCCATGTCCGGAACGTTTTGAGTACGTGTCTTGACTGAAGGTTTCAAAAGAGTGTAAGTAAAACAAAGTTATTTTCATTGGTTTCAATTGATTACTGCAGTATCGACATCTATAATTAGAAAAGATCGATGTATTATCTTGCTGTCTTGTCACATTACGTATCGCATCACTTCATACAGTCTGATCCTCAGGAAGATCCTCAAGAAGCTATATCCATCCCCCTTACTAGATGCTCACGTAAACATTTTTCTTAACGACTCTCGGAGTAATGTAGGGCCCTCTCTCATCTCTGCGTTCGGATGCCAACATTTCCTTCATATGTTCACACAGCAGAAATTTCAATCCCTTGCAAATTAATATTCTAATGCCAATTAAATTCTGTAATAATTATCCTGTATTATTACAAGTGTTTTCTGCTTTCCCTTTCTATGGAAAGAAGTAACTTTAAGATTTCCGCTAATTTTGCAATTAAGTATAATACTCCCTGGCATCATTAAATTATTGCATACACTACAAAAACATGTTTAAATAATTTTGAAGTACCGAAACACAGCGGCAATACTTTCATACGTCACTTATTTAACAGTAATATCCTACAAAGTGATCCACAATTGCGAATCGCAAATCAATTTTGATTACGGGGAATTATATGCAGTAGATCTATACTGTAACACGTAGGGAGTTGGGCGCTGGAAGTTGCATTACTGTAATTTCGATTTGGGGCAATCATCGTCGTTCATTTAAGCGCGCTCCTGTGCTTCTGGCCCATTCTTAATGCGCCCTCTGGCCGCAGCGCGGCGCCGCCCGCCCCTCAGCTCAGAGAGGGCGATTTAATCAGCGCGGTCACGGAAGGCGCTGCCGCCTGCGGCTGCGGCGGGGGAGGGCAAGGACGCGCTCGGGGAAGCGGCTTTGGGCGGAGGCGTGGGACTTCGCTTGGGGAAGGGAGGCGTGAGAGAAGTGCGCGAAGAAGTGAACTGAGAGGAAGGTAGTGGTATGGAAGGAGAAATGGACGGTGTCGTGGAGAGAAGTGACGTGGGCGGTGACGTAGACGGAGAAGTGGGCGACACGGTGGACGGAGAAGTGAGCGGGGACGTGGTCCGACAAGTGGCGGTGACGATGATGGAGAAGTAGGCGGTGGCGAGGACGGAGAAATGGGCGGTAGCGTGGATGGAGAAGTGGGCGGTGGCTAGGAAGGAGAAGTGGGCGGTGGCGAGGACGGAGAAGTCGGCGGTAGCGTGGATGGAGAAGTGATGGCGGTGATGAAGGACGAACAAGTGGGCGGTGTGTGGACGGAGAAGTGGATGTGAGCGTCAACGGAGGGGAGGGTGGTGGCGTGGATATAGAAGTGGGGATGACGAACACGGAGAAGTGGGCGGCCAGGTGAGTGGAGTGAGCGGGGCCTGGGGTGCGGAGTCGAGGAGGCAGGCGTGGGTGGAAGCGTGAGTGGTGGCATGGTGTGCGATCCAACGGTGGCGTGGGTGGGGCGTGGTCGGAGGCGTACGCGAAAGTGTGGGTGGAGAGGAACGGGCTGAGTGCGGCGTGGGCGGGGCAGAAGGGTCAGAGCGGAGAGGCAACTCGACGCGAGCGAGTCGTGGGCGGTGTGTAGGCGTGACGTGGATGCGGCTTGAGAGGGGCGGGGCAGGGCGGGAGGAGGTACAGCGGAGCGCTGTGACCTGCGCCGATGGTCGGCAAATTCCCAGCGACTTCCTGGACCTTGAGGTAGAGGCCCATTTTCGTCCCTGCGTTCACAGACTCACTAGTACACGCTTCCTTTCAGAAGCAGTAAACCACACCTACATCATTCACGGTAGATAAAATAAAGTACCTCTTTTGCCTTTCTTTTGCCTTTAGACTTTAAACGAAGTGAATAGATACTGAAGGAAGGGGGAAACCAGACAGACTTCGGCTTATAAACATGCTGTATGTGTGTTCTTTTTCATTTTGAAGAATTCATAGATGACGACACTGACACTACCAAAATAGAAGATGAGAAATAAGTATTTTGCTACATTACCCGAAGCTCTCAACCCGTATGATATTAGATTAACTATATTTTAATTCTTGAGGATAAAAAGATACAAATGGTTAATGATGTTTCAGAAATATATACAGTAAGTAACGAATGAACGTAGCAATTATATATAAACATATTATCTAACATTTCTTTCTAATTGTCGTGCAACGTATAAGTGCGCAGCCTTCCATCAGAATGAAATAATAATAATAATCAAATAGCTCGTTCACCCTTCCAAAATTACATCTCTATAAGATTCAAAATACCGTGTCAATAGGACCTGCGAGGTCCAAAAGTTCCCATCTGCCACAGCGCAAATGATTCGACAGCCACAGAGCAACCGGCACCGCTGCTCCTCCTAATGCCACTCCAATTAACGACCCCGCTGACCTTTACGAGGCAGCAAGAAAACTCGCTACAACTCGCGAAGGAAAATCTTTTTTCTCTACGCTTTTAATTACTTTAATGAAACGTAATTGTTCTCCTTTTAAAGCGGATGGGAGAAAATATAGCCGAAGTTAAAAAAAATCTAAGCTAGAGCAAATATGTTGCAAAAGTCTAAAGTAATATTTTTATTTTGTAGAAATTACAGTAAGTTTTATCTACTTTACTTAAATATATTTAGACACGCTAATCTAAACTCTGAATATAGAGACTATGTTAAAAGATGTGTTACTTCGAAAGTATTCATAACCACAGAAAATAAGCCACACTCGAATCATATAGTATTTTACGATGAGAAATATAAATTTACCCGCAGTACTGAACTGAGCGCATGTAATTTCTTTCATTAAAGAAAATAAAACCAACTGGTCAACATATTTATCATTCCAATGAGGTCCACATCGCTTCAACGCAATCTTTAAATGTTTGTGGGGCCGTTAATTTAAATTATATTTAATTACGAATTAATTTCAGCTTTCACTTCACCGTTTTGTTGGAATGGATGATCAAAGGTGGATCGTATTTTTTATGTTTAAAAATACAAACAAACATAGAATCCAAATCAATAAAGGAATTTAATGACTCCGATACAATGAGGAGAGATAGAAATAAATCAAAATTACTTAAAGAGAAGCAGTAACCAACAATTATAGCAATTTCCAGAATTATAATTAAAAACAGTCCTTTGAACAAATTCTAGCCCACATAACAATTCATTCAGTTAATTCACATGCTCAACTCTTTTAAGTGAGGTATAATTTTACTTAGTGTTTAAGATTTACACAACACTTTATTTGTAAGAGGACAATTCACAACAATAAAAATTGAATAGTAGAAAACGTCTTGATTGTGTATCTCGTATAATAAACCTGGCGTATCAATTACTCAAATCCTTCTTTAAAGGAAGATATTATGTATTAAATTCATTATTCTGAGGATCATATCGGATGCCATTTTATAATTGATTAGTCAAAATATATACCAATAACAAATTAAAAGCAAACCACACTGATTTTATCTAGAAGCTAATTGTACAAGAAAAATAATTTCATTGTAGATAGAGAACAGTGCCCTTCAAGGGTCTCGTGATGCGGCTCTTTGCTGGGCGAGCCCTAAAGGAAAGGGCGCGGGGGAGGGAGCGGGGCGTAGCGACGGGAGGGCGTGATTGGAGAGGCGATGCGAAGGAACAGACGCGCACATGCCCACCATCAGAGGTCGCACAGTGGAGCAGCAGCCAGTGCTCTTGTTTTCCACATCTGCGCAACTCATACACAGTCCCAGGGAAAGCCACAATAAAGCTGCTAATTGCTCAGTAACAGCTCGAAAATGTACGCTCAAACCGAACGCCGTACGGGACGCTCGTTCCTCGTGAAATCCCTCTGCTGGATTAGAGCTGTGAAACAAACATCTGTTGTGTTCCAAAATTAAAACCCCGAGTTACCTCTGCGGTGTACTGCAATATTGCGCGGGTCCATCAAGGAACAGTAGGAGAGAGATCGACACCACTACGGATATTAGCGATGACCCCTTGAATGTCACGGCCATAGCAGAATCCACCAAGACAAGTTATCGTACGTCCTGCAGTCACCTGAGCAGATGGAATGGAAGTCATATGGCAAATTCAAAGAAGAGAGAAAGAGAGAGAGAGAGAAAGAGAGAGAGAAAGAGGAGAGAGAGAGAGAGAGAAAGAGAGAGAAAGAGAGTACTCAAACAACGCACTTGACTCAACTATACTTCCCAACCTTTCTGCGCCTAACAGTGATTCTTATTTCAAAAAATCAACTGAATCAACCAAACCCACAACAAGAATAATTATTTGAAAACGTTGATCGAGGCTATTTCCTTAATAAGTAGAAATGGCTGTCTGCTTTATACGGCACCATACTCGTACATCTGTCACGCGTGGCCGTGGCACTGAGGCCCGCAGGATTAATGAAATTTCGTCCAAAGTTAATTTAAATAATGAAAAATATTTCGCGCGAAAATGCAATTATGCTCGTAACTACCTCGTAACCAGCATAAAATTAAAACGGCAGCTTAAAATTAAAATATCCTCTTATAAGTAGCCCACGGGTTGATTCGCATTTTCGTTCCGCATAACAGAATCTAGAGAGAGCATTTAAGTGAGAGAAAGAAAAAAGAAGAGTAAAATGGGAAAGACGAGTGGGGAGAAACACGAAGAAGAGAGTGCAGAGAGACGTGTAATGGCAGCGCCGACAGAAGAATGATCATAGACAACGAGAGAGTAAAGGAGAGAGAAAGATAAAAAAGAGAGAGAGAGAAAGAGAGAGAAAGCTAAAGAGAGCAAAGAGTACAGAGGAGGAGTGACGGACCGAATAAGGTGAAATAGGATAAAGAGAGCACGCAAAAGAGAGAGATGATGAGGGGGAGAGGGGGAGAGAGACAGTGAGAGAGACAGTGAAAGAGACACAGAGCGAGCGAGAGAGCGAGCGAGAGAGTGAGACAGAGCGCGAGCGAGCGAGAAAGCGAGAGAGAGAGAGAGGGGGAGAGGTAGAGAGAAGGGGAAGAGGTAGAGAGAGTGAGAGAGAGAGAGAGAGAAACTCTTGTTTCATGGCTCAAAACGCTAAACGCGTACGAGTACCAGTGTTGATGTGCTCGTGTGCCTGAGGGCGCCCGGGTCGACATGTCACCGCCGCTCTGCAAGTGTCATCACGAGCCGGCTGGCAGCTGGCGATCCATGCGGGTAGCGTAGTCTCTCACTCGCTTAACTTCTCTCCCCTCGCACCGCTCAGCGCGCGCCCTGCAACGCTCTTCAAGAGTACATTTTTTTCTACGCTTCGCGCTGCTTCGCATGACCATAACACGTGCTGGAGAATCAAAAGTTTGTCTCATCCTTCATCATCATTTACGCTTGTTTCTCCTTACTCTCCGTTTTCTGATTGGATTGACACATCAAACTTTTTCAAATAGAGTTCCGGATTCGGTTTTGGGTTAATAGAATTTCGGTATTTGATTACAAATATTTTCAAATGTCCATATTTGACGAAAGTAAGCCGGTCCGGGAAGCCGAGAGCGCTACGACAGTAGTGCGGTAGCGATCTCGGACCGAAAGGTCGTGGGTTCAAATGTCCCCCTCCGGCATTCGTGATTGTGTGTGTTGTCTCTGTGTAATGTGCTTGTCTTTTCCTTGTGGTTGGCGCCAGAAAGAGCATCCCACCGTAAAAATATCGCCAAATCAGATAAAAATTAAGAGAAACCGTTCCTCAAACTTTTCCTCCATTTTTATAAACATATATTACGTTGTACTGTTTCTCAAAACTTTCACTTAAATATTGTTGAAGTGCGTGACTAAGATTTCTTCAGTTCATACTCAGCAATTCCTGAACATAATTGGAAGAGTTTAAAGAAATAGTCTTTTAAAAGGCTTACATGACCCAAAAAATTAAAGAGAATATCTTGTCTTTTGGAGGTGCCTGAAAAACTCCCGAATGCGCAGACATCTGTTAATAATATCTCAAAACAAGAACCTTGAGTAATAAGTTGTACGAAAATACGGATATCTTTTAAAAACAGATCCGTTTATTCGGTCATATTCCAGCGATACATTCATTGACAAAATAACGGTTACGACTTCACTATTGAAACGTTTATGCTTTCTGCTTATGCGGTTATGCTTTCGCTTGAAGACTTCGCTTCGACACATGCCTCGACCTTCGCTCTCCAATCATTCGACTAGCCGCATTGTTCCTTATGCAAATGGCTGGCCCGAAACTACACTGATGAAGCCGATGACTTAAAACATCCTGACCTTGAACTTAAGCGATGGATTACACGAATAATCTCGGCACAGCTCGTGATGTACCGAAAGGGAGGCAGGGCGTGGGCGAAGGGGCGTGGGGGAGGGGAGGGGGTGCCGGGGCTCCTAATTGCATCTGCATAAAGCGCACCCCTCCCCCGGCACCGCCGCTGCGTATAAACAAGAAGACTCGTGCGGGGCTCCCTGCCTACTGGTGTCACGCCGCCACGCGTTCCGTCTTACAACACTAGCAACACGAGGGGCTTAGGGTAATGCCAACACAGTTGGAAACAGTACAAACTGTAACGCCCCACGATGACTCAATGATGCAATCACTGATCGGGTACAGTCGAATTTTTAGGATTCAATCTCCTTTGTTACTATACTTCCATTCGTAAAATATCTCGTCTTTAGCCTTTATTTGGAGGTATATTGGAAACATCGTAAACATATAATCGTATACCTAATCTTCAGTACTACATTTCGATCGTTAAATCAACGCCTTTCCGTTTACAATAGGAAGAATGAGTTGCTCTGATAGGAAGAAGTTTATTATGAATGATAATGGAACAATATTGGAATGAGAGACATAGTAAACGGAAGTTCATCGAAAAATATTGACAGATATTCTTATACTTTTTTGCTACAATGTTTTTAATGTTCGACAGCTAGCAACTGGTAAGTGAAAAAGACACTACAGTTATAATTCAAGAACAGTAATAAATAACTCAATTATATAATCAAGTTTAAAATATGCTACAACCTAACGGCGTAATAATCGTGCTTCTGTTCAGCACTCCCTCTTTCTCGCGCAGTAAACTGAGTACAACACGTGGATGCTGAGCAGGCCTTTTTCGATTCCTCAGCGTGACTAGCGATTCCTTCCTCAGGTAGGTCACGGGGATTCAGCCCACGAGCGATAAAAGAAGCGTCGAGCGTGCGGCGGAGATACGAAATTTCTAAAAACAGATCCAGGTAATTTATGGTCGCGCGCAATCGCGCGATGTCACGTGAATTCTGCGCGAAAGCAGGTCAGCGTCTCGACGACGATCACAGGCGCGCGTTTAAGAGGTTGTTCCAAAAAAGGTCTTCGAACTCTAGGATTATAGACAATGGATGGCGTGGCATCACACTAACTAATAGTCTATCCCGACAACTTAACGTGAGAGCATTGAAACTGACGAGAAAAAGTTATTAAAATCAGTTAAAATCACGAAGTGGCAACGTGTACTTTAAACATACATTACTTCCCTGTAAATAGCGTAATAAAATGTATGTCTGATTCTCATATACTCAAAACCGACACTACGTCGGCGTGGATAACGGAGGTCGCTAAGGTTGAAGGGTCTCGGGTTCGAATCCCGCCTGGGGCAAGGATATTGTGTTTGTGATGTCCTTGAGCGCCCCCTCTACAGTTGCCAATCTTGGTGACACAAACATAGGAGTCGCTATACGAACTACAAGTTAAAAAGCTTCTAAAAGAATTAAAACCTCCATTAATCGGTTATCTCTGCTATCGACTATATTTCTCTGGTAACAACTGTGACCACTTAAGAGAGGTTTCTCTGTAATCATGGAATTCACAGACACGACACATCAAGAACAGGCACCTAACTCGATTCCAGCTGTAAACTCGCTGATGATCAACACATCACGAAATTTTTCGAAAGTTGACCAGGACACCCAGTCATCGGCATGTCCATGCGTCTTGGTGTTCCTTTTGCTTACTGCGTGTGGGAATTGTACATTGGCGATCATAGATGTGGCTCAAAAAGAAAGTAAAATATACGTTAGCGAGTGCACTACATCTCCGAGTATAACGAACGGTCACATGCATGCCAGTGAAGGAGGTCACGTTAGCTGAGAGGTGTCCGAAGAGTAACACGACTCTCTAGATACTGACCTATGGCGTCAGAAAGAGAGAAAAGCATCTGTCAAATCATTGCGATTACCAATAGTGCTACACGCTACTATCGCTACTATGGCCTACCCAAATTGTCACATCTCAAGTAACGAAGTTAAACTTGCCACAACTTGGAAGACACCGCTGTAACTTTGCAAGATCTGACCACAGAGAACCAACTATGAAGTTTTCATAAAAAGGAAAAAAATATTGAGTGAATTTCAGGAAACATCTCTAAGATTTATAACTATTGGATATGAAGTTCAAAAGTGGAAATGTCAATTAGCGGTTTCTCAATTTTCAAGAACTCATCATCACTCAATACCAACAATTCCAGTTACATGAGAATACTGCTTAAATAGAAATCACAATGGTTGAAATAATTTAATGCCAGTTGTGAGAAAGCGCTTGCAAGAAATCCAGCTTTATGAAATACCGCTTAATTGAAACGTACAAATTGTCAGCATCGCGATGCTGGGATGTGATCTAAACTTAAACCGATACCCACTGTTTGGAAATGCTCATGCATAATATAAGTTGACGTCGATAATGTGACGTCAATTTTCAGAAATAGAGCAGATTTCTGAATCTACTTTTCGAAGTAATAAAGATTCCTTAGTTTATTTTTTTTAGAACCAACGCTTGATTTCTTGTCCAAGACCAATTCCGGCATGAATGAAAACGGCTCACAATCGTTGATACCCAATCGTCATCTAGTCCAAATTCCAAAATTCTACTTACATCGGATCATCATTCCCACGTTAAAAATAAATGTATCATCGTTGTGAGAACAAAAATATTCTTGCATTATCGCACGATACTATTCAAAATATTAAGAAATAGCATACAATGTAATCCTTAAATATTGCTTTCTTAATATGTCTGTTTCATCACGACTCCAAGGAAACGAAAAAAATTGACCATTCAATGTAGTGTAGCTGTAAATTACCATTAGCGATAAAATACAATCGGCAGCAGAGTTATGAAGTTTTTTATTTTCAATATTTTTAGTAAAGAATAAGAATGTTTGTTCATTTTTTCCAAAAATAACGAATGATTTGATAGTTATAATAAACGCAGATGCATCCAATCTCATTTCTCAGAAAAACAAATAAAACAGATTTAGATACAATCACATATTCGGAGAATAAATGAAAAAAAAAATAAACTCTCAATGAACAGCGTCGGTACTATTGCGAGCTAATTGTAAACCAATGCAAACTATACGATAATCACAATGTTTGTATGGATATATATATATATATATATATATATATATATATATATATATATATATATATATATATCCAAATAGACGATAGACGGCAACTAAACTACGGCATAAAATTAAGGGATACAGGACGGCGACTGTCCCGAATGTAATGACTGCCTTGCGGTAAGAATAAGGATAACAAATTAAGTGTAGCTAAAGATAGAATTTTGTTACTACTATACCAATAGAATGTTTTTCTTATTTATATGATGTTTTTTCTTATTTATATGATGTTTTTTCTTATACGAAGATGTTTTAAAAAAAGCATTGAACGCCACACCGCCGGTATCACGAAGAACAGTAGTGACTGCTACTAAATCCCAGCTCGGCTTACAAACATCAACCGCGTCCGTTATTTGCTTTATATCTCCCTAATGTCATTAATACTAACTACTCGTATTCCGGTAGTTTATTTCTCCAGAGGCGCACACAACTCGCTTTCGCGACGCGCGTGGGCAGAGGCCCGAGGCAAGCGGCGGCGTGCGGGGCAACAACGCACGCCCACGCGCGCGCACGCACGCACCCGTCCATCCATCCATCTCGCGGCGGAGCGGGGCAGGGCGGGGCGGGGAGGGGAGGGGCGGAATGCGGAGCGCAGAGCGGCGGGGTCAACGCCTGGCAGCCGTCCCACGCCCGCCGCGCCGCGCCGCCGCGAGCGCCGCCCCTTGACACGCGCCTTGGGGAAACGTCACCGACACCTGTTCCAAGGCACACCTCTTTCAAATGCGCGTAAACGGTGCACGAAGGACGAACTAACTAAGGAATTTGTGGACTTTGGAGCTGCTTCACGAACAGAGAGTATAGCTAAAGTTTCTCACAAAAATTGTAAAACCCAAGGAGTCAAATGTAGATAGTCCTGCGGCACTTGAGACTGAAATCAAGTTAAAAGCTAAAATGTGTCACATCCCCTTTCAATAACAATAATGATATAACAAACATAAATGAATTGGCCATCCATTCCTTGTTAATGTATAATACTACATACAGAGACACTGGACAGAAGACTGACGGCAGTATTGATAGTAATATCTCATGTTTTGACAAAATGTGGCTCACGTCTATTTGATTTCCAGGGACGTTGGTGAACAAAGACAGGAAATCGTTTTTTAGTTTTCCTGATATATTATAAATGATAAATGGGTGATTTCCAGTATAAATGATGATTAGATGGATTTGATTAGTAGACTAAGTATACGACACACGCCAGTTTTTTAGGCTTTATTCACGAGAACATTCACGCCCAACTAGAAATTCAAGCTCAAGCTCTTCCCGCCGATACCGATACCCCGCGGTACTCCAACCTCTCCGCTATTAGGGACGGAGTAAAATTAGTTATCTCAACATAGAACTTTCGACAATGCAAATTTGGCAAACACAAATCGTCGATAAAAGACAACAAAATAGTGCGATTTAAAATGCACTTTGCGACTCAAAGAATGGTTGTACAATAATACCTATCGTAAAATAATTCCAATTCCTGAAGCTACATAAAAGGGGAAAACATAGTGAAAATCTTGAATTGCAAGTAAAATATAATGATTGAGTTCTTTTTAGGACCGATTTTTTACGAGGGGGAGGTGGACGAATACTACAGGTGTAGTGCCCAGTCGAGTTGAGGTTTTCGAAAAATTTTTTTTTTTAATTTACACTGAATACAAAATGTACTTTTGTCTGTTGTATTATAGTTTATCTTTAACAAATAATTTATTGAATGGATTTGCTATCGAAAACTAATAAAACTATATTTTCGAATACGTATCACAGCCTTCGGGAGCGGGGGCTGACCCCCATGAGCACACACTTGGGGTACGCCTCTGTATGTATTTAATCCTATTTTGTCTCATCGAGATTCGAGTGGGTTATCATAAATAACGTAAGAAAAGTGAAATAATAAATTCGAGAAGAGGAAAAATGGAATGAAAGAGGTTGAAAGACCAAATGCTTTCCAGGACCCACTGCGCGGGGCGGCGCCCGTCTCGCCCCAGGCGCGCAGACAATGCCCGTCTGGGGAGGCGAGTCGGCGACGGCGCGGGGCTTCGCCGCCTCACAAAGGCGACGGCGGCGGCGGGGACGGCGCCGAGGCGGCCCGGCGCCGCGGGCGGAGGGCGAGGCGTCGCGGGGCGGGGGCCGAAAGGGCAAGACGCAGAGGCGAGGAGACGGTGCGGGAGCGGCGGCTGCGTTGTATGTGTGTGGGAGTTGGGCCGCGGGGGTTGCTGCCGTGGCAGTGGGGTGCAAGAGGTGAAGTAGGGGTGGAGGCAACGCCCTCTCGCCGAGGGCGACAGACGTTAGGGTGTTGTTTTTGTTTCTTGTTTTTTACTGGTTGATTATTAGCTATTTCCAGCGTGTGCATTGCTAAGGCCATTTGCTTCTTAAAAGCATCCGCATGTTGTATTTTTTTATCGCGGGAGGTGGCGGTGATCTTCTCCCACTGAATAGCGAGATCCGGCGCCGACGTACCTGACGGCTTCCGGGGATTCTTCAATCGTCATCGCTATCATCTATTCATTAGATCATCACTCGATGACCTCAGTGATTCGAGGGCCCCTAATACGACATAAACGCGACAGAGCGGGCGGAAGCGGCTAGGCGCCGGAGACGATGAGAGCGATGGAGTGACGGGGAATTGGGGGCGGGGGCGGCGTGGGTTGGGCGGTGGAGAAGCGGTGGCGGTGTGGTGAAGGAAATAATGGGGGAGGGGAGGGGGGGCAGAGACGGCGCCTGCAGTGGCGACGGACGAGACAGAGCGGTGGGGGTCGACGCCGGGGAAGCAATCTATTGCGAGTCGCGACGGAGGGGAAAATGTTGAAGACTAGGGGAGAAAAATTAGCTTGTGAAAAACATCAGCCGGCTTCGGAGAAACCAGGGCGAACAACACAACGTGCGTTCACATGTACCCAGAAATTCATAAATTAAATTCTCGTTAGAGAAGTAAATGTAAATGGACAATAAACCTTCAGTGGCACTATTTAATTATTTCACATTGAGACAGACCAGAAACGAATTTCCATATTTATAGGGACTATCTTCAGTTTTCTTCATATAACCCTTACCCTTATTATGAGGGAGACGGATAAATTCATAACTTAATTTTTATACCTCAACATACTTAGAATTATAAGGTGAATGCACCCTCTTATAACTTTAAGAAGAATTTTACGCGTAGACAATTCTGAGATCAATGAATGCGAAAAGGTGTCAAGGAACAAAGAAAACCGAATTTTTTTACTGTCGTACCTCAGTTTCTTTTCCGCAAGATTGTTACTAAAACAAATAGTTTCTGGAGAAGGATGCGAATGAAGTGTGCATCTCCTGCTGCTTCTGCGAAGATTGCGAGGAGCTAAGAGTGTGAGGCTCTTAGTACCCTCATTCTGAGAGTCTACTCTCAGTTGACGTCGCAATCTCCGACCCCAGAAGCGTAACAAGGCACGCGGAGGCCACAGCAATTCTAACCTCCCAGCACATCTCGCGGTATTTAAGCTTTGCACTTGCATTGCTTTTTATTAATAGTAGCTTTCGAGACTTTTGTTATTGAAGCAAGGAGAATGAACTTTTAAAACACTAGTTAAAGAAAGCAACGTGAACGTGTTAATGTTATCATATATTATGATAATACCTTTTTAGTGATAATGAAAAAAAAACATGTTGTTCGAATGAAAACCATTTGGTCACCACTGCATGAAATACAAGTCACCACTGCATGAAATATGAAAGAGAATGACAAAAATCTAGTAGGCGAACTGGAGTTGTTCGATGGAACGTAAACGTAAATGTAACCATTGGCATTAACGTAAGATGTAATCATTTGATATCGCAAATTCCAAACGTTCACGTTAAAGTGAATGTGGTTCGACAGCAACATACAATCCTGTTCCGCATAAGATGGAAAGCACATCTAATGTTTTTCTTACGGAGAAGACACGTTAGTTCAGGGAAATATAGATCTTCATCGTTGCTCAGCTCATGAACCACTTCACAGAGTCACCCACGCGACGGAATTATAAAAGGAAACATTGTCATCCATTCCATTGAACTGGACACATCCATTTGATTTACCGTCGTATGATTGTGTAGGGAATAGGGACTTTCTACACAGCTAGGGTAAGAGTAAGAGCAATCTGTAGAAATCTACCACTCTCTACCATTTTTTAGTATCTACGTTCGGCCAACTCGATCTGCGCATGCGCAGAGATTCGATATTACAGTCGATTGCACAAAAACTCCCTTCCATTTGAACTAATTATTTATCGAAAGATTAGTTGATAGTTGCATTCACGTTCAAGGTCTGAGAGAAGAGCATATCCTTGTTTATGTCCTACGTTAACTTTAATGCTCATGAAACGGTCATAGAATCACTTATATCATGGAATTCCATAAGAATATGTTGTCATCCTAGCATTTGGGCCCACCCATTTCATTTCCTGTAGTAAAACTTACAGAGAATATAAATTTCCTGTACAGAGTTGTGTACATCAATCAACAGAAATTCCCACCTCTATTTCCCACTTTTCAGCATTTCGCTTGTGCAACTCGAACTGCACATAAGCAGCTGAGAGATTGCTGAAAAAGTCTCTAAACCTTGAACCACTTATTTATGGTCTCGATAGATCTGCCTTCACGTTCACGGTCACTGTGAATAGTCCGTTAACGCTTCCATTGCGACGGGCCCTTGGGATGGGCGCGTGCTCCGCGCGACGCAATCCCCTCCTTTCGCCCACGGGCCGCGTGCGGAGCGGCGGCCGCGACGACGCTAACTTGTTCTCCGACGTGGAGCGCCCAAGGCCGGGCGCACCCTCGGAAGAGCGCCGCTCCGCACACACGTGCGCGCCGCCTCGCCGCTCGCGCGACTGCCCCAGCGCCCCGCCTCCGCGCACGCGCACGCGCGCCTTTGCGCACGGGGCCCGGGCCTGTGCGCCGCATTTAGTGATTAGGGACGCGACATCCATGGCGATGATTTCAAAACATCCATGGTTTCCTACAAACATTGATGCATTTTGAGATTAAGGATGCGACATCGATATTTGCATAAGATCATCGATGTATTTAATAACGATCATTCGAAGCCGATGGTAGTTTAACATCGGTGTTTTGTGCTCGATGTTTGTACGTGATCGATACTTTTTAAATCATTACAAAATCAGATAATGGAAGTTTTGTTAATTGTCCTGGCGACGTTTTGACTTCCTTTTCAAATTAATTAACTTTCAAATTAAATTACCCCTTCTCCACAAGTAAACTTCAATGGTGCTAATATATAACATCGATGAGTAACAACATCGTTACTCTCAAGTCGATGTTTTATTCACATCCATGTTTTGTTGGTGATATCGCATCTCTACTAGCCATACCACATCGATAACAAAAATTTTGTTTCACCAAATATTGATGTTCAAAATTACAATATTGATGTTAATAATACATCGATTACATCCATCGATATTTTGAAGCATATATGTTTTAAAGCAGATTTAGTAACTTCAAACATAACATGTGTGCGCTACAAAATTTAATTGCCGTGTTCATTAATTTATAACTACGAAGATACTGGACCTCCGACTAGTTACCCGACATATGTGATAGTGCATGTTGATGTGTGTGTAAGGAGAGAAGATACGAGAAGGAAGAGATAAGAGAGATCGCGTGCGGTCCGTGGCATGTTTGTTAGGATACTTCTCTAGCATTCACCGGGTGCTGATCGGAGAAACCACGAAAAACTACCGATAAGAGCATCCGGGCGCAAGAATTCTCCCTCAAACGGCCGCTGAATTCGGCCTAGCTATCTAGCTAGTGCCGAAAAAATTCGCCACGCACCTTTGGGACTCGTCCTAGGCACCCTAGGATCTCTCAGTCAGTCACTGCAGTCATCGGTAATGTTGGCTCGTAACTCAACTCAGCCGGTCCTGTATTAATTTTCTTGCATAATACGTACGTAGTATAGAAAAAGCAATGCAATATTACGTTGAAAAACAGCGATTTTTGGGCTGTAGTAATGTAGGTCCCTGACACCAAAAACGTTGGTAACATCCCCATATATAGTAAAGAACTACATCTAACACGTTGTGTAGGCAGAATACACATTTTGTGGGTCTTTGATAGCCAAGAATTGTTTTACTTCAAAACGCCTACAGAAAAACCACACACAGCCACTGTAGTACGTGACACCAGAATTACTTCATTGTCGATTTACACTCAGACATGAAGAGCTCATTTTCAAAGTGACGTATCTGCATTTCGGTTTATTTTCCAATTTTACGAATCAATGAATTCTTAGAAACGCTTCTTCATCTTTCTTCCAAATACAGTGTTCAAAAGTTGCGATTCTTCCATGTTGAAAGGTATTCGAGAACTACTGAATTCTGTCTTGACCTGTAAGCTCAAAGTGGTAGGGTGGTGGTAAGGTGTGAATACTTTCCTTCCTAAAAATTTGTTTCGTGAAAAAATGGTTTCACTTGAGCAATATGCTTTTCAATTGAGCGAGAGTTTTACAAACATGCAAGAAGAGCCACAAGGTGTTCGCGAGCCGCGCTGTTCTGTGGCCACCGTTGCTCCACAAAACGGCGCGAAAGTTCACCGGACCCCAAGGTCTCTTTCACTCGGAATCCGAGAACGCCTCCATTCTGCCCTGCCCTGCCCTGCTCAGCGCGCCCACGCAGCACGCGACATGTCGCTTCGCGGCCCAAACCGCAGCGCCGGTGCTCGACGCCCGATGACGACATCCGCATTTGGGTCACGGCTTCCTGCGGCGAGGAATTCTCCCATCCCCCCGGCTCCTTTTCGATCGCTTGCGTCATTATGCAAAGCGCGCCGTCTTCGCCTATTTGCACAGAGCATTGCCGAATATTCGGAGGTGGTAAACATGCTCTCGGCAAAAGAATGAATGATGCCCTTCTCAACAGATCATTAATCGTTTGCTTGGGGGGCGAAAGTGGCACAGTTGGGATGACGAGAAACTCAAAATAGTAATCCTGTTTACACACTTTAAAATTAGTACACCTGTCAAGATTCCCTACAGATGCTTTACAGTGAATTCCCTCTTAGTTTAAAAAGTATATTTCATTTGAGGTTCATCAATTTTGCGAAGAACCCATATTTTAGATAGTTCCACGTATTGTGCCATATTTTGTCTTCTATTACAAGGTTTATCAAAACAGGAAATATCTTTTTATTTTCTGCAATAGGGTAACTATGTGCAAATCCCTAGTTCCAGTTATACGTACAATGGCAGTGTATTGAAACATTGTTGTACTCCATCTTTGCTGCATCAAAATATAAACATTCTGCTGTAAAAACACCACTTATTCTTCAGATCTTTCACTTCTGTGATTTTGCATCAATGCCTTGTTACGCGTGTCACTTGAAATTGGACCACAGGAATCGGTGAAGAGGAAGCACAAAATCATGAGCAATCGCAGATGAGTGGCGAGCAGCGGATAGAACCAACTCGGCTGGTTGTAGCGCGAGGCGAAACGGTCTGTCCGGCCCGTTTGACGCACTTCCGAATCGCCCAAAATATTTTATGCCCGTGCCGGCGACGATAAAAATAGAGGGCGGCGCAATTCGTGCGTGGAAACATTCACTAGCGCGAGCGCTTGCGGGGCCGGGCGACAGGGGGCCCCGGGCGCGGCCGGCAACTCTTCCAGGCGGACGCACAGCGATTCAATCGTAGATGAACTAGATATACTATTCGTTGGTTCAGTGACTACTAAAAATTTAATCAGTAACTATTTCGAAACAGCGACATTTCAGTCCATTCGAAAACGAATTAAATTCACCATTTGATTCTGTTGCTTTCAGTTATGTTATGTGTAAAACACCCACACACTCGCTGTTAATATAATCGAGGCAGTTCTGGTTCTCTGCTTATTTCTCCGAATATGTGTTTCCCAAGGACTGGCATGCGCAGTACAGATGACGAAGAATATTTTTAAAATAACAAATTAAATATCGAAATACTACTTAAATTTGAAATTACAAATCAACATAAACAGCAAAAGAAAAGGAAAACAACTAAAAGGGCATGATTAATGGATAATCATTTTTAATAGTCGACCCGATAGTCGAACCCCTATTTGAATTTGGGAGTTTGACCTTGAAAGTGACATCGTATTTCTCTATTTTTAAATGTTACGTGAACGAAGTTATTGACTAATAGCTACTATTCGTTCTGAACTGCTCGTATGTGTGTCTATCACTACGTCGCTGTCGGCGTGACAAATAGGTATTCACCCAGTCGTTCTAAGACTTAGTTGCTTCCATCTATCTGAAACGTTCATTCTTCGTATACATGCTTGTTTTTCCATTGTTCGAAAACAGGCGTGTGATTGATTCGAAAACAAACAACCTATTACAATGTTTGCATTATAACATATTAGTCACAAATTCCCTGTCCTTGGTTCGGCAGTGACAATGCAACGTCCAACTTCACCGAAGGCTGCAGGAGCCGAAGGCAGCGAGTTCGAGTACCGAGTAAGTCATAGGTACAGGTACTTATACCGTGGTCATGTGTATTTTCACCATGTGGTTGTAGCGCGGTTGTTTCTCACACTATGCAACCCATCTGAACCATTCACAAATATTTATGTCACATCATCATGTAATCGCAGACGAAAGTGGAAAGTAAAGGTAATCCACTAATATTATCATCTCACCACGAAAAAAAGAGCCTAAAGATGTAATCCCCTTCCATTCCTTGCGTTAAGCTAATAACTTTAGTTCTTATCACGCACATCATATTTAATTGAAGTACGTTTTTGAATACTGACAGGTGGACAATGTTTACATACTTATAATATACTAGAATACAGTATTTTATAATTATTAGGATATTTAGCCAATAAAATACTTATTTTAATTGGATCAATGCCATTTTACGCTCCTTGCAAGGAAACGCTTCCTCTCTATTCCAAACACTAAATTCTTACGCACGCACATGCGAAACGTAAACCCACCACTGTGAAACCCTTGCCTCGAGTCACGGATACGAAGGCAAAAACCTTTTTCTTCCCCACTACATTCCGAGAGTGTCAGTTTGGCACTCGTCACTCGACATTCAACGTGCTTGACATAAGATCCGTTTCTGAATTAAGTACAGTATATACATTTAGGTCCCTGGGCCTCAGCCAATTACAATAACCAATCGCGTATTTATTTTTATTGGGAATGTCGGCTGGACGGGAGACGCCACATTATGATGCCGACACCTTGTTGTCTTCCTCACGGCCCAGGATGGTTCGACGCGGCGGCGTCTTCCGGTCAGGCAAGGGAATTTTTCTTATGCGGTGGCTGAGGGCCAATGCCCAAGCTAGAATAAATAAATTTAAAAAAACAGGCGAGAGAATTCGCACTGCTCTGGCCTCGGAAGCCTTCAACATCACTTACCTTTATTGAGCCAACCAATCTCGCTTTGCGCCGCTAGAAATCACAAAACACCCCCTCCATTCCGAGCAGCGCCTCCCACGCAACGGCGGAGGTTGAAACCAACGCCCGCGGGCCGTGTTTCCGAGCGCTGTTATCGTGGAGCTCTTATGCGCGACGCGCGTGGGCGCACTCAGCCACGTGGAGCTGGGCGGCGGCGGCGCGCGTCCACCGGCGGACCGGGCGCCCACGCCGCCCACGCCGCCCACCGCCCACGGGCGCGCGATGCCCACTCGCCGCTCGCGCGGGTCACGTGACGTCCGCCGGCCGGCGCAGCGACCTGCTCGCGGGATTCGCGTGTACGCCAGGCCCTCCGCCGCAGCCGTGCTTCCCCATTGATGCGCCCACAAAATGACAAACTTTCAATCCCCCTTCAATACCCAAACATTCAGATATTTCGTGTATTTCATGCGGAACTCGTTTGGATAGAAGACTGACATGGACCCGGCGTACAAAAATTACAGAAAGGAATTCGATTTCAAATTAGAGATAATCCTCAAATGCATTTCAATTTTCTAGTGTACTCCTGTTTTTCCCCAAATAAATTCGTACAAGTGATTTTCAAGTGACCTGTCAACATAGGTTGTTGCTACAGCAATTACGGAAACTTGCTCGGGTCTCCTTGGAAGGTGGGGGGAGGGGGGCCAGCGATCGGCTTTTGACGCGTTGAGCTTTTGGCAAGGTATCCTCGATGGTAAGCAGTAGTGTAATTTACGAGAATGTCAGGGAGTCTCATACCACAGTACGAGGAAAGTGAGAACTACACCACGCGATCCGAAAGCGATCGTAAATGGATGATAATCTGTGTACTACTTTCAGACGTTAGAATTTTAAAAAAAGGTCTACATGCTTTGGCGACACGGTATTTTATATTCCATCAAATCTGTATCAGTATAGTAATAACAATAACAATAACAATAATAATAATAATAATAATAATAATAATAATAATTTTTAAAACAGTAAACCTGTGTACAACGTAAAGAGTATAATCTGCGCACGTTTTCTTAAGCTCCGGAATCATTACCCTACCCTTTCACCGTATTTTGTTGAAATTACCGAAAAAGCGTGATTAACTTTTGAAAATTAGACAATTTCGCACTGAGTTGACGCTATTAACTATTTCGGTTTACGAACTACCGATTTGATTTTATAGCATTGCTAACAAAATGAACAACGACCTATTTCGGCATTTGCTAAATGGAAGACGGAAAACTGGGCGAAAAACCTGATCGAATAAGTCATTGACTCAAAAGCTGAAGAACAATACTTATGGCAGACATATTTTATATTTTAGAACAGAACAGCATCATTGAAAATTAATGCACATTTAAATTATTTCTTAAAGTCCCTTTTTATTCTCAGCATAGATTCAACTGTGTAGTAGAAACAGTTATGTTTTTATGCTTCTGTACAGTTCTTTTTATGTTTCTGTACAGCTCTATTTTGTTTCAATACTTAACTTTTTATGTGTAGAAATATATGCAGAAATATACAACGTGAAGTACCCATCATTGTACATAGTAAACTTAGTACGAGTAACGATACTCGTATGGTACACATACGTATAAACAACAGAAACTCCAACAAGAATTAAGATTATATACCGTCATCTGTGAAACGATTGCACTGAAAAATGTAATACTGAGTAATTAGTGTATTATTGCTTTTACTTCGTATTGCACCAATTGCACGCGATTATTCCACAAGAACTGAATTACATGAGAGGATCGTTCCGGAACACAAATTGATGCTGAAGCAGAAGAATAGCGAGTGGCACTAAAATGAAGCAGATGAGATTGCATGATTTGAGAAACACATCGTCGGAATAACGAATGAACTTATCGTACAGGTGAAAGGAATAAATATATGAAACTCCAAGAAAGATTTTTTTCTAAATGCAATTACCAGACCAAACCGCCAGAAAGGCAATTAAAAATCGGTGACCGTACGGTATACATATAAGATTAGGTGAAACTAATTTTCAATCGAGGGTAATCATCTCACCTTCCATGTACGGTTTGAGGGATTTTAGATAGGAATGCTAGAGATGTGCATTAAAATGTAACTTGTACATTGAAAACCACGTATTCTTCACGCGTGTTTCTTTTTATTTGTTATTTAAACGTTTGTTGAGGTTCTTTAAATACCCCTTCAACGATTAACCCTAAATCCGAATCGTTTCCAGAAATCTGCACTCGAACATAAAATCTTTGCATCAATAGTCGAAAGTAAATAAATATTAAAAATGTATCTAATAATACCAGAGAAAATTCGTGCAAACGGATTGATGCAACATTGCCAAACGTTTCTGTTTTTGAAAGCTTGTTTATAAAACACAACTAAAAAACCCGGGGTGCGGCAAACAAAAATATAAAATCTTACATTTCAATTATATCTAAAGACATAGAAGGTCATTATACCTAGTTGATGATTACGAAAAGTAAATAATGCAGATTGTTGCAATGAAAGAAGATTGCACTCTAGGAGATAAGAGACACTTGTAGTATATCTGTATAATTTTAGATAACGAAACCAATTAAAATTAGTAATTAAGATTTAACCACAAAACGGAAATATTCGATAAGTGTCAAATATAGCGATAAGCAGCTAAGTGAAACAAGTTAAATGCACACAATGCTGCGAGGGAAGTTTAACATTTCTGAAGAAAAAAATATTAAATGAAATTGTTATTCACAATTAAAGAAAAAATTGCTCAGCCATATTCTAAAATGCATGAATTCCATTAAAAATGTCAGACACGATTGTGTTGATCATTGACTTGAACGTTTATCGTCCACAGTCTATTTCCTACAGACTACCGGAAAAGTTACAAAATAATCGAAGGTATGTATTTTCGTTGAATATGATATTAATGTATTAAGAAACATGATTACGAGAAAAACAAAACAACCGAATGTGAATCGTGAACACGTTTTCTTGTGGCTTTAAATGTAAATATGCTGTTATTTAATTTTCACTACCCTGTCACCTTTTTTGTACGCAATTACACTCGGTAATAGGACCGCAACAGTAAAGAAATCCGTGTTGTGATCGTGCCACTGTGAGTAACAAATTCTTTGACCAAATTTAAGTATTAATATGCAGTTAATTATTACCCAGTATCACTAAATATTTAATGGGACATTATCAAAGGTAAAAAGATATTTAATACAGTTTAATATTTGAAAGTGTTACATTTGTACATACATTTTCCTATTTTCATTTGATCTTCTAAATGTATTCGGCCGCCTTGAATGTTATGTAGATAAGATACAGTTATCTACTTTGTGCTTGAACGCAGCACTAGTAGATGCATTAAATTTCATTAGAGTACATGTGACAAAATAAGTATTTCTTAGTTTACAATTTTAAATGAATCTATGACCCGGCCCAACAACTTTCCGAAGTATCTGTGGCTCACCGAAAGTTAAATGATAAATTACAAATAAAATTACGTGCAAACTTGTTTTAATAAGATGTGTTATCTCATCGTTTTCCACTTATATTTAATTGCTGACTTTCTGATTTTTATTTCTGCATTTTAGGGGTTTGTACATATTCTTACGTAACGTAAAGATCGGTAACAGAACGTTTTTAATTCTGAAGGTTTAAGACATTAATATTATTAATAATTAGTGGTCTACAGCAGTAAAAGTGTGGCTGAACAAAACAACATGCAATTCTCTCGTCTAACTGCAATAAATTAAATTAAATATATTAATTAAAATTATTATTAATTATTATTTATTAATTATTTTTATTTATTTATTATTAATTATTATTAATTAATATTAAATAAATTGAATTTTAATGCTTAATTAATTAATGTTTGATTAATACAATATTTTAACAAAAGCAGTATTCACGGATACTGCAATAACATAGTGTATATATTAAATACAACAGTACTTTACATACCAAGAATATCTATAAAGTTGCTGTTCCATAACGCAACACGTGAACAGTAAATATTTAATGGCGATCTCTTCCTTGGAGCACTGAGTATTCACTCAGTCGGTACGCGCAGTATATGTGTAGGCGGAATAACATCGAATATTTGTATTTTTCACACAAAACCAAAAATGTTTAATTGTTTATGGATATTTGAAAGTTCCTGGGTTTCAAACGAAGGTTTAGACATCTCTTAAATGGTTGAGGGTACATATGTTCTTTAAATTTCTGCACGCATTGAAAATAAGTAACATAGATATTGAAACTTATTAAAAGTATTGAAAATTTTTAAATATGATTTTCTATAACAATTATTCATTTTGATTTAATACTCAATAAAGCAGGAAATTAGGGAGGTTTTAAAATATCGTTAGGATGACCTGACTTTATTCGTAATGCTTGTTAACTATTATCGGGGCATAATCATAGATATTGTCAATTAAAACAACCATCCTATGCTATGATATACAGCAATTTATTTTATCTTAAGGATAATAAACACAATTTAGAACGTTTAATGCTCGCTAGAGAACAATTGAATTTGCTTTTCTAAGGGGCCAGATGCATCAACATCTCTCATGGAATCACGAACCCGAGATACCAATGCATATACAATCTTCCTTGTCACGTTCTCCAATTTATCAATATATAACTTACAAAGTACTCGGCTTGTTACACCTCTCCGTTATTATGTGTTTATCACACGCTTTACTGTTGATAATAGATACACTGGAAACGCACATAATCCTCAGACAACATTGATTTCGCTAACTTGATTTGTCTTATCTTAAAATTTCCTCAAACGATGAAAGCTCCTGTTTACCGGCACTTTATCCGTAAACCTACACCAAAGAATTTTCCACGGGCATTCGAATTCCCTCGAATATATATGTAAATATCGCACTCCAGTGTAGTGTGCTCCGCCTTTTTACCAAACAAACATTTTAAAATATTTGTATGGGCTGCGATCTCAACTGAAGTGCTGTCGAGTCTCTACGGTACGTGCAAAAGTCGAGTCTCTACGCCTTCTTGTTTATAATGGAGCGCGTTTTAAATGCTCTAATGAATTAATGTTTCGTTGATTCTAACCGATAATCGGGATATAAATTAAAAGTTACGCGGAAAGTAATATTGTATATAAACGTGTACGTAAAGTAATTTATAGACCTAATATTGAGGAACAGGTTGCATGAAGCAATTTTTACTTGAATATTGAAGTTGTAGAAGGGTTTCGGAAAAAATGTGGAAATTTCAATTGTTCGAAATTCCAGAAACGTGAATGAAAATCGAACAAATGGATATACTGTATATTTATCAGCGAAATTTCATTTCGGAAAGTCACGAAAAATTAAAGCCATTTTACTGAAAAGAGACTTTACTGAAAATGAGATCTGCGTCAATTTTATAAGCATTTTTACAAGCTCTATTACAGAAGAAAAGGTGGAAAAAGCATTTGGAGACATTTGTTAGAAAATTTCCAAAATATTGTAGGAGCTTCGTGCAAAATACCCCCAAAAATGCAAAGATTCATAGACATAGACATAGTACATCGAAATATTCACACATACATAGATATACATTCCGAGACATAAATACATATAGACACACCGATAGACTAACTATGATCAGGATCTGCTAGTGCGCGAGTCCCGACAGTGGTGGGTTTTCCATTCTAACTATATAGTTAGGTCGAAATTAGCCGCTGTCTGAAGGAGAATTCTAGCGGAGAGGGAGAGAGAACGAGAGGGAAAATGTGTGTGCATGGCAAGAAGTAATTACTCTCGTATAGTCTCGCAGGAACTGCGCCGTCCCAACTTCGCGTATTATCAACGATCCGCCCTCGAGAGCACATATGAGCCTTGACAAGCCAAAACCAGAACATCGACTCGCAACACATCCAACAAAACTAATAATGTAGATCTGAGATATATATGCCTGAAGGAATAAGATAAAATACAAAAACATTTAGTACATGAGAGTGAATGTAAGAATGTTTTTTGTGTGTATCGTTGTTGTTTTTTTCCACAAAACTCTCTAAAACACAAGCGGTTGTACCGAATTGCACGGGAATTCTTTAAGCGGCCGACAAAAGCAAACAAGGATGCGATTCAAAAGGTAAACCCGAATAAAAAGTTGCTTTCTTAGTTTAAGTGACCCGCAAAGCATCTAATAGGAGACAATGCCGCCGGGCTAAGAGTGGGCGGAGGGAGAGGTGTTGTTTAGGACAACATCGGGTTACTTCTGCTACTAGTAAATAAAATGAAATAAATTAATTTTTCATTATGGACAAAACGTAATGCGAGAGCAATTCTTAGATCCCAATCATTGCATTTCCTTTCTATACAAAGATGAATTGCATGTTTGTCATGTCGTCGCCAAGTTGTCATCTGCAAACCAGGTTGGAGAACTTTTGTAAAGTACGCAGTCATCTCCGGGATTCACCTAATATAACGTAACCTGGGGTTTTCAGCGCTCTCACTTTCTAACTAAAAATAAAATGGTTTCGGTATTTTCTATTAATAATTGTACACAAGAATTTCCGTAACAAAATTCAAAATGAATTTGATCAGGGTGATAAATGTTTAGCTCATTCAATTATTGACTTATATACCTTATGGTAAATTAAACTATACGGTATGGTATGGAAGAACAAAGTGCGTTGTCGCGTTCACGAAATTGCTTTTTAGATAAATATACTGATGCGCGTGCAGTAATGTCCACTAAAGAGATCGTAATATTTATTGAACATATTGCAGTGAAAATTACAAAACGAATAGTTATGTTAAATTACTAAACGCGGCAGAGTAAGCCCTGTTATGCAGAAACGCGAAAGAGAATATTTTCTTTCTATTCCTTCAGCCAGGTGCTGGGGTTCCAGAACAGCCACCCATCCAAAGGCTCCGAGAACTCGTACTTCCTTAACTTCGGTAACTCAACAGACCCTAGCCAAGCAGAACTGTTATGGACACAAACTGCCGGTGGTCCCATCAGTTCAGAATACAAATGTAATTATTTGAAATCAATAAAATACTAAACAAGTCGTTTATAAAGCGTATAATACTATGTACGGGATTGCTTTTTTCACAGTTCACATGATTCACTCTATAATCAACCATTTGAATCGGTCATATTTCTGAGAACTCTGAATTATTATTTTTAACCATAAATTTCATTACTCTGTTTTAAAATTGTCCTTTGGATTATATAATACACTTAATAATGTTATGCGTGAACAAGTATGTGTTGGAATTATTAAGCACCTGTCTTCCAATTCACTTCACTACAAGACGTTTCACTCTGTTGTTAGGAACGTTTGCGTAGAAATTTGTTCTTGTGTGGAACTATTTGCAGGTTCCCAAATGATTGAGTCTGATAGTGGGGCCCCCAGTTCGATTCGGCTCCCCCTCGACCCCGCACTTCGGACATCCCTGCTTTTCCTATGAAGGAGGCGCCTCGACCAGCTGTCTGACGGTCAGCAGCCAAGTGCCTCCCCGCCTTGTCGCGTGGCCTCTAACTCGCGAAGCGAAGAAGGACTCTTCTTCCTAAAACGGCGCTCTCGCACCTGCTGCGTGGGAAGCCACTCCCACGACAGCCGAAACCCAACTGCCGAAATACGACGCACGCGCACCGCCTATCTTCGCCGCTGGCGGCACTTCCTTTCCTAGTGCCGTAACCCTGACGGCGTACTTGGATTCCCTGAGCAAGTCCGGAGAAAATGAACATGACGCTCATCATCGTGGAATATCATGGGGTAGGTGGTTGTTCGAGTAAACAATATACGCCTATGAAATTTTCTTATAGTTTGAACTATTTAATACATTGTTGTGGATTGTTCAATTATACATACTTTTCTTTATTCATTCATAAGCGCATATCCACAATAATTCATTGCACCAGCAATTATTGTCATATCCAAGTTATCACCATTTCATCGAATTCTTTAAGCAATCACGATTCTTTGAATATAATAAATTACTTTGTCCTGTCTATATAAGGAGTGTTTAATATTTATTATGCAGTTTACGGCACACAAATGCCGTTCCATAAAACAGATGGCAGTTCTATCCATGGAGCAATTATTCATCTTCTCAAATTCCTCTTTCTTTTTCCCCTATTCCCTTCTACCTGCATTTTTAAGGCACCACTTCCAAGGCCATTGCTCCCATCTTTCTCTTTGTACAATTACGTGAAATAGTCTTCCCCCAGTTGCGCCAGAACCTGCTCTTTCCTCTTCCTGATTTCCCTGGCGTCCCTTGGCACATGCCTTCCCCCAACGTCTTCCTCTCGTCAGATGTGACTGGCGAGGGCTTCCACCTCATACTATGACAATTTTAGTTTGCAGCTTGTGCGCATGAAGGGAGTTTATACAATTTTACAATGATTTTGTGTTTCTGGACGCATAAACTGCTACGTTCATTTGTCTCCGAAATGCAGTGCCTATTATATTCCGGAAGACGGCGATGTTACTCTCCCGCTAGAACGTGAGATTCAACACCGATCTACACGTCGGCTAGCGGGAGTTCCCCCAGGTATCTCCTACAACGGGGCACCGCTCCCGCCAAGACAAGCTCGAACTTCCCGACTTCCCGACTGATCTCCCTTCATGTGTGGTAGTCTAAAGTATGAAAGTGTGTGTGTGTGTGCGTAGAGAGGAAGAGAGGGAGGGGAGAGGGGGAGAGAGCGAGAGAGAGGAAGAGGGAGGGGGAGAGGTCACAAGGAGAGAGGAAGAGAGAGAACACAAGGTTGAGGAAGAAAATGTAGCGCGTAGTCCTTGCCCTTTTTGTTAAGGTAATATTCTGGTATTCACATGGTATTGATCGGTGAAAACTACCATCCATAGCAGACAACTGCTAGAATTCTCCTCCACAAAGTGGTTGAATTCGCTTTAGCTATCTAGCTAGTGTCGAAGTTCCGCCGTCGTCTTGGCTCCAACCCGAGGACCTTCCAGTAGGAGACATTCATGTAACAATTCGTTTTCCTCAGGCATCTCAGTTGGTAAAGTGTACACTACTTTCTAATATTATAGCGTAAGGGCACTTCCAGTACAATGTAACAAGTCTCAGCCCGGATAAAGCCCGCTTTCCAGTTATTTCACGAGCTAGCATGTGTCGTGCTCTGTGCTCTGAATAATCACATCAATAGTTTGTTACAGTTCTCCCACACAAAACCGTGACACTACCTAGTAAATAAATGTACGCATTTAATTGTTGAATGGACCATATTATATTACCCTTGTTTAGGTGGCAGTGATTTAACCACCCACTTGAAAAATTCGAATACATATCTATATTCCATTTCTATTTCATCTCAGTGTCGAAATACAATATTATCGAAAATTCCTGCTTTTTTCTTCCGTGTCATTTCAATGAACCACCTTTGCAGATACTGGAATACCAGCTTAGCGTCTGGCGGCTGTAGCACCTCCTAAGGGTATTTTCAAAATAACGTTGTATTTGTGCTTCGCACGTTCATAATAAAAATAAATTTTAATACGAATATATACGTTAAACATATAATATGAAGTATATTATAGTTGAACGGTTCGTGTTTTTTCCGGCATAGAAAATTGCATGAATGAATATCAATTAAAATACTGGTTTAAATTTATCTTTCAATACTAAATTAATTTAAACTATCGTCAATCTAAATAATTTTTTGTTTGTAAATGCCAGAAAGTGTTCACTAATTCGTAACATTTCATTCGTAGGTGCATTAAAAACTATTAAAAACACGTATGTTTACAAACATACGCATTGTGTCTATTGGTTAGTCGCTTCGAGAAGAATCGAATAAGCAATTGATCATCTCTGTTCGTTTAGTAGGAACCAATACGTACGTTTCAAAACGCATTTAAGAAGCTTAAACACTTCTTTACGGAGAAATTTTTTGGAATCTTCAGGACGAATCCACGAAACAAAAGTTCCTCACCAGGAGACTGAGATACTAGACTAGAGGACCGTAAAGAGTCTAACCGTTTGCGACAAATGGGCGGATTACTCAAGTACTATATAAGGATATCAGCATTCCTAGGCGATACCAGTAGCGCTTCGGAATTTATATAGGAATTTCCAAGCACGAGAGTAAGATTTACTTAATATATTTCAATAATGAAATTCCGTACATTGGAAACAAAGAGAATGAGAGGAAAGGATAAGATTGAGGAGGAGGGGAAAGGAGAAGGTGGAAAAGAATGTGGAGAAGAAAGAAGAAAAGGAAGACAAAAAGAATTCAGTTTGTTCTTGACATTATTCAAAAACAGCTCATAGTATACACAGCAACTTTGTAAAGAGCAGCAAGGATTATCAATCTGGTGAAGTGGAATTTAAAAAAGTGAACATTTCTGCATCCACAATACTCATGTCCGATAGGTTAATGTGGTGTGAACCCCTACGCGCAATTGGTCGAAATTTCAGGAGTGAAACAGTCACCACAACTCACGACGTACAACAGCTCCTCCTGCACCGCAGCCGAGAGCGCACTTTGAATACAGATCGTCTCGCTCCTCCTCCTCCGCCGCCGCCGCCGCCGACGCTAAGCGTCCGGAGAGGCGGCTCGCCGTCAGTCGAGCAGTTCCAGCGCTAGGCCTTTGCGCGGCGGCGGAGCGGGCGCAGCGGGCGGAGCGGGCACGCCATTTGCATGGGAACAATGGCGCGACGCCGCGCGTTCCGCCCGCGATTGCCCAACGACCGCGCCCGCCCTCGCCCTTTCCCCCTGCCCCTCCTTCCCCCGTGAGACGCCGAGGCTCGCGGAATTATCGCGCAGGAAAAATGAAATACGCATCGCTTTTCCTGCCTGGGTAAGAAATACGGAGTTCGGTTGAAGAGCATGGTATGACGCATCGATCTTTTTAGCAAAGCTTGAGATACAGCGATGACATAAACGGTATACGGTGCTATCGTAAACGTAGGCAGCCTTCCAGATAGAGCCTGTGTAAGAAGTAGTCTAATTTGACAACAAATTGGGTAATTCAATGACATTTAGTGCTTTGCATAACTACCCAACATATCTTGCCCTGTAACTAAATTTCATTCTGAAGTTGTCCACGGCCAATCTAAGTCTGGGGCACCTTTTACGAGACTGTACATGTTTAATAAAAACGTAACTTGAGTAAAGTACAATAACCCGAAGGACGGAGGAAATTATTAAAAATACTTCAAGAAAGCTCCAGAAGACAAAGCTGAAGGAAATGTTCATCTGAGACCTGCCCCAGAATTGACTTATACTTTACAAATACGTACGAAAGTGTATTGTTTTCTCTCTGGTAATTTTACAACAGTTTGGTAACCCCTGACATATGCGGTGCGGTTATTTGGGACGATGGTCACGTTGAGTTACCTAAAGGGTTTCGGTTCGAAGCAGACATAAAAAATAAGAGGCTTCCTTCATGAGAAAGTCATGTGGAAGACAATGGTACACAGCTACGTTTATCATTAATAACACAGACCATCTTACCGTCAACTCATTCATGCTCTAGAGGCGGTAAGCATGTCTTTTGTTAATAGAGAAGGCATCCACGGCGATGTATCCGTATAATGAAGTAGCGAAACTTTCTTTGTGCTTTGTGCTACTTTACACGAGCAGTAGTTTCTCAAATTTGTCCGACTGGACATATACGATCTCGAAATATATTTTGAAAACTTAATGCTCTTTGCCCAGTCATAAGAAAAAAGAAACATTTGTTCTGCGACATAAGCAGACGAGACGAGGAAAATTTCATGATTAGTTTAGCAATCAAAAGCTTACAAAATGTTCGTAAGTTCGAATTAGAGGTAAAAAAATTGCGATAATGATTCGGTTGTCCTTTTCTCTATTTGCAGGAGCACCCTCAGTGGAGCAAGTTCCAACAGATCCTTCTCGCACTATTCATACATTAGAATCACTTCTCATTGACACTGTGTGCTCGGTGTTGTTTGCGACTTTTGGAGGGTCAAAATAATCTTATTTGAACGGTAATTCAGCCACTGGAAAAGCGTTTCAAGTCGACACATAATCATAAGAAATGTGGTTATCATAAGTGTGGGTATGTAAATGTGGGTATCATAAGAAAAGTTATCAATAACGATCATCGAATTATTTTTCTAAGAAATGTTATTAACTAGACAAAAATACTTTGATAGACACATTGCCGTATTAGAACTGAAATTATAAACACTACAGAATTTCTGTGATACCAACCGGAGGCAGCAAGCTTCTCTAAGTAAGCAACGGCTCTGATCGGGAGGTCATGGGGTTCGAGTCCCGGTGGCAGGATTTTTTATAGCTACATCGAATAGGACGCTGTCGGGAGGAGCATTCTACGTGCGCTGATCGGTAGTTTTTTGCGGTTCTTCCGATCAGAAGCTGACGAATGCCAGAGCAGTACCCTAACAAATAGACCACAGACCGCGTGCGATCTTTTCTTTATTTTTCGTGTCCTGTCCTCACCATACTAATACAAACACAGTTACATGAACTGCACTGCCACACATGTCGAGAGACCAGTCGGGAACTCAGAACTCGTCGTGACTAGGGGGGGTGGTGCCCCGCTGGTGGGAGATACCTTGTTGGAGAAAACTCCCCAAGCCGACGGGTACTTAGGTGTCGCATCTCACCATCCAGCGAGGGAAGATTACCTCTCCCCGCGAAAAACACGCGCCCTACACACCCATATCATCCAAACCGTATTGGGGCGCCTTGGGGGAGTAGATCCTGCCCTAGCCTGATCTGTCATAACCGGCACACGCCGCTGGGAGGCCTCGCAGACGTTGCAAGCATGCGGGATCTCTGGGAGTAAACAAAATTTCTGTAATACAATTGAAAGAAAACTTCACACAAATTTTAAGTCATATTTTTTGAGTGCACGTTTCGGGTTACACTGGGGCACGAATGACGCGTTTCCCTGGACCGGGGCAACAAACAAACGGGACTCCGGGCAGCGGCGTGCGGGCGGGCAGGCGGGCAGGGTCATCCGTCATTCCTTCCACGGATGAGTCAACACGCCGCACTCTCCTGCCACCACCGGTCAACCGTTCAGCTGGGCAGCGTCACATCCGCCGCCGCCATCCGTGATATCCGAGCGCGGCCTTACCGCCACCCGCGCCGCGCCGAAGGGGCTCCGATCGGCAATTTAGCTAAAGAGAGCGGGCGAGGGAACGAGTGCAGAGCGAGGGGGGCAGGGGAGGGGCGAGCGAGGCTCAGAACGAGCGCGATGAGTCAAAAGGGCGAGCGTGGGCAAGCGGCGAGGAGCGGAGAGCGAGAGCGAGGGCAGCGACCGCGATGCGAGCGAGGCGGAGCGCGAGCGGCGAGGCGAGGCGAGACAGGCGAGCGAGGCGAGGGCGAGGCGAGCAGCGAGGAGGCGTCGAGGCAGGCGAGGGCGATGGGCCGGGCAGAGAGCTGGCGAGGGCGAGGCGAGGGCGAGGGCGAGAGCGGGGCCGAGGCGAGGGGCGAGCGAGAGCGAGTGCGGCCCATGACGCCAACCACGTAGAACTCGCAGCCTTTCATCTTCTTCTCCTTCTTATCATTATTAAAAATATAATAATCTCTCGCTACCATGACGGCGCGGCGGCTTAAAGCCAATTTTAATTTACAAACATGTATCAACAGAGAAAGGCGGGAAAAGCAAACTCTTTTCGGAGATGGAACCACGAACTCTTTCACCCACGAAATACGGAGTCAACGACACTAACAACAGTTTCTCAAATAATGCATTCTTCAAAAAGGAATTACTAACGGTCCCGTTATTCTGGAGATCGCATTTTGAAATATTTTTATTTATTAATGTGAGGCGTGGCATGCGTATTGGTGAAGTCGGAACAATGGTCGTAATTCCGAAGTCACAAATCTCAACATCGGGGCGGTAGGGTCTCCTCAGCAGAGCGTTTGTGTTGTGATGAAGATGTAATGATGATGATGATGATGATGAAACTAGTTACAAAATATGGAGATGATGGAATACAGGTATGGGAAACAGGAGAATCTCGAGGAAACCTGTCGCGAACCCGTTTAGTCCATCCACAAATTTACTACCATCAGTCGGGGATCGAAGTCCGATCCCCGTAGTTCCGAAGCCACAAATCTCAACATGGACTTTGTTCGGTCTCCCCAGCGAGGTGTTTGCTCTGATATGTAATAACGACGACGATGATGAAGCAATTGGCATGACAATTTTGGAATGAGATTCAGCAAAACTCTGCCACGAACCCGTGTTGTCCTTCACAAATTCTGAACGAACGGTGATCGAACCCGGAGCCGCAGTGAAAGGCGACCACGGCGACCGCAACACTGCGGGTCGCCCCCGCACAACTTCATCATCTCCCGTCGGCCCAGCGGCGGCACCGCTCCGCGCCGCGTGGCCGCCCAGAATAAGCGTGACACCGCGACTCGCGTCCGCCATCCTCCGCACGAGGACGCACAGATAGAGAGGGATTTTTATAAAATGGGGCCCTCTTAGCAGCTACTACTTAGCCATAGTTAACAACACTGCGGGTTATCTTCATGCACTCAATTCGTCAATGCGTTTGTTTAGGTATCGCTATGTTCGTTTAGGTCATTCCTACCACTTGAGTTCAATGCCCACTTTGACGTGTCCCTACCTTAATTCCCTACCCGGCCGTTACACCGCCTTAATCCCCATATAATTTCTGCATTTCGATTTCCGTGCGTTTTCTTCTTTTTTTTTCAGTAGTCGATCTGGTAATAACCCCGATTATAAAGAGAGTCGTTTTAGGAACTGTGCGAATTTCTAGACCGTCGCAGAATCCAATACAAATGCAAACAGCCGAGTAGCAAGAAAACGCCAACGGGCGGTGTAGAGCGCGGGAGGGCGGAGAGTGAGGTAGCGCGTGAGATCACCCAGTGGGGGCGTAGGCCGGGCCCGCGCGCGGCCCCCGTCCCTCCGCTGCGCGACGCATCCTCGTCCTCGAAGCAGGAAACGGACAAAAGACACTAGCGAACACCCGGGCAAATTTGACGGTAATTGAGAAGAAAACTTCACAAGAAACATTCCTTGATTTTCGCTCTTAAAAAACTTGCTATCTTAGGTTCGCTAACTATAACTTCACACTCACGCATGCTCGCGCCAGGCGACTAAACGGCGTCTGCTTTTTATAGATTGCAACTCGCCCCCAAAATAAAGTGAAGGAATTATTACGGATAAGAGCTCATTCTATTAACTTTAAGACATTGTTAATTAATGTTTGCGTTATAAAAACCTATATAATACATACAAAAAGTACAATATCATTCAAGTATAATAAAAAAGAAGCAAATAAAAAGATTCTGGTTACATTTCTCTAGTGATATGTGGATTTTCATCTCTATGATGGACCTAAATCAAACTTGTAATAAAAATTAAGGATATGCATTAATCGTACACCGACTTCATCAGTCTGAAAATTGCATCTCTGATTCAAAAAGAATTCAATAAACATCAACTGGCTCATTTACTTATGCAAACATTTGCAACAAGTAACTCAGTGACAAAGCAAAGTTATTTATTTTAGATAATTACTAAAATTAACTATTGCTACATGAAGTTCAGATTAATACTAAATGTTAACGATAAATCTAGCTTCTTCCCTCTTCCCCAAGGGTCAATCCTATTTTTTAAATTGTTCTTTAATATACATAACAAAAAAATAAGAATACATAAATCTTCCGCTGTGAGCATAAAATAAATAAACCCTTCTCAAACCACACGATCGGCAACTGACTCCCAAATGTGCACATCGTTTCGTATTACTCGTACCACATTGAGTTCGGTGAGCTCGTTACGCTAGAGGGCGGCGCAAACAAACCACCTCCGACGTCCCTGCACACGAGCGTCGACTGTTTTCGCAGCGCCGTGCGCGCGTCTGATGTTTCTCGCTTGCTCTATCGCGTCTCTGTTATCCTCGTAATGGAATTCCGCGGGCGAGCGCTCAGCTCAGCGAGTAACGCCCATTCACGCAGGTGGTAAACACACACGCGTCGTGAATGAGGGAGCGGCCAGCGAGATCTGTATCGCTGGGTGATTGTGAAACCTTCGTCCAAGGACTGACCGTCTCAAGAATAGGAGATACTCGCGTAAGAAAACGCGTTCGTAATACAAAGTATTTTACCATTGTCAGAGGCGGAGAGAGAGAGAGAGAGATATGGGGAGAAAGAGAGGATGAGATTGGGGGAGAGGAAGATTGGGAACGGAGGGAGGGATAGAGACAGAGAGAGAGAGAGGAGAGGGAGATTGGGAACGGAGGGAGGGATAGAGACAGAGAGAGAGGAGAGGGAGATTGGGAGAGAGAGGGAGAGAAAGAGAGGGAAATTAGGGGGAGGGCGAGATACGAGAGACATAGATAGATAGATAGATAGATAGATAGATAGATAGATAGATAGATAGATAGATAGATAGAAAGAGAAAAATGTATGCCAAAGTCATGTGATGACAGAGAGTCTGCCAAGGAAAGAAAGCAAAGTTGAAGACGGTTCCTCCACGTTATTTTTACAATCTTAGTGTTTGTTAGTTACTGCAATCGTATGTATGAATCTCATACACATGGTATTTCCCGACTAACCCATCGATGGCAACAAACTTCTTTGAAGGATACTGCTTTAAAGAATAATAAACAAATTCAAATCATTGCATGAATACAGGCACGATAATATTACGATAATTGAAAAGTATCATGTTTGCCCTTTTACCATTTCTAGGGATATTAGCACATTAGAGAGAAAAAAGTGTTACGACTGTGAATGAACCATCGTAAAAAGCAAACAAGCTTCTTAACAATCCTTTCCATGTAATATAAAGTCAGTTTTCAATTCCACAGCTCGGTTAAGTCACGAATATAAACTTCTGGAAATTTTTTAAAATGTTTTCTGGCCTAGCAAACTTCATGTTGATTCACATTAATTTGTCCTACCACACCATACACAAGTAATCTTCATAAGACTCATGAATACACGAGACTAACAAATATTCTTAACCACTGGGGCTCCCAAGAGACTCTCGGAGCTTCAGCCCCCCTCCACCGGACACAATGACAAATATTCAAAAATATAGATCTTACTAATTTTCATTTAACGTAAGTCATTCGATATATCACTTGTTAACGTTATAAATATTGACAATAAGGCAACAGACAAAAATACATTTCATATGGAACCTAAATGAAAAATTATATATAAGAAAACATCAAATCGGGTTGACACAATACCTGTAGCCTCCCTCCCCCTCCCCCAAGGAAAATCCTCTGAGCGCCTCTTTTATTTATGTCTTTAAAAAGAAGCGGAAAGAGGTGTTAACACATGTTTTCTTGGATATGTTTCACTATTCCGTTTTAGGTGCAGAGTAAATCGGAACTTGACTAGCATTTCTGTACGCTTGTCGCAATCCAGTTAAACACATCTCTTATCTTCTCCTGGAAGCAAACGAAAGTATTGTATTCAAAACTTCGAAGAATGTTGCGAACAAACACCAGGAAAACCAAGCTGTTTTATTTAACTATGGTTACAAATGCGTAATGCTTATGAAACCACAAACGTTTAAATAAGGCCGGGAAACTTGCAACTTAGTCATTATCGATAAAGAATTATATTGCAAGAAAACTCCTCTCGTTTGCTGTTTGATCTTGCTCTGGATTAAAACTCAATGAAGCAATCATGATAAATCTGTAAGTAAACAAAACATGTAGATTTTGTAATTTCCCCCTTGGAGTTTTAAATATTAACTCCACTTATGATACACTCATTAAGTCGAACAAGCAAGTATTATACAGCATCCAAGATAAATTAAATGCATGACATATGTAGTTTGCGTTAATGAATAGATTTCGATGACTTGCAATTAACACTTGGAAATCCGCAAAATAAAAAAAGTATATATAATTTATAATATTATTATCATTATTAATAATTTATATATGAATAAGAGAAATCAAAAGAGACCCTGAAGGAATAATAAATTATTACAAGAAATATCCAGCAACAAATTTCAGAACACGGTTAAGTCGGATGTACTGCTAGTGACAACTGTATTCGTGCTACAAATAGGAAGGGTTTCTGGGTGGAAGCCGGAGAAATGAAATTGTTTGTATAGCGAGAAACATCAAATCATTACATTTATCGTTCATTTTCGAATCCCACAACATGCCACTATTGTTTAATGCTAAAGGTTTCTTAAATGTTAAATGACCGAGCCAAAACTCGCTAGCAGAGGGACGACCTCGGCCAAAGGAAACCATCCGCGGCATGGCTAGTGCTAGTAAAAGTCTTTACATTGGCAATGAGCATTTTAACAATTGCAACTAGACCCAGAAAGCAAACGCCAACAATTCAGGCAACGCCTTACGCCTCGAGCAAACCAGTGATTGGAGTTCGCTCCCGATAAGGTGTGGCGGCGATGGTGTAACTGTTAGCGTTTCGGACTGTTGTACCCAAGTTGGCGGATTCAAACCCGATCGTACGCCTTCCTTCGGAGGAAAGTAAAGCCGGCTGTCCCATGTCAGTAGATTTACTTGCATGTAAAATATCCTCAAGCCTAAATGACGCTCTGAGCTAAATTCAAATAAATAACCCAAGAAATACCTCCTTTCTCTGCTAGTAGCGAAATTTGCGTGGTCAGACGGAAGAGCACGCCTAATGGCCTGAGTCTCGCCACGTAAAATAAGGCATTAATTCAATTCAATGCAAATTCAATAAGGTGCGAGGAATTTATATAGTGAGTTCGACATCGGGGAGTTCGTGGCGCATGCCAGACTCCAATTCGTAGGCCGACAGATCTGTTAAGTGGTTTCCATACTTTCCCTGATCATTCAAGGCGAATGCAGAAGCAGCATCCTATACAATGTCATCATCCCCATTATTTCCCAATTAGGGCAGGGGTGCCGTGCAGGAGTAGGGTCCATCCTACGCGACGTACGCCGGTGCAGACCTTATAAGTGCGCGGGATACACCCAGGAACAGTCCTGGAATATTTAGTATAAAAAAGTTTTTATTTTGCTTGCACTGATTGGATGTTGTCACCACGGGGGTCAATAGGTCGCTACTATCGGCAACTGTAATTAGAATGGGCTGTTCCCAGCTCGAAAAGGGATCAATTAAACCCACATAGCGAAAGTTATAGAAATTCAAAAGTATGCCAGGCACTGTAAGTTTTTATTTTGTTTCTGAAAATGCAAATGTCACCCGGCAATGAGACATCGCCCTACTAATTGACCCAGAAACGCTGCGCCGTTAACCACCCTATGGTGAGTTCAAATGCCGCGTAACGTAAAGCTGTCTTTGCCCTTAAATGATGTGGAACCAAAGGCAAACCACCACGTCTTTGCTAAAACATCTAATGCATCATTGAGCATTACCCAGAAGAAAAGGGAGAAAAAGCAGAAGGACAAATGAAGCCCAAGGAGAAGCAGAGGATAGCGCAGAAAGCGAAGCACAGGAAGAAACGGAAGACAAGAACGAAGGAAAAATGGAAGAAAAAGAGGCGGAAGAAGGGCGAAAGAAGAGTAGAAAGAAGACAAGGAAGAAGAGACGGAAGAAGAAAAGGAAAAAGAGGCGGAAGATCAGAAGAGGTGGGAGAAGAGACGGAAGAAGAAACGCAAGTAGAGTAGGAACAAGAGAGGAAAACAAATTAGAAGAAGGGTTAGAAGCCGAGACAGAAGAACCAAAACAGAAGAAAGAGGATGGAGGAGCAAGAACTGGAGAAGAGAGAGGAGGGCGATAGAAAGTAGTGACCCAATCCTCTTTCATAAGAGCATTATCCAATCGCTCCAAAAATGTGTCTTTGGCGCCCGAACGTTGTCTACACGAGTCTAACACATAACCCGCCTTCGCCGACGTCGCGCAACAGTCAAGCAGCTGGTCGGGCCGTGCCGCGCCGCGTCGGGCGGCCTAAACAAACGCGGCCGCTGCGACACACACGCCGCCATCTGAGCCGCCGCCGCCGCCTCGCGCCGTGCCGCCCACACGTGGCCGCCACGTGCGCCGCGTCGCCCGCTGGCCCCGATCGCCCACCGGCCGCGGGCGGACGGGCAAGGCTCCTGGCAGGGCAATCGGGCAGTCCGCCTGCGCGAGGCTCCACACACTGAGGAGGAACCAGATCCGTACTCTCGGGCGAGGGCAGGAGGAGTGAGGGAATTTGGGGAGGGGGCGGGTGGAAAGGGCGGGGCTAGGGAGCCTGGCGGAGCGTGAGGAGCCCGGGCGAGACGGGTTGTGGGATGCGGAGTTAGACGTACGTAAGGTGGACGCGGGTCAGGGACAAATTGTAGCGGGTAGAAGAGGGGGCGGGCGCAAGATTGTCACGAGTGGGACGGAACGAATTGTGCAGGTGCGGGGTGAAGACGAGTTGGCATGTTGGCGAGGCGGAGATCGGATGGAGACGGGGTTGAGGTTAGGTGGAGGCGGAGAGATGAGATATGCATTACGGAAACGGGACGTGGCGCGCGATGAAGAGCGACGGGGAAGAGATGGCTTAGTCACGCGGCCGGGCTACGTTGGTTGCGAAGTGCGGCGAGGGGGATTGGTGCGCGCGCGGCGAAGAAACACGTTTACCCGCACGCAATTGGCGAACAAAGCCCAGCTCGCCGCCGCCCACACGCAGATCCTTAGAGGAGGAGGCGGCGCGACGCGACGCGGACCTCCGTCAAGTTTGCAACCCCCACTTTTCGAAATTCAAAATTATACTAGCTATATACTTTTGTACTAATTTGTACTAATTTTCTACCACAATTAAAAATTTTGTACTCGACTATTATAAACAGATTAAAAACCACATCCAAACAGTGGGGTGCTAGCTTAGACGTTTAATTAGCCACCCCCACTTCTCTAAATTCAAAATCAACTAGCACTAACATTATCTACTAATCTATGTTACTAATTATTCTACCACAAGTAAAATTTTGTTACGGACTATAAACAATAAACCGGGTGCCAATGAACACTTTTCGACACACTTTTGCTGATTTTTAAGACATAGTTATAAGTTTAAAGTTGAGGAATTAATAATGGAGGATGAACATGAGGATAGCGTTTACATGTATAATTACATTTTATCTAGTCCCGCAACTTGTATATTAGTCTATAAACACGAAAAATTGCGAGCGGCTCTAAACCAAAGTTGTCCGCCACTGCATCCCCTTTCGCGAGTTGTAATTCCAATGTGTTGGTAACAGTGTTCATTTCTTCTAACATGCATGTAGCTAGATATACAAAAAAAAGTTAATTTCGGTTGCTCATGACTGAGTAAGACTGGAAGATAACGCCTTGGTGGGTGCCGTAATAAGCACTTTCGTCTGGAATTTCACAAGCTTTTGTAAACATATTTTAAGTAAATTTTGCAAAGTTGAAATTCAAAAGCAGTTTAACTATTAAGACTTTACGATATGAATGAATTTCAACATTGTTGTCTAGTCCGCAACTGAGATATTTACATCTCTAAAAACACACTTGCAGCTGTCTATTCAAGTGTTGTCGCCCACTGATCCCCCTTCGCAGAAATTCCTTTAACTAGTCTATATTCTTCGTTGTGAAGCATTAATGTACTGATATTCTGACAACAAAATAATAATTTCGTGCCATACTCAATAACAATTTAAAAAACGGGACTTGCAATTGAATCCTTTTCGCGTTAATTTCTATTTTTGTAAACTCGTTTGCAGTCAAAATTTAATTTTGAAATTTAGACTGCACTTGGACTATGGTTGTGTTTTAGGTATAATAATTTATAATTTTTATTAAAGTAAACAAAATATGCAAGTTTTATTTATTATGAGGAAATCGTCTAAATAGATATGCTCATGACACTGTTTGTTAACCTAAAGATCGTGCAATGTCATATGTTTATGGTCTAGCAAAAATATAGGATGCAACTTTATTATTTCTTCAGCAATTACTGCTAAATCATAGAAAATTCTCCCTTCACTTCCATAATTTTGACTCAAAATATTTTTATAGTATAAACTTTCAAGGTCGACAATTCATTTCCTTGATTATAGGGCTGAGGTAACCATATCCAGTGCTGTGTTTGTGTTAAAAATTCTACCGTCAACTCATAAGTGTCATATCTTTAAATCAAAGTCATTAGTAAGCAGGAGTATTAATAGCGGCTCCTGCAACCCAGTCGCTGCGTATGATCAGCCCGGGCTACTTCTATGCTAAAGAGATTATAATATTCTGATTGCTATTCAGGAAAATGTGTCATTGTTCCTTCAAAAACGATTTTCCTTTCCCAGGTCCCAAATGGAATTAACAAAGTTAAAAGCATGTAGATTAGTAGGCTTCTTCCTGCAATGTCAGTCACTGTCAATTATCGGTCGCGGCTACTTCCTATAAAGAAAAAAAATAGAATATTTATTATACTATTTTTATAGTGCTTTCCGTTTCCAAAGATATATTTTCTTTTGACAAGGCACAGAAATGGACAATTACAAAGCCAAAGCCGTATTTAATAGGCGCGCTCTTTGCAATGCAGTCGATGCAAGGATCTGTCGAGACTCTTATAAAGAAGAAATTATAATATTGTGATTACTTAGTCGTTAAAAATGTGTTTTTTGATTGCTTCAAAAGGAATTCATTTTCCAGCGCACAGAAATAGATTTACAAGCCGAAATGTGTATACGTGATGTGTTTACTCTGGCGGTCGCTACTGCGATAAGTTCAGACCATTGATGCAGCTGAAAAGCGAATGGAATATTTATGAGCCAAATATTATATTTTCTGGCAATATTGTCGCGGAAACTACTAAAAGTTTTCAAATAATTACAAGATCCTAGATGAAAGTGAACTGGCGTTATTGTAGAAAAATCACCACCAATGGTAACTATTATTGCTTCGAAAGATAAACGTCTATCTCATCCTTTGTGGGTCTTAGGAAGACCCAAAGAATTCAAAGTTTTGCAATTTTCGGAAATTCAGAGTTAACCCATGTGGAAAATTTACCTATGCCACCTTTATAGATATTTCCAACGTCTATGCTTATTTATAATATTAAGGCGAAAATGGATCTGTTTTTGAGAAAATTATAAAAGGCTTTATTGTAATGGGAGACCGACCTAAATGTTTAAAGAATATGTATATATTACGTTGTTAATAATCGATATAGTTTCGATTTTCATGGGGAGATAGGGAACTGAATGTAAAGGGCCCCTTTGGTACATCTATTCACAAGTTTGGGAAAAACCTACACGTAGTGTGTACCCCGATAGTGATCAGTTCAGCAGAAATAAAAGGAACAGACTGTGTGTGCCAGGAGACAAACCCGTCGGATGTTCCCTTCAATTGTTGCTCGGATTCCGATATCAAAAACAAACACAAGTTTTTAGAGTCCGGTAAATAATAGCAGATGTATACGTAAGCTTCCGCGGCTCGAATCCAATGAATTCTCGGCTATCCGGGAGACACCGCGTCGCCTTGGCTGGGGGCCGACGTTTCTCCTGACATGTCGCATTGCTTCCTCAGGGCAGTGACGAGTCACTGCTGCGGAACAATGTGCACGCGAAACGTCGGCACTCAGCCAACGGACGCGGGCTCTCCCGGGTGTAGTGTGCTAGTTATTCGAGTTTTAAGAAAAGGCGTTTTATTTCTTGTTTGGTCCGCGGATAGTAGTACATATCGGGTGTAATATGTTCTCTTATGCCCATAAAATTGTATCGAAATTATAATTTGTTATATTGGTTTTCAAAGCGCAGTTGGCTATCCAAAAATGTAGTATGTACAGTCCTGTTGCTTATAGTGTGATATAATTTTTTACCATGCAGCGATTACTGATTATAGTATAGGAACAATTACGATATCTAATAAGATTCGTGGAATATTAGATTAAAGCAATGATGTTAACGTGTACTGATTTATGTCCCAGGGCCAATTAAAAGATGAATATCCGGAATAATATGCAAAGTAACGACAGACCGCGAAAGGCAGCTACGTGGCGGCTGCGGTAATAATTGTCCTGTGGCTGCCCAGAGAATTCCAAGTTGGCCGGGCTCGGTCCGTGTGTGGCCGCGCCAGCGGCGCGCTCTTCAGCTGCCACGTCGCTTCGCGGGCGCCCCCCCCCCTCGCAGGGACACAGGTGGCAGGGCGAACGGGTCGGATAAATGTTCCGCCGAAGCGAAACAACAAGTTGCGGCAAACTTTGGCGCACCGCCGGAAACGTGTGTGTGTGTGTGTAAACGTTGGCTCGCATGAGGCGTTTACTTTGAACAAAGCTTCTTTAAGATTTGTATCAGTTTCCATATATAGGTGTTGTATCAGGGTGGGGAGGAGTTGCCGAAAGGTTGATTGTGGAATA
This sequence comes from Gryllus bimaculatus, assembly GCA_017312745.1. NCBI lineage: Eukaryota > Metazoa > Arthropoda > Insecta > Orthoptera > Gryllidae > Gryllus > Gryllus bimaculatus. Next base: position 7,483,563 of record BOPP01000003.1, on the reverse strand, counting down.
TTTATCAGGCTAACGATTGTAACAAAATGAAATGGCGAATTTTATCACGCGATATTTGCATTATGTTGA
>BOPP01000003.1:7429594-7483469 GCA_017312745.1 Gryllus bimaculatus | reverse complement strand
CGAAGCCCCTCGGGGCGCGCTGGGCCAAGGACGCGCGCGGAGGGACCCGAGGAAGCCTTCGCTTTAAATTACATGCACGAAAATTGCTACATTCAGGGTTACATACACAACGTCTTCAGGCTGATAAACAGCAAATAACCGCCGTGGTTGAATCTTGGAAAACGATTGCAGAGTCTGTTATTTCTGTTATCGGTCATGTGTCATTCAATACTTTCCGTAAAACCTTATTCTTGTAAGAGAAAACGCAAAATACATCCACTTGGAATACGTGTACACGTCCGGCATTTTTAGCATTGGTTTAGACAAGATGATATGGTCACGCCTTGCAGATGGATGAACATCTGAAGGAAAGAAGAGAGACGATGAGAAGAAAATTGGTATAGAAGACAGAAATCCACACATAATAGAACAGCATAGGGAAGAGTTCAAAGACTGATGGAAGGTAAAAGTAGCCCCACCTAAAATCAATCTTCAACAGAACTACAAGGATTGAGTTTAGAGATAACTCGGAACTAGGACCAACGTTTATCAGGAGGTAATTAGAATTAATGATTTTGCCGGACATGTCAACTACAACGGTCATTAATTACATTAGTGTAGTGAATGTTTTATCCCAAAAGGTAGCGACGATTCCTCGTCATTGGACGGTGAGATCCGGCGTCTACTTACATATCGGTTGCGGCAATTTCCCCCTCCAAGCATGTTCCCATCTAGGCACCGCCTCAGCCCGAGCTCTAAGCTCCGGCCTGATTTCCCATGTGTAGTAGTGGAGTGCGTGCTCGTAAGGGGATAGGATAAGACAAGGAAGAGGAAGGAAAGATTGGTCGTATACAGCTGCACTGCTCTGGCATTCGGCTGGCATTGATCGAAGAAACCACAGAAAATCAGGAATCAGAGCTAGAGTTCTCCTTCACAAAGCTGCTAAATTCGACCTAGCTGGTATCTAAAATTCGCGACCGTGCGGACTCAAATCCAAGAACCTCCCGTTCAGAGACGGCGGTCACGCTGGCTCTGAGCTAAACTCAGCCGGTGAAATAATGACAAGAACGAAGACGAGCCGAACAAGCCACTCCCTATTTTGGAGAGATTAACGAACCTGAAGAATGCATATCACACTTCGAATGCGTCCGCATTGAAGCTCAGGTTTTCCACTGTAGTTCTGCACTCCTGTGCGCTCAGCTTCACAATAACGTCGTTTCGCTTTATTCCTTGCACCTCCGCATGTGGCACTAGAGCACGCAGCGTTGCGCGCCCGCCGCACGTCGATTCTTTTTCTGCGTCAGAGAAGTGCGCAGGAAATCGGCAGAGCAAGGTTGCTCACGCGCCTTCTCTCTCAACACGGCAGCCAGGTGTGGGATTGCGGCTGGTTGCCACAGATCTCTTCCGCCTCTCATTTATCGCACCGCGCTACCGTTGTGTGCAGAAAGCACAATATCGGCGGGACTGAATGGCTGGCTCCGGATGTGTGCTGTGTACTCCCGCCCAAGTCAATGAAGCACGTAGCGTTAGACCCGTCGGGCAGGAGCAGGTACAGGGTTTTCATTCAGTTAAGAATCAAAAGCCTTGCGTGGCCTTAAGTCTTTTAGCCGCGATTGTGCCCTACAGTTAGATTAGCACACTCACGTGATTGCTTTTTATATGTTTCAATTCAGAACACATATTTCTGTCCTACAGTTCTTTAAAATACTATTTTTTCTTAATCAAAAGAAAATATTTTTTAGAACTTATTTCTGAAACGAATTCGCAATAATCATGTTTTATACATTTCATTTCTGATATCAACAACACTTCTACTAGTGACGTCCTCTGAGGGGGAAACAAGGGTCCATGGCACTCCCAGTTAATAACGCCAACGAGCGTATTTCCAGAATTTGCATCCCAAATTCTCTCTGAGAATCGTACCATTGTTCAATGAAGGCTAGTAGGTCACTCCGTGCTCCTGGCTACGACGTCACAGGTAGTGCTTGATCAGATCCAGCTCCTCTTGATGTACCAAATATGGTTTCTGCACAAGTACGTGGTAAATGCGATGCACTGGAGCCAGCAAACAGCTAAGCAAACATGACAGATATTGTTAGGAGCTTTCTAGTTGTGAACTGATTGATTCGTGTTTCCGGGTTCGTCAACTGCTATGATCATTAAGTCCCATAAGTTTAGTGCACTTTTCTGTCGCGGGAGGTGGCGGTGACCTTTTTCACTGGATGGCGAGTTCCGACGCCGACCTACACGGCTTGCGGGGGTTCCCCATCCTGCACCTCCCACCAGCGGGGCACTGGCCAGGACGGTACAAATTCTAAGCTCCCGATGGGCCTCCCAACGTATGTGGTGGTGCAGGACAAATGAGTGTGGGTAAGTAAGGGATGAGGATAGGACAGGAAAGAGTAAGGAAAGATCGCGCGCAGTCCGTGATCCAATTGCTATGCTATTGCTTTGGCATTCGACTGGTATTGATCGATGACACCAAGGAAAACAACCTATCAGATAAGCCGGCCGCTAGAACTCCCCTTTAGACAGCGGCTGAATACGACGTAGCTACCTGGCTAGAGTCGCAAATCCTGCCTACGTGGGGACTCGAACCCTAGGGCCTCCTGGTCAGAGGCCCTGCGGTGACATGCCGTGAGCCACCTGAGCCGGGCTGGTAGTCAATAAATTCAACCAGACTGATTCATTTTATCATATTTTTTAAGTGTGTATTAAGCTCCAGAATGCATTTTCACTCTTTTACCACACATATGAATTATGAATGAAGGTATTAACAATGCGTGGTTGCATTATTTTTGAAATCTAAAAATTTCTCCGAGTAACAGAAAACATGCGCTACATGCAACGAACTACAGAAGTGATTTTGTAGTATTTTCGCCAACCTTACACCCCCTCCCAACCCTACTCCTACCGCAACTAGCAAAAGAAGAAGAAAACGTGCCCAAAGTGCAGCTACATTTATGTTGGGAAGTTAAACATGGGGCCAACTCAACATTCCCTTATGGATCAGGGAAACTGGACGAAAACCCTGATCAAGATGGTTTAATTATTCTAACAGGGCCATATTTTCCTGCGACATTAGCAAAACAGTACTTTGGCCTTAACGTGCACGTAAAATACATCTGTAGCAAATTTCTGAAATTATACTGACATTAAAAAGTATCATAGCAAACTTATTTAATAAACATTAAAATAAATAAAGAATATACAATAAAATATTCATTTTTTTAATAGAAACTAAATGTTGTAATAAAACTGTAATATAACAAAAGTAGTAGCATATTTCCTTCCATCTTTGTAATCGTTATTAACGTCATTAGGGCGATAAAGAGTAAATATGAAACGCAGATTAAAATGAATCGTATCAGTTATATGTGTTATCGGCCGTGTCGTTTAATACTTTTCGTTCCACGACCCCATAAAAAAGTATACAAAAAATACATGCTCTTGGAGTATGAGTATTTTTCCCCAATGTTTAGCCAAAGCTGCTTTGTTTTGATTGTTCTTAACGGGCGAGGGGTTGTAAAATTCCTAAACGGATACCGGCCGTTAAGAATGGCTTTTCATTCCTCTGCTTGAGTTAGATCTACAGAACAGAAGAGTAAAGGCAATAAAAAGACATTCAAGATTCATTCATAACAAAACGTGAAAAATACTACATATCTTAACGGAAAATAATATTTGTATTTATTTGTTGCATATGAGATTTTTGCTGGTGCGTATTTCTGGCACAGTCTCTTCATTAAACTCTAAAATGTTCCGCTACCGCCTTTCTCTATGCTTCTGCAAAACGAACAGCGATGAATGAGGTATCGAAAGTCCTGACGTTTGGACATTATTCCGACATGGTGTACTCACAATTAGGGAAAAACAAGTTGTAAAAATCTTCAAAAATTCCATGTAAATAATTTTGTTAGTCTCTGACGACAAAACACAAGATTTTGAAGTATTGCTCGCACAATTTTCAGTGCAAATGAGATAAACACTTTGATTTTTTTTTAAATTTTGATAAGTATTATAAATAGTATTTGTATTGAGTATAGTAGTAACAGTAGTCTATTGAGACTGAAATACGTACTCATTACTGATATCACGAAATAGTTCACAAAACATCATTGAGTTTTAGGATCATAAAACCACAGGGTATTTTGTCAAAATTCTTAAACTTACTTTTTGGTGGATTATGTATTTTCATTACAGTTCGTAATAGAAGAAGAAAATTATTTTGAAAGAATACAATGAACACTTTTTTAAGCTCAATGCGACTCTCTTCAACTCTGTACATTGTTCACACTACAAATAGGGATGCTAGGAAACTACATTAAAAAACAACTCTTTGAAGAATTTAATCTGACTAAATAATGCATCTCCACTAACAGCCAAAAACTCTTCACGCCTATGAATAATTTCTGAAGACTAAACATGTTTTAAAGCACAGTGCCAATACGTTATCATTGGCACGACTAAAAAACTCATCGATCAAAGCAACGAGTAAATGGACGGGCGTTGTTCTGCGAGAATCATGAATTTTGAATATGCAACCGACGAACGACCGAGTCGGTCGCAAGTGCACAGGCGCGCCGAACATGCAGCTTTGCGGGGGACTAGAGAACTATCACCTTTATCGCATTAAAAAAAATTACAGCTCAATGTTTGATAGCTCGATTAATGTTTGGCAGTTGCTAATGTCACAGACCTAATTTTATATTTTCAGTTCAAATTCTAATAAACAATATTATCCCGCCCGCTTCCTTGAGACCAAAAATCCGATCTTCTTTACCATACACATTGAATATTGTGTATACTGAATATTGTGTACGGTAAATCTATAATAAATACAAGATAGCGGCATGCGTTGATGGCAACATAATTTAAAGAATGAAAGAAATTTTAAAAAATAAGAAATGTTCTTTCAGGTGTAATAGATAGTATTTGCTTAAGTAAATAAGCTCCAGGTTTGATTTGATAGTACTGCGATAAGATAACTAAACTCTTACTTCTCCCGCCTATTTTAAAATGAAAGCCCCAGAAAACGTGCGCGGATTGTATGGTCTGTAAAATCTCTTGGACACGACAATTGGCTTAAAATTTCATAACCGAATTAATATAGTGTTAGGTTGAAAGGTCTCCGTGAGTTTAGACTCGAATGTTAAGTCAAATGTTCCTTTAGCGAGCGCACCCGGAAGAAAATTGAGTGTTTAACGCAGGTCTCGTGGAGGATTGGTGCGCCACCCGTGCGTCTTAAGTCCCCGTGTCGCCCTTCGGCGGAGGCGCCGAGAGATCTTCTACGGAGGATTACGGAGGTGGTGGCGCCGCAGCCCATCGGCTACGCCGCCGGCCGGCAGGCTGCACAGGAACCTCAACATATTCCGCCCCACTTCCCATCCACACTAAACCATCCAACCTTACAGCATCCACTCTAGACAAACAATCCTCCACATCCACACATCACTCTCCCCAGCCTCACTACACCCTCGACCCTCCCCATCTTCACTACATCATCAATAGCGTGACGAAAAGAGTGCGGCTTCACTTGCAAAACATTTATCCAGGTCCCTTTTATAAATGTGTAAAGCTGGCACAAGTAGTGTTAGTACCTTAAATAATCAAAATATCCCCACAAACAGGCCCCCCAAATCACGGGCCTTGCGAGCTCGAACGTTACGCTTCTGATCCTCATCCCTCCTACACCGTTTACATTCCCTCTCCCCACTACACCATCAACTTTCCTCATCCTCACCATACAATCAATCCTCCCATCCTCACTACACCCTCATCCCGCCCTATCCATACTACACCATCCATCCTTCCCATCTCCATCATAAAGTCAATCCACCCCATACGCATTACACCGTAAACCTTTTCCATCCCCGTTATACCGTTAACCTTCCCCACTATCGATCAACCTTCCCCATCCTCACTAAAACCTCCCTATCTACGCTCCACCGTTAACCTTTCCCAGCTCTACTACACGCTCAACCCTCCCCATCCTAACTACACCATCAACCTATTCCATGCTCACTACACCCTAACCCTCCCTGTCCCAACTATACCATTCACTATCCCTATCCCCACTATCACTCAACTTGCTCCGTCCCCAATACCTTTACCCTCCCCATCCCCACAATACCGTCAAGCCTTCTCATCCCAACTACACCCTCACCCCTAACCATCCACACTCCATCTTCCCATCCACATTTCACATCTACCATTCTCTATTCTCCAAACTCCTTGCCAAAACAATTGCGGCCCTTTTTCAGTTAATTTTGATAATTCTGCAGGGGCTTCATGTAAAGTACCCAAAAGCTGAAAACTGATGATATTCGCCATCTCCACCACTCTTAATCATCTTTATAACAGTATTAATGTATCTTAATTCTTCCTATGCGGGAAGTCAAAGCTCAAACGAGCCTAAAACACATTTTACGACAGAAAAATTCGAGTCCGTATTGTTGACTCCAATACTTTTCCTCATACTGTAGTATGATGGAAGAAAAGTAAAAATTAAGCTCGCATTTATTATATTGGGGGAAGGCGCAGGAACGCATGCAACCCGCAACACACACTAGCATCGTTCATAACACCAAAACAATGGGTCCTTGGTCCCTGAAACAAGTTTGATTTTTTTTTTTAATTTTATTTTTAAAACCCTAACAGACGGCGAGCTGTTTTGTATGCCGTCACCTTCATTGTGATAATTTTGGAACGTTCTATTACATTTTTGGATACCTCACGTGTTCTCAGAAACTCGGTTTTTGTACCCTCGCAGATCACGAGCTATCTCTCTTAGACCATATTCTAGAATATGAAAGCTATTTGAGCCTCCTCCATTTTTTTGGAAGTTTAGCTCTCGGGAACCCACTCCGGAGCACGGGTAGTCAGAAACATATAGTCTGAATTGTTAGAAAAAGAGTAATCGACTATTTTATATTCTGTGCATGTTAATCGCAGGGCTCTAGTCTTTCTGTTGGTTAATAAACTGGCAATATTAAAATAAAAGGCAATACCGTGCCTTTATTATGTACGGCATATTACAGGATCTACAGGTTTGAAACTGGATTCCAGTATGAAGCTATCTTCACCGACCATGATTTATAGCGCGCGAGTTTTTCTCACGGGCACAATTATAATAAATTTAAGCCACAGCTTACACTAGTAGTAGTGGGAATTCCGATTTAATGCCTTCGTTCAATCCTGTCGTAAGGATGTTCTATTGCCCGTATAAGGAGCTCTTCAAATTTTCCGCTTCCCCCAAAGAGAATAAGACAAAAGAAAGGAAAGTGTCACAGCGACAGGGGGTGGGAGAACTATATGATGGTTGCGCAGGTCAGTCGGAACCTGAGTACTCAGAGAGAGAACTCGTAACAGTGAAGGAAACGGTAGCGACGGAGGAGGCGGCTGTCAGCAAGGCCTTCGTTTTAACCAGGATCTCCTGAATTGTTCCGCAAATGACCGTTTCCAAATCACGAACCACACGGTAATAGCAGGGAATGATTCGCCAAAGCCAATGACGAGGCAAAACAAAATTTGCCTCACAGCCCTTTTGCCGCCTAGGGCAGTCGACCAGTCTCCTGGCCCCGCCACCGACATCCACGGCTCTCGGGTCGAAAAGCAGACTGAGCTCAGACGCGTAGCACGTGCGGAGAGCGAGTCGGCAGCGGGGGTGGTATATAGCGAGCGAGGGCCAGGCGTGCCAGCGGGAGGGGAAGCCATGGCGGGAGAGGGGGTGGGGCGAAGCGCCACGAGGCCCAGAGCTCCCCCATAGGCGCCCGCGCCGAAGCGCGCTATCGACAGGCCGCGCCGAGCCGCGCCGCAAGCCCCACGAGCGCCCTCCCACACGCTCTCTCGTCGGGCGCAAAAACACCACGCAGCCACCACCGCGTCGCGCGGGGCGGCATGAATGAGACTGCACACCGAGATCACGTTCTAGCACAGCCGCGCAGAGATTCGCGGAACCTCAATTGATTAATCGATATCACAAGCAAAAACGAGCAGTCGTTCGTTTCCAAAATAATGCTCATTTCCCAAAGAATTTATTCTCATTAGTTCTTTTACTTTCATAAAATATGTCTTATTGCAATGTATGCCTAGTACTAAAAGGTAACAGGTACATTCAGCACTCGTTCAAGAGATGAGGGAGATGCTTCTGTAAAATGTATCAAACGAAACTTGATTTCATTAAACTAATAGTTAATAAATAATCTGTTTACACACTGTGCCATGCAGATGCCACATACATACGTTTTATTCAATACGGCCGGATCATTTTTCCATTGGAGTTGCGATCTGCACACATCACCAGAATACTGCTACACACATCCAACTCCGAATTGAACACTTTTTTATCGCTTCCGGAGAATTTTTACTTGAAGAGTCCTTCACGAAACATTTCTCACACACCACATCGTGTTCCTATCGAGACAGTCACATGACGATTCCCTGTTTATTTATAAAGCACACGTGCACCGATGTGTTTTTTTTTCTCCACGGCCAGGGCCAGACGATGGAGACTGCCGCTACAGCGCCGGCGATGACAGCTGAAGCACGAATGAGCAAGGCTTCCAGGAGGCGCTGGCGCGCGCGCACGCAGCCGGCCGCGCCGTCTCCCCATCAGCCAATGCGCGCGCAGAACATGCTAATGGCAGCGGGAATTTGTCGCGGCGCAGGATCTAGCAGCTCTGCTCCAGTATGAGATCGCTGTCAACACTACCCGTCCTGCCACTCAGATTGTAATAAATTTTCGCTTTCTCCAACATCATTCATTTACTTTTCTTCAAGTATGTTCAATTTACAATCTCAGCAATGGAATACTGTGATATTATTGCAAGATGCGATATCCAAACTGATATTTAAAAAATAGAAATTACATGAATGTGATACATTCTGAAGTTCGAGTGAAAATGTTATCACTTGTAAATAAATGACATTGAAATCGTGAGTAGCCAGTAGTGAGTCAAATGAACTAAAACTTAAAATAAATTCGTACTGGTTCAAATCATGTTGAATTTACTGAATTAATATAATAATAATAATAATAATAATAATAATAATAATAATAATAATAATAAATATAAATGTAACATTATAGTTTTAATAATTAATTTTAAGTTAAAGGGAAACAGATTACAGTGTCAATTTTCTTTATTTCAGAATTCTGCACTCATTTTTTTTTTTTTACATTACGCCCGCGCATATTTAACGTGAGATAATAATACCGTGAATGAATTGATAATACTATCAAGTCAAAAAGTTTGACTTAAAGGTGAAATGATTTATCCAAGCTATTTGATATATTCTACTATTTTCATATGGTGTTTTTGAAGATATAATAAAAAGCTTCTCATTTCTAGTTCTACGTATTTATTTTTCAATCTAGTGTATTCTCCCGTGCTATTTTATAACGCTTCTTCAAGCCTTTGAAGGGAATTTGTCATTGAGTTCGTCCGCATGAACGCAAACTAAAAAAAAAGATGAAATTTTAAAAAAATATAGCCTACCTATCAATTCTCTCAATTTAACATAGTATGAAAACGAAATAGTAATCAACACTTTCTAATTATGTAAATTGTATTTTGTATTTCTATATTTTTTAAACTTCAATCATCTGAGAGTAATTATATAATATGGTAAAAAGAACGAAGTAAACTGTTAACATATGTTGTCATGTCAACAGCTGCTTCAACAATAAACAAATTCAAATTAAACGCGGGAGGCGACGTGGGATGTATGTGAACTAAAGAGTAAAATATTTCATATTCAGCTATGTGACACAAAATATTGTTTCACCCTGAAATAAATTTTTAATCTTGAATGTTTTAATTTCCATTATTTACATTTATCGTGGAATAAGGATGTGATATTTGTGGTTATGATGATTTTCATAATACTGGCGTGCGTGAACGACTCGCTCGCCAGGCTCGAAGGCCTTTTTGCAAATAGTGTTATTGCTAATTTATATGATACGTAAAATGAAAGAAGGGTTCACTAAGTGCATATTCGATCAATGTTGTATAAAACTATGTTATTTTCTGGAAACTCAGCGTATGTGTTGCGCTTGAAATCGGCGCTTTCAGTGAAAGGCACATAACCTCGATTGTTCATGTTGTGTTATGTGTCAGCAAAGGCATCAAGCATTTTGCTCTGCCCATCACATTTTGAAATGTTCGTATAAAGTTATATTAGCCCACAATGTGTGCGAGTTAAATATACATTTTGATATGAAATGAAACAGGTATTATATTCACTATGAATTCCAAAATAAAAGGATTGACATCTGTCAATGGAGAACAGAACACAGGCTGTAACTCCTGCTTTTCCAGAACAAACAAGGAACATTGGGATGATGTCATTCCTGTACCAAGTGAGTGAAATTTCAGTGTTTATTGTTTGGCCATTTACACTGATTTATTATTATTATAATTATTATTATTATAATTGTATGGTTGTTTTTTCTGTAGAACCCCCAGGCACCTTGTCAGTACTTACAGTTGCTTTCTTTGCAATATTGTGTTATGCAAATTCATTAGATGGCAATTTTGTATTTGATGATTCAGAAGCTATTATAAATAATGATGATGTACGCCCTGAAAAACCTGTAGGGGATATATTTTACAATGACTTTTGGGGAACACGACTTACCAGCAACAGAAGTCATAAATCATACCGTCCTTTGACAGTATTATCATTCAGGTATGGGTATGCATTTATGATGCAAAAGAAAAAGTATTATCTATTGAATACATGGAATTAATGTTGTCTTTTTACTTAATCTATGAGTATCTCTGGATTTCCCAAACAGATGGAATTATTGGCTTAGTGGTGGATTGTATCCATGGAGTTTTCATTTAAGTAATATATTGTTGCATGCCCTTGTGAGTGTACTGGCACATGCAGTATTTGGTAATCTCCTTGGAGATCGCTGCCCTCGAGCTGCATTTTTGGCAGCAATCCTGTTTGCTGTGCATCCTGTTCATGCTGAAGCGGTCAGTACCATAACAGAAATATTTTTATTTCCTGTTAACTGTTATAAAATACTGTTATAAAAAGAAGTAAATTGTGTCATTGCAGGTTGCTGGTGTTGTTGGCCGTGCAGATCTCCTGTGTGCTCTGTTTTTCTTTTTGTCTTTTGTAGTATATCGCAACTCTTTGCTTCAATCATCTTTAACTACACAATGCATTGCAATGAGTTTTAGTATGATATTGGCTGGGCTTGCAATGTTCTCAAAGGAGCAGGGTATAACAGTTATTGTAAGTTTATTACATGAATCGTATTAATTTCAATATTGAATTTTTGAATTGAAGTGAGATGAATGATTTTGTGTTGTAGGGTTTGTGTAGTGCTTATGATGTAATTGTGTACTCTAAATTGCACCCTATCAGTATTTTGAAATACTCTTGGCAAAATATCATCAAATTAATTCCTCTGCCTCATAAAAAGAATTATTCTGATAGTGAAGGAAAACCTATTATCAGTTTAGATATTAATTGTGCTAATGGAAAATCAGTGCAGGTAAGACATGGAAATGTTTTATCTTGATTTTTAATTTTTTTATAAAAATGGTGTGGATTAAGAGTATAAAAAAAAGTTGTTTAATTAAAATACTGAAATAAATGAAATTTGTTTGTAAGGTTCAGCAGGGTAATATTCCATCATTGCGTCATCTTGCTGTGAGACATATTATTCTCTTTGTAACTGGTATGTTTCTGCTGTTACTTCGATGGAGGATAATGGGATCTACTCCTCCTGTCTTCCAAAAAGTTGACAATCCAGCATCATTTGCTGAATGCTTCCTTACTAGAGTGAGAAACGTATAATATTTTGCATGTTTCAGAAGGAATGATAGGAATGTACAATCTAAATAATATTTATTTTTCTAAATTATAAAAACATTAGATTAAATTCTAATTCTTGTTTTGTTGTGTTGATGGGAAAGGTTCTATCAATTTTAATTAATAAGATAAATAAATGAGCCATAAGAATATTTGCCTTTCTTCCAAATACAAATTAATTTTTATCTTTGTATTTTGCAGGCCATGACTTACAATTATTTATATGCTCTTAATGCCTGGCTTTTGTTGTGTCCTGAGTGGTTGTGCTTTGACTGGTCCATGGGTTGTGTTCCGCTGCTGAATCCCCAGTTTCCTGTTGATCCACGAGTCATTGCTGCAGTCATGTTGTGGGTGGCTATGATTTTGCTACTGCGAGCATGCTTGAATCATTCTTGCAGCAGAACTCGAAGGTAAGATAACTTTTAGAAATTTGCATGGTTCCATGATATTGTTTATTATCAATTGTTAAAAATTGTCTCTTTTGTCAAGAAATAAAATTTAATTAAATTAACAAAATCAAGTGTTCAATTTTATATTAACATGTTAATTATAAACAATAATGCTCGTGATTAATTTATTATTACAAAAATAATTTTTCACTATCATTGAGGAATGAAAATTCAAAAGTAAGGGAAAAATTGTAAGTAAACCTTCAAAAGGGCGATAATCAGTAATTCTAAATGCCATTTCCCAGTGAAATTTGTGTGCATGGAACTTGGCAGGAATAGAATAGTGTGTTGACAAAATGTTTGCAGTCTCTTACCCTCATAATTTTTTCAGATATGAAAAAAGTATATTGCAAGAGCCTATTTACTCTTACTTCGTACATTCATGTCAAACTGTAATTTCACTTTGAAATTTGTTTTCAGGAGTTTAACAATGAGTCTGGCTCTTCTTATCATTCCCTTCCTGCCTGCCACAAACATTTTCTTTCATGTTGGATTTGTGTTGGCTGAAAGAGTGCTATACCTCCCCTCAGCAGGTTTCTCTCTTCTGATTGTAGTTGGGATGCGCCAATTATATATGTTGTTTCCATTTCGACGGGTATGTATATTTTTAAATGTGTTCAAAAAGTTTCTCTTTATTACTTCATCATTGTTCTCTTTCTGCCTGTCTCTTCTTAAAGTTACTCATACCTCTAGTCATGTTTGGTGTATCATTGTAAGAATTCAAGATCTTTCTTGAAAACAACATTGTAGTTTGTAAAATAGTTTGGGACTCTTTTAACTTTCTCTTATTAGTCTATAAGAGAAAGTATTGTAAAGCTGCAGAGAAAAAGTGCAGGTTTTCCAACAAAAAATCATTTTGCGGCTCCCTGATACTGAGAAAGTGAAATTATCATTATATATTTAATACATAGCTTTCTCAAACACTTATTGTAGTCAAAATACCACACATTTTGGGTCCTTAATACCAAAAAATTGTTTTTTGGCCAAAAACCTATCCCTTAAATTTGGAAAAGGATATTTTATTATTTGGGAGCACTTTGCATGATACACCTACATTTTTGAAATTTTCTCTACATTTAAAAAAAATTAAGCTTTAATTTTTTCTTTTACTAGTTTAGCTGGAATAAAACAAAGTACTTTTATAAAAAAAAAAAGTACTTGTCTCATTTTTGTTATAATCTTTGAATTTTCAAAAATTGCAAGTTTAATTTTTCTTTGATGTCTTCCTACAACTGCAATAATTAAAACAGATTTGTTTTATACATGAAACTAAGATAACTTTTTTGTTCCCAATATATTCTCACACTGACAGAACGTAATAAATAATAAATTCTAGTACCTATCCTGGCCAACTCAAAACAAATAGTCCCAAACAACATTTGACATGGCTTCAGTGATGACTAGTAGTTTTAAAAAGAAAAAATGATTAAGAATTTGGTCCTGTGTATTTAATATATTAAACATATTCATTTCTTTGTGTAAACTTTGTATTTTAAAACCCACCCCAAGACAAACTGATTAACATAACAGTATTGACTTAAAGGTGCTAATCATAAACATTGAATTTTGTTTGAAAAATAAATATTTATAAAGAAAATTTTTTGTTCCATTTAGAAGTTAAGGATGTGCACCTTTTTCAACTCTCTCATTCAAATACTGTTTGTAAAAGTGTTCATTTGTAAAAGTTTTCAGTGATGTAATATACCAGAAATTGGTACCCAATGCCACTGCATTTGTTCTCATATTGTGTAAATATCTTTTCAGATGTTGCAGTTGAGTTATGTTTTTCTAATATTAATTTTCATATCACGTGCTGTCTGGCGCAGTGGAGAATGGCGAACTGAAGCTACACTCTTCCAATCAGGACTGCAAGTCTGTCCACTAAATGCTAAAGTACATTACAACATTGCAAAAGATGCTGGTGACTCAGGCAATAGAACATTTGCTCATATGGAATACAGAGAAGCACTGAGGTTTGTCATATTTGAGAATTGTGTTCATTATGCAGTAAAAGAAATTACGGTAAACCCTTGTTAGCACGAACTTGCTTAACATGAACTTCGCTGTAACACAATAATAACTTTGGTCTCATCAAAGTGTTATGGTAATACAGACATTTAAAATACTTGGATAACAGGAATTTTTATAACACAAACTCCGATTATTTTGGTCCCTTCGAATTCACGCTAATGAGGGTTTAATGTAGCTTTTTTTCTTGTTATTAAAATGTTTCAATACCTGCTTTTATTTCTAGATTAAATCCAGACTATGATCAAGCTATGAATAATTTGGCCAATCTTTTGAAAGACGATGGGAAGTTAGAAGAAGCCAAAATACTACTCCGCAAGGCAGTGGAATTAAGGTAATTTTATTAATGCTCTTCTGCATATAAGCACAGTGAGAGGTAGTGCTCACACTGGAGTGAGTACATTTAGTTTACTATTTAATACTTAAACTAATAGGTGCAAAATAAATGTATGTAAAAGATTTGTTCATAGTATAGGTAATAAAATAATAAATTAGTATTTCTTCATTAAATTTGTTTTTCTTCAAGTTAAATATAAAACTATTATTCAATTTCTATGTCTTAGAAAAAATACTCAGTTCCATTGTATAATTATTAATATTTATTTAGACTATAAAGGGTTAAAAACCAAGATAATTATCTTTTAAAAATCGTATTGAGAGAGATTTCTAGCTTTAATTTCAAAGTGATAAATTCATTAGTTAAGAATTTAATAATTGAACTTTTGTTGTTTTCCACAAATTCAGTTTTTATTAAATGCTAATTTCACAATCCATTAAATCTTACTAACATTAAACTTAATAACAATTGGTCTTTACTTTTTGTGAATATATTATCTTGTTCAATTTGAGATCCTTTTAAAAATCATATTATATATCTTTTCATCTGAACAATAAACATTAACACTGTATAATTTATTATTTTGAATAACTTTTTCTTTGGATGTTTAATGTTACAAATTGAATATCATATTGATCAGCAATAAAATGTGAACTTGGTTTTAGACCAAGCTTTGCTGCAGCTTGGATGAATCTAGGAATAGTTCTGGCTGGTTTGAAACAGTATAAAGAAGCAGAACAGAGCTATTTGACTGCCATCCAACATAGGAAAAGATACCCGGATTGTTATTATAATTTGGGAAATCTTGTGAGTATATATCTCCAATTATTATTAGTGTCTACCAGGTGATGTAAACCTGTATTGCATGGTCATTTATTTATCACAATGATTTATTTGGCTGGAAAGAAATGATTTACATCAGAAGAGTAAATGGAATACTAATTTTATTTCCATCCTTGCCGTCCCTGATCTCCCCCACCCTACTCACTTTCCTTGTTCGGTCCTCCCTCTCACCACCCTATTGTACTTTTCCCAGTGTCACTCCACCCTCGCCCCACAATCCATATTACCTAGATGCATTGTAGATTTGACAAATTAAGTATTTTCAAAAATTACAATATTTGTACATTTGGAAGATGGATTTTGAAAAATCCTTTCTTAGTAATAAGAACCCATATTTCAAATTTAATTTTTGTAGTTTCTGTAATTTTGGCTGTGTCACACTTTCTTCTATACTATAACATTTTTACTTCATTGTTTTATTAGAAGTGAGTATGTAGAAGTAGATAACTATCAAAATTCAGGACTCAAGCTGAATGTGAGAAAAAAATAATTTTCATGACAAGGAAGCAAGATGAAAGACATAAGACATAATATGAAATGACAAAACAATAAAGTAAAATTTCTGGGTGTACACAATTACAAAAGACGGACCCTCTACTTGAGAAATAGAAAGAATCATCTTGTGAAAGGCAACTATGAGAAAGCGCAATAAATTCATATAAGACCTAAAGGTCATCAATTAAGAACAACACAAAGTTAATATGAACTGAGTGCCATTTGTGACAATGTGCACCTTTTTTTAAAATTTGTGTGTCTTCAGTTGACACAATGCGTCTCCAAGCTCGGGGGACATTGAGTGCTTTGCGCTTTTGGAGTAATCCTCCATTAATACAGTATTACATATCTGTCACGTCTCATCGCAGTCAGTTGTCAGGAGGACCGCCAAGTAGCATCTCTGCATACGCGCCTCTTGCTACACATCACTACTCAGCGGTCAGAATTGGGAAGGAATTATGATTGGGATAGGGTTTAGGACACTTCACCAGGGCTGGACTAGCCAATATGAAGCATGCAAACTCATTTTGTCGTAACAAATTTCACATGAGGTTCTACGGGGATTCTACGGGAATCGAACCCAGAACCTATGGTGAAAGGCAAGCGACTTTGCCATTGAATCATGAGAGCATCTTTGGGATTTTCCTCTCTGTGGCAAGTGCCCAGAAGGTTGCCTCAGTGACATGTTAAGCCGTCTACTTGCTTCTGTGGTGATACAAAGACACTCCTTCCCTGCATTGCAATGCTACCTGCCCAACCTAGGCTCTGCATTGAGAGGTTAATTTACTGAGTAACAACTTAAAATAAATTAACATTAATGGCTAGATAGAGAAGAAATTAATTAGACACTTGCTAATAAACTTAATGACAGTACATATTTTCATGTGTATAATATAATGTCTTGTATATTATATTATGCCACTATTCTTTTTACAATTCTAATGTAATCATCTAACACACATGTGAAATGAAATATATAGCCCCTCTCTTCTCTAATTTGTTTTCATTTCCTGTATCTTGTGATCTTTTTAATTTTATTGTGAAATTCAGGGTTTTGTGATGATAATTTATATTGTGGTGTCTGCTTATTTATGCACACGTGCCTGTACAGAATTATATGCATCTTTCTGTGAAACCTGAATAAATACTAACATTTCAAATACTAAATAGGGACATCAAAAAAATAAAGGAATAAAAGTAGCCAGTTACCCAGGCTTATCTCACTTTCATTATACTTATAATAATATTAATATATAACCGAAACCATTGCCAATACTGTGAATGTTTTGAAATTAATTATTGTCTTTATGATTCACATTAATATCGAAATAATTGCTTATTTATTCATGAGGTTTTAATTGCATGTATACTAGATAAATATTTATTGTGATAAATAATAAAGTTTGCATTATCATCTATTCTGCCTAGTACCTTGACCAGAAGCAATATGACCGTGCATATCAAGCATGGCGAAATGCAACTCGTTTGAAGTCAACTCATGCCCTTGCATGGAGTAACATGATCATCATGCTTGATAACATAGGTAGGTTTGTTCATCTCTACCAGTTACATTGCAGAGCTTTTTGGAAAATAGTTCTAGTTACTTTTCTCACACTACGCGTTTTGCCTTCCTGCCTTTTTTACATTCTTCAAATTAAATAATACCTCCTCTGCTTTAAAAAAAAGAAATAGTTGCATGTCCTAATTGCTGAGTTATGTTTCCATTGAATTCTTCTGCCTATTTCGTGTTGTGTCAACAGTGCAAAAATTAAACTAATGGGAGATTAGTTACGGGTTTATGTGATGAGAACCAAAACCAATTGAATATTTTAATTCAGAATGAGTATAAATATATAATGTTTCAAAATTGAAAAAAAATTTCATATATCATGAGACTTTTTTTGGGAGATAAGTCCAATTCCATCTCTACATTGTCTTGGAGGAATGATGCACACCATTCCCCAAATTTCACTTATTGCAGCTTTCAGCTTTATGAAATTTCAAAACATCTATGGACTAAACTATGGAGGTAACATTCTAAAAGAAACAAGTGATAAATTTGTTGAAAATGGTAGTATGTTTTGTCGCACAGGCCAAAGCAACAGAGCAGAAATTGTAGCTCAGGAGGCCCTGGCAGCTTTGCCTTCAGATGCAGCTCTCCACTTCAACCTTGCCAACACATTGGGCAAGGCTGGGCGATTTGCAGAAGCAGAGAAGCACTTCATTGCTGCCATCTCATTTGACCGCTCAAATGCAGTTTACCATACTAACCTTGGTAAGTAAAATGAAAAAACGGGTAGCAAGATCAAGTGAGAGCGTAGACTTCCGTGGCCAGAGCCAGTATTTAATTGGCAGAATGGCGTCTGAAGCTTCGGCACCTTTGCCATGAACGCATCACCCGGACAGCCAATTAAATATAGCAAGATCAAGTTAACAGTGAGTGAGTGGTCTGAAGTAGAAGGGTTGAATGACGAATGGGTTCATTTCTTGCTAATGTGTTATTGTGGGTTCAATCATTATTTAATCAATGTGTGTTAAAGTATTTATTTTTGAAGAATAGAAAGATATTGTCAAGGGCTCAATCTTGTTATTGGATTTAAATTTTAGAGCTAGGAATCATTTATGTATTCTGTGTATTAAATTTCTCTAAGCATGAGATAAGATTGTAATTCTTGTATTTCCACCCCATAGAATTTTTAAAAAACTTTATTTCTTAAAATATTTTATGTTTTTAACACCAGAATCTTTGAAACATAGTAGAAGGGCACCAAACAGTTTAAAGTAATGTTCAGTTTTGGTTGATCAAATATTTTTTCATTTTATTTTAAAACCACTTTTAATTTTGTGCATGCAATGTATGTGTGTAGAAATGTGTTGAAAAGCTTTAGGAAAAAAATTATGATAATTTTTTCACTGAAAGTCTCATTATATGCCACTGATGCCAAAAAAGTGGATAATTCTTGTTCCTGTCTGTAGAAAGTAATTTCCTCTAACACGCTGTGTAGTCAGAATCCACAAAAGTGGTTTATAGCAAATGTCTAACTACCCATCTGTGAACAATGCTAATGACTACACAATGATTTTCACCAAAACTGATATTCCTTGATTGATCTGGCTGATGTTGTGGCCCTTGAATTTGAAATGGAGGTTTTGATTTTGCAGGATACTTAACATGTAGCCTCAAGGGCATTTTCAAAAATTTTCTTTAATTTTTTTTATCAGTAGAGCAAACTATACACATGAAAATGGTGCATGTTTGATTTCTTTCATCTTCAAATTTTCAATAATCGCAAAATTTGATCTTTTTTTCCAGTCTTCTTACAACTAAAATATTGGAGAAATATTTTTTCTTAATGAAATATGTTTTTTTCAAAATTAGACCTTTAAATGAGATCCTATACAATTTTTTTCAAAATATGAGTAATTTCATGTAATTTTGTGAGATAAAGACAATGTTTAAAACAAGGTTTTCTCAAAAACAGTTTCGAATTTTGCGTTCAGATAGTGTAAAGTATTATAAATTATTAAAATTTGTAAGTAATGCAAAAAACAACCACAACAACGAACCAAAAGCTCTACTTTTTTGGATTCAAAAGTCGAAATGCAAATTTGTGATTTGACAGATTGAGTGCCTATTGTGCCAGACTTTGTCCATTTATTCTAGCGAAAGTAGCAAAAAGGCATGTAAAATAATGAAAAATCACATTTAAAACAAATTATTGTAAAACATTAAATAAAAAGAAAAAAATTTTAAAAAATTCTAACTATAATTTACATTAACTTTCATCATGTAAGGAAACATCTTTTCCTTGTAATCTTGATTCCATAGTATCTGGTATCGTTACGCATTGTTTTACCATAATGCTATCTCTTTGAAATGCTGTATTAGACTCCCTTTTGAATCTGGCAATGACATCAGGGTAAATGGAATTATATTTTTCGTACTTTGCACTCGTGTAATTGCCAGCACTAAGAAGGGTTTATCATGTAGAGACCAGTCCTTAAAAGGAAGGCTACACTTAAAAGTAGAATTGAATTCCTTTTGAACGAACAAAGCCTGGCATCAATGCTGGCAACAAAATTCGGCATCAATTAAAAAACATCAAAAATCATGACTGGTATTATCTTCCTTTTTATTTATATATTTAACACATGCTTCCTCAGAAATACAAAAACACAACTGTACCTTTGTGTAGTCAAGGCTTGCAAGTATATGACCAGTTTGATCGAGATCAGTAGTAATGTATAGAAGAAGAAAAAAGCTAAACAGAGGCATCAAATGTAAACATTGGCATTAGAAGCTACAATAGGCAAAATGAAAATCTAAAGCAACTCCAGAAGTACAATTAAGGGATTACTATTGTTAAAAAGAATAAATAATAATAATAATAATAATAATAATAAAATGAGAGTTTGTCATACTTCCAGGCTCTAATTCTGAGGAACATGCTGCTGTGTATTTTATTATCACTATTGAAAAATGTTGGTTTTGGTTTGATGCCTTGTGTGGATTTAGTTTCATGAGACAGAAAAAGAAACCAATTCTGTGAAAAATCATTGTAAAGTTCTTTGTTTACGATGAGCTTTTTTTTGTTGTTGCAATTTTCTTTAAAAATAAATAAAAATAAAACATTTTTAATGGCCTTAATTTCAATTTTTTTTCTCTTAAGGTGTGTTGTATCACCGTTGGAAGAAGTATAATAAAGCTGAAGAGCTCTATCGCAGAGCATTGGAAATAGAGCCTCATCTCCGAAGTGCTCATGAAAATCTGGCCATGTTGCGAAGAACATTGCAGAAGGCTGGACGCCAACCTCACATAACACAATCCTAATAATGGTGGATCTGAATTAACAATTGCTCTTCTAATATTGGACAAAGTGTCATTCACAAGAATGATTCAATTACGTAGTAGCCTCCACTGAACTTTCATTACTTGGCGAGTACACAACTAGAACAACACATACTAAGAAAAAGAATATCTGCCTTAAAGGAGTGTTAAAAAAAATTAAATTATATAATTGTTTTCTATTACCATTCATTTCAGGTTGATATAATAAAATAAATAGTATTAAAAGTTTTTAAATTAATTACATTTTATATTAAATCTTACTGAGATGAATTGAAATGATAACTTGCAATACAAAAACTATTACGATTTGGTTCATTTTAAATATTTCCCCCATGTGAATGTGTTGATCTAACTTGCCTTTAATGATATAAGAGGAGAGCATTTTAGATTTGGTTATGTCTATGTGAACTACAAATTCTGAAGCAACTTTACTTCAATGCAAGAGATGTTGTGCTTAAGTTTTCTTAAATTTTCAACAGATGATCCATATCAAAAAACTGAAGAAAGTGGTTAATCTTACTAAATGCAATGACTTGTACAGCATCTGTGATTTCTAGTTTAGTATTTGTCATATGGGAATTTTTGTTACTAGGTTTTGTGAGTTTGATCCAATTTATGTAAATAACAGTGCTTTGTATTAGTAGGTGTAGGTTATGGGTGCCATGTATATGCCTATAATATACTTAGAGAAAATGTGTTACCGTTAAATGAATGTAAGAAATGTGATGTGTTGTAATATTTAATGAATGCCATAAAGCATTGAAACTTAAGTGCCAGACTTCATTAATACATCTCATAATCAGGAAGCTCAGTCTTCACTGAGCGAGGTGTGGGTGCATGGTTTACAGTGCAGAATTAACTTGCCTGCCTAAGTGTGAGACATATTGGCCCACAATTTGTATTACTTAAAAAGTTATTTGGCTGCATGTTCAATTGCCAGCTTTGATGCCATCAGTTAATTAAGATTTTATACATATGTATACAGATGAAATTGAATAGTTCATAGTAATGTATTTGCAGACTTGTTCTGTTAAAGCACATCTGTATGCACACAATACTTCAGCACAATTTTATGATCTCGCCAACAGGTCTGCAATAAGTTTGGAATAATGTGAGAAAAGTAGTTTACTCAATAATACATTATCAGAAGTTTCTCAATAAGGTAACAAACAGATTTGTATTGTATCATTTTTTCCTTGTACATTTCCTTAACGAAATCATTGTGATATTTAAATTAAATTTATATTATGTAAAGTTTTAAATAATTTGAATGTAATAAACAGTATTAATATTGTACCTATATCTTTGTTTCATAATGTAAAACATTAATTACAAAACTAAAGCCATAAAAAATGTTTAGATGTACTTAACTCAGGGCACTTCAATTTATGGTGCCATCTTGAAGAAAAAGCACAAACTACAATATGCACATCAATCTTTTGTCATGGTTGTGAACTCTACTGAAATGTGTGTGCACTAACATTTTTATATTGTATTGATTTCATATCTTCTGAAATACATATCAGGCTCAGTGAATGAACCCAGTTTTTATTATGGTATTAAATTTTATAACTGTATTGAATGTTTTGAAGCATAGAAACGTGATGCAGTGTAGTTTAGTTGAATTTCTGATGTTTCTATAACATTCACTAATTAAAATTTCTTAATAAAATTGTATATTAATCTTATTCTTTCATTACAAATTTCCAAAAACCTGAACTGTAACATAAACAAAACCCCACCTGAAAGCATCCCTTAATGTAAGGCACAAAGAATATAACAGGATATTTTTATCAAAAAACTTCTATTGAATGTTTATACATTTCAAGCATCTCTCAACTACATTAAACACAAAGGCAATTTACAAGGAAAAAGGAAAGGTATATCAGAGCATGGAAAATTCAATATGCGCATAACATTTTTCTATTTGATGGTTTTATTCAGCTATCAACAATAATTCCCACTAGTCGGATCGGGTAAACTTTGCCCATTTCCTTTCACTTTACTTTTATGTTCTCTGAAACGATATTTGAACGGCATTTGCGGTTAAATTTAGAATCCTCCTCCATCTCAAGTAACTAAACACTATAGTATTGCCTACCTCATTAATGATTAAAATGCCATTAGATATCAATGGGCACAAGTCTTCAAACATGGAACAATAAAAAGAAATGAACTGCAACTTCATTTATTAAACACACAGCCACAAAAAATTGTGTATTATCTTTACTCCATTAATTTGTAATGAGCAACATATCATCCTCTAATTATGTCCTGAAAATTAAAATATAGCTTTTTAAGGAGTATCACTAATATTAAGTTCAAAATTTTATTGTACTAATTTTTTATTGATATCTTCAATGAAAAAATTTAAAAAACTCAACAAAACTTGTTTTAATAGTTCTTTCTAGATGCATAATGTGCAAGCAGGCAAATTAGGCCAAAATAAAGTCTTTAGTATACGTCTGGAATTTCAAAACAAGAAAATTAAGCTGCTAATGTTCCCAAACATTCTAGACAGCCTTGGTATTAAAAATTTACAAAGCAATGTCAACATTAGCAGATTTTAACCAAATGAAAATACTACTATGCATCTCTGAATGGCAGATTTTACACCCATTCAAATTAGGAACCACAATATAACACAATCACAGTACTTACATTACGCATAATGAACTGCATTAGTGGAATTATTTGCACATAAATATGCTGTACTATCCTTCAGCCATTGTTAATCAAACGAAATAAGTATATATAAAAAAATGGGCAAAGTTTACTTCGAGCTCACTCACACAGAAAAGAAAACCCTTATTACTTCAATCATTGCGACTTGTTACAGTCATCATTTGCAATCCTTCCCAAATAATGATTTGCCAAAGGATATTTCTGAATCATTTCTCATTGAAATACATAAAAAAATACATTAGTAACTCAATGTAACATGGTTTTACATTGGAAGGCTATTACATGCTTTTATATACCAATTTTTTTATAAATAATAGGAACACAAAATTCATTATATGCGATTTTCAGTTATTTCTAAGAAATATCTGTAAGCCTTCAATTGCAATTTCAACATAAAATTGTTTTAACAATATAATCGATTCAAGTCGACTTCTCAAAGCTTTCCATCTTCTGCTGTGAATATTCTTCCTGCCTGTTGCTGCACATCACACTCGACAACCACACGCAAAGAACAGCACACGCAAATTCATCGTTCTTGATCAAGATAGTGTCCGCTACCAATTGATTGAGGTCCATTAGTTGACTCTTTATATTTAAAAAAGTTCACAACTTTCCTTTATTAGCATGTTAACAGTTATTACTGACTTTTGAAAGTTCAATTCACTGGAATTCACTGGAATAATTAACTGTTGCTATTTTGAAAAAGTAAGAAGAATGTACCAGATAGTCAAACCAGGCACTAAGTCTTTCATTAATAAATCCTTACTCTTTTTGATATTTGCTATTGTATATAATTCTTTAATTTACAGGTTGAGTAAAATTTTATTTGCAGTCTCTTTTACTTCAAGTCCAAAAATGTTCTTTATACATTCTTACTTTTCACTAAGGTTTTTATACCTTCGATGATTTGTAATATCCTGTGATATCTAAAGAAAATAGTTACATCAAATCAACAAGGATTCTGAAGTTCTTTTCCACTCTGTATAGGAAACAAAAACAAACAGAATCTTTCATAAAAAAATAAATCTGTAACAACACTACTCACTCTTGTTAAATACCAGTTCTTTGATGTCTTATATTTTTCAAGTTCATTTTTGTATTAAATTTCTTGAACGTATCTTTCCATTCACAATGGGTATATTTATTAGTAAAATGCAGCTGTTTCTATGATTTAAAGCCATTTTCAACAGTTCTGCTTTTGAGTTCATAAAGAAAACAAGTAGTATATAGTGACTTCCGTTAGCTAAGCAATGTTGGTAAATTCTGTCTGCATAGTCTAACCCACTGTAGAAATGGAAATCCACACCACCACAAAGATAACTTCTCTTCTCCAAGTCCTTGGTTCAATAAAAAAATCAACAAAAACAAGGAGTATAAAGTGCACTAAGATGTTAGTACATACTCATTTATTCCACTGTTCAATTATCAGGAATTTGCTAATAAATCCAGCACTACACTTTTCTTTCAGTCGTCAGCGTCTTCATCTAACATTTCTTGAAGTTCTTGCCATCACTCCAACTTTTCCTTCGCGTCTTGGTTCCTTGTGTGCCACAGTTCCAGCTCCAGATTATAACAGCATTCTACCCACCCAGCCCTTTTATCCCCCCTCCCAGAAGAAATACACTAGTTCTTCCATTACAATAGTATTTTATATCTAAAAGGTCTTGAATTCAGACATGTACATGTATAAATTATTTCTACATCCATATACATTGTTGTATATACTCCCCCCACCCAGAAATGCATCTGCATATATCACTGAACAATATGTTGCCTTTACTGTTATCAGAAATTGATCCGAGCGAGTGGGATCCAATCTTCTACCAGAGTTACTCGCAGAAAAGAAATTACACAGTACAAGTTCCAATGAAAACTGGGTGAAATCTTAACATCTTTATAATAACCCATTACTTTTGTATTATCTTATTATTTCTCCTGCTATTTAATATTAGTCTGCTTACATCTCTCATAGACCATAACCATAGGTGACAAATGTTCTTCCCATACTCAAAAATAAACAAAACAAACTATTCCCACCATTTCATCATCAAGATTAATGTATCATTATTAATTATATAATTATTGTTAAAAGTTCCAATCAACCATCAAAAAAATTGAAGTTGATCATTGAAGTATAATATATATGCATGTATATATATTTATATAGATCACAAATACACAACATGATAAAAAGTTACAAGGAAACAAGGTGGGCCAAAGGGTAAGGAGAGGATTGTGAACTGATGAACTACAAACTATGCCCAAGACAATATGAAATCTACCTTCCCACACAAATTCTCTAAAAGAAATACAACATGTGCAGGAAAATGTTAATAAGTGTATTAGCACATTCAAATGAAATCTGCATAACATAACCACACATGTTATGTGAACATGTAAATATAATTACGAAAATAGTAAAAGGCAAGCATCTTTCTTTTCCTTCCCTTCTATTAATTGCAAAACAAATGTTGCACCTACATTCATCAATTCCTACACCACCTTACATAAATCTATGCAGAACCGATAACAAACCAAAGACCTAAGTTAGTTTGACAATGACTATTAAAGAAATATTAACGATATTTGTAGCTTTTTATATATGCTACAAATATTGTGTGATTAAACTGTAACACAGGCACAAAAATGTACAACTGACACCTACAATATAAATAGATGATCAAGGCCCATGCAAGCTTTCAAAGCTGTAGTTGGACACTACAAGATTTGTCTTGAGCTAAGTTTGCTTTTTGGTTGTTAACCTGACAAGGAAACACATGAATAATACTTCCAGAAACCTATTGCACCTTCTCCAGAAAAATCTATTTCATTAATACACAAATAGGAAAGAAAAGAACCGACAGGGTAATAGAAATTTTGAGTATGCGTCTACTGTCTGTAAGAAACCTTTAATGATGATGTCTTTGGCAAAGCATACTAATGTGACAAATAAATATAATTAATTCTCCCTCAATTAAGATTCAAAGCAACACAAGAATCCACCCACAAGCAACTACAAATTTATGAACACACCATCTAACCAAAACTCAATATTTTACTAAAATACATAATAACATTACCTTCCTACTACTGATGCACAAAAGTGAAGTTTCTGAAAGTTATGCAAGAAAACAGGGCTAACATAATCTGCAAACTTTGGCTGGATAAAGGGTAGCACACTTTTCATGCTGTGCGCTATATATGAATACACAGGTAGGACGAGAGTGCATTGCATGGTTAAAGGTTGCAGAATTTCCAGTGAGATGGTTGGAGGAATTGAATGTTATCATTCTAACTCCGTTGTGAGCCTTCTCGTTGGCATATACATACAATATTTTGTATATTAAAAGGCAAACAGATGAGTACCCACATATAAGATGAGCAAAATCTAAGAGCACACATATTTCCCAACAGGTAACATCTGATGTGGACCAAAAGCAGACAAGTCCACATTTTCAATATTTACACGTGCCATAGTTGTATATTGTCAGTGTGTGAGCTTTTTCTTTTTTAAATAACAGATTAAGTGCTTTAATAGATGATATTAGCACAGCACTATGGTCTATGTAAATATTGTTTTTGTCATGTAATTAAAGACATTCATCTAACAAAATCAATTTTAACAATTAACATTTACAAATGCCATATAAACATTCAAACCAAACATTTAGTTTCATGGTTATGAGTAAAGTAATTTTTTCTCCAACAATGCAGATCATATATACTTTAGTACAAGTTTGTAAATATGTAGCTTCTATTACAAGCATTTGTATGCAACACTGATACTAAAATACAAAGATCAATTGCTTGGAATTTTATATGAATATAATGTAATTGCACATTACAAAGTGGATTACATCTTCACGTATACCAAAACAGTTGATAACACACAGGTTTAAGTAAGATTTCTAAAAATCAAAACCATGGTGGGGAGAAATTTTTTTCCATTTAACAATTCAAAACAAGTTTTTTCCTTCTCCTGAGCTCATGAAGCTTTCAGGATTAATTTGATATATTAATATAATATACACAATATATACCAAAAATAATAATGAAATACACAGAGGAATATCCCAAAAAGTATTTTTTTTACCTTTTCAAGGCAAGACACACATTACACAATAATCAGCAGATGAACAATAGTTTACAGGTGAGCCAAAATATACACACTTTAAAACACACACAAAACAACCTTTTCATTTTACAGCTATTTCTTTCAACTTATTTGGTTAGGTACCCATTCAACAAAAACGAAGCTCTTACTAAAGGAGCGTAAAGTAAGTTAATGCACATAACTTCTTCCTCCAACCCTATCCCAGCCCTTCCGATGAAATGTTCAAGATTATGTGAATCCTATTTGGATAAATATATAAAGAATTTAAAAGCAAAACTAAGAAGAAAAAAATAGGACAATAAAAAATTAAACTCCTCCTTAAGACACATGAAAAGTTTCCAAGCCCAACAATGAATTATTAATATTACAGCACAGTAAAACAACATCAATGAAAATAGACTGCAGACTGCAGAAGTGCTGTCAACACTGCCATGCTAAAGGATGAAGACTTGAGACAAGAGCCCCACAGTCACAAGAGCAGTTACTGACGAAATAATGGCTTGTTCTTCACTCAAGACTGAAGAGTTCACAATGTATTTAAAACACATTTGATTTTAAGTAACATAAACACTATTCTGGGCAAACACCAGAAACACAGTGACTTAAACACACAAAGACCAGTTTATTCAATACAACCAATACAAATCTGAAACTATACTACAGTACATAAATCAGAACTGATCTCTCTCTGCTTTCAATTGTTGGACATAAGTCATATTTTCAAAAATAAATCTTCAGTCTTGACAGCATTTGCTGCACAATAACAAATGGGACCGTTACATCTTGCTCCAATCCTATAACATTGTCTTATACTTTTTCCACTGCACGAAGATCAAGAAGAAAATAAGAATGTAATTAGAATAACAGTTTCTGTAGAAATGTGTCAAGATGCAAATGCTTGGATAAACCATTGCTCGTCCTACACACAGAACAAGTCCTTATACAAATCTCTTCTAGAAGAACAAAAGTGAAGGAAAAATCCACTTCTAATACAGAAGTTACTTCTTTTTAAAAATCAAACTTTTACATACATAGTATAACTGGAGTAAGCTAAGAGGTGGCACAACATCCACATTAATTCCTTCCCCCTCTTCCACCACGACCTCGGCCACCACCTCCATCACGATCCTGAAAGAATGAAAATCATTCATTAAAATGTATTTTGAAGGAGTATAAAACGGTTAATGCATAATACCAAGATTTAAATAATTACAAGTTAAGACATATTAATGTTCAAAATTAAATTTTCCCCCCTAACTGATTCAGAGAAACTAGTATAAACAATTTCTTATGTAAAAACTAATTTCTGAAAAAATATTGAACTTATGATCATGCAAAAAATAATGGACACATTAAATCTACACAATAATTGAATATTTGAAAAGGAATGTCATATAAAACAGGACTCAAAATAATATAAAAAAGGTATTGGAGGATGGAAAAATAATATATAAAGCAGAGTCCTCATCTTAGTATTGTGGTGATCTCAGCACGTTGAAACACATTTTTTAAAAAAATTAAATGAATTAATAATTTGGTGCACAAGTGGCAAGAAGACCAGAAAGCTTAGCTGAACCAAATGGAAACTTTCAGACATTATTTTGCTTGAACTGAAATTTGAAGAAAATATTTATTTTAACTGCAATCTTCAGAATCATCCCTTGCACTATCCTTCACAGCAAGCTCCACAGCAATAGCATTTCCCTTGTAAGTTCATATATTGGTATATTTGTTTATGAAATATACTGAAATGCTATTCCCCTACAGCAGTTATGCTCTTCCAAGAAGCTGAAAAACTATTCTTTTATTATTATTATTATTATTATTATTATTATTTATTATTTATTATTATTTTTAATCTTAAGTATAGCTTTCAGTTGGAAAAATCCTTTCATAATAATTATTACCACAAAACTTCTCTCTTGGTCAGAATATACAGTTGATTGAAGTGCAAACAATAATCTAAACCCACTCAACTGTAAAAGACAAAAACAACACAGTTGAAATTAGAAGTTCAAACTTATACTTTCAAATAGAGGGGCATTCGTTACTGAAATGCTTTCCACACCTCTATTTGGCATTCAAAGTTAAACTTTTCAAAAGTTGAGATCTATTGTCATACTTTCCTATCGCGAATGCAAGATTTCATTCTTTGCTCTTTAATTTGTAAAGATTCATGAGAAGTAAAGGACTTATTAAATTGATTAACATTTTACGTAACTGTGAAAAGTAGTCAGATACAAATCTCTTCTCTAAACATTTCATAACTGGAGTGTTTCCCACGGGTCTCATTAGAGCAATTACTTTTCATTAAAATCATAAATCAAATTAAACTTAAGTAGTGTTCTCTTTCTCTCTTTCTCGAGGTTTTCAAGCTCTACAAGGCAATTCAAGGTTTCATAAATTGAATGAAATTACAAGCTGAATGAT
The DNA here is from genome assembly GCA_017312745.1 of Gryllus bimaculatus. Classification (NCBI taxonomy): domain Eukaryota; kingdom Metazoa; phylum Arthropoda; class Insecta; order Orthoptera; family Gryllidae; genus Gryllus; species Gryllus bimaculatus. The sequence continues at coordinate 7,453,428 of BOPP01000003.1, read as the reverse complement.
GTATCAAATTGGTGCAAAGCAAAAGTGTTTTTTTAAACAATGGGAAATTTGTTATGAAATTTCCAATTTTCCAAATTTCCTAATCACTTACAGGCAAAAAGATCTGCTAATTCTTGGTTTTACTAAATCAATGCTTTTGGTTTTGTATGCTTCTCCACTTTGCACACCTTGTAATTGACCGTTTGAGTCAGTGTTGCCTATCCAATCTGATTTTTCACTATTGGTTACAGAAAAAACAAATATTTCTTGCATGCATCTTTAAAACTGCCATCTACTATCTCCTAAGAGTATTCGCAAATAGCTAACATTAGTTCTCTTAAATCTCTTAAAAAACTAAACAACGTTTCATGTATTGACAGTATTGGTAGTGAAGTAATTTGAAACCAATTCACTTTTATGATCTCTTGGAGAATACTTTAAAGAAATCTGAGAACTTCAACGAAATAAGGCCCTGCACACCTCATGTAAAAGCTGAAAATATTTCACAGAGGATGTGTAAAGAAATAACATTTCTTAATATTATTCTAACAAAACAATATTTCACAGAAAATTTGTAAATAATACAAAATAATATCAATATTCATTATCTGGAAATGATGATAGTTTGATCACGATGTAAACATGCGAAAAACAAAATCATATATTACAGTTGACACATTTGTAGTGACACAAATTTCTTTTTGAATTACTATGCATGTAAAGTTGTAATTTACATGCATATGTGTTATCATTGTTATAGCAGGTATTAAACATTTTACCATTTGTTATTTAGCATTTTCCATACGTCAACTGAAATATAACAATAAATAAATAAATATTTAAGAGTAGGCATCTCGCCCTGAGGAAGATCACAGAATGGTGGCCAAAACGTTTGTCACTGCCTAGGACGCAGCGATTTCCAGATAGCCAAGTAGCTACTATAACCAATATTAGTCACATAATAAAGTCAAAATTATTACTAGAAACCACCTATAAAAATTATATGAAGTCTGTTCCAAATTATGGGTTAATTTTGTGATTTGCTGGTTTAAACATTTGTTTAATTTAATCTATGCATGCATGTATAATTTACATCGTTTCATCTATAGACTTACTGAATGCAATAATTTGAATATCTCTGAAAGGATTTTTTTTCTCTTTTTTTTCCCCCTCCTGCCATTTTATTGGCACATGCAAGGAAGCAATTGTTTTCACATGCTAATCAAGCTAGGCCTAGTTACATAATAAATTAATAGTTTTTACTTGAATGTGGAATTCAAAGAAAACGTCAGAAAACAATCTGATTATTTTCTGCCTCCATGTTACTTTCAAATTACTTTCCAAGCCAATATGCTTATGATAATACTTAACTCAGGTTAAAAGGATCTGTTTTAGACAGCTAACATACTTTTGCAGATTAAAAAGTAGTGTGGATGTAGACATAAGCAATAATTACAATTAGGACAAACATAATTAAATTACTTGTTGATAGTAATCGTATGGTTTATGTGAGAAAGATTGGATGTTTGAGAAACCATTTCAGTGCTTTGACTACTGCTCTACTAATTTTGCATGAAATGTTATGAAGTCCTTTTTTTTTTTTTACCATAGTCTCTTATGGCAAGCATAGACTGCACAAAGCAAACATATGCCTGAATCATCACAGTGACTCAACAACTGACAAGCATACAGGCGAAACTACTCAATCTGTTGTTCACAATTATCACAAAACCATTAATGTATTTAATTTTTGGATATCAAAATTTCTCAACAAATGTTACAGTGTTAGATTTGTTTTGGCATACTGTCATTAGTGTATTATTTCATGTTTCATCCAGACAATTTTCAGTAGATTAGTACATTAAATAAAAACACACACATTAAACAATTCAAAAATTGTTGTTTAAAAATTTGTTGATTAAAACACTGTATTATCACTTAATTTGGTTATAACATATATTAAATATATAAATATAACATATATTAAAATAAATATAACATATATTAAAATATTACATTCATTTTAACTGTCTTTTCATCTCAACATTTTGATGTATTTCCTTTTTCTTTTACCCGAAGAATTTCATTTTCATCTCCTGATTAATTTATGGTATGCAAACGACATTACTTACTCTAATTTAGAGTACATCAAAGAGTTTTTAACATCATGCAGGGAAGGCCTGCTTGAAAAATGTTAGAATGTTTCTGATGAAAGAAATGTAGTTTACATAGAATAAATAAATTGAATAAATTCCGTAGTGGTAGCGGATATCTTGTGGTAATCCATGGTATTGTAAAGGAAATAATCTCCACAAAGTTTTAATAATTTTATTAACAATTTTCCAGAGTTAACTTTCGGGAAAAAAGTTTTCCCATCCTCAGTGGATCTCTAGCAAAATGGAGAAATGAAACAAACAAATGTTAAACACAAAACGGGGGGGTCAGTGAATTTAGTGAAAAAACAACAACAACAAATAATATCATCTAAATACAAAAAGAAAATAACTTACTGCTCAAGCAACGTGGATCTCCCACATGTGAACATTCATGGGATGGTCACAGTTGACTCAGTAAGAATTGAGAATTTTAGGTGCTTTACTCAAACATCTACTAAAACACTTTACTTCACTAGGCCTGTGCGAGTCTAGCATACCAACTGAAGAGAGATTCATTGTGCACCACTACTCTCTATGTGGGTTAATAACCCCCTCACATAATAATAATAATGATAATAATAATAATAATAATAATAATAATAATAATAATAATAATAATAATGATAATAATAATAATAATAATAACAATAATAATAATAACATCAATAATAATAATAATAATAACAACAATAATAATAAAACAAAGAACAAAATAGAAAAGGGCAAGGACCAGAGAGGAGAAAGATAAAGAAATAGCAATGGTTAACACAAATTGCCAAGAGGGAGATCGCAGTGGCGCTGGTGCTGGCGTGGCTACCGTGGCCGCCGCCTCCGCACAAGGGTGTACCCACCATCGGCCTCACCTTCTGGCCGGCCGCGTGGCCACCGCCGCCCCGGTCGCCGCGGCCCTGGTTGGAGCCGCGCTCGCCGCCCGCCGGCGGGCCCTGCTGCGCGCCCGCCGCGCCTCCCCGCGCGCCGCCACCACCGCCTCCACCGCCGCCGCCGCCCCCTCCGCTCACCTCCGCCACCTTGCGGCTGTCCTCCTCCTCCTGGCGCTTTTCGTAATGCACAAAGTCATCGAAGATCGAGGTGTTGTGGTGGTACATGTGCAGCACTCGGAGCACTTGCTTCCCCTTTTCGAAGGGCACCTCCTGCGTATCACGGGAATTGGTCACGGGCTTGTTCTCGTTGTTCTCCAGCCGGATGTGTCGCAACTGCACGTTCGGCACGTCCTTGACGTAGATCCAGCGCACGCGAAACTGTCCCTTCCACTTATCCTGCGACCACACCGAGCTGGTAGCGTGGTAGTCCACGGGCGACACCATCTGCGCCATGCCGCAGAAGTGGCCCGAGCCGTTCACCGAGAAGAACAAATACACCATCCCCCCCTCGGCCTCCCGCTCGCGGAACGCCTGGTCCAGGCGCTTGTTGCCGTGCTCTGTGGAACACCAGATCTCGTACTTGATGGAGCGGTGAATGTCGTCCTCCGAGTACGACTTGATGACGAAGAACCGCGCGCCCTCCGCACACAGGTTGAAGTCCGTGGGGTTGTAGTTGTTCTTGATGCGCAACTCGTCCAGCACGGGGTGCGAGGGCAGAGGCGCCGGCACCAGCGCGGCGGCAGCGGCCGCGGCCGCAGCGGCTGCAGCCGCGTGCGGGGGCGCTGCGCGTAGCGCCGGTGGCGCGCTGCATGTGTGATGGGCGGGGCGGCGGCGCGCTGGCGCCCGCACCGCGCCCGCGTGTGACCGGCGCCCGATGGGATGTGGTGGTGCGCCGGGTGTGAGGACCCGCCAGGATGGCACGGGCCCGGTGGTGCGGCGAGGGGACCGCCGGCGGCGGAAACCCGCGGCCGCGGCGGCAGCCGCTGCCGCCGCCGCGCCGCCCTCCCCCGGGGGCGCGCCCGACCGCCGCGGCGCGCCCTCCGCCGCCGCCCCGCCGCCATCCCCGCGCACCGGCCCGCCCCAAGCGGGCCGCACCGTGGGCGGCGGTGGTCCCACGGGCTGCTTGCCGGCGCCCAACGCTCCCGCGCCCGCGCCGCCGCCGTTCTTGCCTCCCACGTCCCGATGTCCATGTTGTGCTTGCCCGGCACACGGGCGGCGTGCATGCCGGGTCCCTTCTTCTTCATGCCTCCCGACGTCACCTGCGGTTGCGTTTCGCAGGCTGGCCCGCGATCGTCGCCCAAGTCATCTTCTTGGGCTGTGCGCGGGCGCGGAGCAACAGCTGTCGCCTGCACGTTCACCATCGCACTGCCCCCCCATGCCCACGTCCATGCCTGACGGCTTGCCCACGCCGGCGTCGCCGGGGCCGGGCCCGCCACCCTGTTTCAGTCCTTTCCGTCCGCAGACACCTTGACGCCCGCGGGCGCCCCAACCCACCGCGCCACCCGCCGCCGACCCGTCCGACAGCCCCAGGCCCTGCATGCCCTGTTCCACGGCCTTGAGGCCGTCTACACCGCCCGCGGCCGACCCGCCCACGCCGGGCGCCGTGGCCGCGGCCGCAGCCGCCGCCGCGCCGTACATGCCGTCGCCGCGGTAGTAGTCGTCGTAGTGGGGTTTGCGGGACATGGCGGCTGCCGAGCTGCCCCACGTCGAGTAGTCGCCGTTGCCGTGGAAGTAGTTGAAGCCGGCCGCGGCCGCAGCAGCCGCCGCCGCGGGCTGGCCGAAGGCGGTGCCGAAGCCTCCGCCGCCGCCGCCGAACATGCCGTCCATGCCGTACGAATCATGGCCCATCTGTCCGCCATAGCCGCCCAGGAAGGTCATTGGGTCGCCACCGTTAGACCACGTGCCGTCGCCCACTCCGAACGCCTGATACGGGAACGACGTGCCATAGTAGTTGGACATGTAAGGGTCTGATGCCATCGAAGTGGAGATGGGGGTGTTGTAACCCTGCGAGCAAACAATACAATAAGTCATCTTCCATACATTGGTGATCAGACAAAAGTTACCTTCCAACACTCGCCGCAGACAAAATACCTTCAAATCATATAGATGATAAGTGCAAAATGCATTTAAAAAACGAGTAAAGCGGGATGTTATATTGGTAAAGTTATATTAAGTGTACTTTATGTCGTTTTTTTTCTAGTTTCTACTCAGATACTACGATTACCATCTCAGATTAGGCATACTAAACTTTTGTACCCAAAATGTATTGTCTATGAATATACATGTTGGCGCTACTTAATCGATACACTCAAATTGTGTTTCAAAATAATGGGAGCTGCCTTCAGATATCCTTTAACTAATATAATCACCAGTTCATTCGTAACTCAACGAAATGTGGTTGAAAACAAGGCATGTGAAAATGATCCTCACAATGTATCAACAGATAAGTGCGTCACCGACGGAGTTTCACTTCTTTAAACACACCACTTACAACGGCAAACGTATTTTTTAGATGTGAAAAAGAAGTAAAAGTCTCTTTTCGGAAAGATATCTTCTCAACACTATACATTTCAGGTGAGTAAAAATGAAGATTGAGGGATTCCTATGACAGAATGTCTTAACTCACTGTCAACATTTTCATATTTATGAATAAAACACAAACCTCACAACCGAGGCGAAGTGGCTCCAACGCGATTCGGATAAAATCGTTACCTTGGATTTAGTTTTTATCCATAGGAAAATAATATAAAGATACCCGGGATACAGGAAATTCAATATAGAAGTATTTTTTTGTGTATCAACTAGAATTACAAGGCAGATGAAAGTTATGATTTAGTCACGTGACAATTTCTGTTCACAATGTGGACATGAATTAACTTTAAAAATTCTATTTTAATCACAGAAAACACATTTTCATTGCAATGCCGAAGGAATAAAAAACGAGATAAAATTAATAGTGCGTGGACCAGCACGAATCAGAAAAACGAACAAGAGAAGTAAAAAACATAAGCTCTTTAATGTCGAAAAGATCCCTGTTACGGTCAGAAAAATTAACGAAATTTCAGGAGAGATGATGTCTGGATGAAAACATCTCTTTTCAGGAAAAGAAATATATTTTTCATAAACTGCAGAAACGAAACCACTAACAAAATAAACCTTACAAATACTATTACATCTACACGCGCAGTATGTTTAATGAATATTACATTTATCAAACCCATAGTACTTTAATTTTAAAACTATAAGTTTCAAACCATATGACGTGCGCATTTCACCTGTGAGAATTTGAGCTTCGAATTTTCGCACACCACTGGTTGGAGCAATAGTGCTGCTCCGGTTGCGTTCATGCATTTAGCTAATCCAGCAGGTATCGGCGGGGATGGAGAGCGTTAAGGCGGAGGCGGTCCGGGGTGCCGACGACTGAGTCTGAACGGAAGCCCGTGCGCCAGGTCGGGGGTGGAGCGCGTGCGGGCGCGCGGGCGGCGCGGGCGGGCGGCGCGTGGCGCGGCGCGGGGCGGCGCCGGGGCGGCGCGGGGGCGGCGCGGGGCGGCGCGGGGCGCGGGGCGGCCGTTAGCAACGAGCCTGAGCGGAAAACCCGGCGGCGCGCGTGGTCGTAGGTCGCCCTGACAACGGCTGCCACGCTCCGCCCGCCTCGCCGCTGCCTCCCTGCGCGCGCGCGCTCTCGCACGCGCATTTGCTCGCCGCCGCCTCTGACCCACTTCGCGCGCTGCGGCTGCTCCACCAAAGTACTCCCAGTCCCGAGCAAGAGCGCACGGTATGCCAGGACCTATGCCCAAGCGCTGAAGAAAATGTCAGTTACCGTCTGGCGCACTTGGCACCAAAGGGATAGTCATCTCAACTTGACGTTGCAGTGGTGTCAATTACTACGAAATTCCACACTTTTTCCTGAACTTGAAAAATATGACTTTTCATCTAAATAAATTGAAAGATTACCAGGAAGTTCGCATAAAGAAGTGTAAGAGCGCGTGGAAGAGTGCATAGGTGCCTAAGCTGTGGCAAACCTGAATTTACTTGGCCTGGCCCGGTCCATCCCTCCCTCTGACCTTTCCCACCTTGGTGGCTGTGAACAGTTTCTACGCGACGAAGTCATGCAACTAGCCTGAATTTAACTCGTAAGAGAAACTGAATTAGTATCAAAGATAAAGACAGTTTAACGTAATAATATAAATATAATAATAATGTATATTTGTGGCGAGACTCAGATGCGCCTCTTTATTCTCCTACGCTACATTTTTAAATAACAAATGACATTGTCAGGGCAACGGGAGCTATTCAAACAAAATTTTCTTACCGATATATCAAGCGGACAAATCTGAAATTTTCTCCATTGTTACAGCAAAATAGCAATATATACTACACTACGAATGCGTCAGAAACTGCAAGTGCAGTTAATGCACTCGTTTTAAATATCCCTTTAGTGTTCAAATAAGACAAAAACCTAAGGATGCTTCTCCACGGTGACCATGAGGCGTATTACACGTGCGGCCCAACTTTCTACATGTAATCCGTTTGAACTTCTGAAGGAATCGATTAAACGAGTTCAGAAGAACCAGAAGAGCAAGCAGCACGAGGCGTTTCCACACAAACGGATGAACTCCGGGTGAAGGAAGGGGGGGGGGGCAGACGGGAGAGGCAAGACTGGCGGGGAAGAGCGGGTCACGGCCCCCGTCGCGGCGGCGCTCGGGCCAAGTGGCGCGGGGCCAGGCACAATTTCGGCATATACCGCACCCTCGGCCAGGCAAACTAATGGCAATTGCGCCCGGTCTTACACTAGCTTTACTTCTGTCGCTTTCCCGGCGTACCCTGCGAGCCGCACTCTTAATTCACCGCGAGGGTAGTTCCAAAAACCGCTCGAGCCAAACCACGGCGCGTGTTATGCGTTAGTACAGATTAATAACTCTCAATGGCACTCGCCATACGTCACACACACACGCACACACAACTTTTTGAGGTTAAATAAATACGATAAACGAGCGGTTTGCTTTTGGATTTTCGACCTGGGATGTTTGCCAAAAACCTGTTGATCAAAAGCTGGTCTCTTTCTTGCATGGCTACAAAGGCATCTCAAAATGTGATAGAATTTCAACAATGAACATGCATGCCCATGGAAAATAAAATGCTTTACTAGACAAGATTTCATTTAACTTGTCTGACGAATTAGCTAATGGTAAAATAAAGAGCATTAACATCACTCGGCGATTCTTATCAGGGTAAAACGTGATTGTTTTTCTTACAAGATATACCAGAACAATTTCAGTGAAAAATTATCATTCGAGAAAAAGAAGTCAGAGTTATCGTAAAGATATTTATCAAGGTTCGAGTTGCCAAAGCGTGTAGAGAAAATGAAGACATGAAAAAACAAGTTTTCAAGGTTCAAGCGTATTAAATACTCTTCTCCGCGATCGCACTTCGAGATTGACTACACAAGAGATACGGCGGTCTCCATCAACATAAGCACCCCAAACAGCTGCTCGAAATCGCCGATTCGGTTGTGGTTAGGGGAGCCGCGTCGCAGGGCGCTGCAATCGCGCCGCGCAATGCACCGAGGGGCCGCCCACGCTCCGCACGCCTGCGCCGCTGATAAGACGCCGCCCACCGCACGCCCCGAACCGGAGAGCGGGGATCGTCGCTTGCCCGCCCCAGAACGCAGGGAACTTTTCTGGGATCATTTTGAATTTCTGAATTTACTAGAGAAAAATCATTAAATCTTAACCTAACCTATGTTTACATTAAGCTAGTGTTGACCCCGACAGAGCGCGTGTTCCCATGTTCCTACCCGACACGGATGCAATGGTCTGGGTCTTTCAATTTTGACCGCCAAGAGGACAACCTTGTTCTGGAACGTAATTCATCGCCTCCAACGGAGAAAGCACCAAACTTCTCAATTACGTTTGTAATAACATTGTGTTTTACTGAAACTAGAAAGGAATATCCATTCCTCGCTATCAACCACAATGAATTTCATTCATTCGTTCTCCCCACACCCCAGACATATACGGTAAGACTTTTACGACAGAATATTTATAGTATACAGTAATGTATTATAATGTGAAGACAAACTAGCATCTTATTCGAAGAACTATACGAAAATTTTGCTACAAGGCTTATACATTCCGACGAATCAATTATTTAGTTGAAGTAATTCTTAAATCAAGGTCCTGTATACGAATCTAAAAATCATTTCCATCCATTCTGCAATGAAGCAAACGAACAGTAATAAATTACCTGCGTTAACTCACCATACGCAAAAAAAACTTGTTTTGCGTTTAGGAAATTTGTGTTTTAATGAAAGTTCTGCAAAAACACTACTTTGTGACATTGTAACACGAAATATACACTTAAATTATTGTAAAATGTTAACTAAAAGTATTACCCGAGGACTATGTTCATATTAGAACACCTCTTTCTTACTATCAATTAATATAAAAGATGTTCAAGTTGTCCCGAACTTCTATAACGGCAAAAGCCCTTCTGGGTTAAGGGGGGGAGGTCTTAATCCAAACAAACAAGTATAGGCAGGCACCTGCGGGCTTGATCATCCATCTTGAGCAGCTGCAGCTGGACGAAACGCGGAATCCCCGAGAACTTTTCTCTGCGGACGAGAATGCCATGGCGGGGAATGGCGCGGAGGGGCAGGGCAGTGAAGGAGGGGCGGGGCGGGTGGCTCGTAGGTGGCGCGAGAGAACACCCGTGGGACGCGGCCGCCAACGCGCCCAACGGCCCAGTCGATACGGCGCGCCCACGAAGACGAGACGGGAGCCCGTGCACCGAGACCCGCTCGCTTCCACGAAACCAGACGGATGCATCGACCCTCGAAACAGGGCCACACGCAGAACAGAACGCGACCACGTCCACGTTTTCCGAAGATCCGAAGGGTCCAAAGAGACTCATTGTCAGTAAGTGAGTAAGTGTCTTGTGTTACTAAATACTGGAGCCCCTAAAACTTCCTACCTTTAATGATTCGCATTAAGACCTTTTATGAGCCACATATCGCTGCGGTATTAACTCGCCGTTATACAGACGAATCCAAACGATGAGATCAACCAAAATATTCAATTTAATTTTCACATATCACAAAAATTATTACGCTTTAGACTTCTAAGTGTTTACGAGCACAGGATTATAGGCTTTTAATTCTATCTCCCCAAACCAACTTGAATCCTCAGTTGCATTTCTCGACACGTAAAACGATATTGAATATTAATCAGCAGTAATATGTACAGAAGATTCAAGTTAAACATTTGATATGATAAGTACGAAACGGAAGTGGGATTTCACTTTCTTGAATGATGGCAGAGAATTGGTGCCTCAAAACAGGAAAGGAAAAAAAAACCCTGCCAGAAACAAATTTTAAAGAAAGCAATTCACAACGAGATCGTTCAGAAAATTTTACTATAATTTTGATGCTATTGCCCTCATGATCATGTGTCCCGTCGCGCAGAAGCCCACATTAAATTCGTTAGTCAATAACATCAGTTCTTCTATGGGATATATATTTCGTATAGGTAATTTAATAAAATGAATATGTGAGAATTAAAACGCACTTTATAATTTATTTTAAAATTCGTACCGCATGGAACTAGTGGCTCGGATCTGTTCTCGTATCAGTTAATAAGATAGGAAGAGTTTCAGGGGGCAAAAGCTGTACCCGATACAAACATCAACATCAATGATGAGCAAATAGTCCGCGGTTTTGCCCTTTAACAGTTGCAAATGTTAAATGAACTACATTATCAACACTCACGCATGGAAACCACTACTTCCGTTTATTTTCCATTGAATGGAAAGCTGCATTAGCGAGGCGCCTACCGCAAAGTAGTAAGGGCTATACAAAACCTGGAGGCGACAAGTCGACTAGGCTGCAGTCTGGCATTTCGTAGATGACCCTACAATATTGTACTCACGAGTTTCAAGAAAATCGTCCTAAAACAAGGCAATGCTTGGGTATCGAAACTTTACATTACCTTGGTTTTGTGAAATGCAGGCTTTGGATTGTGTAGAGATTTGGAGGAAATTTAACAATGTACGTACTAATTATTGCACAAATGTCTGCAACACAATGTAACTGTATTCAAGAGTAGCATAGCAGGTCCAGTTAAACACGGCGCGTGTATGCATGGTGTCACCCCCATCCGGCACCACTAACCCGTCAATTAAATGGTAACCGTGGTTTTTAATAATTTAGGAGAATTAAAGAAAGGAAGGAAAAAATAGACAAAGAAAACGCAACCCTAATTTATAACTACAATTAATTTCTGTTATCCGTATTAAATCCGTATAGCCTAAAGAAAAAATATAGCCGTTTTCGAGAAATTCATATTTTCAAATTGTCCATATTTCACTCAAAATTACGCGAAACTCCTATCTTCAAAAAACGCAACAGACATTAAAGAACTAATTGTTAACAACAAATTTCATATGAAAACAAATCTTCAATGATGTAGTAGTACGATAAAGTCAAAAAAATTCAACTTAAATTTTCAGCATCTAGGGATCCTAAGAAGTGTACTTCCGTTGAAAAATCGAAATCTTTTATCTGTAGCAACTTTCTATATACTGCGGGCATTGCATCACGAGAAGTAATTGTGGATCTAACACGTACGCCTGTGTCTTCTACCTTCGTCCGGAAGCATTTCAATCGTCCATGAAACACTTTTTCCCCCACTAGACATGTTAATCTTTGTTAGAGGAAAAACAAAATAAATTACATCTAGGTCTTCTACATTTCTTACGAATAGAAGTGCTTCATAATTTCATAACAAGTGCTTCGTAAAACTGAACGTTTGAGGTGTCCGACAATTAGCCTTGTACGTTCAGTGTACGTGAAAAGTTCACTAGTCGAGCTTCTACCCCTCCCCCTACGGAAAGAAAATTCCAGCTATTACGACACAACGTTCCACCGCTGTTCGGGAGAAATAATACACATGGGAGGAACTTACTGGATAAGCTGGGCGCGGCGGGAGCCGACGGGAGGGGAGATGAGAGAGAAACCCCTAATAAACAGCTCGCCGGCGCCGTGTCGCGTCGTGGGGCTTCCCGGATATCGCGCCCCAGCGCAAGCCAGACGAAGACCCACCCGCGCACGCAATTGGCTCGCCGGCCGACGGCCATTCCGACTGTTCCACGATGGATTTCGCAGCGTTTCGCATCGGCTCGGTTTCAGGACTGGTAAAGCAGCAACTTGTTAGGAGAGCAATATGTATCTTAATTATGATCACCTCTACATAAGCCTTTTTGACTGCACCAGGCATGAATGATTGGTTGGATTGGGTGATAAAATGTTTGGTGGTACAATTTTACAATGCGAGGTAGGGAAAATTGGAGACCTCGAGAAAACCCACAGTGAAACAGCTTTGTCCACCGCAAATTTCACATGGATCGTCCGTGATTCGAACCAGGGTATTCCCAGAAATTCGGACGGTCACTACATTACGGATTGTCCGATGTGACGAATTTGCAAAACTTGTTGAACGTGCTACCAAGTGCAGCCACTAACCGGAAGTATACAAGAAAATCATATTCTAGCAGAGGATTTTACGCCGTTTAATTTAGCTGGTGAGTTGGAAGGAAACGCACTTCAGAACTTATTTTGTCATGGTATTTTTCAAGGAAAAAAAGATCAGCACATTCCTCCTGTGACTATTTAAGAAAGAAAATCAATCCGACGAATTATTGGGAGATTTCATTTCAAACCTGATGGTTCATCGCCAGACAACTTGGAAAGATCGTAGAGGGAAACTTTCGAAATTAGCTGAGTGACACTGGCGTTACTAACAGGATGAATACACAAAAGGGACTGAAGTAGGATTTCCATGCTACTGCTTGGCTGAGGCTAGAAGGAAAGGCATCCTCCTAGTTTCTCCCTGGGATCACCGTAATTTCCTCTTTGGAACAAACAATAGCATTTATCTCCGCGACTTTCAGAAAAAGAAATTCAGCCTCAATGATTTAATCTGAGAACAAAATTCCTGTATTCTTACTGACCTTTGATGCATCACTATCTCATTGTCCAGATTCACAATGGAACGAGTTAGGAAACTCCCAGAGGGGAATCTTCCAAAGTAGTTGAATGTCACAGAAATAACGTACTGGAAATGTACCACAAATTCAGTTAGTCACGGAACTAGTAGAGAAAGTGAGTATTTAGCATACAAATGGAAAGACGGACGAGGCGACGAAACAGGAGTCCAGCATTTTAAAATATGATTACCAAATATTTTCGTTGCGTACATTTTAATATGAATTAATAGAACCATACACGCATCTCGCATGTCGTCTTAATGTTTTGTTTACTGTGTGGTACAGTGTTTAATTTACTTCAACGTACGCGATTCGCGAAATAACACTTTCAAATCAACAGTGAATTCTAGTACTAGTTCCCACTCATGCGTGTTAAAAGAACATTCTTATTCTTAATTTCCATACCACTAGGTGACAGGAATACTTTGCAAGAAATGCAACACTGCGTCTTAATGAAAAAATGTCTCTACCATCTGTCTCGAAGACGAATACCACGCACCGTCCTCCAGACTTCCACGAATCCAACTCATTTTTTTGGAGATCTGGCTCCAGCGTTTATAGTCATCGATATTTCACAGTAGATGAGCGAGGAGATGTCAGCTTTCGTCGAGTCAGATCATCGAAGTTTATAAATATTAATATCACCGAAGGAAGGGCCAGCAAGTTAAAAGTAAAGGCGAAATGAAACTGCCGCAAAACAGAATTAATTTTAAAAAAATATCCAAGTAACATTAAAAATGCTGAAGTTAATGGCATTTTAAAACAAATCCGAACAAAGTTTTAATAACTAAGAGTACTCAACACACTCAGACGGTGTGTAAATTATGAGTGATAAATTGTATCTCGTTGGTCCTTTTACAACAATTGCAAATTTGTCGGGACTTGGCATGAATCACTGCGAACGATTGTAGCACAATTTTGAAGTCGAATAGAATAACTTCTCCAAACATTCATGAGCACAATACATCCATATTTATGTTGACAGAAGTGTCCTATTAGTATGAAATAAGTCTTCCATTATCTCAGCGGGTAGCTTTCCTTTCGCCAAGTCTTCAAAGTCTGAGAAATACGAGGCGATACGCGGCCCAACTTGACACCAATAACAAACGGCCGATAAGCGCGCGGAGAAGCAGCCCCGGCAGTGGACGGCGGTCGGCCCGCGGGGCGGGGTGGGGCGGATCTCTACGGGCGCGTGGATCACGCCGCCGAAGGAGAGGGGGAAGGGGGAGGGGGGCGAGCGGCCTCGACCTCCGCGCCCCAGACGTGGAGCGGAGCACAGCGCCGCGCCGAGGTCTACGACCCGCTCTCTGCTCGGGCCGGGCCGGGCCGGAGTGTTTTCGCTCGCGTGCGCGCCGATGCCAAACAAGCGGGCCGCGGCGCCAATCGCTTGCCAGGAGAGCGACAGGGGGCGGCGACGGCTGTGACGACGCGCGAACACCTGCGACGCACACGGCAGGCGCCCCACCGCGTCCTCCCCCTGCCCACGCGCTGCACCGCCCTGTCGGGACTGCTGCGAGCCAGTAGTTCTCAGTAACCGGCTGAGCTTTCTGCTTTATATTCGCCACACCTTCCAAACTAAAATCTTATCATCGAGGAGTTAACACTGTCTTGGTATTTTAATATTCAAATCAATCACTCCCACAATACTTTACTCACAAAACATATTCTTCGTATGATGTATTCTACAAGGAGGAGAAAGGCTAAGTAAACATGCCTAATTATAAGCATTCTCAGCTTGTTCACAAATGTAATCAATTTTTAGTTCTATATAATAAAAAAATAATTCGCGAAAATTGAAAGGCAATACAACCCTATGTTTGTTTTACGACCAATCTATAAAGAATGTTCAATATATACTCAACTGACCTTTAAGGGAAAATACTTGAAGTTTATACATCATACAGGAAGACTTAAAAACAAAAAACAAATAACAGTTTTCCTTTCACAAGAGGTTATTTCCTTCGTTTAATATATAGGTCAATTACTGAAAGGAAGGTGTCGAATAAATGAGACAGGATGCCGCCAGAAGGAAAACTGGAAATTTTTATCGCTCTCAACACAGTTAATCGTGTTGTACATTCCATATGAACAAACGAATAAGATTTACTCCGAATTTCCTCTATTAAAATTACATTTACGCAAACAACGAAAACAAAAATTATGACTGGCAATAACTAACGCAAAACGTTTCATTTCATAACGACTAATAACTTCCCAATTCGGGTTCGATCATTACAGTTTACCAGCATCAGAAGGCTAAGGAACAGGTTTAACCTTGACGTGACCTTGAGAACACCGACAGATTTTTACCCTATTTAAAACACTAACAAATCGCATGAAGTTCATTCAATCCGTAATTCGTCGCCAATAGAATCTGCCACAAGGCTTCTTTACCACATAACCATACCAGTAATCACATTTTAAAACAATACTCCATAAAATCAAGATGTTGGTTACAATACCCATCAACCTCACCGAAAGGGACGGGACTTATTCTTCGTTCATAGTACCTCCCTCCACAGCAATCAATCTCAAATAATTTCTCGGAAGCCGGTCTTGCCAATCAGCCCGGCCCGCCTCCGCTCTCGCTGGGAAAGGTTCCGGCCGGCGCGCGCGGTCGACGGCAGCGAGGGCGCGAGGTCGGAGCTGCGGCAGCAGATCGAAAGGCGAGGTAGTGGGAGAGGGGTGGAGTGGGGCGGGGAGGGGAGGGGAGTGCAGAGCGGCGGCCGCTGCGCCGTGTCACTGACCCGGGCGCGCTCTGCGTGAATGCAAAACGCGCTCGCTGCTGGCTCGCTCGCCCGCCCGCCCGCGCTCGCGTCGTTCGGACGCCGCCGCCACCAAAACAAACCGCGTCCTTCGCCTACGCCGCCTCCCCTCTCCACAGTGGGCGTAAAGGGCGTCTGGGCGGACACAAGATTGCTACCTTCAGTATCACTTATCAGACCGGAAACAACCATCGGCGGCGCTACGCAAACAACTGCACGATAAAGAAAATTTAAAAAAATACCTCTAAAGATTCCCTTTCACAACACCCACACATCAAAGAACAGCTTTTCCTAACAACGACATTAAAGATTCTGGCAACAAAAGAAGCGAAGATTATTATTATTATTATTATTATTATTATTATTATTATTATTATTATTATTATTATTATTATTATAGCGAACGGAATCACCCTATTACGAGATTCAACAAATACCATGCTGTTTTGCACCATCGATAACACACGACAGTGCTGATTCAACCAGAAATTTACCGAAGGGCAGCTTCGCTCTTTTCCCAGTAGGCATGTTTTGGGGCAGAGATCGCTCCATGCTGCCACTCCAAATATGCTGAAAACTCTTTCGCCACCCGCCACCTGCAGCAATAATCAGCCACGCGAATATTCCCTTTCAGCGCGTTCCTTTATGCCAGGTTCTCGTCACTCCCGGGGGCTGCTCCAGACGAACGGCGTCTCCATGGCAATGCCGCCCGCGTTCGCGATTCTTCCGAGGCGCACTTCCGCCTTGGCGCGCGGCGCGCCTGCGCACGAGCCCCGCGCCGGTCGCCGGCTGCCGCCCACACCCATCACTCACCGCGCCGGATACTCCGATTCACACGAACCACGGAGGGCACCGTGCAAAACACACGTACGACAGTTTTGACATGCTATGGAATATTACAAGTAGTGTTTTAGAAACGTTTCGCGACCTTACGTGATCTCCGCGCATCCCTCAGCGGCCAAACCTGTGCATCGGCACTAAGAATGTTACGCGCCGACGATCAACCGATGCCAGATTTCGTAGCGCGTTATTTAGTTCATTCAAGACGGACAATAGAAGTCATAAGCGCGTTTCCTTTTGAGTTTGAAGGGCGCAACGACACGTTCTTACTAAACCGAAATTCGTTTTTAGAATTTCGCAAACCAAATCCACTTTGATGAAAACTGAAAAAGAAACTTGCATACGGTGCTCTTGATGACTTCAAAATGTTTTAGGCATTTTGATAGGTACATGTATTCTGAAAAATTCGTTCATTAAAAGTAATTATTTTGTTTACACTTATCGTACACCGAGATAGTTTAAGGAAGACGCATATTCATAATAATAGTAAGGGAATAATTCATGGGCATGTTCAACATCTTTCTCCATGCGAATCTAAAATGTAAACAATTTTGCCACCGAACGCGCGGCGGCGTCCGACGATTTCCGTGCTGCGGGAAGGTCAGAATAGGTCCGAATACTAATTGTCGCAAAAACACTTCTTACAATGCTTCATAGCTCTTAATACATTTGGAGTTTTGAACGGGGCTCAGCAAGCTCCGCAAATGTCAAGTCAATCCGAACGTCCAGCGCGGAATGCGTCGCGTGTCCGAGGTCGCTCCGAACATTTGTGAGAAACACTAAGGAGGTTTCAAATATATGTTCGCTTTTGGGGGACGGGGGCAGTTGTGACCGGAGCTAGCGTTGGATGCAGGGAGATGGGACTGATAAGCGAACACTCTCCTTACATAAGTGATTATTATATTAATTCAAATTCGGAATGAATGTGTGAAATAAATGACACTAACTAATGACGCAATTTGAATGTTGTTTTTTTTTCAATAGCGTTTGAAATTTTCATATATTTTTAAAGATCTCAAACTCATGTAACTCCTGTAACTAAGTGTGTGAGGGAGAGGCGAGGGGAGGAGGGAGGGGAGGGAGGGAGGGGGAAGGAGGGAGGGAAGGAGGGTGGGAGGGTGGGGAGGGGAGGGGGAGGGGAGGGGTAGAACTAGTTTCAAAAATGCAAAGTTTTCGGCTCAGGAGGGGATGTTGGTATTACAAGTTGTTAAAGCGAAATTTTACACGACTTTTTTTAATTAACTCTCTGATCTAACACTTGAGAGTATTCTAAGCCGGCGAACGAATTTTCGTCTGATTCGTGGAAGACTTCGACATCGGCAGAGAATTGGAAACAGCCGGCCTAGCCTTTTGACAATACTCACAGTCGTTAGTGCAAAGCTCTGTAATCGTGAGGTTCATGAAAGGGGGAGGCGAAAGCCTTAAAGACCGGCGGCGCTTATTGTTTTTTACGGATTGGACTCGCCGTGGCAATGGCCCACAACAAATCCATTACGCCCCTAAGGAAGGTCGCAGAATGGCGACCGAAAAGTCGGCACCTTCGCCATGGACGCGGCGTCACCCGGACAGCCTAGTAAATACTGACTCCGGCCGCGGAAGCCTACGCTCTCAAATCCAGTAAGAATTTATCCCATACGGAACTGAACCCTCCGGTAGACTGGGAGCATTGGAAGTAGTGAAGATACCCGTCCCACGAAAATGTGGAGATGCTCCAGGTTCAGGCGCATGCAGCTGGCATCATGAGGATTCAGGTAAACTCAGATGATGTGATTAGATAATGCTTGCTATCAATCACAGTCTCAAATACCGGCCTACAAATAAATAGTTCGCCGTATTATAGAGCGATTTACCTCTTGTTGTAGAAAGGGTCAACTTCCTTTTGTCTCACCGCCACCTGCCTTACTTTAAGAAATGCGTGATGTTACATTCTTGTGGGGAACATATGTGGGGACTGCGGATTGCAGACGACGCCAACGCGGGCCTCGCACTTCCCCTCACGAACACGAAAATCACTTGAATGCAAAGCTGAGTAAGAAAGCTGTAACCCAGTACATCACTGAATAAATTAGCAGTTACAGTCCTCTTACATACTTCTTTTCCGCACAGCAAGCAATCTGTTCCACTCCCGGACAAGAAGGTGACGCAACGGAATTACAGGAAATGCAAAAGAATCATGATACTCTTCAGATGCTTCCAGACTCATCATATGGCGGATAATCGTCTACGAGGCTACAGGCACGTTTCAACGTTTTATGAGTTAACACGTCCATATAACAAGCAACCTTATTGCTTTGAAACTCGTATCTACAAAGCCGAAAATCTTTGCAATAAGGCAACGCGTGTACAAGATAAAGTACTATCAATAGAAGTGCGTGAAATCTTCAATGATTTTTCATTTTAAAAGATTAGAAAACTTCTTCCGTCTTCGTATAAGAAAATTATATTGCAACGCGTTGCACGCTCTCTCTTTGCCAACAAAACAGCATCATTAATTGGAAGAAATTATCGGAGTCAATTTTTGCGCCATCGTAGGCTTCACTTATTAGAAAGGGCAAAACCAACGTTTCGTGAGAATACCCCCATTCTCTGGGCATACTAATTTATTGCTCATTTAACCCCCTCCCCAAAAAAACTGGTTTGTCATTTCATAGCAATTTTAATAAAATGAAAACTTTGTACCGCAGCATATCCAATGTGAAAAGGGTTCTCTGTCAGCAATGAAAACCTAACTACAAAAATCTTTAAATGATAGAGACCATAACCGGGACATAATTCCTGACGCAATCACGTTTCCACTCGTGCAAATATACTACTTCAGCATACGCAAGCGTTAAAACATTTCAAAAGTAAGCAGCTCAACGTGTTCGGAATTACCATTAACGCAAACAATCAGAGAAAGGGACTCGAGAGTAATTCAGTCATAGCAGCAGTGCCAGTACACACGGAAAACCTCGATAAACGATGCTTTACAACATGAACACAAAACTGCGATCAGTGATCCATGTCCGCAAGTACAGGAATGTTTACGACAATAATATCAACAAATCGAGTATCTTGGATAAGGCACGGAATACTCCAGGAAATTCTGGGAGCCCGCAACAAAACGACAAAATGAACTAATTAAGATGCAGTTAATAATCTTGTAATAATAAGATGTTTGCTTTCATGAAATAAATGAGCTAGTTATTAATAGTATCTCAATGGATCTAAATTACATTTTCAGAAATTTTTCATTATAAAATTGGGAATCATTTGGATTGGGTCAGCACAGGCTCATTCTGTAAGACATTGCACGTCGACAACACTCACAGCGAACTAATTGTAACGAGATTCCAACGCCTGTACAATAATCAATAGTTGGTATTCACTAACAAGTTGACAGACTTCTTGATATTACGCAATCGTGGCACGGACATTTAACTCCGATTTCAAGTACACTCGAGCCATGAGAAACACGAAAATAAAATGCGCAAATATTACAAAAGTAAATAGGAATAGGATACTGACTACTCAAATGATAACTTGGTTTCTTGACTTGTGGACTGAGAAATTTACTTCCTGCTTCGTGAACTGCTTTGGAATTGTTTTCTCAAAAGTTTTACTAAGAGTCAATAGTAATCGCTAGATATTTGAATCTGAATCATTTAGAACCAATGACATCCAAGCCTACTCACACATTCAGAAATACGCACTAGCCTACATTAGGGACGTTAGAGAACGCGTGCATTTTATACAGTACGTAAATACAGCATCATAGCAATTGCTCTCAGTTGACAAATGATAAATGTAGATCGTGAATGATTTCATCGCATATGCTTAGTCTAAACACCTGACCACTAGTGCCAACGAACGATATGCCCGTACAAGACTCCACAACATCTGCCCTATGTAAACAGCCATTGTATTTTTTTCTCTCTTGTAACAGCGAACACAATGCTGGTCTTCACGTAACCTTTTGACGTCAGTTTTGCATAATCATGTCCGATTTCTGAAATAAAACGTTACTTGTAAACAGCAAGATCGACGTTTGAACAGAAAACGATTTGACTAAACTCCCCCCCCCCCTCCAAACGAAAAACAAACATGATAGACAGGAGCTTTGGTTACACAAAACGAACAGTCTTTTCAATTCCTTCTAGTCTGCGACAAAACGCGTAGAGCAGCGTTTACGCAATCATATTTTCGCCGAGCAATCTAATTCGTCGCCGCCCGGTCAGCCACTGGGAAAGGCAAACGGCGAGCGGGGAGGCTGTGCAGGAAACGCGACGCGCGAGGGGCCGCGCGCGCACTGCGTCACCGTTACATAAGGCGGCGCCCAGCCCCACCTCCGCCCCCGCTCCCGCGGCTGTCACAGCCACCGGCCGGCCGGCTGGCTGGCTCTCCGCGGTCGCATCGCAACCCATCCCGTCCTCCAGCACAGGGAAGCCACCGGCGCGACGGGGCGGCGGCAGCAGCACCGCACTCGCGCCAGGCTGCTCCTTCCTCCAGATCTGGCAGCAGCGCCACCGCCGCGCTGCTCTCTCGCACCTTCCCAGTTTCCCACAGCTCGAGCGCCGCTCCGCACGCGATTTCGAGACGCCAGCAGGCGAGCACTCTCCAACCACGGCCGGGTGTGGGGACTCCGCGCCCAGATCGTACTCACAACCCTTCTTTTCCATGCATTTCGACTCTCGTTTTTACCACCATGGAATGTAGTTGGCACTCAACACCCATCTCTGTGATTTTAAATTGAAAGAAAATTACACCTCATAACCCCGATGTAACCGGGAGTTGACATCTGTGTACCCATAATCGTCACGAAAATCACACAGCAAACTGCACATTCGTAGCCTCTTTACTACGCACTTTCTTCTTTCATTCTACACTCACTCTTACTTTCTCGTTTACGTACGTACACACGTAGTTATGTAACGCTGCTGGAAAACCGAAGCCGATATTTTAACGCAAATACACGTTTTGGTGACCCCTGATACTGGAAAAGAGCTTTTTTTTTACTTCAAAACGTCAGTTCATCTGTGAATAACACTCGCACCTAAACAATTTACAAGGTTTTTAAAAAAATCTACAATGGTAACCCTGCTACTTATGATTTGTCCCTTTTAGCACCATTACAGATTTAACAGAAGTGAATGAACAACCCTCGACTACAAGAAGTCCGCACCAAAAACCTTGGGGTCAACTTGACGCAGTAGGGCGCTGATAGGCTTCGTATGAACCAGTCCAAAGTCCACCTCTAACATGATGCAGATAAACCGAAACATCTGATTTACTACTTTTAAATTAATAAAACTGATACTATGGTAATAAACGGTGCATCCGATAAGGCACCCACAGAAGGCATTTCTGTAGCACTGAACGACTTAAGCCGACATTCTTTAGATACCTTCGACTTTTTTTTCCCCCTTCCCGAGTTTCAACATTGCGAGCACGAGACCTTGTCTGAATCCGCGATGATATTCAATGGATGAATCCCGTGCTGTGACAATTACCTCGCAACTGTCTTTATTACTCGCTCGTGTCACGTTAAGTCACAGGCGTATCAGGATGTTTTGATGTGGTGCAAAAACTTGAGTAACCCGAAAAATATTCCTAATTTCTACGAGAAATACGGTTCACTACGCAAATTACACTTAATATATCTAAAAAAAAAAAGAAGACCTATACATCGAAAACAGATGTGACCTTTTGCTGAAAACTCTTCAACTAAGCCACCCCAAAAGCTTCACAACAAACTAGTAAGTATTAAAATAAGTTTTACAGGACGAAACAACCTGGGCAGAAAAAAAACATTGAAATAAAATACAGCTATTTGTTATATTTGAATGCGTTTATCCTTCTCACATTGAAGACCAATTTCAGAACGTACGATAGGATCATATCCCTTGTTGAGCTCAGAACAAACACTCATCGACCATTTCTAAATCTTCAGTTCTCTCAACCACGCCGCCCGACGAAACAAAACTCAGCGATGACTTCAGTAAAAAAAATTCTCGAGGATAACACATCGCATATTAGCTTTCAATTTACCCACAATTACCCAATAAACTCAAATTTCACAACTAGGCATTTATGAAACCTTAAATAGTATGCCGCTCAATGGAAATTAATGTTTTAAGAATTCCTTTACGATTATACATACGCAACCTACGCGATTTATATATACAATATATTGTATATTTATATATATTTATATTTATATATATATTTATACATATATATTTATATATTTATATTTATATATATATTTATACATATATATTTATATATTTATATTTATATATATAATTATTATTAAAGTAACCCTGGCGAAAACGTCTCGAACGCAATTGCTTTTTATCGGTTTAAATTGTCACTGGTCGTCCAGCCATAGACCGATATCTACTGGCGCTTCCAGCGAGGGGGCATAGGTGCCATCCCCTCCCTCCCCAGTCCTAGAGATTTCGTTAACTTTTATTTGGTAAAATTGATTTAAATGTATTCGAATTATGTAATTATTCAAACAATAATATTCTATAGTATCATATATGTAGTACATGAATTTATAACAAAGTAACAATTATGTTAATTATTTAACAAATCTATCTTCTCCCCCCCCAAAAAAAACAAAATTGATCAGCTGAACCCCTGCTGATCAAGAACTCTACATATACCACATTTTTCAATACGAGTACTGTAGCTCTGAGGTGTACATAGGTGTCCGTTTCCTGAACGATTATCTATTCATAATATAGTTAAGTTCATAATAAGTTAAGAAAAAAGGAAATGTTCAGGTCGCCAAAGGGGGACCGCCCTAACTGCCTCAGTTCGCAGGGTCGCGGGATCGAATCCACCTTTTTCTTGCACGTTTGCGAGATGTGTATCGATCAAACAGAATTAATGTGGGTTTAACCCAAATAACATCCTCAGTTACGAATGATCTGACCATTGACGCCGAGGCAGCCGTACTCAAAAACCTAAACGAAAAGTAGAAACCGCACTTCGAGGAAACGTTTCCCCAAAATAAATAATGGAATGTATCTACGGAAGTGAAAGGAACAGTGGAATTCCATTAATGTGTTCGCTACGCGTATCGGCCGCCGTCGTGGAAAGTGTCGGGCGCGTTCCATTGAGCGCGCGGCGCGGCTCGGCGCGGCGCGGCCCGGCCGGGGTGCAGGGCAGAGGCGGGGGCGGGG
>BOPP01000003.1:7408178-7420232 GCA_017312745.1 Gryllus bimaculatus | reverse complement strand
TTTTGCTCTCCCATCTCCTGGACGCTTCCAGACTTTATATATGACTCGCACCGGCAGAGTGAGTTCTGGCTCAAAGGGGACAATAAGTAAGGCCGCCAGCGAACGACACGGCGGTAAGAGCAAGAGGAGGAACGAAGAGACAACAAAACGTGTGTGTGTTGCGTCGTGTGTGGTGTGTGTGTTTCTGGTGTGTGGTGTGGTGTTGTGGTGTGTGTGGTGTGTGTGTGTGGTGTTTGTGGTGTGTGTGTGGTGTGTGTGGTGTGTGTGTGTGGTGTGTGTGTTGTGCGTTGTGTGGTGTGTGTGTGTGGTGTGTGTGGTGTGTGTGTGTGGTGTGCTGGTGTGTGTGGTGTGTGTGGTTGTGTGTGGTGTGTGTGCGTGTGTTTGGTGTGTGGTGTGCTGTGTGTGTGTGTGGGGTGTGTGTTGTGGTCTATGTGTTGTGGTGTGCTGTGTGTTGTGTGGTGTGTGTGTGAGTGTGTGGCTGTGTGTGGTGTGTGTGGTGTGTGGTGTGTGGGGTGTGTGTGTTGTGTGTGTGTGTGTGTGTGGGGTTGTGTGTGTGTGGCGTGTGTTTGGGTTTGTTGTGTGTGTGTGTGTGGTGGTGTGTGTGTTTTGGGTGTGTGGTGGTGGTGGTGTGTGTGGTGTGTGTTGGTGTGTGTGTGTGTGTGTGTTGTTGGTGTGTGTTTTGTGTGTGTGTGGTGTGTGTGTGCGTGGTGTGTGGTGTGTGTGTGGGTGTTGTGGTTGTTGTGTGTGGTGTGTGGGTGGTGTGTGTGTGTGGTGTGTGTGTGTGATGCTGTGTGTTGTTGGTGTGTTTGGCGCGTGGTGTGTGTGCGTGTGTGGGTGGTTGGTGTGTGTTGGTGTGTGTGTGGTGGTGGTTGTGTTGTGTCGGTGTGTGTTGGTGTTGGTGTGTGGTGTTGGTGTGTGTGTTGTGGCTGTCGTGGTGTGGTGTTGCTGTCGTCCATCTGTGTGTTGTGTGTGGTTGGTGTGTGTGGGTGTGTGTGTGTTGTGTGTGTGGTGTGTGTGTGTTGTGGTGTGTGTTGTGTGGTGTGTGTGTGTGTGGTGTGTGTGTGTGGGTGTGTGTGTGTGGTGTGTGTTGTGTGCTGTTGTGTGTCGTGTGGTGTGTGGTGTGTGTGGTGTGTGTGGGGTGTTGTGTGTGGTGTGTGGTGGTGTGTGGAGTTATGTTGGTGTCGTGCTGTGCTGTGTTGTGTGGTGTGTGGTGTGTGTGTGGTGTGTGTGTGCGTGTGGTGTTGTGGTGTGTGTGTGTCTGGTGTGTGTGGTTGAGTTGGGTGTGTGGTGGTGGTTTGTGTTGGCTGTGTGTGTGGTGTGTGTGTGTGGTGTGTGTGTGTGGGTGTGTGGTGTGTGTGTTGTGGTGTTGTGGTGGTGTGTGTGGTGGTGTGTGTGTTGGTGTGGTGTGGTGTGGTGGTGTGGTGTGGTGTGTGGTGTGTGTGTGGTGTGTGTGTTGGGTGTGTGTGGTGTTGTGTGTGGTGTGTGTGTGTTGTGTGTGTGTGTGTGGCTGTCATGTGTGGTTGTGTTGTCTGTGTGTGTCTGTGTGTTCTGATGTTGTTGTCTGTGTGTGTGTTGGTGTGTGTTTGTGTTGTGTGTCGTGTGTGTGTGTGTGTGGTGTGTGTTTGTGGGTGTCTGTGTGTGTGATGGTCGCTGGTGTTGTGTTGTGTGTGTGTGTGTCTGTGTGTGTGTGTCCTGTGGTGTGTGTGTTCGTGTGTGTGTGTGTCTGTGTGTGTGTGTTGTCGGTGTGTGTGTCGTGTGGTGTGTGTGTCTGTGTGTGTGTGTGTCTGTGGTGTGTGGTGTCTGTGTTGGTGTCTTGTGTGTGTGTGGTCTGTGTTGTGTGTTCTGTGTGTGTGTGTCTGTTGTGTGTGTGTCTGTGTGGTGTTGTCGTGTGTGTGTGTCTGTGTGTGTGCTGACCTGTCTGTGTGTCGCGGACCCTCCCCGCTGGGTGTTCACCGTCTCTTGTTGGCTGCACAGGAGCAGTGAGCGCGAGCGGAGCGGAGCGGAGCGGAGCAGAGCAGAGCAGAGCAGAGCGCGCCCTCCCATTCGTCCGCGCGTTACGCAATGCGCGTCCGCCTAATCACGATTTGACCACGTTGCAACGCAGCCAACAAGAACGCGACCGCGCGCTAGCTTCTTGCGGACCCCGTCCCGAAGTGCGTCGCGCCACAGCTTCTCCGGGACCCGCCTCGGCCACTGCCCGTTACCAACTACAACAGCGACACTACGTCCTCGTAGGCGAAATAGTCGGCCCCCGACTTGCTTCGGAGATGCGGCACGCTATCAGCTCAATGAACATCACATCGATCACGTATTTGACGTTACAATCGTTAAAAAGGCAACTCACACGCAAATGAGAGATTTACTTCATCCTACTACTAGTCACGGGGTGAAGAACAGGAAGAGATGAAAAGTTGGTGATAGTACATTAAGATCGAACTCCTTCCAACAGTACTAAATAGACTAAACTGCTCATTATGCCAATTAATCAGTATGGCATTATTTATCTATACATTTAATTGTAAAAACTTCTCACTTCATCAACCCCTCTTTGGGCTCAGCGGATCACGCATCATACAGTAGCGATTTTCCTCGACTTACGAGAGGTTTGCCAGCCCTCTATATCGTAAGTAGAAGTAGACTTGTACTCGAATTTGTTACACAGTCCATGAATGTGTGTTCAAACAAGTTCTCATGGGGAATAGTTTTGACCAATAGGTTAATGAGAGGATTAAAGGAAATGCTTGCAATGTACACATAACAAAAATATTGCGGTATTTTACATATGCCGTTTTCAAATTAAACAAGAAAAATGTTTGTCTTCCTAATAATTATTACTAATCTGTTTTTATTGTTCTTCACTAAAAATGTCGAATATTAAAAAACAACATATTTGCGGATAGCATGTAAAAAGCCTCGGCTTGTTCTTCACTAAAAATGTCGAATATTAAAAAACATCATATTTGCGGATAGCATGTAAAAAGCCTCGGCTTCCGTCGTTCAATATCCTAATTGTGGTCGGCCCTTTAAAGATCGGTCGGACGTATTCCTCTGAAATATTATACGTCAACTATAAACGCACAAGAGCTTAAAAACCGTCCATTTGCAATGGCAAATTCTTAAATCGATAGCGATGGCGTCTTTCTATATAAAACAAAAACACAAGTTGAATTACAAAAATTCTAAAACAAAATCTGGTACCCAGGCCCGCGCAGGTGCGTCGAGCGCACGAAGCAAAGCAGCTCTCGTCAAAGAGTTAACTCCGCCGCCCGACGGCGCTGAAGGGAGCTTCGATTGTACCGGGAGTCTGCAACGCCTGCTTCCAGAGGGGCACTTCACCGCTAGGACGCAGGCGGAGAGGACAAGAGAGGAGTGGGGGAGTGGCGGCGATAGAACGACCTGGGGCGGTCGACGGGCGCGCGGGGGCGGCGCGGTCGGCTTTCTTGAGGGAGGCAGATAATGGACGCCGCGCCGCGGTGGCTGCCGCTCGTCTCCGAGCACCCCCCCCCTCGCCCCAACGACGACGAGGAGACCGCGTCGGCCGCAGCACTCCCCACTCCGCAAAAAACAACCCCTCCCCCGCGCCCTAAGAGCGCCAGCACGCGAGACGGAAACAAGTGGGCCGGCGACGGCGGCTCTGAGGGCCTGGCGACGGGCGCCCCGGGAAGCGTGGAAATGACTCCTTGAAGGATTTGCACCAGGCGCAGTCCCCGTTCAGCCCCGCTCTGTCCCATCCGCTTCCCGCTCTTCTCCGACATGATCTACCCGCCCGGCCGCGCTCTTACCTTCGCGCAATCTATTAGCATCGACTTCGCTTGCGAATAGAATCTCTCGCTGAAGTGGGGAAAAGAAAGAGAGCCGTATGAACCCAAGCCTCTCTTCACGTAAGACCCGCATTCGTCAAGCGACATACATGGAGTGCCTTATGAAAACACGCTCCTCCACAAAAAAGGAAAACAATTTCAGGTTTTGCCAACATTACGATCGTCATTAGCTGCCCTTTCCGTTCGGTAATACCGCTGTTAATTTATGTTAAGAACGTTCCATGGCCTTTTTTTAACATTCCACGAACAATAGATTTCCTTCTTTAATGGCACAAAAATGGCCACGTCTAACGACTTAGGTTGAATAATCGCACATAAAAGAACAGGTATAAGAAAAAATTTCAGCAATACTATGGAATCAAAGGAGTTTGTTATTTTTAATGCTTCATAGGTTGAGGGTTGGTGTATATACAATAGCGTTAAATGACCTGTTCAGTTGCTACAACTTTTCTCTATGTAATCCAAAAGCGTTTACATGAATAACATCACAGATTCCCATAGATTACATTGGCCAATAGACAATAAAAGTTTGTATAATTTGCAAGAAAATTGTTGGACCTTTATGTAATGATCTGGAAAATTATGAATTGGGTAGAAGAATGCACATTACGCCGTACGTACACTCCTATGTTCTTCTATTCATTTTAAAATTTACAAATTTCAGTGGACATGAAATCACAGATCGAAATTCGATGTCATTGTTTTACCAAACAAGAAACGAAAAAGTGTAATAAATATATTATAATGAGCACCCCCTCCAACAATCCGAGAAAGTGTAGTTCAGTAAGCGGCGAATTAACTTTTCCTAGGTCGTCAACAAAAATAAAATTTTATGAAAAACTTTCATTGTGGCAAATTCAGTACGTGTTGCACTGTTTTCCCACATAACCACTATAATAATTAAGATATCTGTCAGGCCGGGGGATCAACTAGTGTCTCCCCGTGTGAGACGTCTGCCCCTTGGGATAAGTACCAGTATTCGACACCCACTGCAATACTCGTAATGCTGACCGGAATTTCTCGAGGTGTAAGAGAAGATGGAAATCGCTGGAGACGAGGTACTGTCTATAGAGTCGATACGATCTGTCACACATGGTTCGGATCACAACGGTTAGACCAACTGCTCCGTAGCGGTGAAGATACGGATTGTCGGGAGTGCACCGCCGTCCAGAGACGCCAACTATAGTCCCTGTGAAGGGACAACCGAGCGCGTGCCACCCGACGGCCAGTCATCGGGTGAGTGTGTGGGTGGGGGGAGTAACTGCAACTGTGACTCTCAAGATCAAGTGCAAGTTCGACTAGCAAACTATAAAAACTTCAGCGTTAGTATGTAAGTACTAGTGTGTGTGTAAATATTGTAAATAAGTAAAGTCTACTGCAAGTTTAATTTGTAAGTATTTAAGTATTAGTATGCAGGTATAGAATATAAGTACAAAATAATTAATGTGTGTATACACAAAAGTTAAATAATGTAAATACGTAACGTAAAATGTAAATGGTAGTTTGTAAAATTAGTGTAAGTTAAGGTTTAAGATTATGCTGGCGCCACCCACCACATAACAGTACAAATCATTGAAATAAATGTCATAATCCGGAATTCGCCTCCAGCGATCTCTTTGGCATTGTTTACTTCTTGTTGACGACCTGCGGGAAACTTATTTTCTGGATATCCATGTAATCATGCACACAATTGAAGCACATATTTTCTCTCCATCTCCAAATTAAAAGATGTTTCAAATTTGAGGGATTGCTATATCGAACAGATGGTTCGACAATATCGAATTTGGCAAAAAAAAAACTGTCTTGCTAGTCATAGCCAGACGAACAGGCAAACTTTGAGACAAAAACGTTTTCGGTATCAAGAATCACAAAACGAGGATTCTGACTACCCTACTTCTACGAGAAAACAAATTACTATGAATAGAAGCTAGAAAAATCCATTCGTTTCGGCTTCAGAAACAAAAATGATTGTCGAAAAAGCGGCACTTTCCTACAGATTATGGAACTTTCTCTCAGGACGTTGTGATACGAGAGAGAAGCAGTTAGAGGTAGAGACATACCATAATATGTCTATAAAAATAAACAAAGAACAAAAACAGAATATGAAGCGAGTCGCAATTCACAGTTTTCCACTCATTACTCTTCACAAAACGGATTTACAGTACTTCCTTCTCAGTTCCGAAAACTGCTGTTTCTTTGTAAAAAAAACAAAAACAAAACCGTTTCTGCAGTTACAGCGTTTCCTACAAGCCAGAGACCATGAGTGCAACTCCCGCTTCTGCAGCGAGATTCTGTCGCACAATACGGGCGAGAAAGGGCATTGCGCTCGATCACGGTCGCATCACCCGAAATTGCAATCGGGGACACGTTCAGCAGAAGCGATCGTGATTTCCAGTTCACAAATATTTTTCTCATTTTACACTCCATTCGTTTCACAAATTGCACCACGAGCAATATCGATTGCCCAAACTCGTGTTTGTGTATGCTTCTAACCTAACGCATTCTTAAGTTGTTTTTCCACGTCTCGTCTCCAAGCTATCAGGAAAAGGGTAGCTAAACGTTTTGTTTGTGAATACACAGTCAACTTTGTTTATTCTTTTTACGAAATACCCATAATGAGTTCTTTACATAACCGGCTTAACAAAGTGTGCCTTACTGAAAAGGGGCATTGAAATTCAGAGCTACAGAAGCTCATTACCAGTAGCTGAAAGTCCGTGCGGAAATGATACGGCACTTAGCAATGCATCCAATCATTAAAAATTACGCAACGCCGAGTGGAAAGGAACTACTCCCGTTTAGGAAAGGTGCGAATAATCCGAGCCAGTTTCCTTAACGACTGCACGCAGCGGCCGGGAGATGGAGAGGGCGATGGGAAGCGGCGGGCGGAGGCGCCACGGCAGCGGCAGCCCGTTACTTTTCACGGGCCGCCATCATAAACTTCCACCGGTTTTTCGCAACCGTTGCGCGGCGCGGGTGCGGGTGCCGGCACGGGCAGGCGGTCCGCGGTTCTGGGCCCGAAATAGCGCCCGCAGCGTTCCTCGTAGGAAGCCTCCGGCGGATGGTCCGCGCGCCGCCGCCGCCGCGGGGACTTCCTGCCGGGAGAGCGCCAGCTTCCGCCTCGCACTTCCCCTCTTCCCCTCCCCTCCCAGTCGCCTTGGTGCGACTTCCGGCTGCCGTCGTCGTCGCGACGCTCCCTTACCACGCTTCATCTGCCGTCTGATCGCCCTTCACACGTCGCTGAACGAGGAAATGATTTCAACGAGGGAAGTGGAAACGCGCAAAAAGTAGAAAGGTCGTGTATGGCGAGCTCTCAACAGTTGCGCTGAGTCGCTATATAGATCCACTCGTGAACACAGTCAATTAAACTGTTATGTCGTAACAGTTTCCACAGCTTCTGTAACCGAGATAGTGTAGAAGGAGTAGAGGGGGGAGGAGGGTGTACATAGAGACATGGACCTTCACCATTATACATATATTGTAAAATGAGAATTTGGAAAATGTTATGGACAAATAGGCCTAGATTCTCATTCTATGCAACACTTAAAATGTTTTGGTTTGTTAATTAACGCCAACAACTAAGGGAAACACTGCAAGATGTTCATCTAATGCGCCCCCCCCCCCATAACACGAAACAGATCTAGATCCATTAGTTCCGCACAAGTATTATAAGGCTGAGATACTTGGTTCCTCATTTGGAGCCATTTTGTTGGACAAGCTTTGTAAATTAATGAACAATCTAACACTTACCACTCTAAAACTATCACAAAACATTGGGTCATATTTAGCAATTAACCTCTGCTCCCCACAAATTTATATTATTTGACCAAAACTCAAAAGGAGCTTACCAATTGCTGAAGAATTATATTTAATTTGAAAATATGCTCTCCAGAGACTTCAATGACAATTTTACATTTTATACAGAATAAAAATGCATATACTATAAAGGGGACAGATTCACAATGATAAATCAGACGTTTCCATGATTCAGTTTTTTTGTTTGTTACGTTTTGTTTTTGTTTTTTTTAACTGTACTCGCTTTGTAAGCTACACTAAAAAAAATCGAGTAGGCTGCATCTACCATAGCCAGCAAAGCTGTGAAATTTTTATAACCCCGAATTTAAAAAAATTAAAAAAGGGCTTTTCTGGAAACCAATATAAACTGAAACCTTCCCTGAATCTAACAAATGCTACTAAGCATCTACTCCAATAAAACGAAAGGAACGCTCTACACGTTAAGAACGCCATATAGGATCAAAAGAAACGTGCACACGGAATCCATAGAGAGCAGCATCGGCCTAGAGAAGCGCGAGCGCTGATATGGATGTCCAAGGGTTCACGGGAAGAACGCGGCAAGACCACCCGGGAGGGGTGGAGGGGCGAGCGGAGCGAGGGAGCGGATTGCAGAGGGAGAGGGGCGGGAGGCAGCTACACGGATCCGCGCTCCGCCGCCGCCGGGAGAGCCCGGCTGCAGCAGCCGGTCGCGCCCCAGTTCATGTGCACGCGCAAGTAACGACGCGCGGCCAGGCGCCGCCGGACCGGCCATGCTACAACGCGCGCAAGCAGTCGCGTGACAGAGCATGAGGTGTCCTTACCAACAGGGAAATAAATTCAATAAAGTGTGAATGTGAAACAGGGAGTGTGTGTTTGCGCGCGCACTCACTATGTGTAACCGTTTTATGAAATTTGAGTAGGAGATTGACGACACCCCTCAATCAACACAAAATCATATCAATCAAGTTGTTTTCAGCTTCGAAAATCCAATTTAAAACTCCAGAAGTACAATACCTTCTGGACCGTTTACACGAACATGGATTTCATCATTCGCGTAGGAAGTACGTGGACCACATCCATCGAAAAACCACAATAATCTGTAGATAACCACCTTTTTCCTTAGTTTCAATAGTGAACATGTCTAGAAATTTTATTTCACAATTCTTAAAAAATCAATATTCTTGAATGAAAAGTCAGCTACATTGGAGTGAAAATGCAGCAACTGCTACCCCAAAAATAAGGATCGGCTATGTCCGAAACATTCAATGAAAGATTACACCATTTTTTAATTTCTCTTTTTACACACTACATTTTAAAATATTTATTTGTAAAACAAACTTGTTAACATTCACATATTTTCTTCAAAACTAAGGTTTCCGGTTAACTCATCAGGTTATATTATGTTAAGACCGAATACATCTCAACTCGTAATTCTCCAGAAACGTATACAGTTTAAAGAAGATATGTGAATGTTGACAATTTTGTATTACGTATTAATATTTTTAAATGTCTAAAAATGAGGGGTGTCATTATGAATACAAAAGACTGCCTCATTAACCAAGATTACCCCACTTCATGCGTATGGGATGTTGAAATCCCTAACTCAGCACGCCAAATGACGCCTCTTTGGAATGCAAGAAACATCCCGTGTGAGCGAGGAAGCACTCCGTCCCTAGGCACCTCGCGGCCTGACGTGCCCACCCACATGAGCCGGCGCCGGGTTACGTGCAGCGGCTGCCACTGTTCCAGTGATTTTCATGCCGGCCGCAGGCACCAACCGCAGCAAAAACGGCATACCAGTTAGCTGGAATGCATCTAATCACGTCCGCTTCTTCTACTGCAATGTCTTTCACAACAAAAGGAGTCCGTTGGGGAAGACAATTCTGACGTTTCTCTGTACACACATTCCTTCTGTATTTACTATTGTGATAAGCTTTTCAAGCCAATAACTACCAGTAACTGTAACAAGGAATTTACCGCTACAAGACACTAATTCGGCTCCATCTTCCGATAGAATGGTAGAAAAGAGTTTACAACACGAGTCATCTTCTCTAACGGTTTTTAACTAATTATAAGTTAAAAACCTTTAGGGAAGTTCATAAAATGACAGTAGCATTTTCAATGACGCATTATATCCGAATTGCAACTACAGTAAACGTGCAGCGACTGATCTGGATTGTTTTTCTCGATGCGCCCGTTTCTTTTCAAAAGCACGTCGGATGACGCATCGCCTACTCCAGTTAAACTCCGATGACTCAGAGCACTGAAGGCACGTCTCGCGACAACTTGCGGCACAATTTTAGAGCAAACACTTTCATTTCGAACTGTGTAGCCCTACGCTTCAATTGTTCAGCGCTAAACCATTTAATTCCCCACCTCTGATAAAATTACTGGACGCATTCAAAAATAGGATCGAGAAACAATCGTCACAGCAGAACCCCAGTAACAAGCATTACTAGATCATATGCATATTTCATTATTATTTATTCTGCGGCGATATTAGTCTAAATGATTCACAAGACAGAATATTTCAGCAGCAGCAAACACGTGCTCATTTGCATCATTATATAGCAACACTACTAATTAGAAATGACTAGTGGCCCACTGCCGTGAATCATGTTAGTATAGCTGCAAAGTAAATAAACACGTTTTGCTTCTGAAAATGTTTATCACTTACACCCCTTTTACCTAAAACACTAGAATTCTACACTAGTTTTTTGGAATGTTACAACTTCCTAACCGCGCAGAAATTGAAAGGAAACTACGCCACGTCGACAATTTGGAGAAAGTCCATGGTTTCGTTGGATACCGAGAAACCGGGGGAAAATGAAAATTACAGTTTCAATTTTGACACACAAATGCAAATGAGTTATTCCATTTAGTGTAATCTTGTGCATACACACAATTCTCGTACTCAGTGCGTCACTGCTTACAAGCTAGCATCATGCAACAGCAAGTCTTGAAAGAAGAGGCAAGACGGTATTAAATATTTTCTCTTTACTGCATTGGGGAACAGTGACTTTTTTTATTATTCTTTTAAGTAAAAAAAAATATGTACGATATATACTATATTTTATTGCAGTTCTCGTTAATATTATTTGTTATTAAAATATTTAATTCATTGCAGAGTTATAAGTGAATACTGAATTTGTTGTTCTTAAACAGCGTGTCTGATACTTTTAGGTAAATCATTTTGAGTAGCTTTGCTCACCAGCAATTTTGCAGATCACTAGTGTGAATTAAAACGGGAACATTAGAGTAGCGCGTAATGAATACTTACTCTTAACTTAAAAAGTTACTTCAATTTTCGAGTATTTTCAACACCTGGCGTAAACTCAAGTTTGCCAGTACAAAAACCCGTAACTCAAATGTATTTACAATGGCAAGAATGAAATGGTCTACCATACAATTGCATGGTAGTGTACTGAATTCAATTCAGTGAGCAGTACTTAAAATCTATCAATATTAATCTACGCCAGGATAATCTCTTCGAAGGAATGAGTCTTTACTCCTGCAATTTCGACCGGCAATCGTACCTTCGAGAATCGTGGGAAGATAGCTTGAAGCAAAATATCTTTAATCCAATATCATCGCAGGCGAAATGAAGTTTCTGGGCGTCGAATCTGAATCGTCGTGGCCCCAAGACTTGCTCATTACAGGCGGCCTACGAACAAAGGAGACGATATTTTCGATCGTATGAAGGTTGTGGAACGAGACAAAACAACTTTTTTCAAATCTACAAGAAAGTAAATGGTGAAAAGTTGATATTGTTGTGAAACATCGTTCAGTTTGTAGAATTTCCCGAGCTCTCCCAACTTGCATTATACACCCGCGTGCGTGCATGTGTGTGAGGAACGTTCTTTTTTAACTCAATGAATCTAGTAGTGTATATACTGTTTGAAGTTGGAACGATATTTATTAAAAAATGTTAAGTTCATTAATCTGAAACCGACTATATAATGATAACATACGCCAACGGTTTAATACGCTTCTACGAGCAGCAAGTGAAATAATCAATTGGATTCAATTGGTATCGAATGTGGTACAAACTTTGGACAAGGTTTGAGAAGAAAATATGGATGGCAATAAGGGGGAAGAATCCTCGGCGGTTCTTCAAGTTGCGTAGCAGAAGGGGACTAATGCTCAAAAACAGTCTCCCCAAAGTATCCCCTTTTTAGCCTCTACATCTGCTTCGAACGACGAAAACTTTTTATATAAAATCACGATTCCCTCACTGCATTCTACTACGTACGAACAATAAGCCCATGTTCAATGAAATACATGCAACGCCAGGGTGCCAGGCAGACAGACCCAGGACTTCCTAGGCGGTTAACACACGGGCAGCCCCCTTTTCAATAGAGGTCGTCCATAGATACGTAACACTGAAGAGGGGGAGGGGATCTGAGGCAGCGTTACATAGAGGTAGGGAGGCATTACGTGTTATGCACCAGATTATATATAT
>BOPP01000003.1:7348681-7408154 GCA_017312745.1 Gryllus bimaculatus | reverse complement strand
ATATATATATATATAAAGTTGTTAGTTTAAATTGTTTCAATACATGGTAATACTTTTTTTGAAACTCAGATTACGAAGAAAATATTCAAAATTGATATGAAGTATATTCTAGAATATATTTAAATTGGCGCAGTAGACTCGCTCATGCATCATTCACGATTGACGCGCACAGCTTGCGATCAACCATTTCTCGCCCAAGCACACTTCCTTCACTCACCTCTTACCCCAATCTTATTGTCAGGTGCAACCAGGTTCGCCAATTTCTACTTTATCAAAAGATAAAATGAATACAAATTGATTTTACTGTGCAAATGTATTTTCACTTCTTGCATTTACAAGGCGGGGGTTGTCGCAAGCGTTACGTAATTTTTAGGGGGGTGGAGTTCAAGCGCGCGAGATGGGGGAATTGAAAATGCTTCAAATTTGTGTTACGTAATTTACGGAGGCTAATAAGGAAGCAACGCACACACGTTACATTTCATTTTCCACGCTTTGACCTTAGAAAACAGTCTAGAAGACATGCAAATGAAATGTTCAAGTGAAACACTGTTTTTGGAAATATTAAAATCGTGCACTAGAAAATGAGGTGTGATGCAAAACAAAAGCAAAGATCAAAAGGATCCATCACTTAAATACAAAATCAGCCGGTTAACATTACTTTCTATTTTCTCGGGAGGAAAAATAAAATTAGTCATGCCCTGCACTCCCAATAAAAAATTTATCCCACGGTATTTCCTCCATCTCCGAAATCGGGGGCGCTAGGCAACCGCCTAGTTCGCCGCTAGTCCCGCAGAACCGCACACGCCTACACACGTCCTGGAGACCGTCAGCTGGAGCTACGAGCAGCCGTCCCTACCCCTGCGCCTACTACTGCAGCTGCTTCACGCGACGCCGCGCTTTCTAGCGACGACTTGCACTCAAAACGCGGTGAACAGCACAGCACTGCACCAGTTGAGCGCACAACCCACAAGTTTAACGAACGCATTATAGCTTTCGAGTACCCCACGAGTACCCTAAGCGAAATAACTACGGTCCCTTAAGGCATGTAGGCGAATTTTTCACACTCTATTTACTTGTTCCCATATCGTACTACAATAATATTACAATCATATTACCCACTACAATAATGTAAGAGTTGATGAAAATCACGTCGAAAAGCAGATGAGAATATGTATGTTTGTGAATCAAGTCAAACTCATGCAAATAGACAGTCCATATATAACGAATGTCAAAGCGCCCGGGGATTTACTGTCATCACGTTTTTAATAAAAACTTTCAGACAAATTTTACCCACAGACTTACGCACGTAAATAATAGTTCTTAAAAATGTAGTTTTGAAGTAATTTTCATACATTCTATCTACAGTAATACATCGATATTATACGAACATTCTCCAGTTGACAAAAATAATCGGGAGTAAAACGGATCAAGCACAAGTTAACTAACGTTTGTGAAATGAAAGCGAATAATTTTTACTTTTTAATCACGAACGCGCCCTCATTTCGTTTGGTATCAATGAGTGTTGGAAACTAGCTCACGTGATTTATAGACAATCACCAAGTCCGTAGACGGACCGTCTTCACAATATGGTGTCACGGCAATCTTTAAAACACACCTACATTTTAAAAGTTACATCAGACATCTTCAGAAATTTGGAAAAATCATGATGTTTTGCAAGTGAAGCATGGTGGGTAACAAACTTATTTTATTCAGCTAAAATAGATTTCAAACAATTGTATTATCGCTGGAAGAAGCTAAATCTGAATAAAAATAGCATAGTAATTTAGGGGGCTTTATATCATGGGCACATAAATGGGACTCGAAAACAAGCATGCGGATGATCTCATTCACAGGTAAACCTCCTAAACAAACACATCCTATTAGCAAATATCCTGTAGAGAGGATAGCAAGAACACACACTGAGTAACGCGGGTTAGTCAGCACTCAAAACTTGTCCACGAAGGAACTATATCTTTTAAACTTCTCCGTGACATACTACATTGCGGAGGATTCCTTCGTCCACCAGCGATGTGAACTAGGGCATCAAGGTGGAATTTTTCCCTGAATATCTGCATTGTTCGAGAGTCTCGCGCACGTAGCGCAGTCAAACCGGTTCCAATTATTTGCGCTTCCCACTCACGGACTCCACCGATTGCGATAGTTGATTCCATCGCGCAACCTGCATTTTTGCCACCGACACAAGTTGCACGTTCGAATTCAGCCAATCCACATTTTTCAGAGCATTTCGCGGACGGAGCCAAAAACCTCTACGAAACTTCGGCGGTCCATTTCAAGGAATACCCAGATCAATATAATTTATATGCCTCCGCTCGGCAAAAAAAAATATACTCATTCAACAGTGGTTCAACGAACTTCTAAATCACGCAATGCCGTGAGTTTATTTCTTGATGGTGTGGTGCATAGTCCAACCAATGATCCAACAGTTCAAAACACCGATAGCATAGATAATAAATAATCAATGGCTACAATCTGATGCATTATCAGTTTACACACCACACACACTTGTACAGTCCATAGATGTGAAGACGAAAAAACAAGGGGGGCAGCCATTTCACATTATTATCTGGAGTCCAGAAAAGCAGCGCGGGAAAAAATCGTTTCAAAAAAGTGACATGGTGCAAGGGCCAATGTCAAAGTTTGGCAAAATAATCGTGAGCCAATAAAAATAAATGTGAAATTAGGAAAGAGGCCAATGTTTTTTTGCGCTGAGAGAAGGGGCTTTAAACTTACCATTCAAACCGAATATCAGTAAAAATTGACATTGGTCTTTCTTGCACCAGGTCACAGAAATACATTCGGATATACTTCCCCAGTTTCACGTTAAAAAAACTACGACCATATAACACCCATCGTATCGAAATTCGGCAAGTGCGCGAAAACTCAATGTAGTAAGGCGATCTTTCTTCTTTGAGAATATTTCAAAACCCCTTTCCCTTGTTTCCCCTACATATACGGATTTTACAACAGCTCGAGGAACACGGTAAAATGTCAAATTTATTAATTAAATCCAGAAGCACCTTAAATAGGAACATCCGATAAAAACAAACTTAACTTGATAACCACGAACTGTGTTCCTAATGAAATTAAAATAATGGGAAAGAATATTACCTTAGTGGTTCAACAGATATGCTTCGGTAACTACCACTTGGATCCTGACGAACTTGTCCATCTGTGACAACTGAATGAGACCAATATTAATTATTTAAAAACCATGTTTTCACTGTTTACCTAGCTACATTCCAAGTGTAGTTCAGCATCGATCCGGTATCTTTGTTAAACACCGTAAGTATGCAAACAAAATGAATCACATACCGCATGTGACCTTTATCTCAAATTGCACAACGCCAATCATAAAATCTCAGTCTTAATGCACACTGGTTGCCTCTATTCGTTTCCAGTTTTCTCTTCCTAAACTTCAGCAAATTGTGGCTCTCTAGTAACTACGCAGAATGCTTATGACTGAAATGATTTTCAATTAAAAGAGCATGTAATAATATTATCTATGACAGCGGGTAAAGTAGAAGGCAATTCCGTAATCATTTTGAAATTCCATAATGTGCAAGTCTATCAACCATACATATTTTTAGTACCACTACACATGGCAAATTTTCAAGGAACGTCACTTTTTCTGACAACGCATGTAACTCGCGTCACAATAATATACTTCTTTCCTTTTACCTAGGCACAGTCTCAAATATTTTCCACCAAACTTGACAAGATATACCCCTTTTTGTTTTCAGCACATGGATTTCTCTGCATTTTCTAAAAATCGGTCACCTTGCCTGGACAAAACGAATCACATAAACAAATGGGCAATTTCTTTTTACGTAACAGCAGACTGTTTCGCCGACGCTCCCATGCTCGCCAGCGGTGATGTGGGGAACAACGGGGCGAAGACGTGGGCAGGAGGCGGAGGGGGGGAGTGGGCGGGCAAAGCAAGGGAGCCTCCTCACGCAAAGCACCGGCCGTCCGGCAATTACCGGAACCCTCGGCCCGGCCGCCGCGCCGCCCGCCGCCGGCGAACTAAGACGGAGCGAGGTGCGGCGCGCGGAGGCGAGGAACGCAGCGCTGCCACTTAGGAATCGGGGCCCGGCCCGCGCGTTCGCTGTAGCCCCCACGCAGCACGTCGAGGACTGTGTCTGCAACTCCGATACGGAGTGGGCAGAGCGAGACTGAGGGATGGGCCTTGGCCTAAAGCTCAATACCCAGGACATATTAATGATATTTTCAAGCATATCGGTTTGTTTCAGTTTTCCCCCATGCCAAAGCTGGAGCGTTTGAGCTATTTCCGAAGGCAGCATTTGCTACACTACAAAGAGGCTCTCAATGCTCGGCTCGGAAGAAACTATATCTTCGTGCGCTCTGAATATTACGACGTTAGGAGGCCCCGAATCCATATTCATTTCCACATTTCCATAGCACTGCCAAGTGGCAATAGTTCCCAATAAAACCTATTCAGTTTCAGGAGTCATTTTGGGACGAACTTCAACGAGACAATCGAGTTGCATATCCTGGCCTCCGTTCCTCCATCTCCAGCTCTAAAAAACTTGCCATAAAATCTGCCCCTACAATGTATTGCCCGAAACGTGAAATGAAATTGTCACAAATATAGCGACCACAAAAAGTTCAAGTTTTCATAATTTTCGATGCGAAATTACCAGAGACGAACACACGTCATACCTAGATTCCAATATTTCACAGAAAGCTTTCTTCACTGAAGTGTTCCGAGTTTGTTTGTTCTATAAATAACGTACACAATCAAATCAATTATTCAGTCCTATAAAATGTTGTACCATTCTTCCCTCCAAAATTAACATACTGCCCGTAGAACTCGCTCATATGGAGATTACACAATTAGTCACTTCACAAGAATTACAACATGAGTGGATAAACTACTTCGGCTCGAGGCCCACTCCCCAACACGTGTACCTCTTCCAAAAAATCCCTGACGATTCACCCGGCTTTCCTTCTCCGGCGCCCGCGCTAGGACAAAAACCTTCGGCGGGGAAGGGGGAGGGTTTGCAGGGGGGGGGGCAGATGCCCAAGCTAGGGCACGGCGCGGACAGGGCGGGCGGGGAAGCCAGCAGCAGAGCAGCCAAGCCTCCATCGAACCACGGCGACTGCAGACGTCGGGGACCGGGTGACGCGCCGCCCCGCCCGAGGATCGAACGAGGGCCACAAGCTTTTCGGGGGCCGGCGATCGATAAGCGCATCTCGGCTCTATCACCAACAGTAACCGCTTGCTATCGAAATAAGTGCTGCTTATCGCAGGAGAGGATATTGCGTAAGACATTCTTAAAGGAAAACTACGGCGACTTGCCCGTCGAATTGAAACATTTCCTCGATGGTTTTCGACACAGCCTGGAAGGAAATGTCCGTCATATCACCTTTCTGTTCTGCATGGGTGCACTATACGTATGCGGCTGACATCCTTCCGGGGCACTACACGAATGATATGGCTTATACTTTCTACTACATCAAAAACAATAATACTGAAAATCATACCCTTTTCGCACTCCACCTTTCGCCATAAACAAATCCAGGAGCGTAGATTTAATTTAAAAAAAAATGAAAAGCACTCTGAAAATCACCGTGTATGCACGATACACAATTCGCTTCAGAATCTCTTGCAAGGGCTCTGGGTTTCTGCACTAGAGCGTGTGAGTGCAATATTCATTTCTTAACTTGAGCGAGGGAGGAGGCCCTGTTCCAGGCAAGTAATCACGGAGATGACTTGCACTCCACTGAAAGGCAGATGGTAGAGTAACCATGAGAGGGGAAGGTGAATTATTAAAGAAATAATGTTTAAATGTGATGGTTTCAGAAGCCGTTAACGCCGCGGTGAGCCCACCCAAGCCTTTCGCGGGTCTGGATGAGCCAGCAGCCTCCGACGCCGCGTTGTGAGGACGATGGCCCAAGCCCGCCTACCACGTCAAGGCGCCAATCAATCGGTACGAAGAGGAACGCGTCACAGCACACCCTGCAGACCGGTGCCTGCAGACAGGTGCCGCCAGCGAATGGGCAGCTATTTTCACCAGGTGACGTAACGAATGACGGGCGTGAGGGCGTGCGGGCTCTGGGACGCAGCCGCGAGTAGGCGGGCTGCGGCAGCGGCGCCCCGAAGCCCGCAAGCAAAGGAGTGAGTTGAGCGAGCAAGCACGGCAGGGTCAATGGCGCTGAGGGGTGGGGGTGAGGAGGGGAGAAAGGGGGAGGGAGGGGGTCTCCTCCGCGGCACCTGCCTTCCGTGCCCGCGGCAGTGGCGGCGGCCTTGCGCCAGGGCGAGGCGGAAAGGGGGCGGAGACGGGGCGGGGGGCGCAGCGGAGCATCGATCAGGAAGAAAACACGACCACGCGCCCCTCCGACACACTCCGCCAAGTCACCGCATGGAGAGACGGGCGGAGAGACTTGCTAATTGAAATGCTTCTTGCGATGCAACCAGTTTCTGGATATCCGCGAATCGCAAATTCACGCTGCACATAATGAAGGGGAAAGCAAATAGTTAATTGCATTTTTGGAAATAGTGCGAGAATGCAATTATTACAGTGGTCATTTACTAGTTTAAGTGCGTAGGGTTCTCTCGAAACAAAAGGCAAGGTAGATGTGCATATATAAACGTATGCAGGTATCATATCTTTAGAATGTATGTAAATCTGTGTGAGGGTTATGTCTGAGGAAGTCAATTTGAAATATTTCACAACCTAAAGTAGCACCTACCCACTCCCCTGAAAACAACAAGTGTTTACCACGAGAATCTACAGCGGTTTAAATAGCACATTTCCGCAATAGTTTGGATAATTACATCGCTTATCGCTCCAAAGCATCTCCTGCCTTCATTCACGACCGAGCACATACGAAGCGCACAACTACCTTTATCTCCAAATAGCAATCCGTCACTTTCGCTCCTCTCTTCACTTCGATTCGCACAGTCGAAGTTCTCCAACGTCATACACGGTCGAGCATGAGCAGCGAAACCGAAATTCATGCACGGAGATCAATAAGAACCGTCAATTGTGTTATGGCGTTAATGCCGGGTCACGGCCGCGACCCCGCCCGATGCGCGCGAACGACGCAGCTCCTGGGCGAAGCGGTCTATCGCGGCGCGGGCCTCAGGCGCGGTTGGAGGGCGACGTCTGCCACTGCCCCGGCCCGGATTCAAGAGTGCCTTCCGCCTGAGGCCGGTGGAGAACTACGCTCTTCTTTCTAGGGCAGGGGTTCCCACACGACCAAGGTATCTGCGCACACGACCCTTAAAACGTCAGCGAGACACACGAGAAGAGAGAGACTGCGCAAGCGTATAGAGCCATCTACGCATACTGTCTGTGTTCAGAACACCTAGGGTAATCCAATGAGATCTAGATATTTTTATCGCCCCAAAAAATTGTTTTGCCTGCTTTTCTCCGAACAATATTTTATTGTTCTCGCACCCCGCTCTTGAATATGTGGCCTTTGAGTGTTGGCCTACAGAGCCGATATATAAATCCGGAATGGTGCATACATTGCTGAAGGGCGGACGCTATCATTTTACATTACATTCTAATTCATTCGATTTAGAGTTATGTTCGTGACTTTTGATCCCGTAAGTAAATCCATATTTGGACTGGAACACTTATTGAAACGTTTTATTGCCGTATTGTCGAGAAACAGGCCACCCTTACAACGGTGTCCCTTTAAACGCCTTGCGTAATTCAGAAAGCCTTCCAAGCAATTGCTTCGATGCTCAAGCTACTACCTCGGCGGCTTTATGACTGTCACACGACGGAAAGTTTGTTCCTCGACCTGACTCAGCCATAACGGTACGGCACTGACATTGTCGAAACCACGGACAAATCCCGACCCAAGAATCAGATCGAAGCATCGTTTCCGGTAGTTTAGCGGTTAAAACAAATTAACGTACACCTAGAGACCCGGATTCGATTTCGGGTCGGAGTACAGAAAATTGAACAATCTACTCATTATCAAAATTTTCGAAGAATCGTAATAAGAGGCGCATTCCACTGACGGAAACCATTGATGTTCTAATACAGCCCCCCCTCGCTTTGGTACATCGAACCTGAACACAGTAATACCAGCACCCCTGCCATGGCGATCGTCCCGACGCACTTCCCCGCGGAGGAGGCCGCTTCGACGTACGCCACCGCAGCCGCCATCGCCCCACCCCCCTCCGAAGTCATCCGGCGCGGCTACGGAGGCTCTTTAATGCCTTCGCAAGGCGCCCGAAATAGCCCGGGAATCGGAGGGCAGGCGGCGGGGCTACGACGTCTCGAAGCGGGCACGCAAATTGCTGCGAGGGGGCGAAGCGAGAGAGCGGGGGCGGACGGAGGCTTTCCCGACCTCAATGCATTCGCACAGCAGCCGATCGATGCCAACAGCTGCGATAACGGATCCGGAATTTGTTTTTCAACCGCGCTACTAATCGGGACCAACCGTAAAAAAATGAAGTTACTATATTTCATTGGATTTCTTCCCCTGAGGAAACTGGAAATGCCATGTGTTTCAGAGCTCCATCCGGGAGCCTTTTCATGTCGATCAACGCAAGGCTCGACAATCCCTTTCAACTCACGACTCTGATGAACATTCCTCCCGCACCAGACGTAACAGTACTCGGTTCGTCACTGCTGATTCAATTCTGATTCATAAACACCGGGCCAGAAGTACGTTTCTCTATCAGCACCCAATGTTATTATTTGTCAAGCATTAGTTTCAAGCGAATAGCGCAACAACGCGAGTCTGGTCGACACGCCTCTCGCGGAACCATCTCTCCCGACGCAGCTTTCCACCCCGTAAGCGGAGCGCCCTCGCCGCGCCGCAGCCAACCACCTTTGGGATTGGCAACTGCTGGTGAAACTGCAGCGTTGCGGCGCGGGAACAGGAAAACAGAGAAATCGCCCGCATCTTTCTGGGAGACGAACACGTGCTTGGCCGTTCGCTTCTGCTTGCTAAGACCAGACACTGTATAG
This sequence comes from Gryllus bimaculatus, assembly GCA_017312745.1. Lineage (NCBI taxonomy): Eukaryota > Metazoa > Arthropoda > Insecta > Orthoptera > Gryllidae > Gryllus > Gryllus bimaculatus. The sequence continues at coordinate 7,399,176 of BOPP01000003.1, read as the reverse complement.
ACGGCGTACATTCGCGGCTATATTTTCCGTCTTGGAACCAATATTTTGATACCCATTGCATCTGAGAATGGCATTTGTAATACAACAGCTCACGGAGAATGAATTTTGTTAAAAGAATTAATAGGTGGAAAGCATTACGACGCGCTACAACAGAAAAAAGGCGAAATTTAAAATTCTGGCTCAATATATCTTACATGACATTTATATTACATTCAAAAATTGAGAACATTCGGATAGAAAATGTTCCAAACCAGTGGTTTCCAGAGTGGTATTCATGAACTGCCTTCCTCGTTTTGGAAAGAACCCCTAGGAAGGGATCTACGAAAAAAGAAAAGTCGAGCAAGATGCCTACGGGACAAAGAAAGCCGGTAAACTTTTGTCCTAAATGATAGTCGGCAAAGTGGCCGAGGACCAGAATGCTGTCTTACGTCCAATATTTGACGTATAAGTAGTTACCGATTATCGATATTTACAAGATCGGTATCGATAATGAATACACTAGGATATCTTTACGAAAACGGCAGGGTAATTTATCAAAATAATTGGTTCATCGGAGTTATAGTATAAGAACAACCTGTGTTTCAAAAGCGTTCAAATCTCCGTTGGACACACGTCATCTCTCTGACAAGGAACATTATTCTCCTCATTTGATTTTAATACATAAAATAAGTGAATTACCAAATGTGATATTCCATAGTGTCCATAGAAATATTGGAATTATAATGCATAAATTATTAAGCGTTAAATGTACCAGCTTGGAAGTTGCAACAGTTTTCACATATATTGAAAGAGTATTGAATCAATAAACCAGTTTCAAATTGCGAAAACAATGTCACATAGCTGTTTACCCTCATTTCTTCGATCTTGGACCATCATTCAATATTAACTTCACTGCATATACATGCGCATTCTTCACATCACACACCGATCCTAGTGTCCACACGCGTTAATACCAAGACAGCCAGCAGCAGCGCGGCAGCCGTGATCGCGAAGCCGCGAGAGCCCCCCGTGAGCACACCACTCGAGCGGCGACCTTGCCGGGCAGCTCGCTTCACGCCTGCGCCCGGCGCGTCGCCTCTCTCGCCTCCCCGTGCCGCGTGTCCGGTCGACAAGTGGACAAACGAGCCGCGCAGCCTCGCGCTCCCCGGGCCACTTTCCTGGAAGCCCCCTTTCGCGAGGAGGGCACGGGGGCGGGCGGGGAGGGCAGGTAGGAGCCCGTCGCGGCGCGTGCCGCTAGCTGCATCGCGCCTCTTCTGCCCTTTCCTCCGCACTCGCGCCCACCCCTTCAATGTTTCCCATATTTCCGCCATCTTTATTTGTTCCACTAGTTCAAGGATGGCCAATCTTTTACCGTCCTCGATCCGAATATGTATACATACGGGTTCAGACGCTCCCTACAATTACTCAAGTACCCTTTCTACATTGTGTTTCTTACGTTGGGGTGGGTCTTAATAGAAATTCGGATCTAATTCACCTACAGAAAAGGTGGACAGAAAATTAGTCGATCACTTAACTAAATTACTACGCACTAGTTCAGAGCACACTTTTCATGGACTCCAATTAACAATAATGAGAAATGATATCTTGCCGAGAGGTGGGGCTCGCTTTCGTAGCACCCACTTCTGGTGCTACAACTGTCTCAGATTAGAATGGGAAAGATAATTCTGGACTACCTTGGTTGAATGGTAATAGTGATGTGACAAACTGAACCGATTCAATGCGCCACGTTTGGCGAATGCAACAAGTAGGTTACGCCTACGGTATTTGTTAAAGAAATCATTTTGCATATACATTTCGATTTTAACGAAATATGTCAGATCGAAATAAGATCATTTGAATTACTGGAGTTGTGGCCTAGAGGCTCACAAACTACTAGAACAATAATGCAGGTTTTAATTACTTAAAAATTCATTGTTGCTTAGCAATGAACTTTATTGGAAGGAAATAGAATCTGGTACATAAATGTTCCAAAATAGGAAACGACGTAGGTATTACGCCAACGTAATAATGAGCATAAAATTCAGGAACGAAACCATAGAAATGTGAACCGGCTAAATCCGGATGCCGTACGTTTCCGAAAGATGAGTTCAAGACCACGTAACACAGTAATAAGATTATTTCTGTTCATAAGAGATCTCCTTTACGAGACCCCATTTTTGTTCTCACGAGTTTTCCTCCCCCACGTTACACATGCCATTATGGTACAAATTTCAGCAAGACAACACTTTGCTTACTTAACTGACAACCTACGTACACAAGCCTCCAGTTTATTCACAGCACCAAGCAAATTCAATTTTTAAACGAACCAGTACTTTCGGCTTCGCCCCGTGCCACCGGGAAGTACCCGGCTGCCTCTCAGCAATCAAGGTCACACTACGGGACACTCGCCCGGGAACAGTTGCTAGCCTGCTCACTCGAAGGTAGAATCCAGGTCAAAGGAGCTTTATTGCACGTCGCGCCGTCGGATCCCGCGCGCTCCTCAAGGTGACATCCACTCGACTCCCGCTCTACGCGCGCTTATCACAAGTCTTCGTCGGCACGAAAACCACATGAAACGTTCGTAGCTACGTTCCCTGAAACCTCTATTTTCCACTTTTCTACCTCAAAACAAAGTTCAATGGTAATACGTCCTACCTCTTGAGTTCGAAAAAATATGAAAAATGAAACGGCAAAATGTATATCAAATACGCAAAATGTGAAGCATGTAGTTTCGAAATAAGCTCTTATCTTCTAATTTACAAACAAAATACATGTATACAATTTGAAACATTAGAAAATCATTTATTAAACAATTTTTAACACTTAAAATAACATGGTCTCCTCGATTTATTTTCTTTAAGAATGTGTTTTTAATACTATAATAAAGCAATGATAACCACCCTACAAACTATGAAAGTAAACAACCTGCAATCACTGGGAAATCACTCGGGAATTGGCATTAAAGATAAATAAACCCGTTACTGATACTTTCCACTTTTAAGGGTAAAATTCTCAGCGCTTACGTGCCCTTGTCGCAAAATACGTGCAGTGCAGACGGAGGTTAACCCAGACAAACCTCGTCACCACTTGAGGTATTATGCGTCGTCAGCACGCAATTCTGATTTCATGTAAAAAAAAGGCGATTTTCGAAGATCTTTTTAAAATCCATTAAATATTTTTTGCGAAAAAAGCTTCGAGGAGAATGTTGGAGTGAGTAATGTTATGCAAAATGGGAAATACAAAATATGGAGAAAAAAAATCTGTTACGAAAAATTAAATTTTGTGATAGAATTGCCATGAAATCGCCAAGATCACACTTTTCAGACCGGAACATAGAAAGAAGAAAACATTATGTAATTAGGAAAGCATAGGATGTACATAAAATTCCGGACTCCCCAATCAAATCTAATTCTCTTTTGAAAATTGATAGAACAAGCTATGACTATTTTATATTTTAAAATTATAATAAAAGCTTCTGTCAAGTTCAGAGCACATTAAGGATGTTAAATATTAAAATGTTTAAAAGAAATTCGAATATAAAAGAATATATGTCGAACAGAAGGCAATAACTAAACAATATTCCAAGGCAACATTCGTTACACCACACGTCTCTTTGTACCAGCGCTTTCCAACCGGTGGTTCGCCAGCATGTTATTAAGGAGGTTCGCAAAAACAATATTGTAAGGGCAAAATATAAAGTCACCGAAAGTACCGTACGCATACTTTTAGGCGAAATTGAAGTTCATCCGGGGACTTCTAATTCTGCAATGTTGTGAACAGACGTTTTAAGCAACGAAGGTTGTCTTGGATTTTTTTTCGTCCGTTGTACATACATTTTTATATTCGACTTTTAAACATTTTAGGAGTAAAACCCTCAATGGGATACGTGTCTATTGAGGTCTTTTGCAAATTTGACGTACGCTTAGCCAAGAGCCATTTGGAATTATCAGGCAACCTACATGTAGTCATTTAGTGACTTGCATGTATCCAACCATCACCCTTGATTAGATCCCTATGTGCGAGTCGTTCGACACGTCTCGGTTGGCTGATTGAGAACTGGCTACCTTCTTTAGTATTAATCGAAAACACTATCGTGTGTTTTTGTTTTTTAATTTGAAGAATAGATATGGACAGAAGTAATGGCGGGGAAGGTGAAACACGGGAAGAAATTATTAGATATCTTCCGGCCCACTGTGTGAGGCATGTCAGATGTCAACAAATGCGTCTCAAGTTTGTTGGTATGCAACTTGACTTTTTTTGGGGGGTAACTCACTAATCTCATTTTTTTAAAAGTGAAATTAAATAAGAAAATAATTTTAAAATTTAGTGCCTTAGACGCTCCTCTCAGTTGAAGATAATTCCGTTCCGTTTTCAGTTTTGTAGAATGAATGCTGCGTTGCATTAGTTTTTGGATTTTTTATAAGCTATCACTTCAGTTTTAACAATGGTTGAGCAACACAAAATGACCGAGTCGCTGCTTTTAAACGATAGCGTTTTTTTCTCGATCCACGTTAACGTGGATGTGAAAGCTTGAAATTAGAGACCTTCACAATTACATTTGCTGTGAACACACACCATTATGAATGACTAAATTGAATAACATGACTATTTCTTGATCTATGTCAAGTTTATGTTTCATTATGAACATACCATAATATTTGCTCACGAATAGAATGTTCAATATTTTACTGAATTGCAAACGCATCCATTTTTCACTATCGGCCAAAATGTCACAACCAGATTTTCCTTCCCCTCAAGTAAGCTTCCAAAGAAGCTCTCGTTAGGAACAAAACAACCTATGAATAACATTCTCAGTGCTAAATTGCACTGCCAATATCGACTTAACTGATATATTTCAGGCCCTTATCAATACATACTATTCGTAAATTACTAGAATTTATTACACAAGAACAGAAACACGTTTGTACGGGTCTGACCTAATTATACACGTTTAATTAATCTCTGTTGATTGTCAGACAGCAATTTCTAAGAACAATTATAAATACAAATACCTGCTTTTCCTTGGTCGTACTAAAGTGAACAATTTAGGAATGTATAAACGTAACTTCTCGTCTTTCCTGGATTACACAAATTAATAATTGACTTACAACATATGGGCACATGAAATCATGATCTATCAAAAAGTGTCTATATCGCTACCACAATGTATGAGTGGTATTTTCAATGTGTCAGACTAGTCACACTCGTAATCAATCATTTTACTGCATTCCTTTTTTGCATTCGTACTGAAATCTACGAGACAACCGAAATGACTAGGGGCTAGAATAAAAATCGATGCTTAACAGTTTTACGTACATAACTTGCTAAGATTTCATGTGATGTAACCATCCTATGCGCACTAGAGTAAGACGACATGATAAAAACAATTTTTTTTTCAATGACTGTTTGAATTCCATCCAGATCACTACAAAATGACGCTCCGGAAAAAATAGTTCTCAAAAAAGAGCACTATTTTACAGCATTAAAGTCGAGAACACGGTCTAACACTCGAAACAGCACACCAACTTCCGTAACAGCTCGGAAACGGCACTTGTCACTTGAACCGCTTCCTGTGCTGAATCACTGTGCATTTCACAAAACGCGCTACGCAGTTACACGGTTTGTCTCATGACAAAACAACGGAAGTGCAAATTTGGTGTCAAAATATCAATTTCTTAGGAAAAAGTTTACATTAAAATGACAGTAAAACTAAGCAACAAACCATTATTTATCGTTGTCTTTAAAACTGCAAGAAAGTGATTACTGCATCGTCCATGACCGTGGACACGACGGAAGAACCTAAAAGGGAACGTCTGATCTTCCGGTGCGTGTTAAAGGGCACCTGCTTCTGCACAACACACTACTGGAACTCCAACATTACTGTCATTTCATAACAAACATTCATCGATCATTCGATGACGATCCCCATAAAAGAATATTTGTTCAATGCCTTTCACGTGGTAGATAAATGCCCATTACATGACAAACCTTGCTAAAATATGCAGTTCTAACATTTATATAACGTTCTCTATTTAGGCAGCTCTTTTCTCAACAAAACTTGATCTCTGTAATGTTATCTGTCACTGACGCCCCTTCGAACTTAGTTACATCAACACAAGACAAATGGAGATCGCAATTATCAGATCCCCACAACCTAACGATCATAAAACGAATATTAAAAAATTGTTGATCTCGAATTATGATCACTCCCATTCAAGCCGAAATTTTCAATAAACAAAAGGGATCATTTTTGTTGAAAATATTGTTCCTTTGACTCAACTAGAGGAACCACTATTCACAATGCCTACAGCCGTCACGCCAAAGTGGTTTGTAAGGAGAGTGTGAGGCTGGCCGAGTTCTCATCATCCACTGACTATATATAACAAAACGTTAATGTGAAATAAGTGGCCAAGAAAACTCCCACAATATTATCATTCCTCATTTACATATTTTTATGATTATGATATTTATGCAGCAAGTGGGCATCACTTCACCATGCGAGTCGTAATAATTTTTCGATAGAACTTGTGTGGAACTCTGGTATAGAAAAGATGGATACATTTTGTTTTCAATATTCCAGAAGAAATTAAATACATGGAGTTGCAACTTAGCAACATACACAACACGTACGGATTACGAATTAGTATTTAGTGTACATATACAAAAATGAAAGGTAAATGAATACTTTCTACAGAATATCCACATCCACAAATTTTCCATACTTCGTTTTTGTTTTCAAACCGTCAACGTAATTCGAAATGTTTCATATCCTCTCACAATAAGAATGGGAGGAGGCATGCCTCCGAACTTCAAGCTACAACCATAGCTTCATTTTCTTAGGCTTGGGTTGATTGGCTCAAACTATCAATTACATCATTGAACTCAATCATAAAAAGTAAACGAATAAAGTGTCATTGTAAATATTTATTCAAGAATACAATAAACAGTTCTCAATGACAATATTCTGTGCTTATAAAGCAAAGTTAAGTTGAAAAATTAACACAAATTTAAGAATTTTTCAAAATCTTAATGTTTTCAAAAATATAGTAAAAATAAGATCAAGCGTGGAGTGGGGGATAAAATTGGGCTCCCATCCTGCAATACATTCACGTGTCCATAGCTTCCGGTTATTCTCGGAGCTGCCTAGGAAGGGGGGTTCTTTCCAGCCGCAGGGCCCTCCCCTCCCCTACACCCAGTGGACTCGCCGAGAGACGGCGGCGACCAGCGACTCCAGGAAGCGCCGCCGACGTCCACCCCCACCCCCTCTCCATCCGCGCGAGACAAGACCAACCTCCACCAGTGGTCAAAGTACCTGTCCTTCAGTCTCTTTCCCGAGCAAAGGAACAAGTCATTCACATCCAATATTATCACCACTCTTGCCACGGTATTAAGGCTGCAACGTCTCTGTACTTCCAATGTTTTCGTTCCCAATGCAATTATTCCAGTCACTTTCTTACGCTTTTGGGTGTCCCCGATGAGCTAATGTATCCATTGCTCTAATCTCCAGCGGAAAAATGATCATAGTAATTGAAACAACTGCTTTTGGAATCGTCCCCAAAAAAACGTTACGAATTCAAAGTTGTTTTTTTTAATCGAACGTTTATCAGCAACGAAGACTATTACTCTTCAAAACGCATTCTTTATTTTGTGTTCAGTTCGCACGAACAATGCCCTACATTCAATTACAGCAAGCCTCCGCCGTTCAAGAAGGCACGTCCGACGAACGAAATCTGCCGAAGCGGTCAGACACGCGGCGGCCGGCGATGTTATCGCCAGCGATAAGACGGCCCGGCAGCCGACCGGTCCGGCGACGCGACGTAACCCACGACGGCGCCCTCGCCATCGCCGTAAACACCGCGCGGCGAACCACGGACGCAGAGAGGGAGGGGAGAGACGGCCGCCGCGGCGGCGGCGGCGGCGGCGGCGCCGGCAGACTGAGGAGCAGGCAGCCGGGCCGATAGCTGCGCCGCGGCGCGCCGGCCAGGCTCCCGTTGCCGCAGGCCCTATCGGATTTCCCGCCTCACCTCCGCCACGTCACTCCGCTGCCGTTTCCTAGGTCCCCATACCCACGCAAGTGTTCTTTTGAAAACGAAAAACAGAAAAGTGAAGCTCGTTGATAAACGGAAATGATTATGTTGTGTAGAACACAAACGCAAGGGGGGTCAAGATAAGCTGTACCAGTATTTTGAAGTCAAAAAAATTGGATACTTGAGTCGCGCATGTTTTATGTTAAACGAGAACGTAGTTTAGTCTCGCGTCGACTTGGAAATAAATGTGTGAGCGAAGGTAGACAAATAGGAATTGGAGAGGGTGGTACAACTCTCATCTTCACCCATTAGACAGCATTCAACGCGTGTTAAATTTATCTATTTACTTTAGGATTACTAGTAAAACATTTTATAAATCCCGTATACTACTACTCTAGAACCATGTCGCACATCTTGACTACTGATTCTTATTGTTAGATTGAACCTATCCTGATCCTTGTTCGTTTTCCAGAAACTGATTTCAGTTTTCAAAGAATACATGAAACACGTAAATTTTACAAGCTGACTTGGTTCTTGCATTGAGAAATTAAATTTGAAAATGGACAGTGTCCTTTGGAAACAGAAGAAAATCACCGGCTTCGAACTCCTACATCGCTAACTTGAACCGCTACATCCATGCTCAAAGCGCCAATCTGTCTATGTAACGGTTCCAGCACACGTCGAATAGAGAGTTACATTACAAGTGTTATTAATTATTTCACCAACGATTTATTCACAAACACAGAATTACAAAACTCTACATAGGAGACGCTACTTATGTTTCAAAATTCTGATCTACAAGTATGCTGCGTTTTTAAGTACAATTTTAGAGTGCATTTGCCCTCCCTCATAATTTATACCCGTCCTTTTCCACACGGTACCAAGTGGCGTATCCTTATTTTGTACAATTAAAATTTTAGTAAGCACCCAGCATGATATTTCAATGTTTTTGTTACATAAACAACAATGAATTTAGCATCATTTGAGAAATACTTGATTCAGTCATACACTGATGAAATTAATAATATTGAACTAGGAAAACTTCTCTATGAATCTTGCAAGAGTAATTCAGACCTATGCCTCTAATAGTATGCACTTAATTACACACACTTCATTTTAACAAATTGTCTTCTATGCTCCGAATACTTAACACACGAAATGGGGGTTTGCATATGGTAAAAAATTTGCCTTTTAATATTTTTCCATATTTGCCTTCATAATATTTAATTATCATTAGTTCAGCACAAAAGTTTGAATTAAACAATTACACCCCCCAAATATTAACCCCAAACAAAGGGCAGTGCAGATGTGTTATGCTGTGTTACAGAGCCTGGTGAAGGAGGAATATTTAAAATCGGGGATAATTATATAATTACAGCTATGTTTTGGTTCCAAGCTTTTAATCTATTGAACAACTAACATTATACAAATGTCATACTTGAAAAGATGAAGCAATATAGTACATTTTGTCAATTGTCAGAAAGCGTAGTCAATGGAAATATCTTCACCGATTTTCTAGCAAAAAATTCTGGATTAACTACATGGAAAAATTTGGTTTTCCTGTGAGGATGGGATACACACTTCCCTAATAATTCATAGACACTATAACTTTCCCAGAATACCAACAATTAAATTTAGTAGTTTTGATGCCTTTATGGATACAATTTAATGAAATTTTAATGGATGTTCCTACCAATCATCAGTTACTTATCTAAGTAGCAATAAACCCATGTATGTATATATGTATGTCCAATAATTCTGGCTTAAGTTCAGTAGAGACATGAAATTCCACTTCATTTATGGGAATCAATTACATTGCAAATAAAACATTATGTGTAAAAACAAGTTCATGTTTTGATTTATTTCCTTAAATTTCAAATAAATAAGTTTCTGGAATATTGCGAATTTAAAAACAAATCTGTAATCGTAAATGAAGTCAACTTAAAGAAAAATTTAATAAGGACACCTCCATATGAAAGTAACAAAATATACCTTTTAAAATAAAAACGTTTCACAGTAATGGGGAGGAACTGCATATTGCCACAAAACTGGGAACAAGATTGGCATGTTCCACAAAAGGAAATATCATTTTGAAACAAAATTTACACATGAATGCACCAAGAGATAAGGATAAGCCTTTGTTTTTAATGTTCAATAGCATATTTTTCATGAATTTACTTCTCTTATTCTAACAAGATTTTAAGATTGAAAGCATTTGGTTAACCACATTATTAAATCTTTCAAGCAATCTTTATTACTCTGCAATAAAAAGCTCCTACATGTATTGCTATGGACTAACTGATTTCTAAACACAAAAGATGAAAGAGGAAATTTAAGTTGTACAAAAAGATAAGGTCATTCGTGCATCAGTTATCTCACAAGCCCAATTACAACAAAAGAATCATAAAATTTCTGTAAGACCGATTAACAATTTTAATCGCACAGCAACTATAGATAAGTATGCCAACAAATTAACTACTTACTTTCTAATTTACACTACAGATGTTACTAAACTTTGAACTAATGAGGACAAATATATAAATTTCAAGTTAACAGCAGAAGAAAACTGAAGAAAAGGCATTAGTTTCAACAAGAACAAAACAAGATAGTTGATAAGTTTTCCATAATTTCCAACTATCAGCACCCTGTTCACACCTGTTTTCAATGACTATTACAATGTAAACAAAAAGGTCTCACCTGGTGATGCTGTGTCCTCCATGAATCAAAGTCTTCATGTTCATTTACGTGGTCCTTGGGGCCATTTGAAACTGAAATTTTACACATATTGTCAGTTCTTTGTAACAAAGAATTTAACTACAAAGAGGCACAACAAAATGTATCAATGTAATGGAAATTATTTATATTATGTTCATTACTGATTTTGTGAAGATATTAGAATGAATATTTGACAATTGTCAGGACTTTATTACAAGATCGAAATCCACTATTGAAAATAATGTCATAGTAATTTTCATCTAAGTAACTATTCTTATATCTTTAACAGAGCATTGAAACTACGCTAAACATTACAGCTAGCTTCTCGTCCATGATTTACCTCTACGTCTAGTAAACATAAAAGTTTGTCCAAAGCGAAATATTTCGCTAACTCGTCACGCACCTACTGTAGCTGATAAAATGACTTGACAGCCTCAACACACAGAAATGGTTAACTTACCTTGATTCCCTTGTCCTTTCATCCGCTGCATTGCCATCGTCACGATTCCATGAAAAATAAGGAATAAAGGTATACGATGAGTGATGTGTTTGACGGAGCGTTTTTATCGAGAAAACGGCACTTACACAACTACGCCCAAGACAAATTCTTTCTTTACCTGGTCTGACACGCCTGCTGACATCACCTAATTCCTGCACTCTGCTACCTTCTTGATTCAAAGTCTTTTAAACCAAAAAGTCAATAATATATAAGTCAGGTGTGAGTAGTCCTTTTAGCACAAATATACAAAGAACTGGCTAAAATAATATAAAACTTCAAGCACAAATCACTTCATCAAGAAACAATGGCGGCTGCACCCAACTCCGGGAAGTTTGGCGAGAGCGCATGCGTAGTAATATTTGGATACGTCATAACATTGGATCGTAGAGCGCAGTAGCTGATTGTCGCCATTTTCGTTCTACGAAAATATTATATGGTCTTATCTTTTAATAATTAGAATTAGGTCTTCTTTTTCAGTAGCATCTATTTTTTTATTTACAAGACATATGTTCTGCGAAATTAGTTTCAAATAATTGAAGTATTGTTTTAAAGTCTAATGCATAAGCTTCAAAGAATAAACATCGACGATATTGTGTTTTATAGACGTTCCGCGCTTCCGTCCATTCAGAATAGTTTGCTGCGTGTTAGGAGTTCTTTGCAGCTTCTTCGGTTTCCGTCGTGTGGTGCGGTCCTTCGTGTGCGAGGTGAGCTAGGCAGGAATCTTGGATTTTTGTGTTGAAAATATTTATTTTATTAATTAGTCAAGTGTTGGATAATCCTCTTGTTTTGTTTCAGTTTTAATTAAAGTCCTCAAAATGGTGACTCAAAAGAAGCAGGTAAGGAAAATATAGGACACGTGGTCGTGATGCATTTGTATTAAACTTTGCGTTGTACCTTTACCTAATGTGCGTATTAATATTTTTAATTGTAGAAAAAAGCTATGGAGAGCATCAACTCCCGGCTTGCACTTGTTATGAAGTCCGGGAAGTATGTTCTGGGGCTCAAGCAGACACTAAAAACGTTGAGGCAGGGCAAGGCGAAACTCGTGATCATCGCCAACAATACCCCTCCCCTGAGGTGAGACTGAGAAGTAGTATTCCCTTTTAAGTTTTGAAATTGACTAATACAATAACTATTCTCATACAAAACATTTTAAAATGTATGTGAATAGTTTTTGCCATTAATTGGAAGGGGTGAGTTCTCTTAAGGGAATGCTATGGAGTAGTCTCTTAAGAATGCTCTGCTTCAAATTTGTTCTATGGCAGTGTATTCTTTCGTTGTATATTCGAAGTCACGTAAGTTGAGTGGGATGCTCTGCATGTACACGTGTGTGAAAAATTATTTGATGTATTAATCAAATTTCAGGAAATCAGAAATTGAATATTATGCAATGCTGGCGAAGACTGGAGTACATCACTACACTGGAAACAACATTGAACTTGGAACAGCATGTGGAAAATACTTCAGAGTGTGTACCTTATCAATTACTGATCCTGGTGATTCAGATATAATTAGATCAATGCCAACTGGTGATCCCCAGTAAAATTCTTGTAAAATTGATTTAATACATTCTTTCTGTGTATTTGAATAGTCTTTTCTCTATTACACACCATTGCCTTTATTCCCATTCCATTTTGGTTAATTCAATTTTGTGTTTGTGAAATAGAAGTGTTCATTGCATTAGTAGATGCAACTGCAATATTTAAGAACTTTGCCTAGTGGAAGTAAATTGTTAAGAAATACTTATGATTCAATAACCTCAAGATCAAATTTAGTATGCTGTATGGTGGCACTTCATTCAGACCTGTGAAATATTTTTATGGATTTTGTGGTGTAAAAGTGTATTAAAAATAATGCTCTATGCGATTGCTAACATGTGGTATACCAAAAGCTACAAAGATCATATTTTTCTTAAGTTATTGTTTTGTGAACATCAAGAGTGTAGGGGGGAGAGTTTCAATGGTTTTGACAACCTTGAGTAATAGCAGTTCCTCTTGGAGCATGCACAGTACTTAGAGGATTTTCACATACTTAAAATTCAATTGTTAGCACTAGTGCAGTAAGCGAGACTTGTCTTCAATCTAATAAAGCTGAATGCAACTAAGAAAAATACAAATGCCCAGTCCATCAGCTGTAACTGATCATTAACTATACTCATAAGTGTGATATGTAGTGAAGGCAAGTTTGCTCATTTGAATGTGCCATTTGGGCTAGTGTTGCAATGTTTCTACTTGCCAAATAATGGGCCACTTTCAGCACTCGTATCAATCTTTTCAAAAATTTTGTTTTTCCCCCATAATGTTCACATTTTTATTTTGATATCCAACCAGCAATTTTGAGGACTTGCTGACAATGAAAATTAAAAAAAATGATTTGGAACCTAATTTTTTTTTTTTTAAATACAATATTTTTTCCTGGAATTTCAATCCCTAAGCTGAGGGACATACTGTTCAAGAAAATAAGGTTGAATTTGGCTGATACTGTGGGGTAAAAATGATCCACTTTAAAAAAGCCAGTTTCCCAAACATTTGTTTTTTCTTGTACATTTCTGTTACTGATAAAATAAAAAAAATCATGACCTTAAACCAATGATATGCCCCATCATTTCATGTCTAAATTTATTAAATTGTTACTACATTACTAAATGTTTTTAAAACTTTTTCAAAATTTAATGAATTCAAATTTTATTTTTTAACCATTGGAAACAAAGTGGATTCATGTATTTAAATATTGCTAATTACAGTTAATCATGCATGTTTCAGAGGAATGGTAAAAATTTTTATATTAAAAAAATAATTAATATGCCACTATGACTCCGATATGTAGATTAAATTTCATTCAGAAAAATATTTTGAGTGTGTTTTTTTTCTCCACAACACATTAAACATTGAGTTCGTAAAACAGCTTTTGCTTCTCAGTGATAGCAGCCTCGGTTTTTTGATCATTAACATTTTCTTTATGGAAAAAGCTTATTTAATATTTCTGAAACTTCTGTTCTGAAGGGATAAAGGTATTTTTCAATTTTTTGACATTTCTTTAACACACTCCCAAAGTTCCTGAACAAAATAAATTTATTAAATGTAAGTACTGCCTTGATTTCATTAGAAATTAATTATTTCCTTAGCGTTGTGGTTAATCAGAACACACTAGAGATTAAATCTTGGGTAGCCTTACAAGGTACTTATATTTCAAATGTTTTTTCTATTTTGGGAAATGGTTTTAGACAGGAAACTGCAGTGGCCAGTATTGTAATGAAGCTGTGAATGATCCTGCTACATTGAACTATAAACTCTAATCGAGGGGTTTGTTTCCAAAAGGTGCAAAATCCATAATTTTCAAAAATTGAACTAAATGGCAGCACACATTTTCTGTGTGCTTCAATCTAAACACCTGATTTTTCTTAGAAAGTTCACGACGTTATTTTTGTTTCATGACAAATCGTAGCAAAGCTGTAGAAGAAAATAATGTTAATGAAGATTTTGATAAAATTTGATGCATATTAAGATGAATGAAGATAACACCTATATAATGCTAAGATTCAAAATTTTTTAAATAATTTAAATATGTTCAGTGAAGAGGTTAACAACTATTATTAAAAACATCTTTATTATTATTTGGCCATAATTATATCTATTCTCAACCTTTTATACCAAAACATACCAAATCCTAAGTTAAAATCCTTATAACTCTAAACAAAATGTAGATTTATTACAAAAAATATTTTTACCTACAGTAAGTTTTATTGCTGCACTGTAAAATTTGACCTCTTAGATCCGATTCCTTTTGGAAACAAGTTCCTCACTTGTAGATGTAACATGCTTTCACAGAAATTCAATAAATAGAACAAAACCATTCTTTAATTACATTAAACAGTACATAAAAAAAATGCTACATGATTAGCTTCTAGTACATATACCACAAAACACAACATATCAACTTAAGCTACAAGTCTTCAAATTTGTTTAGAAAATTGGTAGAAACTAGGCAAAAGATATTACTAAATATTGGAATGTTTTTCTGAATTTCTTCAGATGAGAATAATTTAACATACTTAAATATCCATTTAGTATTTAATTGAGCTTATTATCACAGTTGGGCAGTAATTCTTAAACATGTTCAAGAAGTGTTCATCATGCATCACTTAACATTAGTACTGTGCTGCACACAATTGTTTTGGAAAAATAATTTTGGCATGCTACAAAACTGGCTATCGAATGCAAGAAGAAAAACTAGTGTTGCATATTTGCACACACTTTCTCATACTAGTTAATTTCCTTATCTGTTCAGTTTGAGCAATCTTTTCACTTGCCCCGCCCCAACCTCTTCTCAACTGCCATCTATTTGCATCTACAGGCATTTTTTCACATTTGTTTAAAATTTTCAATCCCATAATGGTAAAATTGAGATAGAACATTAAGAATATTATAGATGAATACAATTTCCGTCGAAAACTTTGGAACCTATTTTAAAAAAGAAAATGCTATTTGGGCATATATAAAAATGTGCATTTAAAAGCTTATTTCATCAAAAAGTTTTGAGTTTCTGTAAAACTTTACGAGAAATAATTTGATACAATTGTACTCACATGTACGATAATGTATAGCCAATGCACATAATATAAATACTAATGACACTAAAAATTTTTTCAAAGATGCATGTGTAATTTTTTAAAAGAAAAAAAAGAAGCAAAATGGTGATATCTTATACAGTGGATTTAGTACAATCTATAGAAAAAAGAAATGAAGAAAAAATTTGGTGATGATTTCGAGAAAATGGTGTTTAGAGTTTCCGAAAATGCTCAATTAGGAGCTCATTTTCACAGGAAACATTCTGAGATTTCGACAATTATATGTCATCATTTAATCCTCTTGCAATTTCAAATACAATAATTGGTACAAACCAGCAGTAATGCAAATATAAACAACATGAGAGCAATATTAAAAAAATTACATTTGGTTATTTTTTGAAGAAACAAAAGAATACAGGGAAAAGAATTTACAGTACAATTAGCACTATCCCTACAAAAAGTTAAAACAAAAAATTTGTAGCCATTTTTTGAGAACAATTTAATATCTTTTAATATTACCTATTTCACTCGAACGTACTATAAAACTACTAAAATTTTCACAAAATTGTACATGACATTGATGAAAGAATTGTGGAGAGCAAATTTCATTTGAAGAAAATTCGCTCTCTTCAATATTGTAATTGTAGGAAGACGCTGAAAAAATGCACAGTTGAAATTTCTGAATATTCAGTGTTAACACTGAAAACTGGACTTGGGCCATATTTATGTGTATTTCTTTATTCTTAGGAAAAATTTGGAGACATGTTTCAGAAATTTTTTTAAATGTCTTAGGGACTTCAAGTCAAGTACCTGCAAAATTCAAAAGATGTTTTAAAAATTGCTGAGCTGTAAGTCAGGCCAGATTGACAAGGGAATATTCACTTTGGAGAAAATCCTACAAATAATTTAGGCGTAGGTGTTTTACATGGACAGATTATATGGAGAGAGAGTAAGAGAAAAAAAACAAAAACTAACAAACATTAAGTTCTCTAAATTTTCGTATATGAGAAAGTAATAAAGGCAAAGAAATTAAAAGTAATTTTTTTTCTGAAACGGTTATTAGCCTAATGAAGGAAGTTCCATTGCTTGGAAAGAAATTTCAAAACTCTGGTTATCAGTTTTGTTGCACGTTAATTGCTAACTACAATCTGTTACAGCCTTCTTGACATCTTTTGTGTTATATTCATGAGAAATATTCTATTCTATGCTGAAATTCTTTGTTACAGTAAGTACTAATGATAAGGATTACAATTTTACATGATCAATTGAAATGTTATAGTATAGTTAGAATGGTAGAATGAACTAGTGAACTTGTGGTTATTGTGGACCAAAGTCACAGATTCCAATTCACGTATGTTACAAATCAATACTAGATTCAGTTATAGTGAACTCATCACATCTGATTTAATGAACAGGAAATAGTTAAACTTACAAACTTCACCTCAATATTACAAATTCCAATACCCAAAAGGTTTGCATGCAAAGAATCTCATGCACTATTTGTGTTGCATTTGCAGTAAATGAAAGGAAACAAGGAATTAGTTTTAGCTCGTCTAAGGCAATTCTGTCAATCCTGTAGACTTCATCGACACAGACTACAATAAAAATCTTGTCTGGCTACAATATCATGTTTTGATGATGTTTGCCAGAACAGAAGAAAATGAAGAAAGTTTTTCAAACCCCAAAAGGGTCATTTGAGAATACAAAGACTGCACTAAGATGTTTTGAATATGGATAATATAGAAATAAATGTAGAGAGATAGCATTGACTCTCTAGAAGGCTCTGCACAAATTACGTACATAAATCTGTACCTGTGTTTTACCAAGAAATTATTTTATTTTGGCATATTGGATATAGCGAACCAAAATTGTTGGTTGTGATAAAACACATTCCACTTTAGAACATATACTGAAAATTTGTTTCTCTACCCTCATCCACAGTTCATTACACTATACTTAACACCAATTAACCCCATACAAATTACAAATAAAAACATATTGTAGATCAATGTTCAGGGAACTGCTATGTGCTTAAAATATATTTAATCCAAAGGTCTATCACCAAGTGTTATATGAGTTCATATTACCACCATTGGAAAATTAAGCTCTTTTCAACCAAAATAATGGCTGGGAACTGAAACCCTTTCCAATATTGTTAAAATATATTATGCATATTGAACAGAGGAGTTTTTAAACCATAATTTGGTAGATCACATCGTATTATGAAAATTCACAAACATTCACAACCTACACACTGGTTGACTTTCATATTCAAAAATGTTTGTCACATGTGCTGCCAACAGTCATTTGTCGTTATTTGATAAAGGCACTGTAGAATGTGTGCATTCAGTTCCTTTTGTTTCAATACAGAATTTACACATTACACACAATTATTTCAACATGTCATGTGTAAAACACATTGATCACTCCTACAATACAATTTTTGAAGCTGCTCATCATTTGTACACGAAAGATGGTACATTTTTTACAAAGAGATATGATTTAAAATTTTTGAGATTCAAGATTTTGCTTAAAAGTCTCTTTCATAAAGCTCATTTCCACCAACCTTAAGTTGTAACATCAAGACTAAGTCAATGATATTCTTCCTGCATTACACCTCTGTGTACTACAACTACAATTAATTTTCATAAAATCTTCTGAACTGTTCAACTTTTCTTTTAAAAAACAACACTACCAGAATGATTGAAAGTGCTGTGGCAAAGAAATGGTATTCACTGGTCATTTAACAGTTTCATTTAAAATATCGGTAATTGATTTTTTACCTAATCTTATGAATACTTTTTCTCAACATTTATCTAAACATTGCAATTTTTAGTTCAAGAAAATGAAACGACTCTCTCCTCCATATATTCCAGTCTTAAATTGAGCTCACAAGTGGACAGAGGACGGTCAAACTTATCAACTTACAGTCAAACTTGATTAGAATATATCCCTGATGAATTAGTGTTTGACTTTCTTTATTATGCTACTTGATGCACCTGTACACTGTTTGTAAAGCAGTATAAATATATCTTTAAATAATTAAACAAATCCTTATAATAATAGCTAATTCAAAATCCATATGATGAATTTCACTAACAAGGGAGCAAGAGCGGATTATAACATTACTATGTAAAGACTGATATTTCAAATACTTTTGAGAGGTTTATGGTTTTCTAAAAAATCATCTTCAATTTTGCTATCCATTAAAATTCCATAATACCGGACTTAAAAATTCTTATTACACTAATGTTCCAACCTTTCTCTGAAGAACAAAACAAGTTGATCTGATATTAGTTCTGGTTTTCCAGATGGGTGTTACAAGCACCTAGTTGTAATTCAAAGCAAATAGTTGCTAAAATGTTGTTATTAAATAACAATAGTTGTTGCAAGAAATAGATAAAAATTAAGCAATATTGCACATTTCCTAGGAACAAGTAATGTAAATAATTAATAGCAGTCAAACATTTTTAATTAATTCCATAATATGAACTAACTTTAAAACACCAAGTTCATTAAAAAAATACTCAACTGTGGTGAACAAAGACACGAGGGGGGGAGAGAAAAAGGTAGCAGGCCAAAATACTTTCAACATGGAAAAACATAGAAATCACAACAATTTAACTATGTTCCACTTATACAAATTTTGTACACTGGACAGTTTAGTCAGTCTCTCATTTCATTGCTTCTTCTTTGAACTAGTACCATCACCTCCCAAAACTTTTCTTCTTTGAGCAAACATATGGAGGTACATTTGAGGAAATACTGAAAAAAATGTTAAAAAAAAAAAAAAAAAAAAAAGAAAAGGAAAATTGCAAATTAAAAAAGTGGAATGTTATAACTCTTACAATCATTCTTTGAAACAAAAAATATTCAACTTACAGGGAACATAAAGACCCATGACAATAAGCAAGAAATAATGGTAGCTGAATGTGAAGTTTAGGAAATTTGGCATTCCGACACTCCACATATGATTGGTTGCCACATAGGATTGCGCTGCATATAAACAAAGTAGTTCTCCAGTTACACCTATAGGGTAGAGGGCTATAAACGTAGTGTACCTGTAAGTCAAATTGATCACACATACAGATTATACGAGATAGATACCTAAACATTTCTCAAATACATTGAGTTGAAACTTTCTCTTTCATAAGACTGGTAAAAAATAGAAAGGACATGCACAGGAGTTGAGTGAGCTGTGTATAAGAATTACTGAGCTTCTAAAATAATTCTTTAGGAATCTTTTAGGAAATTAAATAAAATAAACCTCCAGAGTAAAGACAACCAGAGCCTGTAGAGAGGTAAATCCTAAATGAAGTTAAGCCTCCTTCAAGACAAAACTTAGATTCGTTAATTTCACCAGCTGTCATATTTTAATTTTTATATATATATATATATACATACATACATACACATACATACATATACATATATACACATACATACATTTTGGTGTGTAATGTTAAATACTGCTCGTATCGAAAAATTTTGCTGAGCCCTGCAAATTGTTGTGGTATATAAATTGTTCGAAAAGGCAACCTGCTTGATGTTTACATGTGTCAGAATTCTGCATGAACATGGACTCCTGCTATTATCATGCAACATTATTATTAGCAGGGATGCAAAGGAGCACAAGTAGATGGAAAGGAAAGGAGTAGATGAAGAGAAAGAGGCAGAGAAGATTAAGGAGTAAACGAAGAAAAGGAAGAGAAAAAGAAGAGGGGAAGGAGTAAGTAAGTAGATCTTTTGGCTACGACTAAGACTGTATTTCTGTTTATGTAATGAATAAGGTTTTTTGTGTATGCTTATCTCTCAGTGAGAGAAAAAGAAGTACTTATTTCTCACTGAAACCTGGGTACAGAAGGGTCATTACAATTAATATTCAAGTAATTCTAAAGCTCAAAACAATTGTTATTAAATTATGGGCGCTATCAATAGTTTTAAGATATGTCATTGACAGACATTGCAGAAATTAAAATGAAACAATACTTCATGAAAGAAAGGAAATATTCAGTAGTTGTACATGAAATGCCTTGTATTACTTTAAAGTGATAAGTCTTCTCAGGTGAAAACTAAAATTAATCCAGATAGTTCAACACATTTAATAAAAATTATGATAATTCACAGTCACTTTTTCATCTTAGAAGATACACCAATTACTCCAGAATTGAAAGAGGTACCATAGTTATAATTTTTATATTATCTTGAATAGGTTTTTAGGTCCATGAAATGGGTATGGAGACTCACAAACTTCAAGAATAATTGGTCTTTAAAATTCACTGAAGGATACGCTGAAACAATTCCTCTATTAGACACCAACTGTTTCCAAAACCTCAACATACTAATAGTTATATATAGTGTGTAATAATTATACACTACAAATTTTAAAATGTTTCTGAGCTCCATTATGAAGCTCTTCCAAAGTATTTTCAACACACCAATCTTAGTAGCAGCCAAAAACATGCGTGGATGTTCAGTTCCTACACTATTTTAAGACTACTACTAAACTTACTAGTCAGAAATCCTGGGAATAAGTACTAAAGCATACATCAATTTGTCTGTTAATGTTGACATCAACAAATTACAGAGGTCGAGGATTGTTATTACTATCTCGCCGACATTTCATAGAAAGCTTAATAACATATTACAAGACTAACAAATAAAATCAGGAACAAACAAATTTTAGAATTTGTATTGAAGAGAAACATACTGAATTCATATCTTACCTTAACCAAACAAGAAGGTATGGAACAAACCCTACAATATTAAGGGCATAAAACATGTAACGGATGATTTCAGTAACAGACCAAGCAAGCAATGCTAAGCCAAGGCCTGGGCTAGCAGCTCCAGTAGGTGTAGCAAGTAATACTCCACACACAACCATTACCCGAGAAAACACTTGGAAAGTAGTGATAACAACATTTGATGATACTAGACGAAATGCTGCATGTAAAATCTGAAAAAAAATATTTAATCCAATTTTCATTTAAATTATATTTTAAATAACTTATTAAATAACTTTTCGAATGAGTAAATAACATAAAATATAAAAACAAATCAGGTTTGAATAACTATATAATTTTCAGATTTAAATTATTCATGCTTATATTACACATACATATTTATGAATTAACTGTAACGTAACTTAAAAAAATACTGATGCATTTCAAAATATTGTATATGTTACCATATTTATCACATTTTTTAAATTGGGGTCTTGTGTACAAAGAATTGCATGAAGATTTGAAATGATTCACAATTGAGAAGTTTTGATTAGTAACCTATCTCAATTCTATAAATTTAGTTTTCTGCTCTGACCTTTATACTTAATGTATTAATCTGAAAACTAAAACCAACCTCTAGGACAGCAGCATTTTGAAATATTATAACTGTTAATTTCACAGTTTCCCACAAAGATTCTTTCTTTGGAGAAGTATAATGTTTAATGAGAAGGAGGAGAAGATAGGACCACCTGTAAACACAATGTTCTTAAATCAGAATTATAACATGAAGTTAATCTAAATGTTTTAAGTTAATGACAATTACAAATTTTACAAATAAAAATTCACTCAGATACAACTTGACTGTTATTTGATAGTATTATCTAGATATTAAAATTCAAGTTACAACCAGCATCACACTTTTGTTGCTGTCTAAATTCAAACAAAGCCAATTTTCCTTTTAATACTACATAAAATTGAAACTAAGCACTCACCCTATGACTTGCAGGAAATTATACAAGAACAAATATGTTTTCGCCAGGGTACCAGGTTCACGACTTCCTTTGCTGCTCGACTTAGAAGCCATTCTTTATTCCAATACTTTGTAAATATATCTTCCTTTAAATAAAATGTTAAATGTCAAAGCTCTAATCTATATCTCGATACCGCTATGCTATAAGCCTTTGCTGTCTTTCAGTATAAGTTGTGCGTGCGGAAAGTTTAATTAAATGTCTTCTTTTTTACTAAAAGTTACTTGGAAATGCCCCACTTAAATAAATTTACAAAGCCAATTTTAAAAGAATTTGGCACTCAAATGACCAACACCATTCTGAGCAACCCACAGTGCGCGCCCCACTGCCACGACAAACCTCTGACGGCCAATTTCTGTACTAAGCAACGTTTGGAGGAAGCAGAGTTGACAACCAACAGTTGTATAATGACAAAAGAAACCATCACGAATGCGAAATATAAACAATCTAGAAAGCTTAATTGAAACAAAACTATTAGAGTGTAAATTGTTTTGCTTCCGTCGAGGAAATTTCAGCGAAATGTGGTTCTAATATTCTCAGTATCCTCTACTGCAATTTCTAACGTTGGCAACACGAAATGGACACGAGAAGATAATTTTTGATAGTCATTCCGTGTTATGAAAATTCATTAGCAGGCAGGTAGGTTTACAACACAATAGGACTAAAGGAATCTTGTGGAACGCACACGAATGATGACAGTGCAAACGATGAATTAAAACATCAAAATTTGCATTCACTGAAAATCTATTTCGTATTTTCGTTTTACTATCCTCGTGAATTCTCAACTTTTCTGAGGATTTCCCCCCCAAGAAATAACACAAGAAAACTATATACCTTCCTTGCCTTTAGAGATTTCTACAGCACGTTTGATAAGATCAAAGGAAAAAAATCAAAAGCTTAATTACATTTTGGCACAATTTAGTGTAA
Organism: Gryllus bimaculatus; assembly: GCA_017312745.1. NCBI lineage: Eukaryota > Metazoa > Arthropoda > Insecta > Orthoptera > Gryllidae > Gryllus > Gryllus bimaculatus. Next base: position 7,375,711 of record BOPP01000003.1, on the reverse strand, counting down.
AAGGGCTTTCAAAATCGAAGATTAAACAAATTATTCGACAAGACACTTTTTACTTGTCAATAGTGTTTTTAATAGAAACACTATTAAAATTTCACATCGTTACAGTGTACGAAATCAAAACTCATTTCGAGTGAACATTTTCCGAAGAGAAAGCCCAAGCGAATTCAAATAGTACGGATTTTATTTGATATTAATTTAAACTATTTCTATGTTGCATTATTTTGTTCTTGCGAGAAAAACGGACTCTTACGAAATGTAGGAAGTGCTTCGGGCGTCGACGACGTCTGAGGTTTCTTTGCTACATGCGACTACATTATTGACTCACCTCTCCTTCTCCGACAGGTTCTTCAGCAAACACTTTCTACTTCCTTTCCTAGTCGGATTGTCTTCAGCAGTTGTGTAATTTTCTATAAGCGTGCGCAAAGAGGGAAGGGGGCAGTTTCCCCTTAAAAATTTCGAAAGGGGCTCACAGTCTTACGTAATAAAACATTTTATTTCAGTCCCTGATACAATCGCTTTCGGTAGGTATGTTTAGTCCCTAATTTTCCTCTTTTTTGACGTGACAATTTGGAGAATTGGGGAAAGAAGCTCTCTAAGCAATCTTGCAACCCTGAAAACTTCAAATAAAATCAATTGTATTTATTAACACGTGCTGCTGATTTTCTTGACCTTGTTATTTTAATGGTAATCCTTATTGAGTTTAGTTTTACCTAGCTCTTTTTCGCCTTCAAAACTTGCTTTACTTACTTGTTAAATATGTCATTTGTAAAAAATAGAAAATGATATGATCTTACGGAAAAGGGGTCCAAGAAATGTAGTCCTTCCCATTTGTTTTATACTGCGCATGCCTATGGGCATTTCCAAAGATAGCAATATCGTAAATCAATGTAGGATTTAGTGGGAGCTAATTTGTATTATAGTATTTAGCTTCCATGGCACTTAAATTCTCTTTCGTTATAAGATGATCTTGAACCAAATTCCAACGTACATCACAGAAAGTACATGAAAGTCTGTTAAACTTGAGCGATATGGATTGAACGAAGGGAATTAAAACCGTTTTCAAATTACGACGGGAAGGGATTCTGGAACTGAAGAAAACGTGCGCAGATAATATTTCCCCCCCTACGTCACATACAGTTTTTACTGTTTTTTTGACCGAATAAATCAAATCAAATCAAATTAAATAAAACTGGACGAAATCCTGATCGAGATGGGGGGTCAGTAATAGTAGAGTTACTTCAGCAATAGTATGCAAAGCTACTACACGTACGTTTAGCATGTAGTCCTTCTGATGTCTGCTGACAGTTCAGGGTGCATCGTTTACTATCTGCCATGCCATTTTTAGACCTTTGGAAAATGGCCATGACTGGATAAGACGATTCGATCGAAGGCGACGGTTACGCATTTCAATAACCTTGATCTTTGTGCCGACTAGTAGAGCAATCGCGGCTGATCTGACAAGTATTGTTTAGATTCCCGATCCCGAGAATTTAACCTGGAAGACTAATCTACAAACAAGGCATTTCGAAGTAAGATAACAGGGAATCATGTCATTGTCTATAACTTTATAAATAGTACATTATTATCCACAATAAAATAACAATAATAATAATGATAATGATAATAATGATAATAATAATAATAATAATAATAATAATAATAAAACCCTTCTGTCACTCCTATCACATCAACTCTTATAAGGTCTATGAAAAATCAATCCGACTATATCCGTTACTAAATAGATCATCACAAACTCACAAACGCCGTTCTATACAAAATTATCATACTCCGCACTTCACCTTAGGCTTCCCATACTAATTTCAATCGCCTTTAAACGTTTGAAAATAAATTTCTCCGACAAAACATTAACACCTACTGGTTTATCCGAAATAATCAACTTAACCGTGATTTTGGCATTCAAACCTTGATATTATGCAACTATTAAACGGCAACTTTTTCCTACACCTCCCTTCAGTGTCAAATATAACAGCCATTCCGCTAGGGAAAACACACTCATGCTTTCCAAGAATTAAAAACCGTACCCGCATGGAATTATTAAATAATATTTCCATTCCCCTGAAACCTACTTAAAACAAAGGTGGCTTAGAGCATCAATTGATGTAACTGCAGTGTCTCCAACCAGGAGGGACTAGGATTGGAGTCCCGATTGATTGATTGAAGTGTCAACTACTTGGGGGGGGGGTTATTAGTCCCGTGAGTGTAGTGTATGTTTTTGCTCGGCCGGTGCCGGTACTGAAGTGTATGTAAGGGGTGAGGATAGGACAAAGAAGAGGATCGCGCGTGATCCATGGACCGTTTGTTAGGGTACTGCTCCGGCATACGCCTGGTATTGATCGAAGAAAGCACGGAAAACTACATATCAGAGAAGCCGACCGCTAGAATTCCCCTCCAGACAGAGACTGAATTCGACCAAGCTGACTTGTCTCTAGCTGACACTAGCTTTAGTGTCATTTAGTAAAATTCTGACACCGTCGGGCCTCGAAACTAGGTCCTGCCGATCAGAGGGATTTCAGTGTCATCAGTTTCTGCACTGAGCCGTCTCCCCCGGTCGAGTCGAGTCCCGGCGGTGGTAGGATTTTCGACACTAGCTTTCCAGCTACGTCGAATTCAGCCGATGTCAGAGCAATTCTAGCGGCCGGCTGCTCTGACCGGTCGTCCTCCGTGGCTTCTTCAACGTGGCATCAGACTAATGCCGGTGCAGTATTCTAACAAACGGGCCCTGAACCTCGCACGATTTCTCCTTCCTTGTCATAACCTCACCCTTTACTTACACACACACTTACTCTCACATGCACTACATTCCACACGTGTCGGGAGACCAGTCGGGAGCTTAGAGTCGGGCGGTGTCATGTTGGTGGGAGATACCTGGTTGGGTAAAATCCCCGCAAGCTGACCGAGATCCGCGTCGGACTTCGCTAGACAGCGGGGGAAGATGGCCACCATCTCCCGCGAGAAAAAAAAACATGTACTACACTTACGGGAATAATGTTCGTAGCAATTGACGCGCCCGGAATTATCAACGTAATCCACTGCGACACCGCGAACATCCCAAAAGAAGCACGCAAAGTAAACAAAAAAGTGCAAGAGTCCAATTGGGTTAACCGCAAGTGTAAATAATGTAACAAATGTACTATTGTATTGATTTCTGAATCAATCATCTGTAAATATTTTTGGCTGACTAGTGAATAAAATAAATTAAATTACTGGTATTCCACTTCATTCCAATGATTGACGTGTGACAACTTAACACATGAAGCAATATATCTTGTGATTATAAACAAACTACCCTAATTCCATGCATTATTTTTGACACACATACCGTAGCGTTATTTCATCTCCCTCTCCATAGTAGATCTTGGGCTTGGTAACGATCACGACTTCGAACAATTAAAAGAAAGCGCAAAATCTTTGAAGTATGCTACGGCTGGTTAAAGATTTACCCTCCCTCCCCCCAGGCCTGCACAATATTTATGATCCCCAAAACAGAAATTCTTAGACTGTGATATAAAGGAAGTACTAGGCTTACAGGATACGCAACATTCGCTAGGTTGCAATACATTTTACCATCGTGTATAAATCGGAAGCGATGCATCTGGGATGCTTTACACCAGGCATCCGTATCCCGAAGTCACGAGTTGTTTCTTATGTGGTATAAAGTGAGGCGTGTGTTCTGTTCACTTTTAGAGGGAGAAATGTCAGGGCCGGATATTTAGTAGTGCGGAGCCCCAAGCACAAAATTGTGTTGCCCCCCCCCCAAAAAAATAGCTCCATCTTTATTAAATAAAAATGTATTATAGTACAAGTGCTTTCTGTACAGACACAAATGAAAACATAATTTTTTTATAGAAATTTTTACTTGTGTTACATTTTTTTTACATTAAATACATTATTTATGTATTTAATGCGTATTTTTCCGAGACGCGGGGCCCCTGGTGAATGGGGGCCCCCAAGCAACTGCTTGTTTTGCTTGTAGGTAAATGCGGCCCTGAGTAATGTATTCGTACATGAGGGCCATTTGGACGACCCGCATGCGCGGCAGGGTAGCGCGCACGTTCGCAGCTGCGTTTAGTTCTTTGTGTGGTCTCCAGGTCCAGGCTTTACCTTAACAATGTATAACAGGGAATATGCTACCTCCTATTTTATATTATCTATGGTAAATTATGAGCTAATTTAGGGCCTTTTTCCATGATTGATATGAATTTTTTTAAACAAATAGAGATAAAAATAACCTTCCAAACTTTTCGTCTATAAAACGGAAGTACTTTTTATTAATTTATCTCTTAAATTTAATTTCTTACATTATGCTAATAAATAACAAAAATAAGTTTCTTACAATGGTCCTTTATTTACAAAAAACATCAATAATTCTTCATAAGAATCTTGCGACATGACAGCAAACGTTTATGACATTTTCTGTGCATTAGTGTCTGGAGATTGGACACTAGGAATGACCCTTGTGGAGTAACATCGATTGAGGGACGTGTCGACTAGCTGACAGACTTGTTGACCAAAATGTTTTTGGAGCTACAATAGGCACCAGTAAGAGGCATGATGTTCTGTTTTATTAAGGTTGTATCGTTGCAAATTGGAAGAAGTCAATTATCAAAAAGGCTTTGGAAGGTCCAGCTTAGGAAAAAATTAATTCGCAATTGGAAGAAGTCGCTCTTTAAGTCTTTGGCAGGAGGCTCTGCTTGGTAATCATTGCGTCATCATAAGAAGACGTAAATCCGCGAGTGCGGTGGGGGCTTTGTTTAGGTAACCTTGTATTCATTACAGGAAAAAGCCAATCATTGGAAAGGCGGTGGGAAGCTCTAGAGAAGACAATCTGTCATAGAAAGAAGTAATTTCTTGCCATTACGATGGAGGCCTCAGATGGGAACACCGTCCAGATTTCATTCCTGCAGTTTCAGGTGAGAACCTGTGTTTGTGGGAGTTCGCATTCATCCTACAAAAATCATCAATCATTGCGGCTGTAGTCGATACCGCTGTTTCGAAGACTTAATATTCCTCCTAGGAAAAGTCAATTCACATGACCGAAGTAGGAATATCAGCTTGGAAGGCTTTGCACTCGTCCTAGGAAAAAGTCAATCCTCGAGACTGCTATAAAATTACTTGTCAGGGAGGGATTTTTTATTCGCCCAAGAATGACGACAATCCTTGAGATAGGAGTGGAAGTTAAGGCTTATAAGATTTGCTGCCTGTTTTTGATAGTCAATACTTGAAATTGCTTTGAATGTGTCAGCTCGGGTGATTTGCATCCACCCTAGGAAGCAGTTAAACCTCGAAATTGCAGTAAACGTCCTCTTGAGAGAAACACTGCACTTTTATATTCGCCCTAGAAAGCAGTAAATCTTTGATTCTGTAGTGAGTGGGACAGTAAGACATCCTAAGAAGCAGTGAATTTGCGAGGCTGCTTGAAAGACTTGTCCTACTAAGCAGTAGAACTACGAGATTGCTAAAATGCTCCCCGAGAGAGCCTTTTGTTTAAGTCCTAGGTATAAGTAATTCTTTAATACTGCAGAAAATGTGACAGTTTGTAAGACTTTATATCCGTCCTAGGAAGCAGCCAGTTTGTGAGGCTGCTTGGAAGACTTTATTTTTGTCGTAATAAGTAGTCAAACCTCGAGATTGCTGCCTTTTGTATACGTCCTATGAAATCCTTGATACTGCACCAAGTGAAACCATTTGTAAGACTTTATATCCATCCTAGGAATCAGTGCGAGGCTGCTTACATCCGTCCCGGGACGCAGTCAAACCTCGAGATTGCGATAAAAGCCGCCTCTGGGGAGGCTCTTCAGTTTGTCCAGGCAGGCGTCGATCCTCGCCGCTGCGGAGCGAGAGGTGGCGTTGGGGCGGGCGGCGGCGCCGCTGTCCGAGCGCCGGGTGAGTAGGCGCCGCAGAGCAGCGGCGGAGTCGATCCGCGGGCGCGCCTCCGCCTCCGGCTGGGCGGCCTCCGACGGCACGCCGTCCATGCTCCAGCCCCTGGCAGATCAGTGGTTTCCCGTCGTACTACGCTCGTGGTAAAGAGAAAGTAATGTAATCGAGCGGTGAATTTTGGCATTTTTTAAAAAGAAAAATCGTATTGTCTAGCCCTGGTAACGTTTTTTTTGTTGTTGTTGATTGTTTAGTGATTCCGGGCGCGTTTTTGAAAATTTATTTCTGCCAGTTTGGCAAGAATGCCTTTCAGAATTTTTAACATTACAAATCGACGTCACTCAAGATTTGAATCTCACAGGAAATCTAAAGTTGGGATTATTGATAATATTACGTTGAAGTTACGTTACGTTCTATTAAACTCAACATTGTAATTAGATATTTTAAGAAATTTGTGTTGAATGAAAGAGGGAGGAAATAAATAATATGTGATTTAGGGGAATAGAATTTATCTTTCGAAATATTGAAAGTATTCGTCGAGAAATTTGGCATGTTTGAGGTAAATTAAATGTGTGTGTTTGTTGCAAATCGTCTAAAGAGTTGAAGTTTTGGCTGTGATAATGTATTAGAGAGTTAATAGTATCAATTTTTAATTCATTGTGTAATTGTGTGTTAGGAATGTGTTAATGAGCATAGTCGCATCAATTGTTAAGGTCATTAATCCCTAAGAGTAGTGCATTTTCCCTCTGGGGAGGTGGCAGTGATCTCCCGTCCCCCGATGGCAAAATTCGGCGCCGACCAACCGTTGGCTAACGCTGTTTTCCCCAACCAGGTATCTCCCACTAGCGGGGAACCACCCCAGCCGGGACAAGCATTAAGCTCTCGACCTGTCTCCCGGCATGTACGTGTAAGTGTATGTAAGGGGTGAAGATACGATAAGAAAGAGGAAGGAAAGATAGCGCGTGGATCCTGCAAGTCTGAAACGGATTCTTTGGGGGATTATTATATGAAGACCCAGAGGACTTTTTTCAAAATTTCCCAAAGGAAGCCCAAATTTTTTTTCTTAAAATTTTTTGTAACAATAGAGTGAAACACACACAAAAACGCCTTAGGTTTTGATTTTGTCCTGGACTTTTTGAAAAATGTAAAAGTTTAGTTAACTACGAGTATAACAAATTATCGATAATTAGCAACTGTTTGGTAGTGGGCGGAGCAAAATGTAATAGCTAGACGAAACTAAAAAATTAGAAAACTAGCTAGTACGAGAAAATCTGCGGCGTTATGTAGTACAACTATTTATGTTATGCTGTGAAATAAAAATGACTCATGAGCCTCAGTAGATAAAATATTGAATTATACTCTTTTGTTATAGTTAGGTACATCAAAATAATACTCGTATTGCATTAACACCACTCGTGTATTAGCACGGTATCATATATATTTTATAGTATTAGAACGGTATCTCATTAGTATACTTTTGCACTCGCGTTGCGAAAGCAATCCTTCTTTCATTTTGTTAATTTCAAACTTGTTTCATTAATAACTATAACAGTATTGAACAAAAAGAAAAAATACTTTACCATATCCAGTACTAAAGATGTCAGTAACTACACTTGTTTTAAATTTATTGTGTGCTCGTGAATATACCATGAATTACTACCATCATCTTCCAAAATATTTATTTTTCATTTGATATATTATTTAAAAAAGAAACTAAATACTTTGAACTGTGTTATTTAATTTGTGCATATTTGTTTGAATGTACGATTCGTTTGTTTTAGAAAGTAATTTTTAGTTTGTTTGTAACTATTCCCTTATGTAGATATTCAAACTAAACATTACATTTATTATTAATATCGGTGCCTCCTGCACTTAGTATTTTCTTAAACCCCCCTTGACACACATCATATATAAACAACATGGAGCAAAATAATCTACTCTCATCCCTTATCGTTCCCCAAGTGAGGGAATCGACTCACTATACTGAGAAAACCAAATGCAGTCTTCCAAGCTAAGCTAGTTTTAGGGCCCAGTCGACGCTTCGCTACGCAAAGTAGCTGCGAGGCTCCGGCCTTCGACCGCTGCGATTATCTATGGAATTCATAATTTCCAAGGCATTATATGCCAAAATCCGCTTAGGGGCAATCCGCCTTTTGTTCTCCGATCTCGTGGTGTACGGAATTGGGGGAGGTATTCGTTCGGGAGGGGTGTTACGGAATAAGACCTTTCTCTACCTTTTTTCTCTCGATAATTCGTTTTCCGGCGCACGATTACAATACTTTCTCTTCTTACGAAGTAAGGGCGAGAAAGTAAAATAAAAGTAGAAAACTCACACGGTGGCGGTCGCCATCGAAGTGCGGCGCTTGCGTCGGTGGCGCCTGGGGTGGGAGTGTGGGTGGGGATGCGGGTGCGGGTGGGGGTAGGGGTCGGGGTGGGAGCCGCCAGCAACCGAAGCGGCGACGGCCAGCTGGGCGCAAGGCAGCCCAGTTCCGAGCGGTGGCCAGACGGGCAGAGGCAGGCAAGCAGGGCTGAACAAGCTGTGACGGAGCCGGTCGTAGTCCTTGGGGCGCAGGTGTGGGTGCGGGCGCGGGCGCGGGCGTGGGCGCGGGCGCCGGCGTCGGCAGGGGGCGGGGCGGACGTGCGGGGCAGCAGGCGGGCGAGGCCCGCTGTGCGCGAGCGGGGTCCGGCGGCGAGAGTAGCGTGCGGGGGTCGGCAAGGCGGGCGAGGGTGGCAAGGCGGGCGGGGGCGGCCAGGAGGAGGGCATGGTGGGCGGCGGCCGTCGTACGGTGGGGCCGGGGGGCGCCGGGGGGGGCCCGCGCGTGGCTGCTGGAAAGAGGCGTACAGCCACGGCCGCTGCGGTGGAGTGGCGGCCGCAGGGGCGGCGGCGCGGGCCGGGCGGGAGGCGGCAGCGGCGTAGGCGGTAGTGCCGGCGAAGGCGGGGCACGCGGCCAGCACGCACCGGTCCTGCTGCCGCAGCCAATCCAGCTCCCCTCCCACGTACTGCGGCACGTCCGACGAGTGCAGCTGCCACACACACGCGAGCCCCCAGTTCGCGAGAGCTGACGTCTCGAAGGGGAGATCCGGCACCGACCCACAAGTCGGCTCGCAGGGTTTTCCTTCTCCCTTTCTCAATGGCGCACTACTCCAGTTCCCGCGGCAAGCTCTTCCTCCCATCTGGTCTCTTGGCATGTATGATAGCTTATACTAGACTTTATTTAACCCTGCACTTGACGTAACTCAGCTGTTCACGATGTCATCCAATCGCGAGCTTGAACGTCCCCGTAGTGACGTCATTGTAGGACATATAAGCTCCCGATTGGATGAAACCGAGACTGTTAACTTACGTCAAGTGCCCGACTAAATAAATCGTACTATAGTGTATTTAAGAGTGGTCTGTGTGTCTGTGAGTTTGTGTGTGTGTGAAAGGGAAGAGAGGAGACGATGATGAAGAAGGAAAGACCATGCAAGGTACGTGGTTCGTTTATTAGGATTCTGCTCCGGAATTCACCTGGTACAGATCGGAGAAACCACGAAAACCCACCGACCACAACTGGTGGCAGCTGTTTTTCTCGATGCAGCTGTTTCGCATGTTGAAACTCGAAGATTTCTTCCCTCAATATTGTTAAAGCGCGAGTGAAGGAACTTCCTCGGCCTGAAGAATGGCCGATTAATATTTTATCTTGAGCATGGATTTTTGCCTTTTGTTATGGAATGGTTCCAAACAGGGAACCTCTTCCTTCCATTCTTCTCATTCCCACGAACCAATGAGAAGACTGTCCGTTATGGGCTTATGGCAACAAAGAAACGGCTCCCAATGAGGGAGCTGGCTCCCTTAGCGCGAATAGGAAGAATATCAAGATGAGCATGAAGTAGCTCGAAACTCTTGATGTGACATCGATGTCGATGTTTTCAAAACATTTCTATAAAAACATCGATCATTTAGCTAGGATTCATTAAAGCCTATGTTTTTTTTAACATTGATGACCCCGATGACCTTAAGTTTTCTGAACCTTTCCTCGTATTTCGCAAGCAGAGAGACGGTCTACGCACGTGGGTTCACTTCTTTTCTATTACGAACTGAGGAAGCTCTGACCCATTGAAATAAATTAGCGGGTTCTTAGGCACAGTTTTGTTAATTGTTCTTATTACTTTTTAGTTTGTTTTGTCAGTTAAATATTAATTATAAACTAATAAAGTTGCTTTTTAAAAACATCGTCGGTTTTGGGGCGATGACTTCTTAACATCAATGTTTTAATTTTAAACATTGATGTTTAAAATGGTTACCTGGCCAGTAGTTTTGATTTATTTTCGTCAATGAACGGTGAAACCTGTACGGGGTAGAATAATCTGCGCACATTTTCTTGCGCTCTAGAATCTCTTCCCAAATCTGTTACTTCATATAGTTGAATGATGAATAACATAAAGCGAGATTACCAACGTTATAAGCTTGAAATTTGCATCGGTACACGAACCATAGTATTGGTAGCAAAATATCAACCAGACTCTCGTACCACAACTAGCAAAAGGAAAACTTGACAAAATGTGCACCTAATGAAGCTTCGTTTATGCCTAGAAGCAAAACATGAGCCCGTATGATCATTTGCTCAACAGATCAGGGAAACTTCACGAAAAAACTTATTGAAATAGTTCATTAGTTGGTTCAGAAGCGGTAGTACATTTCTGGTTACAATGCTGCTTGTTTTCATGCAACTTGCTCCCGTTGACAGGAGACATTAAAATCTCTAGGAGAGGTCTATCCACGGCATTCTCTGCGTCAAATACGTCATATTGAATGTTAAATAGCAAACTTGGGATACTACCAAGATACTTTGTTGAAACTGCGTAAATGTATAAACTAACATGTAGTTTCTACCGAAATTACACGTGGACTATGCTAGATATAAAAGTAAAATTCAGCCAGCAAAAATAAAGTTAGTTACTTTGAAACGCACCGTGGCTTTTAAGGCAGTACCATGACACACGCACAACTGTGTGAAAATAGTGGATGAATGAGAATTATTTAACTTACATAAATGATCAATTGTGTAATTCAGTTGGAAAGAATCTAGTTCCCAGGAGAAAACGATTCTCATATAACCTGGAAAAGTAGCAATTGAAAGACGCCCAACAGAAACAGACAAACAAACAAAGCTCAATTCCCGAAGAGAAAGAAGAACAAGCAAAAAAGAAGAGAACTAATAAAAATAATCTCTAAAATGACAAAAATTGACTACAAAGGTCTTGACAAGAAAGAAAATGTCGAATTTTAGTGACTACTTTATGACTCGAAAGTTGAATTAAAGCATCATTTTATTTAGTGAAGTTTTTTAATATTTTATCGATGCCTTTATTGAATCACGTTCTACTACTAAAGGTTTAATACGTTTCTATAAAGCTGTGATGTTTATCATAGATTGGAAAATGTAATGGGTGTACGATTATGAATCGTTTGCATTTTATGCTATGATCATGCAAATGAATGAATCAGAGGTTATTATTAATTAATTAGAATATTATTTCTTCAATTCTTTATGGTCATAATTAATTTATTCTCCCCTAGTTCACCAAAGATTTTCTGTCCAGACAAGTCAAACGTAAAAGCAGCGTTTCTTAAGAATTTCCACATTTTCTTATAAGCCGTGTTTTGGATACTGTGTTTCTATCAAAGGAATTATATCTACTACTATGAGTATTGGAGAAATGGTATGTGTAAGTGTGAAGAAATGGCACGTACCAACTACCCGAATTGCGTTCTATTGGTTCAAGCATTACTACATATGTGTGGGCATGGAGAAATGAATCTCACACGTTACGGATCCAGAGCGTCGGTGAACTTGCGTGGATATTCCAACGACATAATACCAATTATTTTGTTGCAGAAGATATTATTTGGACTCGCGAGGTTATTATTTGGATCACGTGCCCTATCACATGCGCAACACTAAACGCACGAAGAGCGTGATCATAAGTTAAAGAAGGGATCGATTTTGAAAAACGTTTCATGACATACTACTAATTACTGTTGCAGACGAGAACTGGTTTGCCAATAAATTGATGGATAAGTTAGCACGGAGCAACAAAGGAAATATTTTGGCCCTGCTGAATCCCCCGAAGGAGTCAGTAGCGCAACCAGAAATATATTCAGAGGGTAGTACAGAAGTAGTGTCCAGCTCACTTCATGTGATAAGCGCGCTTTGCAGTTTTGCTCTACTATTTCTTCTTCTCCTTCTTTGCCTTCTTCTTCACTTTACGGTTTAGGCCTGTTCCGACTTCACAGTCTCCTTCCATCTGCTCCTCGGTCTTCCCACGTCTCTTCTTCCTTTCGGTGTGTAGTAGAAAGTTACTTTTGGATATTTGGTATCTTTCATTCTTCCAATATGTCGTAAACACTTGCCTCTATATTTTTGAAATATTGAAATATTGGATGAAATTTTAATTGTTTTCTTACGTTTTCGTTTTAAATCATTTCTCTACTGTTTTAACATTCTTTTGATGTTCTTAAACGTAATTTTAATTTGTTGACATTTAGCTATTTCAGGCGGTCGGAAGCCAATCTGACTAACTCTTTTTGAAAAACTGTAACTATTTACATGGTTGTCTTCCACAAGTAAATATTTGTCAGTCGCGAAGACGACGAACCCCACACTTAATTGGTTGAATTGGTCGAATGTGCTAACTGCTCTGGCAATTGTACATTTTATCAGTTGTTTCGGTGGCCAGTGTGATTAACACCTTGGCTCCATGACAGCCGATAATTAACCGAACTGTTTTGAACTGAAATTAACTGTTTCGTGTTTTCCAACTTTACAGTATTTCTTATGTTTACTTTCTTATTTCAATCAAGAAATAGCAATAATACCACACATAAAGTCATGTACTCTGATTCATGCGTCGGTCAAAACTGCAACATCAAAGTCGTTCTTTCTCTTATGAAATATCTGTAAAATCAGAGTGGTAACCCTGAAACTATTGATTTAAATTTCCTTGAGCCAGGACACAATTTCCTTATGAATGATTCAGATTTTTTCTTTACTTAAAAACAAACAAACTGGTAGTCACATCTTTTCTCTAAGATATTAGTATTATATCCTTCTTGGCTACAGGAAAACGAAACAAGTATTTCTTTACAGAAATTAACCATGAAGACTTACATTCCACAGAAAACTTAGAAAAATGTATTATTCAACAGAAAAAAATTTGTCGAAGATGAACCAATTAACTGGCTGACAATGAGGTGTATCCGGATGAAGAAGACTGAACTATTTGGTATCAAATACAAACTACATTCTTACCAGAAATGACATATGGAAAAATTAATATCCAAATGACAAATGAAAACAGGCGTCCTTTAGAGAATCAAGATAATGTCCCACAAGATATTTTATAGCACAAGACCAATCTCCATGATGTAATAGGTCTCTTGACATTTATACCTCCTATTTATCACCATTATAAAAACTTGAAGTCTGAAGGAGCTATCCTTCAAGAAGAAGCTGCTAGTGAAGACGGCTGCATTACGTAGGCAGAATAGAGGCAATGAACACTTTTTTATTTGTATTTCGGGCAATTTTTAGTGTTGTTTAATAACTCACAATAACACTGGTAACATTTTCTATTAAAATGTTTTGTTTCCAGGGGATTTGTTTAATAAAGTAACTTGTTTAAAAACATTCAGAACATTATTTAGATTTATTTAGTCGAAAAACAGTAAAAAACTGTATGTGACGTATGGGGGAGAAGATAATCTGCGCACGTTTTCTTGAGTTCCAGAATCCCTTCCCATCATTTTAACTACTAATAGTTGAAAAATGAATAAATGTTAAAAACAAATTTAAAATAATAATAATAATAATAATAATTTTAATAATAATATTTGTTTAAAAAGCCAAGTTTTAGAAAAAAGTATTTGCCACAATCCAAGTAAACGAACTGCAGATTTTATTTTCTGCATTACTAACAAAATAGTAACTCGCCCTTCCCGCTACTCCTACCACTATTATGTCAATAAAAGTCACTGTCAATTATGTCAATTATTATGTCAATAAAATTCAGAATTTGTTAATACCTTTCAGTTGTCAACGTGACTAACTATATAAAGTAGCTTCTTATGGCAGAGAGGAACATTAAGTATTCTAAATGAAAAAAAGTCAATCTTGAAATAAAGAAACGCATTGAAAAGTAAATTTCTGCATTTCTAGCTTTAGAATAAAAAATGTATAACTTCTTTCTCTCTTCCTTTTTTCTTTTATTCTTCGTCTGATTTCGTTGTCTTTCTACCAAGTTTTCTTTCCTTGCAATAGACGTGTGACGATTTCATCTGGGTCCGTGTATGGGCAGTTCAAAAGCCGATGTTGCCAACAGGGACCGCCTTTTGTAACCTTTGTATTCTTGTTGGCAGCAAAAGCAAAAGAGACTCTGTGTCATACCATTGTGATAGTTCTAAGGCAATTATTAGACCATTTGTCACGACGTGCAATGCCTATCAAGTATGCAATTAGAAATGAGTTATCATATTTCAGGGCGATATCAGTTCATTAGTATATTTATTTATTTTTCATTACGATACCAGTGTTCAACTCCCATGATCATATTTGGAAACGAGTGAAACATTCTGAGTACGTATTCATTGTGTTCGAATGGTTCACCTAATGATGACAATAATCCCGTAAGTGTAGTGCACGTTATATCTTGGGGAGGTGATGGTGTTCTTCGCTCGGAAGAACGTGAGATTCGGTGTCGGATTCCACGCCAGCTTAATACCACTCCACGTTTACGCCGTTTATGGACACGCGTAGGCGCTCGGCGGATGTACATTTCATTTCGACTGATACTCGCGAAGACAGGTCTACGCGTGCTTCTCGAGCGACTTCGTACGAGTCAGGCGAGCGGCAACGCTGATTCGTAGCCATGGCAACGTAAACATTGTTGGAAGCCCATTGCTTCAGAGCAGGTCACATGAGGTACCACCGCAAGTGGCGAGATAACTATCATAGCCGCTTACACGCTGACAGACACTTGTCGTGAATGAGGGGTGAATATGCAAATATGGCCCAATTAAGTAAAAATAAGCTGTTATGGTGATATATATGGCGAAAATATGAGAAGAAAAACTATCCTAAATTTATTCTAAATGCCTCAAATCGTCTACAATTGGTTGAAACGAGATGTTTTAGTTCATAGAAAAAAATATGCAAATGCATATAAATCACAGTCTTAGTAATAACCATAACAGTTGTAGAGCCGGAAACTAATCAATCAAATCAAATCAAATCACCTGGTAGATATCGTAATGGCCAGTCTCGGAGATGCGTCGGGCCTCCTCGGCGGCCGCGTCGTAGGCGTCAGGCGGCTGCGAGCGGGGGCGGGAGCACCGGCACAGCAGGCAAGCGGCGCGCGTCGCGCGCAGCAAGAGGGCGACGTCGCTCGAAGGGCGCGCGCGACGCCGTCCGCCAGCCACCTCGACGCCGGCCGCTCTGGCTCTTCCTGTGGCCCTCGACGCTTGCTCGCGGCTTTGCCATCGCCCTTGCCCTCGTCCCCGCCCTTGGCGTCTCCGTCACCTTCCCCGTCCCCGTCCCCGTCGCTCTCGCCCCCGCCTTGCCCCCGCCTCGTCCCCGCCCCCGACCCCGCCCACCTTCTCGCTCTCACCCTCGCCGTCGCCCTCGCCCTCACTCTTGCCCACGCCCACGTTCTCGCTCAGGCTCTCCGCCCAGTAGGCCACCGCCAGCGCCTCCGCAGACGGACTTAGCAACCGCGACTCCTCCTGAAGCAGGCGGCACGACGCAAAGACCTCAGGGCTCCGAGAGCAGACACAAGGTAGGATTGTAAGTAATATAAATATGAATATATAAGAGTCTTGTCAGGTGGTAACCCCCTCGCACGTTCCATCTAAAATTAGCAATAAATAAGCTTAGATTCCCGTAGAAAGTAATTTTTGTAAGCAAGTAAAAATAACGTAAATTTGTGATGTAACGGAAACTACGCAAAAATCGCAACAGTCTTGTATCGGGCATGGTCGTGCTATCGCGCGACGACGATTTTAGACCGTCAGCCGGCCGTCAGATTTGCAGTGAACTCGCAGTTTACAAATAACCTTCAGTCTAGCAAAGCGCTTCCAGCATTGAAATTGAGTACAATAGTATTCCTTAGAGACACTTAATTTGATTTTCTACTCAAAGTGATGCTCAAAAATATTTGTTGACAAACATGTTAGATGCAACTTATACTTTTCGAGAAACGTTTGTACAATTTTGGATTGTGCGTATTGGAACACTGTAATAAAAGGTAAGCCACGCAAAATAACTACACTAGTATTTTGTATTTTCTACTTATATGCATAAAATATCAAGAAACAAGGACCTTCATTGAGAAGCAAGATGCAACATATTTGGTAATAAAAATATTTTTTTCTCTCTCCGCTTCTTTGTTTTACATGTATTACAGAAACTATTTTAAATATCATTGAACTACTATAAAATTTTGCTAGAATTTTTGGGGCCCTCTTTATACAGCACCCCCTTAGTGTATGTGTCTTAGTGCAGCCCTGTGCGCGCGAGAGCAGGGGACATACGTAGACGGGGTCGAGGGCGGGCCTCGAGTCCCGGCGAATGGCGTGCAGGTGCAGGTCCTGCACGGCGGCGAAGGACAGCGCCTCCACGTCCTGCACCGCCAGGCCCTGCGCGGAGGCCGCCGCCTCGCCCGATGCCTCGCCATTACCCCTGAGCATCGAAGCGATAGCTATTGTCATTATGGTTTCACAAGTGGTTGGAAACTTAGCGACGAGCGTCTTGTCTGAAAAGTTTCAAACCACGAGTGGAATTCGGTTACACTATATCGCGAATAAAAGTCGCAAATCGATTATATAGTAGGAACACGATGTTAAAAATAACGAAAAATATTTATTGGTGGGTTGTTTCAGATGCTGTATTGATTACTGCGGTTTCCACCGTGGAAAGTCTGGTATACAGGGTACAGTTTTCGTGTAGATTTTCATCATGTATCTTTACAGAAACGTCAAGATCCCAAACCGGTAAGTATAAAAGCCAAAAGTCACGCATATACGGTATGTAAGTTTCCTGTATGAATTGCCACAAGACGCTGCTATGGGGCCTACTGGGTAACAACTGAATTGCGCCGTCCGAGTACTTTTAGTGGCGGTATTTCTGTGCATGCATGCGTTAGGTTTTGTGATCTTTATTAAGTATTAATTAACCATGAGGAGCACAGAGAAGAGAAATAGGATTAGGGAAGAAGGTAGTTCATCACAAAGTCACGTCACACAAAGGCACCTAGACACACCTAAACACAAAATCGAAATGCCCGATTACTATGGCGTCGGGTTAGTGAACAATTCTGCCGCTAGAGGGGCTTGAGTCAAACTAACATACACTTTCAACATGAAAAAAATACGAACATGCTCAAAATGATTCATGCAGAAAACGCGCAGTCAAAACTGCACGAGAATCTGCACGAAAAACTGTACCGAGTATACCGGGCTTTATGTACGGCGGAGATTCTAGCACGTGCCGTGAACAGAGCGCGCTTTTGTAGGGCAGCTGGAACAGCAGCGAGCTCGGGACGCTAGTGTGTGTGTGTGTGTGGGGGGGTGGAGCTAGTTTCAGAATAGAGCGGCGCCTGCTATTTGGTGGGCCTGCAGGCACCATGTACAGGCAGTTGAGAGAGGCGAATACTTGGAACAGATCGACAATGAGTGAGCGCCTGGTGAAGTGAAGTGGTTACACGACAGTAGATAAAACTGCTTACAGGATTGTGTCCTGTTGGTATAGTTTAGTTAAGTTAGTGTAAAATACCCTTATTAACATGAAAAGGGTCTGATTTTCACTTTTACTTATCTGAATTATCGAAAATAGCAAAAATTTGACTTTTTTTGGAGTCTAATATTTCGTGTCACAGCCTGTAGTAGCATATTTCCAATTTCCTTCAATTACCTTTAATACTGTACACGGTGAGGCACAGGAACAATTCAGTTGACTCGTCACGAAAAGGAATTTTCGAAAAACTCTTTCCGTTACATACAACATTGTTTTACGGTAAACAGACAATTTTCAACTCATCAAGAACGCTGAGTTAAATAAAATGTAAACGTGCACTTTACAATGGATTTTAAAAATTAATTTATTCTAAATATTTAAATAATGTGATTGCCAAAATTATTTTGACATCATATGAAATAATATTTTTAAAGTTTCATTTAAAAATATTTTTTTGGAGGAAAATATATTTGAGAGAAAAATATTGAAACGTGTGGGATTCTTCCGAAAAAATAATTGGTAATATTTTAAAAAAAGAGGGATTAAAGGAAAAAACAAAAATATGTGTCAACTATTTTTAACCCTAGACCTCATAAAAGTTTCAAGTTTCTAGAAAATAGTGTTATTGCATGAGTGCAATTTAACGTGAAATGACTTACAGTATATACAACAAATAAATGATTTAATAAGACATGACACAGAATGAAAGAAAGAAAAGATTTGTTTCTAGAAAAGAAATGAGAAATGTATAGTTTCATTAACATACATAAGAGAATTTGAGAGTGACAACGTTTATTTGCTATGTTAATTAGTTTAGTAATGCAGTGTAAATGGATCGTTCACCACATTGCTGCCTTGAGAAGAAATCCGGCCCTGTATGGACGCACCTGCTTTCATCGTCCTGGGGAAGGGGCTGTTCCCGTTGCTCCGCTGCCGGGGAGTCCCTGGCGGCGAGCGGGGAGACTGCGTTCCAACGTCTCACCTTCGTGCCGTCCTTTCCCTCCCTCCACACTCATTGGCTCCTCCTTTGCTCTGGCCAGTCGCAGCCGCCACCCGATGGCTGGATCCCACCGGCGAGGCTCGCGTTTTATAGTGCACATTGCAACATGATGAACTTTACTTCCGTACATGGTGATGCATGACGTTCGTTGTACACAACATTTGACAATCGGTTAATAGCGTATCGTAACAATCGTCAAAGACAGTTCGAAATGAAACATTGACTTTTTTATGGACTTGCAAACACAGAAAATTACAACCTGTTCAGAAGGACTTATTATGATACCTTGAAAACCGAAATGAATGCACTAACCTTTAAGTGACGCATCCATTGTATGCAACGTAAAACATTTCTTCAAGGTGAAACTATTGTCTAGAAATTATTCTTCCAGAACTTTATGTTGAATATTCAAATCATGGTAATGTTTTTACTATTGCTCTGACTTAAACATTACTATTTGGGTGGTGATAATACCAGGAAATAGTGATATTCGTGTTTCTTTACAGGTAAGTGTCAAGGAATGAAGCGATTCTAGTTTTTTAGTTGAGTATATTCGGATTGTTTTATTCATTTCTTCGGAATTTCAAAAGATATTATGTTTTGTTGAAATTAATGTGTACTGGCAATCTAAACAATGGAACTAATTAGTGTACAGTGGTGTAATGATACTGACGTATTTAAAATATTATCAAACTAACTGATGTAGCAGTATTAACCTACCGACCCAGATATATAGCTAGATGATAGTCCTTTACAAATATTTTGCCATGCTGCCGATAGTTGAAAAACATGTACAGGTATATATTTTGATTCTTGAGGATGGCATGAAACAAACATTTACATTTCGGATCATTTCCATTATACGTATACCAGTTCACTAGCCGAAAGATTCGCTTCCCCTAAAAGTTCTTAATGTTAGGAACGAATAATTGATCTCAAGTCAGTTTTAAAGCCCATCTCAGATTATTGTCAGTTAAAAATCTTCTGAGCCCTGTGTCATTTAATTTCATGCCCTTGAAGAATCGTTCATCATTCCAAGAAATGGTTGACGCATACAAACTAAGAAATAAAGCTGCATTCCAATGAAGCTTTGCGAAGAGTAAATGGGGGATACTTTTATACAAGTCACAAACTCTTTTCTGTAAGATATTTGTCCATCAATTCTGTATCCCATAGTATGTCTTTGATTTCCAGAATTAAACACATTTAAGTGTCGCAAGACTGAAGTTGCCTTCGTCCGCAATCTCCCACACCTCAGACCACTGGATCTGTGCGTAGGTTTTAATGTTAGATCCGTCTGCCGTCAAATAGTTTACTCAATGAAATTCGTGACATGGTATTCATCGTTAACTAATGTGACGATAAAACCTTTTTAACACACACATACACATTGTTTTCTGGCGAAAAACCCTTACATAACGCATAGTTACTTTGGTGAAAAACTTGAATACATCCAATGAATTATCTCCATATAATGTAGATATTATCTCAAAAAATAGTTAAAATATACTTCTTAGAACGAAATGTTTACAATAAATATTGCTAATAAAAGTATGAACGGACACACCTGTGGAGTTTCTGGTCTCCAAATGAAATTCTCGAATATTTGTTACCTTGGCAAAAAATGGCTTCGATCATCAATCCATATACTCCGGCAAAAGTCTAGTATCTACAAAAATCCATTCGACAATGCGTCTTGGTAAGAAAGAAATCTAAGAAGAAATTTTCATTGGCCAAATTACAATTTGACGTAAGGGCTACGACACTCAAAGGCCAGCCATAACTTATATAGTTCTGGTGTCAATGATTTTTATAGGTGTGTGCAACGCGTTTATACGTTATTTTGGTACAATTTCATACCAGTTTTACATAGAAATATATCGTCGTAAATGTTGAGGATTTTAATTATTAGAGTTTTCTTTTGCGTTTATTGATCTTAAATATTCAGTAAAAATTTCCAGGAATAGTTAACTTCCCTATTCCGAGTTCGCCTGAAGTTTGAGATTCTTTGAACCGTCAGGCACTGGTGTGCAGAGGATTGCCTAAGCAGATACGTGCCAGGCGCTGTGGTTTGAGAAATCAGTGCAGTAGGAACATTTAAGACAGCTATGATTGACAACGGAAGAAGATAAAATAGGTTTTTTTAAAAAAAATTGTTCACTATCTTAAAAAAATTCATTATGTTCATTCTTCAAACAGATAAACATACATGCAAATTAATTTAATGGAGACGGGGGAGGTAAATGAGAATTTGGTGCCGATATTTAACGGTTATTCGTAATTGCGTAATTGTTAATTTAGAGAAGAAATTTCTCTTATTTCTGGAGTGATGTATTTGTACTTGATATCGTGCTTAATTTACTTCAGCACGTTGAATGAAACGATTAACATCGTAATGGTGGTTTTTTGATTTACTATTTAACAAATAAATCTAGAAAACACGCACCGTTTATCTTATAAGTATTTTCTCCTTTTTATCACTCTAATACAATTACAAAGTTTTCTACTTTTGTACAAAGTTGTATACTTTGGGTTCAACAATCTGTTTCGATAGCGACGAAGTCACTCACACCACATAAGCTGAAAAAAGAGAAAAGTGCGCGATAGAAAAGTTAATCGATACAGTTGTTGAAATGAAAATGGACAATGGAAAAATAATAACAAACATTTTCAAACAAAAAAGATAAAATTTTAACAAATTCCTGATTAAATAATTTTAAAATAATAATTTAAAAATAATAATGGGAAAAAATACCTACAATATCTCCAATGAAGTCACGTCTTAAATGAAACCATTTACCGCATGAACAATTTTAATAAGTGAAACACATGCAATCGTGTATATACTTACGTGTACAATGTTAAATTAATAATAACATTAATATTATTTCAAATTAATATTATGTTCGTAAATTGTTATGTACCGACAACGATATATTTAATTATCTGAGAGGACGTAAGTCTGCCCAGTATTTTCTGCACGCTAACCATTGCATAGACCAGTGCACCGAGGAACTAAGCGGTTACGGAGACGTGCTGCCATCTAGCGGCTCTTGAATACATCATTAGAGAGTTAACTACAATCGTCAGAATCATGGCCACGAGCGTGCGTGTGGTTTTTGGACTCATACGAAGCTTATCAATCGAATTACGATTTTTATTAATTAAAATTCACGAATTAGTATGTGAAAGAAATTAATAACTTAAAGTCTATGCCATGAAAAAAACGTGACATATGTCAGGATACCTAAGGAGTATTTGAAGTATTGTAATTGTTTGATACGACGTTACAAATGCATCGCCAAAACATGGTATGACTGCTTCAATTTTAAAGGTGAACTGAATATTGATGTAAATTTAAAGTATATACTCAATTCATCACTTCATTAACAATTTTTTAGGTATCATAATTACGTCAAAAATATGGTTTACGAAAGGAAGTAACCTGAGGAAGTGGCTAAACGTTTATTCTTGTCATCTATTAAATGGGACATAAGGATAGACGTTTTGAAAAAAGCAGCTAATTTTGCAGCGTAACTACACTACCAATATGAATTAGTAAATCTTAGAAACGACGTAGGCCAATTAAATTGGTATTGTTTGAAACATAAAATTGCATAAAATAAAAAAAATTCAAAATCGAAGTTTAAAGTGCTGAATTACCTCTGGCTCCCTGTCAGTAAAGACGCAATAATAATAATGATAATAATAGTAATAATAATAATAATAATAATAATAATAATAATAATAATAATAATAATAATAATAATAATAATAATGTTTGTAAAACTATTATTGGAGGATTTATCATACAATACGTATATCTACTCGTTTTTCACTCCGTGTGTTCTATTAGAACCACGCATGGAAAAACTAACTAGAGAGGTTAGAAACCACGTGATAATAATATAGTTAGTAACGTCTGCAGCTGAGGTGGCGCAGGATGCTTATTTGACTATGCCCTTCCCTTTCCAGGGCGGATACTCACAGAGGTGGTTGGCATTGGCTTTTCACAGCTTGAAGGATTCATAGATTGATTACTTAACATTTGCGGACGCGTCAACTATTATTGTCATTAGTTGTATAAGTGTAGTGCATAATATATCCCGGAAGGTGAAGGTGTGCTCCCCCGTTGAAAAACGATATCTGGCGCCGACTTACACGACTGCCAGAAGAGTTTTCTCTCTCAAGGTATGTGTCCCAGCGGAGCGAGGAAGGAAAGAAAAAGCAAGGACGAGGAACAAAATTGCGCACAGTCTGTGTCCCGTATGTTTGACTTCTGCTTCGATATTCGCCGGGTATTGAGAGAGGAAACTAGGAAGACAACTGATCAGATCAGAAGGTAACTAGAACTCTCCTCCAGACAGAGGTTGAATTCGACCTTGTTACATAGTTCATGCCCAAACATTCTCCACTATCAGGACTCGAACCATTGGTCCTCCTGATCAGCGAGGCAAAGGCAATGGCAGTAACAGATGGTGATAAGCTGATCATAAGTAGTCAATGAAAATGAAAACTAAATGATTATGGATGAAAAGAGAGCCTAGATGTGACATCGGTGTTACGACAGGCCAACCACGTTTCATTATCAAGGTGTAAACAGCAATGATCGACACGAGACGACCGGAAGAGGTGTCTCAGGGCATCAACTGCCGACACCGCAGTGCCTCTGATCGGGAGGTCCTGGGGTTCGAGTCCCGACGGTAGCAGGATTTTCGACACCAACTTGTCAGCTAAGTTGAATTCAGTCACTATCTGGAGGAGAATTCTATCATCTGGCTTCTCCGATTGGTAGTTTTGCATGGTTTCTCCGAACAATACCAGGCGAATTCCGGAGCAGTATCCTACCAAACGGGCCACGGAACTCACGCGATCTTTCCTTCCCATTCTTGTCCTATCCTCACTTCTTATACATACTTACACGTACATGCAGATCACTACCACACATGTCGGGAGACCGGTAGGGAGCTTAGAGCTTGAACCGGCTGGGCCGGTGCCCCGCTGGTGGGAGATACCTAGTTGGAGAAAATCCCGCTAGCCGACGTGTGTGTTGGCGCCAGATCTCACCATCCAGAGATCTCACCATCGATCACCTGAGCAAAATCATGCAGTTTACCCACGGGATTAATGACCTTAGCCGTTGTCGCGCTCGGAATCACTAGTAATCATGCAATCTATCACACGAGACTCGAACCCGCACTCCTCGGCTTCTCATACTTCGAATCTTCTCGCCTCCGAGGCGGGCAAAAGTCACTTCCTGCTGTGAAACGGTGTCAGGGCTGCGGAGACTGTAGCGGGAGCATCCAGTGGGCCCAGGCTGGCCAGGAAGCGGCGCGAGGCGAGTGGGAAAGCGGCGCGGCGCGGCGGGCTGCCTTGGAAGGAAAGCAGTCGCCGGCGATGGAGGACGCGCCACGACCACCAAGACGAGGAGCAGGAAAGAAAGGCCGAACGAGGTCACATTCATTTATTTGATAACGTAATATTTATCTTTTCATGTTTGACAGATACGTTATTGCTTGTTAACTTCGATTGGAGCTTGATGTACCCTGCGTAACTTACCTGGATCGAGAGGATTGTGGTTACAAGGGAAATACGAAAGCAGTTGAATGATGATACATGTTCTCCTATGGAGGGAATTATGAAAGAGAATTATGGGAGGAAATATGAAAAAACAAACCAAGTCAAGTTAACATCTAGTTAATTAGTAAATAAGTAAACTTAAATAAATAGTATTAGGTAAAACATCAAATCGTGTATGTACGACTGATTCTAATGATGGAGCGGACATAAAAAGGCCGAGGGTTTTTGGACTTTTACTAGTAGAATTATTGGTTTATATTACTTATTTTATACAAGGTATATAAGAACGAATGTTACAAAATTCTAGAGCTAGTAGAGGGGCCGAAGGTTATCACTTTTTGTCACTGGTGTTCCGCAAGTAAAGTAATACTTTTTGAATGCATTATAAGTGCCTTACAGAACATCTTTGCGTGAGAAGTTGCCTCACAATCAGATAAAGGCCATATATGTTACTTCGTTATATGACATTTCCCACTTCATATTTATTACCCAAAGGCGAATGCCGTCAAGCCATCTACAGGTCCATGTAGTTTGTACACTTATCAGGAGACATCTATTGATTTGATATTTCTTTCTTCTATATTTACTCTTTCTTTTATATTTACTTTTATTTCGAATCCGGTCTCGCCATCCGATGGTGAAATCATTGACCGGTAACTGGGTTGCACGCGAGATGCCAAGTGAAGAGGGTGATGTCATGACTCTGTCGTCATGACTGCCTCTGACTCTGTACATGTCAAAACATGTACCTGACTGATGTCGAACTACTCCAGTTCGAGTTGCGGTCGCCGCTCCTATTTAACATTAAAATAATCAGTGATGTAGCGTTTGTCTTATCGATATTATTTTTGCCGACAATATGATATTAATAATTAAGTTTTTTTTAACGTGGTACAACAATCGCAGCATGGATTTCCATGGCATGGATTTCCATAAAATTGCACCTTCCTTGACAGGTTTTTTACTTGTCAGAGCACATTTTGGAAAACATGCACTTCGACGCCGTAGGATAAGGTAGTGGCCGCCGGGCCACGAGACACCAGAACGTCTTCAGTAATGGTGGGGCTATACTCGTTCAAGGCGTACTCGACAGACTAAGCATGGCGGTCTGAGACCTTTTTGTTGGCTCGTATTGTCTTCGCACAGACGTTCTGGATACGGATTATTAAACGTTTTTCGACTTTCTGAACGACTGTGCGTCTAAAGAGTAAACCTGAGGAGGAGAACATTGTCCCGTCAAGTACGGAGACGCTGTAAACTCGAATAGGCAACAGTATGCGTTTGTGTGCCCTTTGTCACAGGGTTAAATACGAGTCATGAAGAACCCGAACGGCTGAATTATCCTGAACATGTTCGTGCTTCTTAAGAGTGAAAATGACGCCTCTATTTGGGCTTAGCAGTTGCAGTGAATAACAAGTACGAGTGAAGCAATTCAAAAGTGATGTATTATGGCTCACGAAAGAAAGAGCTAATTCCCATATAAACACGTATTTAAAATAATGCTCTAAAGTGTTTACATAAACATACACATATCAACTGTGGATGACCCTTGACCCGGGGAACGCATACTGCTGATCTTTTGACTTCTATGTTGCTTCAGGGAACGCTCAAGAAGTCCTTTCAGATAAAAACTAGAACTTAATTTTTATTGAGAATGTAATATCTCTCTTAATGAGGTGATAAATATCTCATTAAGTTATTTCGCAATTTTCACAAAATGTATAAGAAGAGAAACTCACGGCACATGTAATATTTGTTATTCTTTTCCTTTTTTGATTTTGGCAATTTGAAAAATCATGTCGTTGATGAGTCCATCCTTGATATGTTTACTAATGTTTTTATCCTTAGGATTTATAAAATTGTCAACCTCTTCATTATATCATTATCGGATACTGCCTCTTACCACTTTCAAAATTCTACCTCAGTCATACACATAATTTGCGTTATGAGTGTTTATTAGCTGCGCTGACGAGAGATGCGTAATGTCCTTCTTTCATAATGGCTTGCTGTGTTGCATAATTCATATTTCCCTGACGTTTTCCTCTGATGGAACACTGATTGTAGAATAATAGAGAATAGAATGCTTAAATTTCTGCAATAAAAATAATTTATGGTAAAGATGAGCACCACTCCGCACACTCTCTTTGTGAGATCGGGCATAATAAATTATTATAAACTAAAGTTTACGTCACTGTAATGTGGTAGGTCATACAACCAATGGTAGTTTACGCCTCCAAACCGTTAACGTCCGCATTCGAAAATTTATTATTTTCATCCAGGATTTCTTTCTTAAATACATACATGAATACATAATTAGCTATTGGAGCTGTTAACTGTAATAAATGTATATTGGCCTAAGACGATGTAATAGCAATGGACATTGCGAACCAAGTTACGTAAAACCTGAAAGAAGGTCATACGAGGAGACTCTCTGGTGCAGGCCTTATTGAGAGAAATTGGAATCCTGCCTCGCGAGAGACGCGAGTAGAGTAAGGATGCTGGAGTGCTCTAGACCAGAATGAGCGCAAGTCCATCTCGCGACGAAAGAGGAGCGGAGCTACACGTAGAGGGGGAGGAGCGGGAAAACGTGGCACATGTAGGGCGGAGCTGGGCGAGAAGAAGAGTGGAGGGCGAGGTCGAGAAGGGCGATAATGGGCGGGATAGAGAGAGGCGGAGTGATGCGAGGCGCGGGGGCGGGTGGAAGGGCAGAGCAGAACGGAGAGGAATAGAAAATGTTGTCTGGGCGAATTGGATTGAGCCGGGTCGGGTTGGGTTGGGTTGGGTTGG
>BOPP01000003.1:7329903-7340477 GCA_017312745.1 Gryllus bimaculatus | reverse complement strand
CCGCCGCCGCCCCGAAGGTCGACGGGCCGCGTTGCGCCACGAAGGGGATCTGGTTCGCTTCGCCGCTGCCCGCCAAGGTCCCCGGCGGCCGCGAGGTGCGCTCCAGAACTTTCCTGCGAACGCGCGCCGCGCTCCCAGCCATTATGGGCCCAAAGGCACGCAACAGAAATACTTCGTGTGTTTGCTTTTCTTATTTGGCGTGGAAGATAAGTACACGAGGGTACCCGAAGCAGTTATGTGAGAGTGACGTGACTCACTCAAGTCTCACGGCTCTTTCCGTTCAGGTTCTGAAAATGCGAATATTGTCATAGTCCATTATTTCAATGCTTATACTCGTAAAAAAAGTGGTTGGTAACCTGGAGAATCATTTCATATTTTAGAATTCATTACACAATCATTTATCAACTATCCATTCAATCATTCATTTGTTATATTCATTTGTTTTCATGTGATAAAAAATGTAATAGCAAAAAACGGATACTTTTTCCAGTTTGAGCTCAAATAAAACATCAAATAAGTTGGTAAAGCCTATTGTCTCGAGAGAAGAAAACTTTTTAGACGTGTTTTTAGAATATTTATATAATATTGTTCATTATAGCATATTTACAATTCATGAATTAAAGAACGAAGAGACTATGTCAAAAGCTCAAAGATAATTGCTGTTTCGTAATGAAACTACATAAAAAATGGACATTTCGAGGAAGAAAAATATTTTTAATGTCTTAATTTCTTGTATGAAAGAAACAAGAAATATTTTGATGAGCATACAAAACATTCGTCCATCTCTCATCTTGATGAATGTCTAGAGTAAAAAACAGAAAAAGTGAAGAACATTATGGGCGAATTTATTACCATGCATTTATTTTCAAATATTAGGATCGACGTGAATATCGCTCAAGGCTACACTAACATGCGCTCGGCGTCTAAATTTGTATCCTGCTTACGTTATGAGCTCGTGAATTCAAGATAATGGTTAGGTATGTTAAGCCTGCATTCTAAATTAATTCATTATTTCAAAGTTACTCTCGATAGTTAAATATTGACTTCGTTAGTTGGTGATAAACATCCCATCAGAAATGGAACACTAGAAGTGCATGAGTGTCAGAATCATAACAAAAACAAAGTTAAGAAGCAGGAAAAATTCCAGGCCATGCTTTGAAGGGGATGTTTATATTTTTGGAGGTACTTTATAAGATCGTAGAATATTTTCAAAATTGTCTCAAAACTATGTCCAATTCTTTAAAAAAAACATTTATTACAGTATACAAAAAACGCAATCGACTACGCTCCGAAATCTCTCGTCCAAGATAAAGACGATCTTTCACACTCGTCTCCTATCAGCACGCACTTCTTTGGCAATTTCACCCACTCGCGGTGCAGCTGCGCTGTTGACAGGTTGAGGATTTGCGCCGCGGCGCACACTGTTTCCAACCGACCAAAAACCTGGCCATAATTAAACGCTATGTATAAACCCCTACACAAATATGTACATTATGGTTTGCTGATTATGAATTTGATATCAAAATTGGAAAATCCAAAATGGTGTATCCAATACGGCGGATCAACTATTTCAAAATAAAGCAGATTCCCGTGAAAATGTGTGTATAACCTTACTATGAATTTCATGTCAAAATTTTAAAATTCAGAATGGCCGATTCAATACGGCAGATTCAATAGTTAAAAAGCAAGCGGATTCACGTGAATCTGTTTATTTAAGAATTTTTAGAGTTGCTGATTAAGAATTTGATGTCAAAATTGAAAACATAAAAATCACAGATCCTATATGATTTCTGGAATCTGAAAATTAAGCCAAATACCAAGCTGAAAATACCACGTAAGGTTTTAATTGAACAAATTTGATGCAAACATTGAGTTTAAATGCTCTTGT
Organism: Gryllus bimaculatus; assembly: GCA_017312745.1. Classification (NCBI taxonomy): domain Eukaryota; kingdom Metazoa; phylum Arthropoda; class Insecta; order Orthoptera; family Gryllidae; genus Gryllus; species Gryllus bimaculatus. Next base: position 7,338,589 of record BOPP01000003.1, on the reverse strand, counting down.
TTATTTATTGGACATTATGACTTTTAAAAACATTCAGACAAAGGATGGAGAAGGATCAAAATCTTAGATGGCAACGGTTTGCCGTTCACTATTTCATTGACTTGTAAACTTGAAATTACTGGACCAGAAGACGATAAAAGACACCTTGAATGGTTTTCAAAAACGATTATTTCCTGGAAAAATTTCCACGATAACGGCAGATATCTTTATTTCTGGATAACTGGGCATCTTCAGATAATTGCCCAATTGGGAACGGAGAATCTTCAATTATTGAATATCCATGAATTAAAATCACATTAACCGATGTCGGCATAGGGTGCCACCATCATGTAATGATGGTATACCAAAATAAAGCTTATTGTTATTGATTTATTTATTTACTATTGCTTCTATGTTATTGAAATCCTTTGATGTAGACTTGCAGATGTAACAACGCATAGAGGATGCAGTATCAGTTATGGCATTTTTTACTTTCCCGTCAATTGTCGAAAATACCAACTCGTATTTTATTTGTGTTTCTATCGCCAACAACAAATTTAAAAAGGACAAGAGTTTTCATTCGATCATCGATATATCGCTGTTCTTGGCGAGCAATTTCCGGGCCGGGAGGCCGGGCGGAGCGGGCCGTGGCACGATAGCGGGAGACGTTTGTTACGCACTACAGTAGTTAAATGATGATAATACAAAATAAGGGGAAAATATGTGCAGCGGCAACTTGGCATACTGATAGAGAACAGTTGAGACTTTGAGACAAGCTTAAATTCAAAGCGGTACTACGTCGTACAAAAGTTACTTCAATATTGAAATAAAGATATACATGAAAAAGGTTACGGTACACATGCCTTTCTCGTCAAAATATATAGAAAGGTAGACTTGTCATATATTTAACTTACCTTTAGATGTATTATTCATTCAATAATGCAGAAAAACCCACATAAAAATGTTAAAAACACAAACTTAACCGTCGAATAAGAGAAGGCAGTAAGGATGGAATTTCTCTGTCACGACAGAATACGATGCACCAACTACATCAGTACACCATTTGATAGGATGAACCTCTAAACGCGAAGTTCGAGGTTTTGAATTATGGCCACGTTTTTGGTCAGTTGGAACCAGAGTGCGGTGCGTCGTCTTCGTAAGCCAGGCGAGGAAAGCCACAGGTCACTGTCGGAAAGGTAAAGCTTACAAAGTACGGTCCAATGATTAAATGGGTCGTGGTTTTTTGGAAGGGGCGGGGGGATTGAAGTTCCAGAAGAAGTGAGCATGAGAGACGTGTGGTCCTATAAATCTGTGTCAGTGGAAAGATCATTTTCAGCTTTCAAAATAATTTTATCAGATAAAAGACACTGCCATACGACAGGAAATTTGGAGAACATATCGATTATATACTATACTGCTATGAAAATGTATAAAATATTATGCTTATAGTTTCTTCCATTAATCTAAAAATAAGTGACTTTCCTAAATAAATAAGTGTCTAATTCAATCCTTTTGTGAGCAGCTTAGATGACAGAAATAAAACGTTTTTTTCTCAAATGTTTGCTTTTTTGCCTGATTTTATCATTTTGCAACCTATTTTAAGTGCCGAAAATGACACTTTTCATGCATAACAGTGCCTAATTTCGTAATTTTGTTACCTATTTTAGGTGCCTAACTGATCACTTTTTTGTGCCTAAAATTCCGAGGTCTAGTAATGAAGCACTGAGTATCGGAATATAGTCGTAACAATTCGTATGAGAAATTTCGGATTAATGTAAGCAATTATTTTTATTATTTAGTCAAAATTAAAGGTGATCCATTATTTTTGTATTTTTCCCGGGTGTCTAACGGATCCATTTCGAGAACCTGCTTAGTTTTCCGACAATTTAAGCGTCTACTCAAAATTAGTAATATAGGTTACATTATAAATATATTTTTACAGTTTAATTCCTTTGTAGACCCAAAAGCTTTAAATTCTTAAGAAGTTTTTCCAAATCGTAGGTAGGCATATTTCCCCACCTGTAAGATTACAGATCAGAACCAAGCTACCAAATAACCACGTTATTGGCGCTTCACGTTTTCCTTTCCTTCGTTCTTAAAGTCAGTTCCCCTAAACAGAATCGCAAATATTGTGAATCTGAGAAACATTGGAATCGAATCACTTATTATTTTTATTTTCATTACGTGTTATGTAATGAAAATTGTTTTTATACGTTCCCATTTTGAAGTGATTTTCTCACTCTTCCATTCAGTGTGCCGCGTATTGTAATGTGCGAAAAATGTTTGGCAGCGTTTGAAAGAAAAAGCCACTTGTCGATCATTGACCTGGAATCACAGTAATTTGCATGTGATGTGGACTGGGTCATGCATGTGAATTTATGACTTTCGTCATTCGGAATCCGCTCTCACTTGATGTCTTTTGTATGCATATGCTGGTCCTATTCCCGATTCACGATAAGATGACTGGCCTACACGTTCTACAACGTGGAGTCTGAGGGACGTTCTTCGAACTGTTTTGAGAGGCACTTACGGAGGGGTTCTATGGACCTTGGCCTCCCCGTTTACTGATTTCGTTGAGGATAACAGCAATGTTGAAGAGGTGAAGGTTTCGCCCTGGTTGCCGGCTTATTTTATGACTTTTTCTCTACAATGTACTGCGCTGAGAATAACGAACTGAACAATACTATCTCTTTGAAATTCTTATTGCAAATGGTCTCTTCTCTTATCTGATATTTCATTATTACAATATTTGTCCCTCTCTGAGGATTACGACAATACTTGTCCCTCTCTGAGGACAAAATGGATTTCTACATTACCTTTCCCACAAAAACGATTTACATTTCATAGCCTACCGCACGAGTGATGTTAGTATATGATCTTATTAAATTTTATTCCCATCTTAACTTTAAGAGAATGTGATGAAAATTGCATCAACGAGGGCAATTAGTGATAAGAACAATAGGGAAAATATGAATTCTGATCATTTCCTTTTTAAATTATTTTTCTATTACATTTATTTCCTGTTAAATTTATAGTTTCCTATTACATTTATTTCCTATTAAATTTATAGTTGGCTATTTCGTTTATTTCCTATTAAATTTATAGTTTCCCTTTAAATTTATTATTAATTTTCATTTCTGTGTAATTTAATTTTTTTTGTTTCGTAATTGAAAATGTACAAGCCATATTATAACGATATTCGTAACATAATGAAATTGCTTAAGTAGCGAAAAGCTAGTAATCAGTAATAAGATAACACACAGCAGTTTACGGGGAGGAAAAATATAACTGGAGCAGACGTGAAGCGCAGCATTTCTTTTCCATAACCCTGAACTAGGTCGGTTCACGTCAGAACATAGCATCGCACAAAAAGAAGACCCAATAAAGTATGGGTGGAAAAGGAGCACGCATCGAGAAATCGGAGAATGTCAGAGAGCACGACACTTTCTGCGCGGAGCGAACTGAATTTACATAAACACATTTCGTTTCTACAGTACGTTTTTGCACATGTAAACCAGGTTGGCTGCTGAATTGAGAACGAGAGAAATCGTTAAAGAGAGCTCATCTGCCTTCTCCTGCCGAGTTGGCCGAAAGTGAAAAAGAAAAGAAAAAGAATAAAAAACGACGCACGCCGAAGCGTGGACCGCCCGGGGGCGCGTTTTCGCGGCTGTAGGACCGGTTGAGCGCGACGCGTCTCTTGGCGTCGTGTCCAATGAGCACCGCCGATCCGGTTTACTTTGTAAGGTCATGGTTAGCTCCCCCTCCACCCACCCACTCGCCACTTCCCCGCCGAGGGGCTGCGTTCGGAAATGACAGTTCGCGAGGAGCAGGTTGGTGCAGGGTGAAAACAAATTACCTGCTCACCTCGGAGGGACTCGCAACCCTCCACAACGCGAGTTGGAGTGGAAGAACACTGGATAAATCGTTCCTGGGCTGCAGTAGTGGCACAAAAAAGGTGTTGAGGTAAATGATTTTGAAATTTTCACCTAGTATTGAAATGCATCATTCTCGCAGTTACACTTGTGGAATTTGCTGGTATAGTATTCTGGTGGAATACTGTACTGTCAGATATGCTGATGGTAGGTAGACTAATCTAAAATTCTGGAGAGTGTATTAACTCAAAATTCGTGTTTTTTGAGTTGGACCACTATTGCAACCCCCGAGCAAAATGACCTGCTCTGACAATTCCCTACGTAATCAGATAGCATATTCGCTTAGCTGAGGATCACCTCAAGAATTAATAAATATAATTGTGAAACCGTAATTGTGACGCTCCGTAACAGTTAATGTGGGAGTCAAAGTTAACTGTCAACGTTGGGAACCTGCAGAGAGGCAAAGAGAAATGTGTAAATAGTTTCAGCGCATGTCGGGGGTGCGCCAATGGAGCAACCCCTAAGCGACTAAGCATTACAAACAACCACTACCCTGCAATTTCTGAAGCAGTTCAAAAACTATTAATCTCATTAACAGCATGCCATTTGAAATGTGAGTGACATGCAAAATCTAAGTGTGTGCATGTTGTGCGGTCAGGAAGTGTATGTGAACTGGTTTAATTCCTAGTTTGATGATCTATATAAATATTTGGTACGAGAGACAAACCTTGGTGTGTTGTAGTGATCAGAACGCTCTCCATCTCTAGAGCGGGAGATTCAAACGGGTCGAACCACGTGGAATTTCTAGCGGACAAAAGGGGATCGCTACAGGTTTTCTTAGAGTTCTCCGGTTTCCCCTAATTCTCATTATTCAAATCATCGTCATCATCATTTCCATCCATCCATCAAAACCATTTCTTACAGGTAGAGCTGTTAAGGATAGGAGCTGAAGACCACAATAAAGATTATTATTTAGCCAGGAGGTCCAAGTAGATAAACAAACGAAAACTAATTACCTACAGTTTATGTATTCCAATTATGATAAATCAATAAAGATATTGTCGTATCAATACTTTTTATTCAGCTGGCAGCTATATTTTATTCTGGCAGAACTTTGTTTTCGGCCCAGAAGCTGCAAGCTCTGAGGATGATCGCTACGCGATCGAAATGATCATAAGCTGAATAAAAAGTATTGATACCAGACAATATCTTTATTGATTTATCATAATAAAAAGGTATCTACCTCACCAGCGATCCAATTAATAAGTATTCCAATTAGTCGAACTGCTGAGAAAGAGTCCGCAATACGAAATCGAAGAGCACGGACCTACATATTTTTGAGACCTACAATGGTTTTGTAGTAAACTGTTGAAGGTATATGTAGAAATTTGATATTATATTCAACAAAATTTACAGATATAGTAATTAGCAGTAGCCTACCGACGGAAGTGTCAATGACGCCTTTCCCGAAATCCCTGATACATATATATCATTATTATACTTCTTACTAATTTACCATTGAAACCATCATTCACTATCTCACTTGCATACAATTAAAATCACTATAAATTACAAAGAAAATTACTTTTTATTCATCATAAATTCTTTATAGAGCATCATCAAGTCGGCCGAACACTAAATCAATGTGTAGCTCACACGAAAATCCGTAGATTGTATTATAATCTAAGTCATAGATATACTAATATGAAACTTAAAATTAATTATAACATTGTCGAATTATCTGTTCTCTTCAGTTGGTTGATATGATCCGTTTAGGGATATTCTACGAAAGCAAAACAATTAAACGGCGACTCAGGGTTGACATTATTCTGAGTGTCATATAATTGATGCGTTTGGCTCTTATGAAGGGAAAGTCGTTTGCCATGAACTCATTCTAAGATATAAGAGGAAAAAGATTTCATACTTCGTCTCAGAGTAAAAAAGAAACAACTCCGAAGAAAAGCTTAATTTTTTAATTCAGCTCTACATTATTCGCACAAAATAAAATAATCAATTTGGATACTACCTGTGTTTGTTATATTAAATTATTTTAGTCGCAAATGTACAATAGATAGAGCCGAGTCCTTCATTTTTTGTGTCACATGTCTTCGGAATAAGGTCTTACGAGTCCATACACGTTCCGGATATTTGTCAGTTTCAGCAGTTCGTGTGGGAGCATCTTATGTGAATTTCACGTGTAACTCTACACCGAGTATACTTATGACTACCTTTACCAGTATGGGTTTACTGTATTCAAAGGGTTAGTGGAGCAATGTTCACCTTCACTAGTTTAACAAAATTGTGCCCGGAACCGGTTTATTCACTTTCTCGTCCAATACAGGAGTAATCTCATACCCCTGCCCTGAAGAAAAGTAGGAACCAAGGGGTTTCTGTCCCCCTCCCCCTGCTCTTTTTTTTACATGGCTAAAGAAGAGGGACTCCCGTAGTGCCGTCGCGTCTCAAAACAAGCCATACGATATTTAAGGTAATAAAAATAAGACAACGGTAATTTTAAAATACCTATCAGAAATTCAGTACGAAATAAACTCTCTATTATGATTAAGAATATTTCTATTAAACATCCACATTCACAACAGGTTTCTCTTCCCGTCGCTTTCCTTGTGCATAAACACGACACATGCCGATGAATTTTCTGAGGCAAAAATTGTTGGAACGCATGGCATATACATAAATAATTTATGCTGAATAAAAAGTAATTTTCTGTAATTTATAGTGATTTATATCGTATGCAAGTGAGATAGTGAATGATCGTTTCAATGTTAAATTAGTAAGAAGTGTAATAAAAATATGTATGTATCGTAAATGAACCGTCGGTCCTGAGGTCCTTCCACAACATTAACTTGGCAGAATGAGCGATCAAAATGATTTCCTGTGCACCTTTGTTGTTCTGTGGGAGAAAAGAGAGCGAACGTCGAAATTGGCTAAGTAGGCAAAATTCCATTTCAATTAGATGCAAATCAAAGACTATTATTTACCAGACTGACAAGATCATATCTCATCACCCATCTACCATCCCACACACCCACGTACCTATATACGCACACACATGCACATGCACATGCACGTACATACACACAAACAATAGACACCTGTCACTCCGCGATTAAGGTCCCTGTTGGCTACACGGACAGCACAAGGTCGGCGCAACCCACTATTAGACAACGTTTAAGTAGAATAAATACGGCACCGACACTACCTAGACGCTTTATCGTTGTATATATAGGGTTTTACCAGTAATCGCCTACTGCAGTTCTCCGCCACACCCTAAGAATACGAGGAATTCGCTTCAGTTGGGCGTAAACGACTTTCATCTAATCGCCAGTCGTTTCGTCGAACCGTAGAGTGTAACACTGACTGCGAAGTTCACAATGCACCATTTATTGTGCTCTCAATTGTTTTATTTCCATTATAATGAGCGGTCAGATCTCGTCACCATAAAAACTTGCCCGCTGGAGTAAACTGCATTGAATCATGTTTATTTCCCATTCTGTATGATCAGAAGTTGTTGAACAGGATTTTTTTATCATAACTGCAATACAAACATGTTTTTACGATGACTTTAAAATATTGCAGAACACCGTAAAGGAAATAGAATTGCAAAGTTTTGAAGCAAATTTGTCGTTGTATCAACAGGATCTTGGAAACATATTTTCAATTTGGTCACTCAGTATACTATATCTCCCCACCAAGGGTTCTTTTATACGCAATTTCCATTCGGAAATATCTAACACTGACACATTCCTATAATGTCCTGACACAACTGACACATTCCTACAATGTTGACAATATTGCCACAAGAGACAGACAATAGTAAACATAACTAGCACATGAAATGGAATACTTGCAAATATGATAATGAGAATGTCATTGCAAATACAGACTATTTGTATTATGTAGATGTTTATGTTTGAGCTTTGTGCTCCACTCATTAATTTGTAATATGAGTATTCTTTAAGCAAATAAAATTGAATTGAATTGAAGCGGTACAAAATATTTTATTGCATCCTTCACTAGTTAAAAAAGCTAATATATCTCACACTACCTTAAGTGATATAATAAACGTATCCATGCACCACTTCACTATCACAGCATGAATAAATCACAACGCTTCATCCGTTCGCGGGCAATGAAGCGTCAACGAAGATCTAGCCGAGCGAGGATCGGGGTGAGACATCCAACAAGACATGCTTTTCAACATGCCAATAAACGAAATTTTTACAGGCTTTAATTGCAGCAGTTGAGTCGATCCGGTGGCCGAGATCGCTAAGGCAGTAGTGCCGTAGCGATCTCGGACCGAAGGATCGCGGGTTCGAGTCCCGCCTCGGGCATGATTGTGTTGTGTTCGTCCTTTCACCCCCTAATATGGTCATAATTTCGGGGAAGGCATCGGGAAACCACCGTGCATAATTCACGAAAACCCGCTATGGGTGACCTAACTGCCGCATATGGTAGATAGGACCAAAAAATGCAGTTGACAATGACCGAAGATGCATCACTCTGCGAAATATATTCTTCTGCCTGACAGAGGAGTCGAACGTCAGCTGTTAATGCCACGAAGTGTCAGTTCTGTGCGTGAGGCAAAGGTCAGTTCAGTTAGTTTGGAACTCCGTGCATTTTTAACACCAGACCATTTTCAACTCCAGGCGCAGCCACCATGGAAATTGTCCTGAAATCACTCCTTCACCGGCGTGGCCGAGAGGTCCGCATTTTCGGTGTGTACTTACTAACCTGTTCTAACATATCCCGAGATCCCCTACATGCCATCCGGTTTGTAGCCGGTAGAGCGACCCCAGGGAGCTTACTGTGGCCAGGTG
>BOPP01000003.1:7297660-7321588 GCA_017312745.1 Gryllus bimaculatus | reverse complement strand
TAATAATAATAATAATAATAATAATAATAATAATAATAATAATAATAGAAAGTATGAGCTCTATTAGCAATAATAATTGTACCTCTTTATGAAAAGTTTGTATCTTCTCTCGACTTACATAGTTCGTCCTCGTGGGGGAGAACGGTTGGGGTGGATAAATGACGCTCGTGGAATTTCTACAAGGTCTCATTGTTGTGGCAATGAAAATGAAGGGGAACCACCATATAATCCAAATCAAAAAGATTATCATTTGCGAATACTTTCCAGGGAATAGCGTATAACACTTCCTGGATACTTAGTCGTCTGCGTACCGATAAGAATTTTGCACTATCGAGAGGGAAAATAAATAACCGACGTAGAAAGGGACGAGGGAGAAGAATGAGATTGAAAAGAAAAGAATAAAGAGAAATAATAAACGAAAAAGAAAGTAATGATGAGGTAACCCTACGCCGCGTTTTCAGATCTATATGGCGCCTGAGACTTGCGCGTGAACGCAGGAAGGGCCCGACCTGCTTGAGGCCGTGTGAAGAGGCGGTGGTTGAAAGGTGGCTCCCAGGCTTCGCTCAGCGATGCCCCAGACGCACGCGGAAACCCCTTCATGCGGCGAAGGCAAGAGCCCTTACCCGCCCGCCGCTTTCTCTCTTTCCCTCTCCTCCTCTGCAGTCGATGCTTCGATGGATAACAGCGCCCCGTCGTCCCGCTTGGATTTAACGTGCCCCGCGGGGGTCTACCACGCTCCACCACGCCCAACTCTTCCCCGTATCGGGTTGCGCCTTCTCCGCCACCTCGCAGCGCTCCGTTTCGTCCTGCCTTCCCCTGCCTCAGCCACCTCACCTTGCCCTGACTGCTCCGCCCCTCTTTGCTTTTCCCATCACTTGAGCTTCTTAGTTCTTCATTGTCTGCGTCACCCGCTCTCTGCAACGCGAACTTCAACTTACTCTCCTCGCAGGTCTTCGTTAGCCCGGCCCCTCGCTCCGTCCGCCGTCGTCGCCCGCCGACGTCGCCCCGCCCCTCAATCGCCCGCCTCTCGTCAGTTCGCCTCTCGCGACCCGTCCGCGACGCGCCTGCTCCACCCAGTCCCAAACTGCTTCGTTCCATCCTGCTCGCCCTGCAACCTGCCTTTCCTCCCCCCTCTCACACCTCACTCAGCCACCTGTTCTCCGCACGCACGCCAACTCATGCTCTTCCTCCGTCCCGCCCTCGCTCCCGATCCCTACGCCTCCTGCCTTTCTATTCTTCCGCACTCTTCTTACCTTGCTCTTGTCTGCCTGCCGTGCGTCGACCTCTTCTTGCCCTCTCATCTCCATTCCGCCTACACGCCAGCGGTCTTTTCCTCACCTCCCTTTTCCCTACCGACTCATCTTCCCCGCCTTGCTTTTGCCCTGTCTTCCCTTTGCGACTTCTTTCTTTCCCGAATGGTATCTGCCTTTTCGCGTCACTACTTCCACCACTTTCCGGTACCGCTATCCAGCACATCAATGTCGCGATCTGTGGACATTGCCCCGCCCCCGCGCCCACTGACGGTAAACGGAGCAGGGGGGGGGGGCGTCCCGCGGCGTTGCGGGCGGCGCCTCCGCCTCGGGCGGGCCTCATTACCAGTACGTCCTACGCGCCGTTAATTTGTTTTTGCAGGCCCCAAACAATGCCATAAAAGCGTTGGGCTTCGCTCGTGTTGTAGCACTTTTCCAATGAGTGGGTTGCGGTAGGGTATGTGTAAATCAGGAGGTACTAAAGCTCAAAATGTTGAATTTCACATACAGAATAAAGTTGTGGAAACTAATGAAAGTGTTGATGTGAAAAAGGAGGCGAAGAAAACGTCTTAGCTGAGTAGTTTGCTTTCACCACGGTGCAACATGGGGAAGTTATTTTCGATCTATGTTTCTGTCGTTCTAAGTATCAAAAAACAACATAGAATACATTTCATAATGGCATTAATGCATTTCAAATACAGGATAATCTCATCCTTCTGTATCTTTGCATGAATATCTATATTATTGTATTCTCCTGAGTCTCTGTGAATAACATTAATTGTCTTTCAGTCAAATTTCCCTTCATAAATTGAGAATATAATGATACGATTCGATGATATAATGATACAATTCCATCTATTTCGCCAATAAAAAAAGACACACTTGAGACTACCGAATGACACGTAGTAATTACGTTTTGATTATAAATAAATAAGGTTGCGCTATATCGTGTTGTGCCTGTCACAACTCTCGCTGTGTTATGCCGGGGCTGAAGTTATAATGAGTATCGTGCATTTAAAAACGTAAAGAAGTAATAAGACCCAATCAACTGTGAACCAGATAAAAATTTATACACAATAAACTAATTGCTAAATTAAATATTCAAAATTTGCGCATCATGTCATCTTTATCACATATATTAATCGCAGCCAAACGCATCAAAATATCACTTACACATATTATGATGACTCTTGTGTTGTTCGCACAGATTGGCTTGGGAGCGGAAAATGTCATTTCAACCTTTAAAAAGTCCGTTGAAATTTGACGAACCTTCTTTGGAGATGTGAATAAATGGTTATTACCTGTCAGAATAATTCAAGGCAAGGTCGACACCTGGATTTCAGCATATCGTAATAGTGACATCACTTTCCGAGAACTGCTATAAAACGACATATTCTTCAAGGTCAAATACGCGTGTTGAACACAGAAGTTAAGATGGACCAAAACTACTTGAACTGTTACTTCTGCTATTGAAAAAAAAATGACAGTGAGTTCCAAACGTAAAAATTATGGTTTCTATAAACCCGGATTTGATGATTTTTTGAAATCAATGAATATCTTCATATTACTGTTCAGCACAAAGATAATAATATATGCAGGAGAATTTACAGGTTTCACATTTGAATGATTGATTTCGCCGTGATTTTACGCCCTTAAAGTAATTATTCACAATGCGAATTTGCATGAAGGTCAATTAAGTTATGAGTTTAACGGATATGTTTACATGTTGACCGAACGTCTCAAACAAGTCGAATAACACTGCTGACGTGACGAACAACCGAGAAATTGAAGAATCATAGGTGAAAATTTGCATGTTGTATGAAGGTAGAAATAAGTTAAATAAAAATTATTTAAATGGCAATAAAGAAGTAGAAGTGAGTAAGAACCTCAGAATAAGGCGAGGTAGCTGGAATGAGGAAGAAGGAAGCGAGGTAATAGGAAGAAGACAGGTAGGAAATGAAGATGGAAGTCAAAGTATGTAAATGAGATGTAAGTAAGGGAAATGGAAATAATACCATACAATGAACATGAAAACGAGGTCGTAGAAGTGATAACATATAAGAAGGTGTATGAGGCGGGCAGAAATGAGGTGGTAAGTGGATTTAACTTGACAAGTGAAGTGATGAGGAGATATGAACTGATGGAGAGAAATGAGGTGGTGGGAGAAAAGGACGTGATACGAAAATGGTTATCAAAATGCGATCAAAATGCGATCTATATGAATTGGAGATTGAAATGATGATGAAAATGAGGTTTAGTAAAGAGGAGTGTGAGAAGAGGCAATCAAAAAATGAGGTAGATGCAAATAAGAATGTGGAATGAAAATGGAAGAGAGTTATATGTATCATTAGGTGAACGAATAAGCTAGCAAGTGGAAATGAAGGGGTAAGAAAATCTGATGTGCCGTTAGAGGGAAATGCGGAAAGTGAGGTGTCAGAGGGAAACGAGGGTGAGTAACGTAGAGCAAATAAGATGCCGATCGACCGATCGTGACTCGAATGTTCCGCCCGCCGCCGGAGGCGAGTGCAGCGTGACGTAACGGCGCTTGCGAACAATCACTGCCTGCGCTGGCGCTGCGGAGCGTCCGCCGTGTGGAAGGGAATGGCGAGGAGGCGAGGAGGGAGAGCGAAGTGGGGAGGGCGAGGAGGGCGCGGCGCTTGGCGACTCGGGGAGCCACGCCCGGCGCCAACCACGGCAGCGACGTCGGCGGGAGCCTTGTGCACCAAACTCATGCACCGCACGCTAAGGACTTATGCATCCAAACAAAGATTATATTACTCTCGTGCACAAGTCCGTAGTGAGGGACGTGCACATAGGGAAGAAGCTAATCATCAGTAATATATTTTCATTCTTTTTCTACAACCATCTGCCACCGCGGGGGTGGTTTTTCGATTCCTCGCCTGTACAAATCTAGTTTGATGTTAAAGAAGTCATCAAGCCAAGTTCGAAGTACATTTATGATGCTTCCAGTTTCTACGAAGGACAGAGGAAAAGGTGAAAATTTGAGGACGCAAGATAAGATGAATATGATATTTGCATGACCTCATGAAAATTCATTTTAGGTCTATTTTCGTGATTCTCTCTCTCTCTCTCTCTCTCTCTCTCTCTCTCTCTCTCTCTCTCTCTCTCTCTCTCTCGTGCGCGCACACACACGCACATACACACGTACTCACGCACGCAAGACAATACTGAAAATCAAGCAAAAATTGACAAACAATCGTCTATCCCACAGCCACGGAAGAGAAAATACGCCAAGCAAAAATGCTACGGACTTGTGAGCCAAGCCAATATACTAGCGGACTCACTGCAGTAATATTTTGATACCCAGCCATAAAAGAAAAAGGATCGCAAAAGCCAAACTAAAAGAGCTTTTAATAGCTACCTGAATTCTACAATATATTAGCAGGATAAGTGAGTTAGTGATTGTGTATTTATAGTTTCGGAGGTCACCACTGTGGTTGTTGACTGAGAAGAGGTGGCGCTTCACCGTGCTGTGCGATGAGATCCAGCACCGACCTACACGTCGGCTTGCGCGTTTTTCCCATCACGACTCTCCCTAGTGGGATACTGCCCCAGCCGAGTCAAGCTCTAATCCCTCGACTGCCCCCCCCCGCTTTTTGTAGTAGTGTAACGCAAGTACGTAACTGCAAATGTGTATGAAGGAAGAGGAGAGGGTATAAGAAGGAAGGCTGGATCGCGCACGGTGCTTGACCCGCTTGTTAAGATACGGCTCCCACCTTCAGCTGGCATTGATATGGGAAACCACAGAAAAATACTGATCAGAGTAGCCGGCAGATACAATTCGACTCCACACTGCGGCTGAATTTGACCTAGCTCTGCAACCAGGGTTGAAAATCCTGGTTGAACACCTGCGTCTGGAGTCGTATTCTAGGGATCTTCGGATCAGAGAAGCTGCCGCGACAACGGCTGTTGTCACTGCGCATTTGATAATCTAGTATAATTAGCGAAAGGAATTAATTCTCTCGACACTATAAGGTAAAATGACGAATGACCTATTTTCCTTCTCTGCCCAGTCCTGATCCATTTCGTTTTTCTCCGCTCCGTCCGACTCTATCCCATCCCGGCCTTGCTTTGTCCGATTGCGCCCGCCATTTCCCCCATACTGCTCTCCCTGTCCCGCCCGCCCGCCATCTACCTTAGCCCCCCCCCCCGCTCCTCTTCGTCGGACTTTTTCAACTTTGATTATTTTGAAAGGTCTCCTAAGATTTGAGTAATACAAAGTGAAAGTGAGCTCCGTAGAAAATTCAATATGCCTCTCAAAAATTTGATGCACTTTGGAAAGTTTCCTGGTTGCTTTCGACATTTTCGGTAGTGATGGTTTAACGGTTAGCGTATCGGACTGTTCGCGGTTTCAAACCAGACCGTCGCCGGGGATTTTAAGGGCGAAAAAAATCCTTCGTACAATTTCCCTCGGAAGGGAAGTGAAGCCGGCTGACCCATGTTAGTAGATTTACTGCATGTAAAAGACACTCAAGCCTAAATGAAGCCTATGAGCTAAATTCAAGTCGCCTGTTTCGTCGCCCTACAAATACATCCTTTCTCAGCTAGTTGGTGAAAGGCGCGTAACGAAATTTGCGTGGACAGACGGAAGAGCAGACCTCATGGCCTGATTCTTGCCACGTAAAATAAGGCATCAATTCATCCACAATTATTACTCGCATTTATTCGCAAAAAACTAAAAGAGCCCGCTCTCAAGTTTTGCTTTGAGAAGTGGGAAAGGGGAATGAGTTTTTCTCCCTTTCAAAATCTTCTGCACACAGAAACCTTTCTCTTGTTTTCAGTGTCCAATGAGAAAATGTCATTAAGATTGGAATCAAACTGGTATTGAGTATAAAATAGATTCTTTTTCATAATACGTGTTAATGAAGTGAAAAAAGTAACCTACATTGTGCTTTAGAAATTCTACCTTTTAATGACGTCTTATCAAAATCTTTTATGTCATTCACTAGATAAGCTAAAAAACAAGCGGGTGGACAAATTAAATTGTGAAAGCATTTATGTGTTTATATCATGTACAAGATTATTAAGGGACAGTTATATCGACATACAGACAGAAATTTTCTTAACATACTTGCTGCTAACGTTCCATATGATGTAGTTCTTCTACACTTTTAGAAGACCTCCGTGTGTTCTAACAGAAGAACTGCGCGCGTTGGAAGAAGATTCCGAGGAGGAAAGATAGTGCGTTAAGGCGAAAGTGCCAATTGCAACAGACGAAAGCGGTTGAAAGGAAGACTTGGATAAATCGCATAGACTATGAGATAGAAAACTAGAGCGGCAGCTCTCGTACTTTTAGATTAAATGTAAATCTTTCAAATTTGTCCATTTTTGGTTCGAAACTGCATGAATCTTCTCGCCACCTACATCAATCTTAAACACCGCCGTAACGATAATATAATACCTTAATCCTGGTATATGTAGCAAGATAGAGGTCAAAATCGTATCTCTGACTTATGCGTAACACACCCATCCATCAAAACATCCATCCAAAAATCAATCCATACATCCATTCATACAGACACCGGGGAAAAAATCACTATTAATTTTAGAGACTCTCAAAAAGTATTTTCCATCAAAATCACAACCTCACATATTTTGGCCGATTGCGATACTTTTCCACTACAAAACATTTAATCCAGAAAAGGTAAAAAAAAGGATGGGATAATTTTCTCCAATAATATTCTGATAACGTGCATTGACATAACGTGGTACGAGTACAGGCAGACTGATCATTATGCGATTAATGGTTCTTCGATGAAATCTTACATTATATCTCAGCTTTTGCTTTGCTTTCCAATCTCAGAAATCTCGTGTGTGGAACTTAGTCCGCCGCCAGTATTTAATGACTAGGTGAATGCGCAATATTAATAATATGATGAACGACGTGAAGGTTTCACTTCTAATACGAAGGCCTACGCAATACAATGACGAAAACACTCGTGTGTTGCCTCATACAAACAGGTTGATTTCAGTCACTTTGGCCACCAACGCTAGCTGAACATAATAGTGTTTAATAGGGGATAATGATTTATTTTTAATAATGATATACTTTTAATGTGTTCCTTTTATTTATCACTCCTGAATAAGAACTAAATTGATAAAATCAGTGCTAGAAGTTTAGAAATTTGTAAAATCATTTGGTTCTCATTACAATTAAAACTTATTGTAGGTAGTTTTGCATTTTAACAACTTTGACGAGTAATTGAAAATTCGAATTTCGTGGATACAAACACCCGCAAATTAACAGTCAGAATGCTATCTTATGATTTGAGGGTGCCAGGTTTCAGATCTTGTTCACTTCATATCCAATTTGTAGACAACAAAACGAGCTTGATAAGTCTCTTCCAAGTCCCACTCAACCATCAGTTCCACTGGGTATTGTCATTGGTTACGTCTATCATCGCGTTTATCGGACATGTCGTGCCGGGGAAACGTGACAATGGCCAGAATTGACCATTAAGACACCTCTTTGTAATAACAAGGCACATGATAAAAGTAGAATATGAAATAGTAAAGTTAATATAGTAGTTAAAATGAACTTGAAAGCATAGTTTGATAAATACTAATGTAGTAGTTTCCGACTTTGTATTGGCCACAAACGCCTCTCCATTTCAGTCATGAATTCTGCTACAGTTCTTTTGCAGTACTGGCGACTATGTGATAGTATGTCTGTGGATACTCTACGCAATAGCAACGGAGCTATGAAAGAATGTTATTCAGGAGAGTCTTGCTGTTTAAACTTGAGGATCTTGAAAATTTGCCTCATGGCGAAAACGTCTCTACTTCACTTCTGAATGAAAGAGAACAAAAGATTTATTGACCCATAAAAATTCACTGCTATGAAAGTTGTTTATTATTATTATTATTATTATTATTATTATTATTATTAATATTACTCGGAATGAACTGTCAGAGTGTCCTGTTGATGTTTCTTTTCCCGGCAACGACGTGCGGAAGGAAAAGTCTTCAGGTGAATTTCACTGTTGTGAAGGCCATAACTCGGAAATATAGCATTTCCGGACACATATTGTAATGAACTATTTTGATTATCTAATATGGGGCATGAATACCTGAAATTGTGCCCCCTATCTTTTAAATATCCTGTATTTGAAGCTAAGATTATGGTTTCCCGAGAGAGGTGGAACCACGAGTTTCCTACGAGGAGGTGTAGGGTTTGTAGATGCTTTTGATGTTTTTTTGAAAAAATTTCATTGATGTTGAATATAAAATTTATTTTTATTTGTTGACTTTTAGTTGTTTACAACTTATTCATTTAAAATATTTCACATATAACATTTGTAAAAAACTATGTTTGTAAATATGATTTATCGACTTTTAGGGGAGTAAAAGACCGTTAGGTCTTCTTTCCTTGCTTGCGCCAATGTTTATAAGAATAAACTGCTTGGAAATTCTGGGAAGCGGAGCCTGAGGCCAGTCTTTATACGGAATGTGCCGTACTTACAACAAGACTAAAAACACTGTTTTTACAAACATCTAGAATAAAATAGTGAATTGATATTTGGTTGCCATTTGACACTGTTGATGTGGAGGTGAATCTAGAACCATTACAAATACTCCCCATAACTATTATAAGTGCAAAAATTGCATTGTCGATCTGGGATGTGGGAACTAACTTTCCTGGGGAAATTACAAGTTCAAGTATCAGAAGTGAGTTATGACCTGATTAGAGCGCCCGCACTATATCGGAAATTAGAGAGAGCGGAGAGCAGCTCACGCTCGCTGAAACTCCCGAAATCGTTCATCCGAAGGAAGCGTGTAAATCGAGTCCCACATATAAATGTAGCGGCGAAGAAGCCAGCAGCGCAAATTCTTGGAGCGATTTCCTCAGCGCCCGCCCCAAACGAGCGCTGCCCGCAGCTTCGCGTGCTCGCGTCTTGCGAGCAGCTCGTGCGCTTCCCAGGCGGGCGTTTTTGCGCCTGCACGGGAGGTCGAGTAGTTGCGACAGCGCCACCAGCGCACGCGGGCCCCAACCACCCCGACCTCTGCGCCAGCGAGCCCTCGCGCCCTGGCACCGTTTTTACTTTCTCGCACACTACTTACCTGGTTTAGAGAAACTATTGCATTACATACTTCTTACGTAGTGTCGAGAAAGAATTGTAATATTTTATAGCATACTTCTAACTACGTTGTAGAGAAAGTATTGCATTATTTTATAGCATACTTCTTACGTAGAATAGAGAAAGAATGGTGTTACTTTATAGCATATTACTTACGAAGTGTAGAGAAAGCCTCATATTCCTTTACATTATACAGCTTACGCGAGAGTAAGTATTGTATTATTTTATAGCATTATTTATTTAGTTTAGAGAACGAATTGTGTTACTTTATTGCATAATGTTTATGTAGTGTGGAGAAAGTCTCATATTCCTTTACATCGTACAACGTATTACGTAGTGTAAAGAAAGTAACGTATTACTTTAAAGTAAACAACTTGCGTAGAGAATGAATTATATCACTTCTTGGCATACTATTAATGTGGTATAGGGAAAGTATTGCATTACTTTATAGGATACTATTATTGCAAACAGGTAAAAAAAAACTAATGCTGATACAAAATGGCACAGATTTTCTCTAACAATTTAGTTTCCTACTCTCTTGAGCCAGGAAGAGCTTTACATGTTTGCCTCTCCCTCTTACCACCTTCCCTCGATCAGCGTCTGAATGTCCTACAAGGGCCTCGGTATCTAAAATCGAGGTACCTAAAACAATTCTCAGAAAAGAGGTCTCTCAGGCTTCCCAAACCACGCCAACATGGCCCTTAGGTCCACTCGGTTCACAACCATTACATTTGTATGTTTGTCATAGCCCTATCTCAATGCATGATTCATCGTTGTAGATATTGGAATCCTAATCTTCAATAACACACGTTGGCAGATTACAGAAAATTCACACACAGTTATCGATCAGGTTAAGAAATTATGTCAGGGTTAGAGTATTTATGTGATACTCGAGGGACAAGGAATGTCCTGCTCGTCACAAACAGAACCAACATTTTTCATTTTTCATAAAATTTGGAAAACGTTGGATAGGCGCTGTGCAAAGTACCCCAAGAATGCATATAATATTTTTTCATTTACCAGGGTTGAGTCAGATCAGTTCGTTTTCGTAAAAATCCTACGTATGGTTTAGGCACTAGTGTTGTTCACGGAGGGATAGAGACACATGACACCTTGAAATAGGACAACCTGATGTAAGACCAGAACTAAATGGGTGTAAAGTGAACGTATACAGTCTCGAGAAGAAGACACTACATGCAAAAATTCATGGAGAATAATGAACTTTGAATTTCGTATTATGCTAGGTTAAGTTTAAATTGTGATTTCAATGAATAAATCTGCAAAATTAATTTTTCAGAAGCTTTAACCTAGACTCCTTTACCGGGTTGATGTCTGGTAGTATACGTTCCGTTTTTATATTTCTCTGCCCACGGTTTGTGATGAACTGCTACCTATTACAACGACCCTGACACGGTTGTGATAATGATTTTTCTAATGAATTCATAATAGCCCCGCACGGATTAAATCTAAATTAAATCATTAAATTTTACGTTGGCGCATTTGCATATCTAGATCATGAGGAAGTTAAGCAACGAAATAACTAAAGGCGAAGTTACACAAACGCGGCGAAATTTGCAAAAAAATATGCCATACATTATTAGAGGTAGCTCCCAATTGGAATGCAATCCGAAGATGTTTTGAATCTGAACTAAGCACGCGTGTAATAAAACTTAAAGACTTGCAAAGATAGTTCATATTTTGTTTTAAGAGTTGGAATTTAATGATAGCAGATGAAA
Organism: Gryllus bimaculatus; assembly: GCA_017312745.1. Lineage (NCBI taxonomy): Eukaryota > Metazoa > Arthropoda > Insecta > Orthoptera > Gryllidae > Gryllus > Gryllus bimaculatus. The sequence continues at coordinate 7,310,503 of BOPP01000003.1, read as the reverse complement.
TAAGGAATGACTTCATAGAATGAAAAAGTCTGAACACGTCGATGTTAATTATTTTAATAAACATGAACTAAGGACAGGCAAAGTAGGTAGTTTGCAATTTTTAAGACATGTAACTAGTTATCACGGCTCATGGCTAGCTCTTGGTCAGCGTGCTCACTTTACACTACGTGGCCCCGAGTTTGATACCCGGTTGAGCCAAGACTATAGTGTGCATTTTCCTTGCAATGTCTCAGTATATGTTGCTATGTGACGATGAGAAAATTCACTTCTCAGATTGAGAAGACCAGAATACTGCGTGGAGATGTCTTCGTGCCAACCGCACGAACCCCCTTAACACATGGCCGCGAGAAAGGGACGTCGCTGGTAGGCCTGAGCCCGTTCACGGGCTGTCGCGCCAAGTACATAAACTAGTTACGAGTATCAACGTATTGAAACTACCCCCTCATCGACGAGATCGTCTACTTCGAGTCGTTGCCCTACATTCGGTCACTTGTTCTACAGCCTACAATAGTGGGAATGCGCTCCTCTATTCAAGCACAAGAGTACCAGCGGTGAAGTTGCTCCTATTGTCAGGGCGATGGAACCTTTCAGCGAATACCGATAGGTTGGCGGTTCTTAAAAATATGTGTTTTACGTTATTACACTTCTTTAAATCTTCTGTGTAATTTATATCTTAAAATAGGAAAATATGTCTATGTGTGTAAGTGTGCAATATTCCAAAAATATGCGAAAAATTGAAATATAAAAACATAAAACTATGAAGTTTGAAACTAAGCCTTGCAAACATTTTCAAATTTACGAACACAAATCAACATGATACGCCATATTCCACTTTTTCCAACATGCTAACTCACTTCCACGATCGACAAATGACTTCTTCACTAAAGGCAACGCTGCACAATGAACTACATTCGCATCCTCTTTTGGTGCAATCTTCTATGGAGTCTTGAAATAAAGTATAAAAAGATTGCTGCTCGTTTTCATCGTTCTCAGCTTCATGAGAAACATCGCAAACGCACAGGTGATAGGGGGTCATTAATTAACCAATTCACCAATTGACCTATTGGTCTACATTTTTAACATATCAGACATCTTCGAGCGTTGTCTGAAAAAATGTGGAAGTCAAACGATCATCTGCAATTTCTGATGCCTGTTTAAATATTATTTGTCCAAATCCGCAGAAAATACATTGGCGGGCCGCACCTTGAGAGTGAACACGGTTAGTCAAGACCATTCGAAGGATGCTGTTGACGATGGAGGTAATGGCGATGACACAAAGCGAATAGGTTTACGGGGCAGAGGACTGGAAAGAACGGTGAGATGTTGGGAGGATTAAGGCGCATACGCATTCACGTATTCCAATACTCATCAAGTAAAGTTTAATATCCACTTTGTAGTCCCTAAATTAAGCTCCTGATGGCTAAATCTGGGCATGTAGCAAAGAATATTTACAAAAACGTTTTGAGTAATAGCTGAAATCGGTTTAAGACAATTCGAGGGAGTCTCTTGGTAATTGGAGAATAGCAGAAGGGATGAGACTAAGCTTGGGCTTGGGTCTCGGGGAGAGGTAATTAGTCTGTGAAGAGGAGCGCTGAAAGGGTTCTTGCGTCTCGGCGTATTTAACCCGTATGTAAACCCACGCCAGCCAAGCGTGAAGAAAGCGTTTTGAGCAATACCTGACGCCGGTCCTAGGCAAACAGAGGGAGACCGCTGGTGATTGGAAGGATGACGAATACGCTAGACGTGAGATGAAGCGGTCTTAGTGAGTTCGATGAGAAGTGCTGAAGTTTAACACCCTGCCTCGCAGTTTACCGAGACCGTACCGTATGCCCGGAGGGGGAGATGCACGAGTGTTTCAACAACAGCTTAAGTCGGTTCTCCGCAAAACGAGTGAGACCGCAGGTGGTTGGGGGGAATGAAACTGCGATAAAATATGAAACTCTGTTGTTTACACACCCGTATGGCAGGCCCTACGGGGAGGATGCATGATGGCATTTTCAGCAATAGATATGAAGTCGGTGCCAGGTAAGCTGGCGAAGAGCCCTGGTGATTGAGGGCGTGTCGTGGGCGCGGGGCGTGAGTGAGGGCGCTGCTGAGCTATCCGGAAGGAGGGCGTGGCGGGGCGGGCTGGGAGCGGGCGTGTTCGCAAGCACCACCGCCGCCGCCACCGCCACCGCCGCGGGCGCTTTCTCGCGGGTGAGTGACCGCGGCGTGCGTTGTGGTCGGCGACTTGCGCCAGTCGCCCCGCCCCGCCCGCCTCGCGACCTCGCCACGGCGCGGCGGCCCGCACCAGAGACCGCGGGGCGCCACGTAGCGGCTCTTTTGTCTCGGCCGCGCAGGCAAGGGCCTGGATGCAAATGGCAAGCCTCTGGCCGGCCCATCTAATGGTTTGCGAAACTACCTCACTTGCAAGTGGCCTGTGGCTACAAACGAATGAGAGTAATTTGCCTTTGAGATCTACAGGTACAGTGGCGTGCAAATTAATCTGAGAACTTCACACACCTAGATGATTGCGGTCATTAACTTGAACATCCAGTTGGCTGCTCTGCCCACTGTAGCTCCTCGAGAGCTTGCAGTGCCACTGACAGGGAAGTCTTAGTGTTCGAGTCCATACGCTAGCACCTTTTTCGACCCTCACGATATAGCTACGCCATATTCATGCGCTGTATGGAAGAGAATTCTAGCAGCCAGCAGCTCTGTTCGACAGTTTTCTGTCGTTTCTCCGATAGACCCCGGGTGAATGCCAGCGCAGTACCGAAATAAACGGGACACGGTTTGCGCGCGATCTTTCCTTCCCATTCCGTGTCTTATCCCAGCCTTACACTTACACGCACTACACTACCACACCGGAGACCAGTCGGTAACGTAGAGCTTGTTCCGATTGGGGCGGTGCCACGCTGATGCGAGATACCTGGTTGGGGAAACTCCTCGCAAGCCGATGTAGGTCATCGCCGGATGCCGCCTTCTAACGGGGAAGATCATCACCACACACACTGCGGTAAAAACATGCACAAAACTTATGGATCTCACTCACTCAATTATTTATTGAGAACTGTTTTTCCATAGCAGGTTCCGTTGTTGCTTTTTGAAAAAGTAATTGGACAAAGACAAGCATCAACAAGCTTTAATTGCGTGTTTCACACGTATCATGCATTTCACCAGTTTTACATTACTGATCCTCTACTTGATAGTGATATCAATCATATTTAATCGATTCAACTGATATCCGTCAAAGATTCTCAACAGGATTAAGATCAGGATTAAAGCTGGCCATTCGACAAATTATTTTCTTTGAAGTATCATATATTATCAAAACATAATATTAGCAGCATAAAATATTACACCGCAGGAAACAAAACTAAATCAGTAATCAAAACAAGATACACAGTTTACAGTCTCAGGGTAATATATTTTTGAGTCAATTACTACTCAATATTGTTTTTCTCTTTAGATTCCCTTCGATAAAAGAGAAAATACTAAAGTATCTTTTCTCAACCTTTTTCTAGATGTAATTATTTTCTGTAAGTAGTAGATGTAGTTTCCCCTGATTTTGTCTTAAAAGTGTAAGTTAGTAAAAACGATAATGGCTGCGATAGCATATGCAGTTGTCAGATCTCATGTAAAGCTTCGTCCCCTGGAAACATTCGGGATCGACCCTTGACTTCGGTGGGATTTTCGTCACCCGTTAAAAACGGTGTCGAAGTCGTCCAATGGAGAATAATTCTCATCAAGCTGTGGAAGACTTATGTGGGCATCCAGCTGTGGAAGACATCGACACCGCTACTTAACGGGTGACGAAAATCCCACCAAAGTCAAGGCATTAGTCCAAGTCATAGAATCATTCTATTGGCCGGTTGCTCTCATTGGTCGTTGCCGTAGTTTCCTCTGATCAGTTCCGGAAAAATGCAGCAGTAAACAAAGGGACTGTCTTGATCGAAAATAACTCGAATAAGCGCAGTTACTACTTGCGAATGCAGTGACTAGTGGCGAATCCCTCCAGACGCTGTATCTCTTTTGTATTTCGTAACGGAATAACGGAAATAAGGAAAAGTAACCACGTATGAAAGATAACTCCGATTTGTCTTTCTGCATAGCAGGGCTAAAAATTACAAAGTTGAACATTCCTTCAGAGTTTCGCATTTTGCTCTCATTAGTATATATCGTCATTTTTTATTTTCATGGCCGGCATTTTATTGAATTTTATTGATGAGATCGACAGTATTAACTCAATTATTAGGTAACTTAGCGTAGCTCCTCCAGCAGCTGTTTTCAGGTTAAAACTCTTTATTTGCGCTTTACAAATTCATAATAAAAATAAAGTTTTAAAATACCAGCTCTAACGGCTCGTCCATTTTCGAGTTTAGAAATATACATGCAAAATAATCAATTAAAATACTTGCTTTAATATTTTTTTCATTACAAAATAAATATACGTTATCGAGAATCTGATGACTCAAGCCATAACAATTCATGTAAATGCCGGAAATAGAATGCAGTATTTTGCAGCGTTTCACTACTTTAGTCGTAGACGCACTAATGAAAACCTGTGATTTCTTTCGTTCTTCCAGAATATCACAGGGGAGCCGGGTAGGAATTATGCGAATTAATTGATCTCGTCGGCAGGAATCGAAGGAGGTATTCATTATCTCTGTAGCTGACGTAAGTCACCCAAAACGCTCTAGTTGTTTACAAGCCAACAAATTTATTTTTGTTACAGAAATGTCTGACAATATTCTCGATGGATTCGCAAGTCATAAATAGCATACTACCAAGAGACCGAGACGCGTCGTATGACACCTCACTTGTTTTTATTGGAGAGGAAAGGTTTTAGCCGTGAGTGATGGACGAACGCAGGCTACTCCATTGTTGTATTGGGTTGCATGGACTTCTAATACCTACTTACGAATACTTTTTCATCTTGTCATACGACTGATAATACTCACTATAAATCACAATGAGAATCTGAAATATTGCGTTTAGTGGACGAGTGCAGAGAGAAGAAAGCCACACAGTAAGTGGGCAAGTGATGGACATATTCTCGCAAGAGGTAAAGTGAAAATGTGATGCAGAAAAACAATTAACTATGCCCATGTTATATCCATGATATAAACAGTAAGTACATTCTTAGAACAAATACAGGTTTGTCAGTTTTCGTCTTTGCAAACATAACAAAGTTCAAGAAAAGAAATATTCATATGTCTACAGACAACATCCATCTAGCCGATCCGGTGGCCGAGATCACTAAGGCAGTAGTGCCGTAGCGAACTCGGACGAAGGATCGCGGGTTCGAGTCCCGCCTCGGGCATGGTTGTTATTGTGTTTCGTCCTTTCACCCCCTATCATCATCATTATCGTGTCAAACCACAGTTACCATACCGTTACAAGCAATATGGTCGCTAATGACCTAGTAGTTGATGCGACCTAAATAACAAACAAAAAAAAACAAACACCATTCTAATCAGCAACTCTTGATATAAATGTCCTTCGATATAAGGGTGATTGCATTTTTACTTAATACTAATATCATTAATATTTTCACGTGGCCACATTAATAAGAGCAAACAAATGCCAGGAAAATTCTAGAAGCTCTCAGTTAGGTTCAAGTAAGCTCAGAGTCAAGCAATGAGTTCATCAAAAAGAGATTTACATATATTCTCATTTAGAGCTACCCGTTTTCCTTTCCGCAACCTCAACCACTGCTAAAGGTGTTTCAAGGCTTTTTCAAGATCATTAGCGAAAACACGTATTCGTAGATGAGATAATAATAAGACGATGAAGAAATGCAGCAGAATACGCGAGAAACTTAAACTATAGCATTATATCATTACGGATGTTATGATAAAATAAATATCTTCAAATACTTCGAAATGAAATTGAGTTCTCGTGCAGATACCCCATTCTATATAAATAATTCTCTAATCAGATCTAGATGAAAATGGACAATTAGGTAAAAAATAACTCCAAAGTGTTAATGCGAAAATCACCACACATTCCACACGAATATATTAATATGTAAACAGGCATGAATATTGAAATTTTTATTTAGAAGATCCAAAAATGTAAAGATTTTGTTTTTGTAAATGGGTATTTGTAACAATAATTATACCACTTTTTGAATACGTTAATAAATCAACTTATATTCTCTATATGTTCAGTCTACATGCAATCTATCTACATGTTAAAAGATAATTTGAGGAGATGTAAAACTTCTAAACTCGTCTTTGAAATGAAATTGAGAGAAACCAATGACCTGGAATCATCCACCATCATACTTTCCGTATTGAGAGACAAAGTACTGGTGATACAAAAAGGCACAAACTTTCTCTTCTAAATTAGTATTCTATGCTCTGGGTTAGCTTTTCGGTTTTGGCCCATCATCTTCCTAGTTGCTATTTATCGGCGCCTAAAGGACCTACTAGGGCCTCTTGTGGTACCTACCGCTTCTGTGGGGATATTTCCTGAGAAGAGCTTCTTCTCGCACCCCAAACACCGCTTAGCCCTTTCTCGGCCATGCACCATTGATTATTTTCTCATGATATACATCGGCATTATTTGTAACATTATTCTGGTTGTAGGGTTTCATTTGTTTATTTTCTAATTAAAACGTTCAATTTTAAACGGTCCAAAGTACACATTCTTTGAGCACTTTAAAGTAAAAGAGATTTTTGAGATGCCATAGATTTATTATTATGATGCATAATCTCAGTTTTATTTCCTTGCAATTTGATCCGTAATTAACAGATGAATGGCAGCAATTAAATGTGCGTTACAACTATATAATCATTCATGGGAAATATTTACAGTCAATAGATATATTTATTGTTCTTGTGAACAAGTAACGGGTTAGGGATCGACTTTTCAGCACATTTTCCGAAAATCAAAAATGCAACCACTTTTCGATTGGCACATGGGCCACTGCGGATGGCATATTGAGAGTATCGAGAGTAGAGGTTCGGGGTCACGAGACTTCTGCGGTGGCGTTCTGTTTCGAAGTCCCGCTTCTACAAATGCATTCCCCTCCTGAAATGTGAAGGCAACGCCACACCCCCTATCATGGAGATCCTATCGGCGCGTTATGGCCCATACGCGCAGGAATTGCCCCGTGAATGCGGCGGGCGGGGCGGCACAAGGTGCGAGTGGTGTTCATTCATCCCCAGAGGGCCTTGAGGCGTGTGCCACCCGATCTGATGGGGCTAGCGCCACGTAAGCCCCGACTCTCAATGAATCAGCCTACGCCGCCCTCGCCTTTTTTTACCTCGCTACGCCACAACGGTAACCACTCGCGACTTAACATTCATCTCGAAGGCATTCCGTGAAACGTTTTCTCATACGGTAAGGATCCGGGCAATAGTTTTATGGAGTGATAGTGTGAGGTACAGAGATCTTAACAGTTAGGGTATAGTCAGAGTGGATCCGTGTTCGCTTGATTGCAACAGAATATTTTCAACACTCACCAGAACGCAAGGCCGCTCGTACAAGTTCCGAGTGGACAGTACTGTATGAATTTGTATTAGGCCAAACAATTTGGCCAAACCGAGGCATTCAACGTCGACATAGTCCAGCTTCTTTTCCTAGTTTATGAATGAGACACACTGTGGAAAACACTTGACTCAAAGGACTGCAGCAGGAAGATCAGAAAGAAATCACATATATCATTCATTACACTATGATCACTAATCCATCAAAATAATGCATCCACCACAGGCTTAGCTAGGAAGCTTAAAGACGACGTAACAAAGATATCTACGAATATATTACCAATACTCAATGCGCGCAAAAGACAACAAAAACATCTGTGCAACCTCCGGCCATGTGAGAGATGTCTATGGTTTTCCTTAGATGCCCAAAAACTCGAAAAAAATACGAAAATAATGCAACAGTTTTGATTTTGGCTTAAAATTCAAATATTTCATTGATTCCACTGCTTGTACATAGCTGACGTCGTGCGATAGCACTCGCCATTAAATATTTGTTATTTATGTGTTTCGCTATGGAACAGTAACTTTTATTATATTCTTGGTATGTGAAGAACTGTTGAGCAATGTATCAATGGAGATAGCTACAATGTTTTTGCAGAAATAATGAAGACCATTTTTGCTATAGTATTTAATTTACTGTACTGTCATAATGAGACGATACTTCATTTCAGAGATCATACGTTCCTAGAACGCCTGGAAAACTTTGTAGAGAAGGCGAGCATCAAAGGGGATATGAGTTCGGGGCTTCTTGAATGAAATTTTGAGGAAGAACACACCAAAAGAAAACAACTACGAGTACAATCCCTTCATATTTAATATAATTAGAAAACAGCACGTTACAAATTTGTGTACGGTATTCAAATTTACTTTTACTTGTAATACTTTGCAACTAAAAAAATGAAAGCAAACAGCAACACAATCTTACACAATAATTAAATACCCAATATCTTATAATACAAGCAAAGAAGTTTTGTGAAGTACCGAGAGTCACTGTGTTTTCCACACACAAAAGATTTGTAGTAACTGATTTCAAGCCACTCACAGATTTTCTCCACGATCACTTACTGAGCCCTCACCAGTCATTGGATGTGCGCACGAGTCAAATTCCCGAAAGCCGGGCATCATTCCATCCCCACACTGTTCGGCGCCGCCGTGTGATAACTGGCAGGGGATCCTGCCCGGTCACAGAATCTGAAAAAAAAAATTTTTACTTCCTCCCGGGACGCGTTGCAGCGAAGAACCAGGTTTCTCGTTTGGCTTTTGACTCGTCGCCTTACGCATAGGCTCAGTTCAGTTCATCATCCCAGCCTCACACACCGTCGTCTGTTCACTTCCAATCTCACTAGCTCCAATCTTGTTCTTTCCACGCACACACTCACCACCCCAACCGCCTGTCAGCGTTTCCTTGGAATCAGTGGCCGGCGTGAGTTCTGAACTCACTAGCCTAGAGGGCTGGCACTCTAGGCGGCATTTGCGCGGGCATTTCGATTTCACGGTGTTTGCTTCACGTGAGTGGCACCATGTGATTAGTCACAATACGGTAGTATTTTGATGGTTGGCCTTGAGCAGTGTGCGTATTGCTTTTTGGAAAACTTTAGTATGAATTTTTTTCAGCGTCATTTTGGCTGCTGAAGGCCACTAGAATTGTATTTTTGTGTCAACTCTCAGAAAAAGCTTGTAAATTTTTGTTTTCATTGAGACAATTAACAAATATTTCTATCCACATAAATGTCTTTGACTATAACGATTGTCGCGCAATTATCTGAAAAATTGTCTTGATGGGAATAATAGCTTAAGAATTTTTACGAAATACGAAATGTCACATTTACAGAGAATTATGATTGATGGTCTCTGGTCTTTCATTGCTTCAACAGCTTTCTTGCGTTCTTTAAAACTGACATTTGCTTCCATGAGTTTGCTAATGAAAAAATGAAAATGTATAATGTCGTAATATGATTGGCAAAGAACTGAACGCTTTCATTAATAGTCATATACATATTTTTACAATGAAAGTGTTCACATACTATTTCAGTGAAATTACAACACGAAGGTTCCAGACCGATTCCAGATTGCAGCGAGCAAGGAGAGTGTGCAAATTGGAATGAGAAAGGGAGAGTATATTGTGCGTGTAGTAGAGACCATTGAAATGTTGCAGCTCCTTAGAGCTAAAGACGCTCATTTGCCCAATGAAAGATCCACTAAGCCATAGATATAATATTTACAGCAAACTGAAGCATGTAATGACAATTCCTTCGTATTTGCACACGAGGTAGCCCTCGGTGGCCTCTTTCCACGGCGCAACCCCCGGTTCGATTCCCGGTCAGGACAAAAATTAATTGTGCGCATTTCTTGCAATGTCCCAGTATTTGTTGCTGTAGGAAAATGAGAAAGCTCACTTCTCAGATACAGAAGACCAGAATACAGGTTACGGATGGCTATGTGCTAACCACACGTACCCCTTAACTCATGGCCGCAAGGCCGGGACGCTGTTGGTAAGCCTTAGCTCGTAAAGAGATGTGCCAAAGTACATACATTTACATGAGATAGCCGTTCAGCCACATCAGCGGTCTCAGCAAAAAGCGCACAATTGGGATGCAATTTTTGAAATGCTTCTGGATGTCATGTGACAATTAGGCTGCAGCTTACTGGGGTAATCCAAATTTAAAAGCACTGGTATGAACAAAGGACCTCAGAGTCGTAAAGAGTGGTCTGAGAGCCGTAAGCAGGCCATGATAGAACATTTACATCTCATGAGCATAACGTCCTTGAGCGTTTAACACGTTCAACGGCGTTTCTCAGTAGTACACTTCACGTCGTTTTACAAATCCTTTGTTTAAATAAATGGCCGTTTACATCAGTTCGACCTGCAATCACATATGCCACTCAAATCACTTGAATGCTGGTCTGGTGGTGCAATATAATTGACGTAAGAGCGTGATGAATGGAACAGCATTGTGCTCTTGAATGAATTGCGTTTATGTTTGAGATCAAACGTCTGGCGCATCTTTGTTCGCAAGACCACAAAGAGAGAGATCTCGGGTAGAGTAAATTCATACTCAACACACAGCAGCAAACCCCAGACGTCTAGTATACAGAGCTTGCGAGTATGAAACTAGATTGCCAGGAACTCTTGATCTTTGCCTGGGAGTGAGTGACGCAAGAAACAATGTTATTTGATTTACTGCCTTGGCGCAAACTACGAGTTACAGATTGCAGAGATCATTAACTAGAAAATTAATATAATAAGTAATTTGTGCTTATGAACATATAACATGCTTTTTTCCTAAGCTACCAGATGTAAAATAGAGAAAAAGTAATATATATATATATATAATGAATACCTTAAAAGTATACTTAAATAAATAATGAGCATTTTCTCAAAAGATACGTAGTAACTCGAATAGCAGTTGGAGATGTATAGTTGCTGAAGGCATGGAATTTCGCTTTGTCAGCGGATTGAGTACCTCATCTTTTGCAAATCATCTACCGGGCGAAGCGTCGTGCGGTGTCGTTGACTTCTTGGTTCGGGGAGTCCCAGAGCGCAGTGGTCATGCCATTAGGGGCCTGTTTGCATTCCCGCTTCAAAGGCACGTATCGTGGTGGAGTGTGTTGTGGTCGGAGAGCTGCTAACGTGTTTAAATGTTTTTATTTAACATCCAAAAGTAAAAAACGAATGGGTAGAAGTGCAATATACAGTGTCCAAAACGAAAGACTCAATTTACATACTTCCTTATGACTAGGGGATGACTTTTATTGTAACAAAAACAGCAAAATATGTACTTACTCGTATATGTGTACTTGTTGAATATAAATTACATATAAATATGTACCACATAAAATAATAACTATTCGTATATACTACATACATTATACTATAGAACCTAATTACATGAACTATATATTTATAAGCTAATATGTACATGTATGACCCAAAAATAAATGTAGTATAAATTGTTAGCTTACGGGTGTGAGATGATGGGTCGGGTTTTCAAGTCTTGGGAATATTCTAATTGGTAAACATTTCCTAAGTTTTTATAATTTCTACTTTTCTAGTTCGGGATTTAAATTGAAAACCTTTCCTAAAATTGAATTGATCATATCCACATTTTTAATTCCTTTTTTACTTAGTTTAATAACCGAATAGTTTAAAATACATTCTCATAGTATTTTTAATATTGTTATTATTACGAAATACAAGTATTATCATTACAAAATACTTTATCTTCCAATGTTTTCCATTTCTCTCAAAGCTTTAACACTTGACTCGATGTGTTTTTGCTCATTTGCAGACGATATTCCTTCCCTTCCTAGTCTCCATCCAATCCTCTTCTGTGCCTAACTTGCCGAGTTACAAAATATAATTTCTCTAAATTTGCGTAATCTCACAGCGCTCAATGTGATATATTTATGATTAATTTCAATAACTAGAAATAACTAACCCTAACTAGAAATTAATAAATAAATTTAATCTCATCAATGCTGTGAGAGCATTCCCTTTTCTATCAAGTCTTTCCTTCCTCGCATTCATTCCTGTCTTCCATGTGAGAAACCCCCTCATTAAATTTGCGTTCGTATTTCCTTTTGCATGACCTTCTTTTCATGAACTATTGTATTATAAATATTTTTGAAAATGGTCAGACGGGGGACTAGGCTAAATTGCCTGAGCCTCACTACAAATAAAGACATATATATATATATATAATACTGAAACGAAGAACGTTTCTGTAATTAGAACAATTACAATGATCACCAATTATAAATTAAAAGAAAGTGCTGGAGTTCATCAGCGCAGTAACGTCGCCGCCGCCGCCGCCACCAACGGTCAAATCGGGGGGGAAAACGGCGAGGCGAGCGACGGTTAGTGGTGCGCGAAGAGGTCTCGAGTGAAGCACAGACGGGGCAGTGCTGCGTCTAAGAGATTTATTGTCGTTGTTAAGTGCAGTTCGGACTGAGTGTGGCCGCTGAGTGTGGAACCAGGTTTGATAAGGATTAACAATCAGATGATTAGTGGAAGTAGAATTTCGCACCAGAACTGATAAAAACCAATAAGACAGGAAATCGTGTGGCCGGTGGGCTCGTGTCATAATCCCGCCCTGGTATAATATAACAGTGGGCAGTACTGTACGGACATCCGCGCAAAGTTGAGAATGGTCGCTGAAAAGACTAGAACAGCCGACGAACATCAATCGCGCGTCGTGCGTTCCAATACCTGTGAGACATTGTTCACACCGGCTGGGGTGGACCCCAGCGAATTCATCGGCCGTTACGTTGTGCCAGAGTAGTTGGTCGCCGAGGGTGGGCGAATTCCCGGCGGACTTCGGGGCGAACCGAAGATTGCCGATGACACCGCCGCCGTTGCCACGAC
>BOPP01000003.1:7276116-7294338 GCA_017312745.1 Gryllus bimaculatus | reverse complement strand
CCCGACGGCGTCATGGACGACGTGCTGGAGGACCTCTTCACAGGGCGCTGGGCGCCGCCTGGCAGGCTACTCTCCAACACCAAGGCTCTGCTCGTGCTCCTCCAAGGCGCCGACGCCAACGGCGACCCCGAAGCACTCAAAACAACCGTCACCGCCGACACCTCTACCTCTGATGTTCCAAAAGATCCCAACATACCCGACACCTCAGACGCTCCCGATTCTACCGACAGCCCCGCCGCTTCCAACCTCCCGGACATCTCCAACGTCCCCGATGCCCACGAGGCTTCCTATATCTCCAAAGCTCCCAACACCTTCGCTAACATCGACACCTTCGATGCTTTCAGGACTTCCGCTCATGACGCCCCTTACTTTTCCTACGATTCCGACACCTACGACGTCGCCGATTCTGCCTACCGCCATATCACCAACCCCTACACCTCCAAAATCGACCCCGCCAACACCCACACCGCCAACCACGACACCGCCAACCCCGACGCCGCCAACGTCGACACCGCCAACCCCGACACTTTTCATGGGCATTATTCTCCTGACGACTTCTATGGTAGCTTCAATGCTCGCAACACTTCCAAAGCTCCCAAGACTTCCGACGGCCATGGAACCACCTATTTCTCCGATACCCCTGGCACTCCTAGCGGCGCCTCAGTTGCCCACGAAGCTTCCGGCGCGTGTGCTGTGCGCCACGAGAGATACGAGTCATTCTTCCGCGACCTGTGGGAGCAGCGCGCGCTGTACCACGTGGTGCTAATCGTGAAGAGGCCACTCTGTCCAGACGCCGCCCTGACCTTCGACCCCTTCGCACCCACCCCGCTGGGCTTCGGCAGAGTGCAGCACCTGCGCCGACTGGACGCGTCTTCCCTCACTGCGCTCTTCGGAAGCAGGTTGCAGGATATGCATGGCTACCCTCTGAGAGTGTCTTTTTACGACCCGTTTTCTCTTTTAGCGGATAATTATAATTTTTCTGAATTTTCAAGAGATTTGTTACTTCTCAATGCTATACGAGACGTAATGCGCTTTCGTACAGTAATAGTGCAGACAGAATGGACGCTGGAACGAACCGTATTTGGATGTACGTCCATACTCCTGGACGTCATTTTCAACCGAAGCGACCTCGGTGCCAATTGGTGCGTGTGGGCGCAGCGGGTCAGAGGAGGGCTGTCGCGCTCCAACGCGCTGCTGGACGTGGACTCGTTGGTGGCGGTGGCGCCCAGGGCGACGGAGAAAGAGCGCTGGCGTATGCTGTACCTGGCTTTCAGCCCGGGGCTGTGGGCGTGGTCGGCGGCGGCGCTGGCGGCTGCGTCGCTGACTTGGCACCTCCTCGGCGGCAGCGCGGATCCGCATGCGGCGCCGTCTGTCCCCGGTCAAACTCCCGCCGCCACCCACGCCGCCGCCCCCACCGCCGCCGTTGTCGCCTGCGCGCAGATGCTGCGCGTCTTCGCGTCCGCCCCGTGGGCCGGCGTGCACCGCCCGCGCGCCCACGCGCAGCGCGTGTTGCTCGTCGCGTGTCTGCTCGGCGCGAGCATCGTGCTCGTGACCGCGTTGCAGGGCAGCCTCTATAGGCTGCTGGCGCGTCCCCCGCGCTACCCGGAAATCGAAACGTTGCGGGACCTCGCCGACTCCGATCTACGGATCTTCTTCACGATGAATTACACGCAGGAAACGCTCAAGTTTTTCCTTGACGAGGGTGGCATCGAGAGCAAACTTGTTTCTAAAGCGCGATGGATTCCACAATGGAAACTGCTGGATTTGATTACAGAAGAAAAAGTTGCGTATATAGATCTTCTCACGGTAGCAGTTATTAAACAGAAAGGATGGCCCCGTATATTTTCCAAATTTCACATATTGAAGGAGAACATCGCTAGCGAGATGAAAGTGTATTATTCGGCTGAAAATTCCCCGTATACGAAAAGGTTTGACCAACTCATGAGGAGAATAGAACAGTCAGGAATCAATTCCCTATGGAACAACAATGAATTATGGTCAATAGTACAGATTGTGAAAGAATTTCTCAGCTCTAAAGATGCTGAGCCCGTGCACAATGAACGCTGGATAATATTCGGAATTGATCACCTCATTTTGCCATTCATTTTTCTATTAATTGGATTACTCATTAGTTGCGTTATCTTTTTAATTGAGATCTTATATTTTAAATATAAATCTTATATTTCTTCACTATCCAAATGTTAATTTCCACACTTCTTGTTACTACTCACTGTCAAATTACCTGTACTAACAATTTGAGACTTCTTTAACCATAAATATAATGAATTCGTGTTCATGGGGCTTGGCCAATGGTAGAGAGAATTTGGCTATTTAATTGTTCGAAAACGTTTCGGAAAATATATTTGCATCGCAAGGGCTTGCAATTACAACTCAGAAAAATATCAACGAACCGGAGTTACATATTCTTGCAAATGGTACACCAGACGTGTGGTCTTCACTTTGCAAGAGCTATACACTTCACTTCTCAATCCTGGCCAAGTTGAGGACCATAAATGATACTGGAAAAAATTCGGTTCAAAAACCTTTGTGCACTATAGTATTACTAAAGATTACGCCTACTTCTCTGCAGGCGTCTCAGTATAGATATTACAAAACTCTAGGTCGTGAAGACGGGTCGGAAATAATTACTTTTAATTCACAGATAGTTCACAAATTTATTTCGACTTTTCGAAGTGATGGGCTAAGAGAGAATTGTTGGTAGATGCTGAGCTAATCCATCGGAACCAAAACGACCTTGACCTCCGCGGGCTCTCCGCTGCATCATCCCTACAAACTCCCTCCCCCCTCCCGGCACTCTTCACTTTCCCTTTCGCCTTCACGCTCTCACTGCCTCCGCGGACGACTTGCGTTGGCCCCCTCACCGCGTCTGCTGGCAACGCGGCGACTCACCTTTCCGAAAGGGCGCCCTCGCGCGGAGGCAACGCTGTCTGTCCAGAGGCAGTGGCAGAGTGTTAATTCCGGGCACGTCAACTACTGTCCCGTAAGTATAGTTATATCCCGGAGATTACTGTGTTCTTCCTCCGCGCCGAACTACGCATCGGTTTGCGCGGAGCTCCCACTGCAGGACTCTCCATCAGCGGGAAACCGCCCTTGAAACACAAGCTCTAAGCTCCCGACTGCTCTCCCAGCAAATGTGGTAGTGCACGTAAGAGCAAGAGTGAATGTGTGTGTGTGTGTGTGTAAGAGGTGAAGAGGGGCCAGGGAAGAGAAAGGAAATATCTCACCCGTTCTCCTAACCCTGATGCACATGGTTTGCGGTATCCAGCTTTTATCTTGATCACCCAGAGGGTATTCAAAATACAACTGGTACAGCTTTTGATGTCGTGGGGAATGAATGCGCCTCTGGGACTTGGGTGAAAAGTAACCACAAACATAACTGAAGTTATTTGGATGATGTAAATAAATGTAATAAGGCTCAGGCCGCACTTTTCAAATTGTATCCTTTAATAAACAAAAAGCCAGGTCCTTAAACAGATATCAACCTATTACTTTACAAAACAGCCATTCGTCCCATACTTACTAATGTATGTCCGGTCTGGGGAGGAACTGACGCTTCAGTACGTAAAACTCTTCAAATATTCTAGAATAAAATCCTTCGTACTACCAACAAAGCGCCTTGGTACGTATCAAATGAGCAACTCCGCAGAGGGTTGGTTCTTGACAATTGATCATCAGTCACCAATGAATTTTTTTTCTCTTCACTTATCATCGTCCCCTGCAACTTCAATACTGAACCTTGGAAAAACATATAACCAACCCCGACAAATCAAATCTAAATTTTCAAAAGATACATTTAAACTGCCCTAAAGAGAAACGCATGATTTCTCAAACCTTTCTGCATCTTTTTTCTTAACGTTAAATATTTTATTTTTAATCTATATCCCTATTTTTCAATTTACATTGAATAACGTATGATAGTTGAAGTCTCTAGTGGGTGTATACTCACTCTCCAGTCTATATATTTTAGTGCTACGCGTGCTAAGTTGTAGTTTCTTATCACTCTTTTAAAGCGCTTGCCTCGAAAATGTAAATAATAAAACAATTGGATGATTATAACACGTGCGAAGGATGTCACATCACATAATTTGCAACAAAACAAAAATGTTCATCTATTCAGAATTAGCGCATTTACTTTGTATTTGAGCATTGGTATACTTTCTTCTTCGTGTAAGTAATCAATGAGTTCATGCCTCAAAGGAACTAAAACTCGCGAAATGGAAAATATCTGTATTGAGAAGACATCCGAAATACGTAAAACCGCAGCGCTTTCTACCCCTTTGCACTGAAAGAAATGCACATCTCGCAGGAAGATCGATGAACTTCTCGTAATATATTCAGCAGTGGACACACGTCTTTCTCGTTAGGCGCACTGGCTGAGACTCAAGTTCTGGTCGGTTCGCAACTGAAGACACTGTCTTATTTCTGCGAAGGACACAAATATGATTCGTGTTACGCATCGCCCTAGGGAAATCCACCGAGACTTTTCGGGAACCTTGTCCCGCGAGAACTAAACGTACGATTACCGAGAAACTGTATTTGATAAACAAAACTGATACCATATTTGAAATCAGCTCGCTTAACTGGCTTTTCTAGCGAAGAAACATTCTTGACCTGTGTTCTTAGGGAACTGCTTCGGTATTCACCTGGTTGTGATCGACAAGACCACTGAATAGAGCAGTCGGCCGCCAGAATTTTTCTGCAGGCAGCACTTTAATTCCATCTAGCTTTCTAGGAGATATTGGAAATCCGCCACCTTCTGGACTAGAACCTTCTAGCTAAAAGTGCTGCAGAGGCAATCAAATTGCTGCTGATCTACCATAGTCTATGACAGCGATCTATAGTTCAGTAAGGAGATTGATCCAGAATTCTTCCGTTTGATTTGAAGTTTGTACCCGATTTAATTTGATGCCTGATCGAATGGGGCCGTGCGGTCCCGCGCTTGTGGCTGTGAACTTGAGTCGGCGAGGTGCTCGAGGGCGGCTACTGTGTCGCGCGGAGGCTGAGCGGTCGGTCGTTTCGGAAAGGCCTGCTTCGCGCCTGGAGCGGCGTGGGAGGCGCCAGGTGGAGGTGGAGGCGATGGAGGTGAGCTGCTGAGTCCCGTTAGGCCGGGGCAGCCGCCACGGCGCGAAAGGTCAGGCGGCGACTCGGCCGCTGCGCGCGCTGGGGGCGTCCCCTTCCCCATCACCCTCCCGCTCCCGCTCCCTCTCCCTCTCCCCCTCTCCTCCCACGCGCGCGCGATTGAGAGCCATCACGAGCGGCGAGGCGCTGTGCGGCGGGGCGGCCGGCCGCGCGGGCAGGCGAACGCGCGCCGCGGCGGGACAGTATTGGCCAACTGGGTATTGCAAGTCGGCTCCGAAAAAACGACTTCTAGGCTCTTAACAATTTTATTGGTTTCCACGAGGCTCGATCGTGTTACACAAACTGAATACATACGGTGTCAATTGCTCAACCATTTTATGAACACTTTTTGCTGTATTATAATAAATTAAATTGTATAGTATCTCAACCACCTTGAGTTTCCTGGGTTCTTATTAATCACAATCCCCTCTCAGTCCGGAAAATGACTGCATTCTATTGGGTATAATGTGCCTTGCCCTGTCCTAATTCGCCTTACCTGTACTACCCCGTCCCTTTCCCGAGACGCCCGACGTCACCCTGCCCCATCCCACCTATTCAGCTCCACCCTGTCCAGCCCCACCTCGCTTTGGTCACCTCGCCCCACTCCGCACTGACCTACCGTGTTCAATCAGATTATCTTTACTGACGGTGGCTTAAATGGATGCATTATTGCATACTATCGACAAACTTCTAACACAAAAAGTACGCTTAGTTCATTTAATTACTTAAGCGTGTGTGCGTTTACTGAATGGATCAAAAAGTACTTGGAAGGAAAGTTTATGGAGTTTAAAAATAGTCACTCTGGTGGATTTTCGTAATGTTTTCGGGATGATCGAGATAAAATAAAACATTGCACAAAAATGCATAATGTACAAAACGCGCACGCAAAAAATGCACATTCTACGAAATATTATGCAGTTAATTTATCTTTTGTCGATGGTCACGCATACAAAATTTCATTAAGATCGGAATAAAACAAAGTGTGTATAGAAATGCAAACAAGCTAGCAAGCAATAAAAAACACAAAAGTTTCACTTTATGTATAAACCAAATACGAGATTAAGATAATAGGGATTTGAAAAAAACTGCTATGACCGTCAAAACACTATACTTTAAAGAGAAAACCGCAACAGTTCACAACCAAATCGGTTAAACCGTTCCAGTGATTACCCCGGCCAGACACAAACAAGAATCATACAACCGACTGGTTTTGTGTTTATGTAATCTAAACTTGCTGAAGTACCTTGCATTGCATGGCTATTTATTGAGCAGAATAATCTATTAGAGGAAAAGTTATGAACTCATCCTTATCTCGGCCTTACTCTGCCTTCGCGGCCTCACCCATCCTGATCTGACCCCTCCCCCTCCCCGGTACGAACCTATAACCTACAGGAATAATGAGTACAAAATCTCATGAGACAATAATTTATCTCTTGTTGGAAGGGCATGTGTAAACGTTCACAAGATTAGGAAAAAATTGTATATTGTAAAATTAAACAAAAACAATTGTTATTTTTCTACATAGGAAAAAATGATTTGAAAAAAAGTTGCTTGAATGCCGAAGCTTTTTAGTGAAAACCGCATCGAAATCTGTTTAGCTGTTACAGATATTGAATTGAACAAACAGAGGCAGAAAAAATGGAAAATAATGAAATGTTTTTTATTATCTAAATAAGGATATGTGATGATTAAAATGTAGTTTTTTGAAATTTCAAACAAACACTCCAATTTTATTTACATTGGTAGATAGAAAGCCAAAAAATGTTTTAACTTTTCCTATTATCTAAAATTCAGGAAATTCAGCAACAATCGGTGTCAATTTTCTAAGCAAACTTCGGCGTATCTATAAAAAGAAAATGTTTGGAGTTATTTTTTAGCAAACTTTGAAAATGACGTCAAGGCTTCTTGTAAAGGACCCTCTAAACACAATACATACGTTTCAAATTCAATGTCTTGCGGCATCAGACAGATCGATTGGGGAATACTCGTATCGAATTTGATAATACCCAAGTAGACCGTTTGTGTTATTCACAGAAGAGCGTCATATAGAAAGGTAGGCAGACGGACAGGGAGAGACAGGCGGAGAAATAGAGAACAGAGACGGACAGACAGAGCTGTAAACCAATTTTCCAATATTAAGAATCCACAAATGTGGATTCTGATTAAGAAACTTGTTAGAGGAAGTTAGTTTCTGCAGATAGGAACAAGAATTATCCACTTTTTCCGGACCTATATCATTATCATTATTCTACGAAAGTAGTATGCGAGAAAGTTAAAGGAAGTGTTCAGTCTCGGGTAATAAACACTATAATAATGCGCATGAGCAACTAGTCCTTCAGCCATTTCCGTAACGAATTATTTCGATGGATGTGTGATAAGAGAAAATAATATAGATGTGAATCATTTTATACGATTTTGAATATGTAGAGATTATTATCACTGGCGTGTAATGGAAACTATTTGCATAGCCAAAAGAGCTACATATTTACATATTGTATTTGATAGTGGACCTGTTAAAACCAAATGACTACGCCCCACTCCTCTCACATATTCCAAAACGAGAGATAAAACCACTTTTCACAGAGGGAACATCATGCTTTTACATTTCGGTTGCTTGTTGCGTGAACTATAACGGCGCGACTAATCAGTTCGTAAACACGCAGAAGATCGGAGTGGAGTGGAGTGGAGTGGAGCGGAGAGCCCCGTTGCGGCGCATCCACGGCCACCTGTGCTGAAGGTCGTCGGCTGCGGCGCGGCCCAGCCGCATAATATTTTGCCGCTGCGTTGCGCAAGTGCGCCTCATTCAGGGAAAGCGCGGCAGAAAGTAAAGACGACTCGTGCGGCGCGACATCTGAGGGGACGCCCGTTAAACGTCAACAACTGATAATTCCATGATAGCCAGAAAATTTCTGGTAAGTTTTTTAGTTTCAAATACTCGAAAATGAATGTTCATCTCAAACGGCTTTCCAAAAACGAGTAGCTTTGCTAGCTTGACATGAGTAATGAAAATTCATTCCAAAATCTACTAAATATCAATCAATCAATGAATCTGTGACGTGCAGGTTTCTCTGTAATGCTTATTTAGAAATTTTCGTATAATAATTTTCAACACGAATAACACCTCGGATAATTAGATTACTGGGTTATTGAACCCGGTATAATAGAGTTACCACTGTACATCGTTAACCAATTAACACAGATGAGCCCGCATCTCGGTCAGTGACAGTAGACTCCCTAGATACAGAGGTTGGAGTATTTCTTTGCATCGCCGATTCATTACATTTCACGTTGACAGAAGGGTTCGAACTGAGTGTGGTGGGAGCTGCCCATCTTCCACAATTATATTAATTCGTCGCCTACAAATGACATTCTGGTTCCCAGACAACATCAATGACGGCACCCGAAGTAAGTTTGAATCATTTAATGCATATTTGTGTTAAACCTCTTTCACTTTTCAATGTTTGGCAAGAATATAAATATTGTGAACATTTTCTGTTCTGCCGAACCTTCTCACGGAGATTCAGATAAGGTCCTTTTTTGAAGAAGTAGTTCAAGATTTTCTACGTTGCTTCTATCGCGCAACTGTTATCTACATCAATTGATACTAAAATATGATTGCAAAGTGTTAATGAGCAGCTAGAAAACCTATAAGAGAACTTCAGTTTACACGAGCGGATTCTGCACAGAGATCTACTCCAGAAGCGATTTCAAATTAGAGGTCTAGAACAGTCGTATTGCAAAAAATCTTCCATGGGGTCTATCAATGACCCCCCTCTTTGGTACTCCGATAATTTAATATATTCGAGAAGCCCCAACACGCCATCATTTGTCATTATTTGCTTCGACTTTTCTGTTGCCTAGCGGGGCTAGGTGTGAGAGAATTTTCAATGGTGGCAGCTGTTTAGATTGTGGTACTTTCTGTATTTGAGATTGAGATCTTAAAGTGATAGTCAGCTTACTAGTGCGCGATTTCGATCTCAGATGATCTGGGTAGATCGGCCGAAGGTGTGTGTGTGTGTGTGGGGGGGGGGACTCTCCAGAAGCTATATATCGTTTTTGAGGTATATAAAAGAACTGAATGAATTCAAAATTAAATCTCCGTACATTTCCCGTCTTAACCCCATTCACATAGTCGCTTAGCCGGGGAAAGGGTATTACTGAGAATAATGAATAAATATTACTCAGACCGTTGCTGCCGCGCTCCTTGGCTGCAAATAAGTGCGCAATATTGGCCACATTGACAGTCTATTGGATGGCGACTACAATATCCCCACGTTTGACGAATGGATCAAATACTACCAAGTAACACAACCGAGTGAACATCTTTGTAGGGGGACCGCACCACAGGGCGAGAGGCAGATGGGGGCAGCAGCGGAGTGGGCGTGGCCCGCGCGAAAGCCGTCGGCGCAGCGCGAATGTCAGCCGCGGGCGGCGCGCCGCGGCGTGCCCAGTGGGCAGCGCCGGCGCCGCCCGTGCAAAGGGCAGCGGCGCGGCTTCCGCGTGGCCCAAAGGCCAGCCCCGCCCTCGCGAGGGTCAGAGGCCGCGCGCGCCCGGGCATACACGCTCGTCTCTCTTCGCCTCGCGCGGGGAAACACGTTCTGAGCGGGAGCATCTGCTTAATTCGGCGACGGGAAGTCAAAGCGACTCCGTGAGGCCACTGGGCGAGTAGTGGCGGGGCGACAGAGCGACGCGGAGATACGGCGATGGAGCAACGGGGCGATGGGACGTCGGGACGACGGGGTGTCGGGGCATCAAGCCGCCAGAGCGACGGAGCTACACGGAGACGGAGTGACAGAGGGACAAAACGACGAGAGGACGGGCTAACAGGGCAACAGAGCGACGGGGCAATGGCCTGACGACGACAGCGAGGTGACAGGTCGAAGGAATGGTTGAGTGATGGGAGGATAAGGGGACGGAACGACGGGGCGTCCGGACCAGGCGCGGGACGGCCATATGATTGAGCGTGCGGAACTTCAAGTCGGAAATATAAACTGGTTTAGGGGGTTTGTAGTCAACAAACATCCCTCAACATGTTTATATTGCCTGCCGAGACTATAAAATATAATGGTAATAATAAACGACCAAAAACCATCGTTTATTTTGAACATCGATGTTTTAAAGGCGCTTTAGTAACCTTTAATATTAAGTCCCAACAAATTTTAATCTAACAGTGGCAATGTTTATTGATGTAAAATTAAGATTTAACTATGAAACAAACTTAGGACAAAACTGGACCCAACTGCCTGAACGCTCAGGGTCTAAAATTGTCAGTAGTGAGTTCCCCGAAGAAGGTTACAGGAAGAATGGCAAGTCTTGTGCCCACGTCACATGCGTTGTCGGTCTCTCCATATCTACATGCGAGGAATACGAGGAATGACACAGGAAATACCAGGGCAACGGGGTCATCTCGGGGAGAGATAGCCGGTCGATGAAGGTGTTATAAACTACGTTTTTTTCATATAGCGCAGTCGGCTTTCATGACCGGAGTCAATAGAAACCTAGTCAATAGCCGGAGTCAATAGTCAATAGACATCCACTGAAGATGTCCACCGCAGACGTGAACGAAACGTTTGGCCCTTCAATGTCAACTGGACTACGACTTACCAGCCCGGAAACTATTTCTTCTACTTTTTTTAGTTTTAACACGAACTGATAGAACAGTGACACTATCAGTTACTATTTCATAATTTACCTTTTACCAAATTGTGATTATGGAGATCTTTCATCCGCAAACAAAACATCGAAACGTTGAAACGTCGAGCGCAAAACATCGGTTTAAAAATACAGGCTTTAATACGACGTTTTTTAAATATCGATGTTTAAAACATTGATTTTTTTATAACAAACATCGATGTATTGAAACTATTCACATCAAATTCGTATCGCAACTGAACGTGAGGGACCTTAAGCACACCGTAGCGTTCAGCAATCCAACTTCGAAATTCTGCGCATGCGCAGTTTGAGCTGTGCACGCGCAGATGCTCAAAAGTAGTGTAGAGAATCGAGAGATCGGTCTTGATTGCGGCACGCATATGCTTTGTATAATAAAACGCAGCTAAGCTCTTCTGTCTCATTAGGTAGATTGGATAATAAAAAATCTACTTGTCGAACGTTGAAACTACACTTGTTATTCTGTTTCATGTCTGTTGAAAAGTCATTGAAGTAGTACAAGCCACTTCACATTAAAGAAAAAAAATCGGCAATTGAAAATCATGTCACCGTCAAAATGACGGCTCCAATCTTACTAGCGTTTAATAAAAATGTCTATCCACAATATATGCAGTGTCATGGGACTTTCGAAAACCTCCACGAAGTCTGTAGCTGGCCTAATTGAGAAACATGTCGACTTGAACATTGACATTTATTTTTAATTGTTAGACTGTGTAACGTGTAGTATTTGTCGTAAGGTAGCTAATCTCGTGAGTCGTGACGAGAAATTACGTAGTTCATACACTGTCTCGTTGTGCTTATTGGTCTAAACCTTTGAACGTAAATTTCACATTTGCATAGGTTTCACATCGTTGTAGCACGTCAACGTTCGCTTCACAAATGGAAATGCAGCTCGTCGACGTCGTCAAGCAGCCTGCGGCAAAGAGCGACGGTAATCTTTCTGAAACGGTCTTAGAGCGTAAGTAGCGTTCCACAGAAAATTGGCAAGTCCATTCACCTATGTAAACCTTTCTCAGCTCTATTCTCTCCCTTTCCCTCTCTCTTCCCCCTCCCTCTCCCTGTCTCTTCCCCTCCCCATCTTTCTTTCCATCCCTCTCTCTTTCCTCGCCTCTCGCTCTTTCCCCACCTCTCACTCATTCTTCCTCTCTATCTTTCCCCAACTCTTTCCCTGCAGTCCAGATCGGGCTACGTTCCAACATTCGTATTCGCAGTTGACTGATTCTAAATGAAATTAACTCAGTGCTTGAATTTTTGCAAGTTTTGAATAAACATTTTATCTTCTATTTCCTTTCATTATGTTTCCTTCAATTTAATTTGATTGTGAATTAAACATTTTATTTACTCCTGATAGCTGTGGGAATCACCTTTAAGGCGTAGTGTGCAGACATTTGTCACGTTATTCAATAATTCGATTCGTCAAGGAAACCCAAAATCGCTTTAATCAGGTTTTTGTAATTTTTATCGTTAATATGAAAAATATATGCTTAGGATCGGATAGATGACCTACCTGATCCTCATGGTGAGACAGGGGTAGGGGCGATAACGAATCGCACGAGGTCCCTTGCTTAAGGTACTTCTGCTTCAGCCCCATCTGCCTCGAACTGGTCACTGAAATGGTCGATCCGAACAAGCGTCTTTTACATATTTGTGTGGTCAGTTGCATTGTCCGCCCCAGAAACTTAGTTGATGTTGCTCTTGAGCTTTTATCGGTAACTGTGAGGCTGACCAAGCGCAGTCTGAGCCCATCGTGTTCAGTCCTGTATTGAATGGAGCCAGGTTTTACCATGATGGCGCTGTTGTTGCGGTCACGTCCTTACGTCGCGACGTACGGACGCGTCGCGCAGCTTATCTCTGCTCACAGAACTTACCGGGGAAGGGAAAGGGTTTTAAAATGGAATTTGAGATTCAAGAATACGTCAATAAATTAATCAATCAATGTAGCCTAATTTTTCGTGGTGAGGCCATTCCGCCTAATCACGTATACCTCACTCTTTTCTCCTTCTAGGAGATAAAGAAAGGCATCACTCGGGTATCGAAAGAGAAGAATTGAATTTATCTCAGAGGATTCTCTTAGGTTTGATCTTTTACATGCAGTAAATGTAATGAGACAAATAGGACAGTCGGCTTCCCTTTCGAAGGAGAGAGTACGAAGGATTTTTTCGACCTTAAAAACCTACGGCTTCGATCGGGTACGAACCCGTGAACTTAGTTGCACCAAACCGAAGCCGCAACGGGGTATACAGCCAGAACGTGACACAACACATATCCTCCATGGGATACTACGTGGGATTCGAAACAGCTGCCCCGATGTAACGGGTACTTGGGCGTAAAAGCTTCAAGCACTCGTGTCACACAAGCCGGCCAGAAATGGAAGAAGGAGGGCTGAAAGGTGATATATGGTGACTGGGAGAGCCCCAGCGTGCCAATACACACAAGAAAACGTCCATGCTCGAGACCAGAAATTAGGTGGTGTCGACAACCCGCCAAGGTTGGGAGTAGAAGTTAGTAACTCCCGATCATCTGCGCATCAATTGCGGATTCGCAATTTACTCTAACTTACACGGTGTTCATGCTATTTACTGTACCCTACCTGTGAGTGAAAGGGGTGTGTACACGACAAGGAATCGAGTAATTGCTAGTATCGAGGACGCCAGTGACGTGAAGCAACAGGCTGTGTAGTTGCTGCTAGATGGCCGGCGACAGCATATAATAACTTTCGCCAATAAATATCTTCCCGGCCATCACTGGGAGAGACCTTTCCATTCCCTGCCACGCATTGCGTCTGTCGCGCCAGGTCATTGTCATCATCTATCGCCCTTGCGTTCTCCCGGATATCCCATGCAGCATCCGAAGCCAGAACATTCTGGATCTTCTCCTCCTCCTCCTCCTCCTCCTCCTCCTCCTTCTTCTCCTTCTTCTTCTTCTTCTTCTCCTTCTTCTTCTCCTTCTTCTTCTTCTCCTTCTTCTTCTTCTTCTACTTCATCATCTTCTTGTTCTTCAGTTTTTACTTCGATTCTTATTTTTTAAAACATTAGTGACGCAATCACTAATGTTAATTTTTATTTCATCGATTAAATATTTCCACACCCGAGTTATTATATTTGAACTTAATTAACCGTCCTATTATTAGTCTATTTTTTAAGAAAAATCGCGTACTTTGGTAGCGATTTAGAAAAGATAATATTTACTAGCGCTTACTACCATATATCCCTACCAGTTATCCTACCAGTTATTCTCGGATTAAAAGGCTAAAAGTTAATATTTTTTTTATAATTATTGCATTATCATCTTTCTACTTTGTTCTCAGTTGCCAAATTAGCAGGTTTCCTCCTGGCATAAGTTTCCCAGTCTCCTGTTTATACCAAGTACATACATTCACCTTATTACCAGAAATATTAATCTCATCATCACTTGTTGAATAAGTATTGAAAACTGATGTACAACAACTCTCATGCTGAGAATGCCGATAATACAAAACTCCACTATGCTTGACAGATAAATACTTTCCTTCTGAATACTTAATTTATCTCATTTTCTAAAAAATCCTAGACTGCTCACACAAAAATTCCTGGTAGGTTAAATGAGTTAACTGTTACTATATATGAATATATTGCTGACTTCACGAATCCCTTTTTTTTCTGAGCGTATATTTGGGTCAACTGAACGCACCACTCACTCCTGCAAGACCAAAAGAAACTTAAGGCAAGGCATTTATCATTTTACAGGGGTTCAATGACGGGGTCATCCAGTGCAATGTAAAACCGCAAATGAAGTGAATTCATTTCGTTCCTGCCTAAGCGTATATTCTTAATCGCTTTCCCACAGTTGATAAATATTTTTTTTGTATTCCACATTGTAAAAGAAACTTTTTTGTTGCAAGAAATCGTTAATAATCGGTCATTTTACGGTACAAATGATGACGTATTAGATTTCATGTCACGAATGATTACGTCATCACACATTCAGCCAATCGTAGCAAGAGAATCGGGGGGAGGTAGAGCTAAACGGAACAACCGACCACCGTTTACTCGCACGATGTCAAATACCCGAGTTGTCACAGGGAAGTTGTTTCGCAAAATTAAGTTTGATTCTCTTCTAAATGTATAATGCTGTTATATAAACAAATATAGTATACAACTCATTTATAAAGTTACTTTATTATATTCGTAGAAATTGAAAAACGCGCTCCTAAAGTCGCTCGTTTTGAAAAGAAGTACTCATACAATAAAGCTTAACATTATAAACTAATTGCATAAACTCCTATTAAATATTGCTGACGAAAAAGCCTCATGTATTTCTTTTCGCGCATAGGCCAACTTGGATCACGTGTGCATCCTGCTTTAGCAGGTGCAAGTACCTTATCTGGGGAGGGGGGTCAGGATTTTAGCTGAATCCCGATTTTTATCCACCAAGGCTGTTAGCCCTAGGGGTATGGACGATGTGATGATGATAGTGAAGGATGAAAGGACGGCGCACTCACATACACAAATGCACCGATGCTCAAGGTGGGATTCGAATCCGCGGTCTTCTGGTCTGAGACCGATACGACACTACTTCTCTAACGACCTCGGCCATCTGACGGGCTCGTGTATTCTTTATTAAAAATGCATATTGCGACGAGCGTCATTCAAAAACTCATCTAAATTCCTTGAAATTATTCTGTTAAAAATGTGTAACACTCGCGCAACCTTTACAGCTACCCCGGGACTTCATGGAGGAGGACATGAACATAGACCGAAAGTGTGTAAACAGACCTTGGACTGGTTCGCATAGGCTAAATGCTTCATTAAACGACATTGAGAAGCAGGTCGCAGTGTTCGTTATGCGCCTTTCCGGATTTGCGAAATTCATTGCCGGGCGGCGCCGCCGCCGCGACCAGGCACTTGTTGTGTTGTGCCACTATCTGCGGCGGCGGTGGCTGCACAAAGGCACGGGTGGCGCAATAGTGCGAAACAAAGCTTGGGCAACACCGGCGCAGCAGGTGGCGCAGCGGGGTGCGGCGGGGTCGCAGGAGCAACGGCCGCGGCCGGGCGCGCGCGCTCCGCCATGAGAGCACTTCATTCTCTCGTAGACAAAGCAAACACATCCAGGGCAGGGCGTCACTCATTTAGGTTTTAAGGTACAATTTCTTATGGGCATGGTATACTGCATTAGTGAAATGAACGACGCATACTGTTCACGGAATTTTATATTAATAAAGCGCATAACGACATAGAAATATCGTTGATTCCAAAGAGTCGTACCCGCCGAGGCAGCGTGTCGACCTCCATGCGCGGAGAGGCGGAGCCGACGAGAGTGTTACAGTGGGCGAATGAGACGGGGCAGTGGGAGCGCGAAAGGCCGCGAGGGCGGCGAGGATCTGGGGGCGGCGAGTGAGAATCAGCGAGGGCAACTAGGACGGAGGAGGAGGGAACGGCGGCGTTGGAATCGCTCATGCCTTACTAGTGCTAGGGGAATGCTTGGGTGGATGGAAGAAGAGTGGTGCTCCTGCGCGGGCGGGAGATAGTGTCGTGGCCACTCGTGCTGAACTACGCGACGGGAAGGATGCAGGAGACGTCCGGACACGAGCCCAGGTGGAGATTGCTGGACTGGTAAGGAGGACAGTAGGTGCGAAGGCGGATGCATGAAGTGACGTGCTAGAAATTTCTACACGTTACAAATTATATTCAAAAGTGTATGAACACCAAGTTTTAATGAGCTTATGACCATTCGACAGCATTATTTTACTAATATCTGCCCTGCCCTTTTAATTTATTTTGTCAACTACTCGGAACATTAATCAACACGTCACAATATAAAGTGGTTAGCTCCTCCATGTAATGAGAAAGCTTCGTGAAATGAGAAAGTCTGCTTAGTCTGCTCATGCTCTATCATGGCGAGAAACGTTTTGCTGAAGCGGAAGGTGCCAAGCCGGTAAGATAATGGGGAACAGGAAGACACTAGGATGAGAGAGACGAGTAAACCCTGTGTATGGGTGAGTTAATACAGCTTCATTTTGCGCGCGAAAGCCTTTACGTGATAGGAAAAACGAACCAAATATTTATTTCAAAGTAACATTATTTGTTTTCAGAAACTCTGCAACAAGTACCGAGTGGTTGTCCGTGTTAAGACCCACAAAGTTTCTCCTTAATAGAGCAAGTTCACTTAAGAATTGGAGGCAGATGGGCTGCCATCCATAGTTGTAATCGCGGCTGTAAACTGAATAGAAGTAGTTCTGGTTGTAAAGGATGATTATGAAACGTGAATACACGAGCACAAACGTCGGACAGTGACGAAGGTGGGCATGAAGCAAGGACAAGATGCTGTCGTCTGTCGGGAGAGACAGACAGTCTTTGGGGATGGTTGGGCCGTATGTGGGGCTGGTGTGGTGGCAAGGGGCAAGGGTCGGGGGAGGAGTGCACGCAAAAAAGAGGGGGTGGGGCACTAGCAGGACCTCGCCGAAAACGGGTCGAGGGGGAGACAATGGCAGGCATGGGAGTGGCGTTCGAAGCAGACGACGTGGCAGAAAACGGGGCGGGGTGCAGGTGGAACGAGGTTGATGGAGCGAGCTGAGAGAGGGGTGTTGGTGGAGGCGGAGGCAAGGGTGCAATACGTGGATACGTTATCAAATGAGACGTGTGATGTCACAGGAAGTGGATCCGAGGAGTCGGGCGCTTGGAGACGGCAACGCGCCGCGGAGTGGGATGAAGCGTGTACGGGGCAGAGGTGGAGTCAACGCAGACGCAGCCCGTGTCGGGAGACGGTGGACTATGAGGGCGAAGACGGGACGGTGCGGGTCGGGCAAGGGGAGGGGTAAGGAAATGTGAGACGCCCGCATGTGCGATTACTGGGCGGCTTGTGGCGACGACAGCATCTGAGGTGAGAATGAATGATGATTGGAAACCTAGGCAAACTTGTAAGGTCATTCAGTCCGTAGTTGAGTGCATATTTTCTCAAGTTAGGAAACAGTGATCTTCCCCCGCTGGATAGCAAGATCCGGAACTGATCTACCCTGTATTTTAGCGGGTTTTCTCCTAACCAGGTATCTCCCACCAACGGGGCACTGCCCCAGCCTGGACAAACTCTAAGCTCCAGAATCGGGCATGTAAAATGTATGTAGTGCATGTAAAAGTATGGGGTGAGCATAGGAGAAGGAAGAGGAAGGAAAAATCGCGAGCGGTCTAGGACCATTTGTGAGTGTACTACAGTTCTGACATTCCCGTCTCATTGATCGGAAATGATAAGTGCTTTTGGCCGGTCGATAGAATTATCCTCTAGACAACGGCTGAATTCAACCTAGCTATGTAGTTGGTATCAAATTCCTGGCACCGTCAGGACTTGAACCCTAGCTCGTCCGATGAGAAGCACTGCAGTGACATCAAGTGATTGCCACCTAAGCCGGTGTCAGAGTCTGCGAATTATAATGGCGTGCAA
>BOPP01000003.1:7221446-7276091 GCA_017312745.1 Gryllus bimaculatus | reverse complement strand
AGCGCATCGGAGTCCGAGGATCGCATCCGGCGGATCCACGGCGGTTGGGAAAACGAGCTCCGAAGCGCTGACCCCGCGGGGCACGGCACTTAGCAAACTCCTCGCGGCGCGGGGGTGGGGTGGGGGGACGGGCATCGGACCGCCGCGCGGTCGCCGCTCCTCCACCCCGCAACCGGTCCCGCCCTGCCGCCGCCACAGTCACCAGCCCCGTCCCCCTCCGACATTTGAACGCCATTATAATTCGCAGACTCTGACAGCCGGCTTAGTGTGCAATACTTGATGTCCACTGCAGTGCTTCTCATCGGACGAGCAGGGTTTCAAGCCTGAACGGTGCCAGGAATTTGTATACGCACTACATAGCTAGGTTGAATTCAAGCCGTTCTCTAGAGATAATTCTATCGACCGGCCAAAAGCCTTATCATTTTCCGATCAAATGAGACGGGAAAATGTAGAACTGTAGTAACACTCACGAAATGGTCTAGACCGGTCGCGATTTTTCCTTCCCCTCTTCCTTCCTGCCTATGGCTCACCCTCAATACTTTTACATGGCACTACATACATTTTACATGCCGATTCCTGGAGCCTTAGAGGTTTGTCCAGCTGGGCAAGTGCCCGTTGGTGGGAGAGTACCTGTAGGAGAAAACCCCCGCTAAAATACAGGGTAGACAGTTCGCGGTCTTGCTATTCCAGG
This sequence comes from Gryllus bimaculatus, assembly GCA_017312745.1. Lineage (NCBI taxonomy): Eukaryota > Metazoa > Arthropoda > Insecta > Orthoptera > Gryllidae > Gryllus > Gryllus bimaculatus. Next base: position 7,275,400 of record BOPP01000003.1, on the reverse strand, counting down.
CGGGGAAGATCACTGTTTCCTAACTTGAGGAAAATATGACACTCAATCTGTGTATCTGAATGACCTTACAAGTTGCCTAGTTTTCCAATCATCATTCATTTCACTCAGATGCTGTCGTCGCCACAAGCGCCCAGTAATCGCACATGCGGCGTCCACACATCCTTACCCCTCCCCTTTGCCCGACGCCGCACCGTCCCGTCTTCGCCCTCATAGCCCACCGTCTCCCGACACGGGCTCGTCTGCGTTGACTCCCACCTCTGCCCTCGTACACGCTTCATCCCACTGCCGCGGCGCTGCCGTCTCCAGCGCCCGACTCCTCGGATCCACTTCCTGTGACATCAACACGTCTCATTTGATAACGTATCCACGTATTGCACCCTGCCCGCCTCCACCAACACCCCTCTCTCAGCTCGCTCCATCAACCTCGTTCCACCTGCCACCCCGCCCGTTTTCTTGCGACGGTCGTTCTGCTTCGAACGCCACTTCCATCCCTGCCATTGTCCTCCCGCCTCGACCCGTTTTCGGCGAGGTCCTGCTAGTGGCCCCACCCACTCTTTTTCGTGCCAATGTATAAAGCATCCCCTCCCCAAACCCTTGCCTCCTTGCTCGCCACCACACAGCCCACATACGGCCTCCAACATCCCAAGACTTGTCCTGTCTGCTCCCGAAGACGACAGCATCTTGTCCTTGCTTCATGCCCACCTCGTCACTGTCCGACGTTTGGGTGCTCGTGTATTGCACGTTTTTCATAATCATCCTTTACAACCGCAGAACTACTTCTTATTCAGTTTCAGCCGCGGATTACAAACTATGGATGGGCAATTCCCATCTGCTCCAATTCTTAAGTGACTGCACTATTAAGAGAAAATTTGGTCTTAACAGCGGACAACCACTCGTACTTGTTTGCAGAGTTTTCTGAAAACAAACATAAATTACTTTGAAATAAATATTTGGGTTCGTTTTCCTATCACCGTAAAGGCTTTCGCGCGCAAATGAAGCTGTATTAACTCACCCATACACAGGGTTTACTCGTCTCTCTCATCTAGTGGTCTTCTGTTCCCCATTATCTTACCGGCTTGGCACCCTTCCGCTTCAGCGAAAAACGTTTCTCGGCGCATGAATAGAGCATGAGCAGACTAGCAGACTTTCTTCATTTCACACGGAAAGCCTTTCCTCATTACATGGAGGAGCTAACGCACTTTATTAATTGTGACGTGTTGATTAATGTTCGAGTAGTTGACAAAAATAAATTAAAAGGCAGGGGCAGATATTAGTAAATAATGGCTGGTTCGAATGGGGGTCATAAGCTCATTTTAAAACTTGGTGTTCATACACTTTGAAATATAATTTGTAAGCGTGTAGAAATTTCTAGCAACGTCAACTTCATGCTGCCGCGCTTCGCACCTACTGTCCTCTTACCAGTCCCAGCCAATGCTCCACCTGGCTCGTGTCCGCGACGTCCTCCTGCATCCTTCCGTCGCGTAGTTCAGCACGAAGTGGCCACTACACTAACTTCGCCCGGGCGCAGGAGCACCAATCTTCTCCCATCCACCAAGCATTTGCTCCTAGCTCCTAGTAAGGCACATGAGCGGAATTCCAACGCCGCCGTTACCGCCTCCCTCGTCCTAGTTTGCCTGCGCTGAGTCTCCCACTTGGCCGCCCCCAGATCCTCGGCCGCCCTCGCGGCCTTCGCGCTCGCCACTGCCCGTCTTCATTCGCAACTGTAACACTCTCGTCGGCTCCGCCTGCTCCGCGCATGGAGGTCGACACGCCTGCTCGGCGGGTACGACTCTTGGATCAACGTATTTCTATGTTCGTTATGCGCTTATTATATAAAATTCCGTGAACAGTAATGCGTCGTTCATTTCACTAAATGAGTATACTCATGTCCATAAAGTACTCTTCAGATCCAGTGAGAAGTCTCGCAATTCGGAGAATGACGATATCCGGGAGACAATTTTCAGCAAATCGCAAATTAGGTGGATGAGTCCACGAATATCGAACTTATTTTCTTAAAAAATTCACATGCTGCCTGGATGTCATAAAATGGTTAAGAAACTATTTCTAAGTTTAAAAATACACATATCTATAACAACCTTCACAATATTAATTTTTGCAACTGATATTTAGAATATGAAATTCCTCTCTATAATACCCAATAAATCTCCCCCTGCCCTTATGATATTTTTATTAAAAACCTTTTAAAGCTGCATTATCAGATAGGTGAAAAGAGTTGTTTGTAGGTAGGTGTTTTCATCTTTTCAAACTTTTTTTTTTTGATCTCAATTACCTAACCGTGGAACACTTGTTTGGCTCGGACCGTGTTTATGTGTTTGCATGTACCCGGCGCTCAAGACACTTGACCGTTTATGATCGGATGAAGTCAGAATTGCTCCGTAATATTGTGGGAGTACCCTATGTATTATTGTTTCGAATTTTGTAAGCATCTAGGTTTCAAAATGTACAAATTAAAAATTCATAAAAATTAAATTTTAATTGTATATTCGCCGCTCACGAGTATAACGATATAATCAATGAAATGTTTGTGGTCGAGATAAAATATATTCCTGTGTACTAGTAAAAATATATATGGGCAAAATCTTATTATTTGCTTTGGGAGGAATTAATATACAATATCAATTCATAACAAGTCCTTATAAAAATATGAACATATTTTATCAAAAAGAAAATGTCAATGAACTAAAGTATAATAAGAAGAAACGTGATAAGGTAATCTAGTATGCATAAGTTGCGTAGAAAGAAGTTGAATAGTTGGGAATGAAAATAAAAAAAATATAAATTGATGAAGAATCTATAACGCCTACAAATGAAAGTTAAGTGAATGACAGTTGAATATAGTTCAAATACAATGTTAGAGATAAAGTTAGGTAGAAAAGTTTAATAATCAGACAAGTCCAGTGCTGGCAAAATAGTGTAATTGTAATGTTAGAACGTTATAGGTATTGTTAAATTTTTACCACACATTTTAATATATTGCAGTTAAAAGCAAACTCATTGAACAGAGGAAAAGCTTGAATATTTTTCTATGGCTGAGGAAACAAGAGACTCCTGTACCTTGTCAGTTTAACACAGAAAAGTCTATGTTATGAATCGCATAAGAATAAGACCAACTCGCATTTCCATTACGTATTATATATTTTAGATTTGCACATAACACAGTAGTCCCTTAACTAAAATTACTGAATTATAGGTGTATACTAAAAATAATAAAATTAAAATTATTGACAAAATTGGATAAAACATGACTGAGAATAAAATAATTAAAAAATAAAATGTTATCGCATGTTTACTGTCTTAGGAAGTCGTAGCAGGTACTGGTCAACTGCTCGGAGGCCCATATTCATTAATTCCTAATTGAGTTTAATTAGGAAATGAACAAAGCATCGATCTTATGTCAATATTATGTCTATATTTTTATTAAACTGTGTTATCTTCAATAAATTATAAAAGGCACTGAAAACTTACTACTTTCACATTTATCATTTTATTCAAATAAACTATGAATGGATATCATATTGATGATATTGGAAGCCTCTTGATTCATCTTTAACTCTAAGATTTCAATTGCCCACTACATAGTTGTATTAAGTTTCCGAGTGTATCCAATTTAACATCCTACCTCATAGGTAGTGATGTGAAATGACTGCATAGAATAGTTTACTATAACTCATGGTCGAAAATATTATGTGCAACTATTTCATTTTCTATGCGCACCCATTTAATGTAATTCACGTATTTCCGACTGCGGCGTTTGATCACCTCTTATGATTTCTTTTGATAGTAAAAGTATGTTCAAATTGCATTTTTAATTATCAATGCATATTTAATATAAAGATCTTTTCGGTCACATAGCGGTCACCGTCAGTGCTAATCTTGCAGCGTCTGGAGGGAAAACAAAGTTCTACGATTAAAATATATATTGATACCTGAAAAAAAATTAATCATTAGAAGGTATCTACCTCACTAGCAATCTTATTAAACGTCGGGCTTTCTTTTTTTCTGTATTTTTCGGTGACAAATTCCATGTCCGGTAACTGTCAAAGTGGATGGTGATTGTTCGTTGACTTCCAACCTACGTCCAAGGCATCACAACCAGAGTTTTGATTTAAGAACGATACCTTCATTTAATCATTCTTGAATTTCATTATATATTTGAGTAGGTTGGCAAGACATATACGATCAAATTATTCTTAAATAAATGAGTTACACTGCACTATTAATTCATATGCCAGCTCACTTTGCACTTTCATCGCATGGACATACAAAAATAATACTTCTAAACGGAGCCAAGTTGCTACTATATGGGTGCGCACAAGGTATCCCGTTAAGAACGTTCCGACCTCGAGATGCAACCAATGCAACGGTTTAAGCAGTTGGGAGTATTGCCAATACACGTTGAGGAAGTACACAACTGTTTATTTACATCACATTTTCCTTTCTATCGCCTATTTTGTTCACAAAATTTGAAAGTAAGATACGCATTTGAGTGTTCCAAGGAGGATAAGATTGTATATATCTTTAAATATAATCGTTAGTATACTCCCTTTAAACATAAGCTGATATAGATCTTAACATTTTTGGCATTGTAGATTAACTCTTCAGACAAAACATACATGCCAAGAAAAAAGTTGATGTACTAATAGTAAATGACGAAAATCAATAATTGGTTATTGTGAAGAGTACATCACGTTTTCCTTAAAGCGTGTTTTTGAAAAGGAACCAAGAATTTGAACCAAGCAACATATAACTTTTCCCTACATTTCGGGGATTTCAAGGAAAATACCAGTTCTTAGGGAATCCGAAGAATTCTGGTCTTAGTACACTTTTTGGAGATCTTGCATAAAACAGATGGTGCAACAAAGCCATTGTACCCCAAATGTTGAAGCAGGAAATGTGTGTATAATCTCACAATAAAGTACCAACTATGCGAGATACACACGTACGCATGGTTACAATTCATTACAGATAAATTAATATTAAAACCTGATGTTTTGAAAGCGTTTAGCTTTTTATAAATATTGGTTTTGTGAATTTGCATTATTGATAATCCTGAATAGAAATAAATCTAGGAATTACAAAATAGTTCAAATATTGATTGTTGTACATTGTCAATGCCGATCAAAACTTGTGTAATGGATCATAAACCTGTGAATCAAAATTACCTTTTAATTATTTTATCAAACACTTGGAAGAGTCAGAACTATTCATGTTTGTAAACTCGACGTGAAATAAACAAATAACGATGTGGCATGCTGACCGCCAAGTTTACAATGACTAACTTACTCGAAATTGTGATAATTTCAAGTTTATGTTCCTCACAGTACAAATTTATATTTTTGGTGTGAATATAATTAATATATTGCGCGAGATCGCGTCTATACAGGAAACTGAATAATATATTGATTTGGGAACCAGGCTCTCTTTCATTCTTTCTCCTATCATTGGTTTTCTGCTACCTACTGAAAATTCATACGGATTTTCAACAATGTTGCCAATTTAATTAGAATTATTAGTAACCATTTTTACCGAATGATATTCGGAGAATCCAGTTCTCCTTTCTTCCATTACCAGATTTCTATTACCCAAAACATAACGACGACATATAAATACCCTTTTAACATACGATGACAACCTATCTTGACAAAAGAAATCCAAATATAATTTACTCGTTCATACACATTTAATTTACATTTCATTCACACGAGTGATCTTCTTTTGAGAATTGCTTTTTTGAAACGGCCATTTAATAAAATGATACTTAAACAAATCGGAAGTCTTGGCTTTGTTACAAATTCGTTTTGGTAAAATTGCGTCACCTCCCTGGCTGTCGGCCCGCTGGACTCGTAATGGCGCCGCCGTCCCTAACTGCTGCAAATACCTGCTTCCACTCGTTCCAGTTACCATATTCTTCTTTTTCTAAATTCCCAATTAAAACTCTCTTGAATTGAAATACACGAAGTAGGAGCATCACTTTTACAAAACCGAAAACCTGTAAAAAATATTCTACATGAAAATCAAAACTCGATATCCGCCACGATGTTGCTAGTCTAAGATCACAAACCCATCTGTCTGTTGTTGCCTTGTTCTTCCTAAACCGCGCAGTTTGAAACAAACGACAGCTCTTCTCTTTGCCAAGGACGCTGGTACATTTCTAAATTGCAATTTACAAATGTCTTTAGATATCTGTAATTTCTTCATAATTTTCTACTTAAAATCCAAATAATAAATTTAATTACCTTTTCTTTTCTAAATTCCTTATCTTGATATATCTAAGCGTTTATGTAACAGCCCATCACTTGTAAAACATTCACTTGTCTTTGTCTAATATATGAACATTTATTTAATTGAAGTTTTTCGGTATTCTAAAATAACCTTGAGTTCGAGCGACTGTTTATGTATTTCCTAAATATTCTTATTCACTTCTCTCAGGTCTGCTAACAGCACACTTCCTTGAATTTAAAAAAAAATAATTAACACTTTCAACTTTCAACATTGCACCTTCGACTGTCTCTTTATTAAGATACGCCAATTTTAGTTATTTTGAGCAGTATTAATATTTATTGGAACGTGTCCGAATGGAAATGTGAAATAAATTGATGCATTCAACGCGCCTACCTTGTTTACCGCGCCCTAACTAGAGTTTGCAATCTGAATTCGCAACCGGGTGATTTCCCCGAGCGCGCTGTTTCGAATGCGAATGCAAGGCCGCCACGCTGCGTGTCGCTGCGAGCGCTTCTTCTGCGAGAAAGTGGTCGGGAAGAGCACCGGAGTGACGGACGGGCAGGAGCGCGACTGCGCATCCGACTCCGCAAACGCGGAAATGCATCTTGCTCGTCATAGGAGAGGACTTCCGCCCGAGGCAGAAGGTCGCGGGTTCACACCACAACCCTCAAAGACACTTAATGAAAAAAACTATTTTAGTACAGACACTTCCATACTTTTAATAAAAAATGGATCTTAAAGTCATTTTAGACATTACGATCCTTGATAGGATCTTTTTCAAATAGTCATGAATTCCGTAATGAAAAATGTCATTTATTAGTAGTTTAGGGGCCATTTAACTGCTGAGGTCATTGAAGCCCTGGAATTATGATTCAATGAATAGATGACAGCGATAATGACATTAAGGCGAAAGGTTATTGAGAAACGGTGTTACGACAGGGAAGGAAACGGGATGACCTCAAGCACAGCGGCCGAGTGCTTGTCTTGTTCAACACAAATGGGGTGGCGATCGAACCTCCCTCCAAGGGGGGAGGGTCAATCCACGACGCGACCAGCCTCCAAAATGCCGCTTAGAACTTGAGACATTAAGGAAAAAATTATTTTCAAATACATTCTCGTAACAACATACATTTCACCTCCGAGAATAGGTTTTATTCTACTCTATATTTTATTTTTCTCTTCATCAAATTATTAAGAAAAATCAACGTTATTAAATTTAGAGTGAAAAAAATCGTAAAAGTCCTAAATTTTTTTTCTCTGACAAATAACCGTAATCAGCTGAGTATTGGAAGCCGTGGAAACCACGTTATGTTTCTGAGGTTTGGTGCTTGTGCAAAATCATTGACACAGTTCACTTGAAAAAGTCACCTGTGATAAATTACGCGTATGAACTAAGCCCTTTCTCTAAAATTCTTTTCCATTAATATTTAGGACGCGAGCCTGAATATTATGAGGGAAAACCACGGCAAGTCATCGAGTAGGCATGCGCCAAACCTCGCCATCCAGCGGGACGCCATCCAGCTGTTCACGATAAAACATGTACTACAATGACGGGACTAGTAGCCTAGCCCTTGACACGTCCGAGATCAATCGATAAATCAATCATAGGAGCTTTAAGGATAGCAGGAAAGTTTTCCGCGGATAAATTATTACATCCTGTCATCTAGTTCACACGGCATACCAACTTTCATACCAGTAGAAATGCTATTCATAAAAAATTGACTTCACTTAGAAGTTTCGTGGCTACTTGGAACTAAGGATTATCGCCAACTACGTTATACCTATTTCATAAGATTACTAGATGAGGAATGAATTATTAATGATTCATCATTTCTTTGGCACACACTAAAATTTACAAAATGGTACTAGCTTCACAGATTGCTAACTGGATATATTTGAAAATATACAGAGATGTAGGATCTAGCACATGATCATTTTCATTCAGTTTGAGGTGTAGACTTGCTCTAAACAGTGGCCCTAGTTCCACCGCCCAAGGCAGCCGCGCGCATACAGGTTGTCACCGGGGCATGGCATCACTGTCCTGGGAAAACTAGGCTCGTACGAGTGAGTGCTACCAAGACCGTCCATCATGATGCTCTTGTCTCAAATTGTTCTCCTAGTCTTTCAGAAAATATTAATTTCGTCTTGTTTTCGTATTAGGAGTTGCCGGATAGTGTACACTATATTACCAATTGCTACATTTTGATAGTCGACGAAATCGTTCTCCTTCTGCTGGTTTGTTTGTAGTATTTTCAGCACATTCTTTTTCAGCTTGTTCTCGGGAATATGTGTACTTTTCTCTAACTGCAACAGAAATGTCGATTTCTCTGCTGTGCAGTGGACCGCCCGCAGAGGCGAAAGAGGAAAGAGGAGAAGGAGAACGGAAAGAGAAGGGGGGTGGAAAGACCCCGGGTCACGATACTCAGAATTTATATCGTGTGGAATACTCTTTACCTGATCACGATACTTTGAATCTACTTCGTGTGGACACCAGCGCAAGACGGGCATACACGACTGAAAAGGGGGAACTAATGAAAAAGGGGAAAGAATCCTTCTTACGCCTTCCTTCAGAGGGGAAGTAAAGCCGGCTGAGCCATGTTAGTATATTTACTTGCGTGTAAAAGATCCTCAGGCCTAAATGACGCCTCTGAGCTAAATTCAAATCGCCTGTTTTTCGCCCAAGAAATACCGCCGTTCTCTGCTAGTTGATGAACGGAGTGTATCGAAATCTATGTGGTCAGACGGAAGAGCGGGCCTGATGGCCCGAGTCTCGCCACGTAAAATAAGGCATCAATTCAATTCAAATTCAACGGATTTTTATGCCAAAATACTTCTTGCGAACATTCAAGACCTTGGGCTCGCATTTGGACAATCGCCTTACTGCACCCAGTGCCCTTAGCTAATTCCAACGTTACTCGGCTGAAGTCCGAACTGAACTGTTCATCGATATCCATGTAGTTTTATCCCCACAGCCTAACTAATGTGGACACAGTCTAATATATTTTGCACTTTATCCCTTACGTTTATGACAAACGATCAACATGTACATGTTATGTTTATGAATTCAAATAATTTGAAATTATTTATTTCTTAAGCTTTATGTTTTAATGGAAGTTTAAGAATCAACATATACTAATAATGACGCTTATAATTTCTGTAAGGCTTATTATACTTTTACTTACAATTCTCCTTCAGAATTTCCATCTGGTATGATTTTTACTTCGAAAATGAACAACAACATCAATCTTACTTTACATTGTGTGTTTCTCGATAAGATATTTCACTAAATAAAATTAATGAATACTTCTTTAAGAAACTTTAAGGTCAGTGCTTCTAGTAAAAACTCGAAAAGTTCTCACCACATCTCACATTTTTGTGTAGTTCTTTCTCAAGGTCATACATTCGACTCCACAAACTCTTGCAGGGCGTCGTGGCAAGCGTAATTAATTGTTTCTGCGGCTCTGAGCAGCCATAGTTTGCTGTCAATTAGCTAGTTTTTTTTTGCACCACAGAACCCTTGAGTCATTCCACGTCAATGCAGCCAGGCAAAAAGAAGATATGAAGAAGACGCTGAATTCGTATTCAAACTGTTTTTTATTTATTTGCATACATTTGTATTAATTCATCATTATTTTAGATTATCTGAATGAAGCATTTATTCATCGTACGTAATACCATGAATGCTTTGGAAATTGTCGATAAATCTCCACCTCGCGGGCGAAGGGGAGCGGTTATTTGAGAATTCCCAAAGTACGAGTGGTATTTAATTGGATTATTACACGATGAGATTACGTCCAACAGTTCAAAAATGCGCCAAATATTGAAAATAACTGGAAGCGTTTTAAAAACAAAGAGATTATGTTACAGTAAATACGCGGTTTACTACACATCAACCCAGCGATCGATACGTACCACCTTCTAAAATGGATGAATGGAAATGGATCGCAGCTTATTATTGGCCAGTAGGGATGAGTGGTAAGAAAAATCGGATAAAAAAAGCGATAAATTCTTTCACGTACACTGCCCTGATTGAGGCATTTTATATGTATAGTTATGCGGTATTGAATTTAATTTCACAAGTGGAATGGTCACAATATATTTTTTGGAGGGGGGAAGGATATAATTTAATTTTCATCCCCGCTCCGATCTGCATCACCATGCGCTTCACCAAACTACACTCCCTACTATCACCCTCCACCACCACCACGGACCCCCACCACCCCACTTCTCCACTCCACCACCACTCCATCCAGCCGCCCAAACCTCTTTCCGCATGAACATTCGGTCACCGCTCCACCTCCTCGCTCCTCTCTCCGTATACACCTCCCCATTCCATCTACCCCATCTCCATCCACATCGCTCCATCTCGCTCCGACCTCCACCATCAACCCAACGCCCGGCCCTTCTAGCCCCCTCCCCGTTGGAACAAATTTCCAAAGGCGACCTTCAAGTACTCCACAACCTTTAACGCTATTAAATTGTATGAAAGTGAAGTCAACAGGAAATTGTTTTAAGTTCAAAAAATCCTGGTTCAATTTCGTCGATTTTTTTACAGTTAACGAAATATTGGAAATACTGACAAAACGCGACCTTAAATTTATTCTTTATGGATGGGAAGGAGGAACGACTGTAGGTGTTTTAGAAATAGCATGGAATCAGTAACTTTGATTTTGTTTTAAGTTCAACTGAACAAAATATCATTTCTTTGTAATAAATTGTAGATTTGTGTAAAAAACAAACATTTTACTTTACGAGTAATTAGCTAGATGTGAGAACATCACTTTCAAGTGCATTTTCTTATACCTATTTCATTCTTTTGTAAATTAAATAAAAAAATATTAAAACACTTAAATAATTATAAAGCACTCTTCGCAAGTAATATATCATTATATATTATAAGCTATTTTATATATATTATATATATAATATATATTATATATATATATATTAGGTATATATATGATATATATAATAATTTCACTTAGAACATCCAAAATACCTCAAAATTAGCACAATTTAAAAAACTGCTGTACTATTTACAAACATACTGCCAGTGGAGCTGTAGTTTAGCAACAATAAATGCATTATAGGCGCGCGGCTCACGATTTGCACTGAGTGCCTCGATGTTTCCTGTGGAGCAATTTTCCTTTACGCAGTGGCAAGATTCAGTAATTGATTGCTCGTGTCAGAACGAATGTTCTTCCTGCAAACGTCATGTTATCCCGCGTAGCTGCCCGCATCGCTGCGCTCGCGAGCCTGTGTTTCCGGAGCGAAAGTCTCCGCGCTCCGCAGGGCGTCCGCAAGGCGCTCAGCCAACGGGCACTTGTCAGTTCTGCCAGCGCGCGCCCCGCCAACCGAGACTGCTTCACCAAATGTTAACATTTGATGGACTAAGTTGTGTCGTGTGTGTGTGCCTCCCTCTTTCTTCCTTCTCTGCTCTCTCGCTCTCGCTCTGTCGCCTCTCTCTACCTCTCTCTTTCTTTCTCTTTCGCTTTTCTTCTCCCTTCCTTCGTCTTCCCTCCTTCTTCTCCTCTCCTCCATTCCTTTTCACTCCCAACGTTACTCTCCTTCCCACCACCATACCTTCTTTCTATGCTTCCCTCCATCTCCTCAATCTAATCATTTTTCACCTTGCCTTCCCGTCTCTTTATGGTTCAGGCTATCAATTGATTGCTGGTCACTGATCGCGAGATCCTTAGGTCAAGTCCCCCGCTGGTAGGAATTTTCACACTAGCATAGTTAGATCACGTTCATCCTGTCTGAAGAGTTCAGCGGGCCAGCGGCTCGAACGTAGTTTATTCCGGTTTTGTTGATCAAAACAGTGAAATCCGAGCACAGTACCCTAAAAACAATAGTAAGTCAGCGGACGCGCGCGACAATCTTTCTTTCCTCTTCCATTTCCTATCCTTACCCCTTACTGTATACTTACCAACACTACACTTACCATCACATTCGGCAAGGATAAGTCAAGTTAGAGCTTGTCTCGCTGGGCTGTTTCCTGCGTTACGAAGCCGCACGTCGATCTGTAGGGCTAGCCAATCCGCCTTTCAGGGCGGAAATGAGCGAACTTCAAATTAATTTTTTTGAAATTTAATTCTATTCGATTGTTTAGTAAATAGTTCTTTTTAATAAACTCTTACAATGTATTGATGACTTTATAATTTAACTTATCTAACAATTATCCTAACTTAATATCGATTACAATGTGAGGAACCCTTAAGGCACGCATAAAACTATTCCAGATCTGAAAACAATTTACAAAAATATTGAATGGTATTTATTTTTATGCGAGTGGAATGTATGTGTTTTTGCAAAGATGAATGAAGTAGGTTTGGATATGTGTTGTATGTTGAGACAAATTGGGGCTGGTAGATATGAATGTCTTCTAGGTGATCGAGTTGAATTAATGTAATTATATAGATATGAACCAGGATCATTAAGTGATTGTACCGGGGAATTGGTTCGGTATGTACTATTTGAATTTTGTTGATGTTTGTTTTGCAACCACTGATCATACTGCAGGCGTTAGAGAAAGAGTAGTCTGATTATTGTTTTGAATAAATTATTGCTGTTTGTATGACGGTAATTTATCTGTTATTAGAGTTTTTTTAATTATGCAATTTGTTTTGTTTGTATTATTTGAGTTCTCTGTCCTGTTCTCCAGTTCAATTGGAGTCCATGATGCAGTCAAGATATTTTATGGGTATTTGTAGGATACCATGGCATGGTTTTATTTAAAAGTGAGTTGGTGGTGAAGTATATGCGTCTTAAAAGAAATATTTTACTCCATTTTGGTTTGGTTTAATTTTATTTTTATTTGGATGACCAACTTGTTATTTGTTTAGATACAGTTGTATTGTTATTTAATATTGTTAGAGAGTGAACTGGAGAAATATAGTGTGTCATCTGCAAAATTGTGCTGTTTTTACCTGTTTCATCAATGGGATGGTCTGACTACATATAGATTAAACAGTGTGTGATAGGGAACCTTGTTTAACTGCTTTGATTAACCTGGGGTTGATTGATAGTGTTGATTGTTATACTGCCCCCCCCAAAAAAAGGTTCTGTTTTGGGGATTTAAAGAAAAAATAGTTTTTATTTTTTTTGGGGGGGATTACTTGAGGGGGTTGATCGTAATTGGACGTGCTATTTCTCTTAAGTTTATAAATTGTGCCTGGTGCCAGACTCTATCAAATGCCTTGTTTATGTAGGATATAGGATAATTGTAGGATTTTTTCACTGAAATCTGTGTTGAGATGTTCTTGTGATTTTAGACTTAAACTTTAAAATGCAACAACATTATCAGCCTTTAGCAGTTGCCTCCAGTATCAAGCCTCTCTCTCCTCCCTCCATCTTCCCCTCCCTCTCCCTCCCACCATATTCTCCTCCCTCCCTCCATCTTCCACTATTTTCCTTCATCTTCCCCTGGCTCCATCTCCCTCTCCATCTTTTTCCCTCCCTTCTTTCTTCCTTTCATTTTCTCTCTACCTATCTGTACCCCTCTCTCTCGCCTCCTTGCCCTTTTCCGTCCTTCATATGTGACTTTCAATATGAGATTCCGATGAAATGGGAAGGAATAGGAGGCAAACAAAACATTTTGTCCCCAGCATTGCTCTACACTCCGATTCAGGCGTTCACTTACTGTTCTGTATGTCCTGTTTTCTTGCTTGTGAAGTCTCGTATCAATTATAGTAAATTAATGAGAGGTTTCTCCGTATCTGCTAAAAGCCGTTAATTACCGCTAAATCGACCGTTTCGAATTCCACACTGACGTAAAGCATTCTTCCGCAGTTTCCAGCAACACGGAGCTGTTATGAAGCGTCAAATGTCAGTTGAACTATTACTGGGGAAGATTACAAACATTTATTGCCATCATGCTGGACCAGAGTTCCAAAGATTTTCGTGTACGGCACGATAATGGCATGGAAACAAGACATTACAATAGATCAATGTCAAAGGTCAGTGACTCTCGGATATTACGTGCCTAGCTTTCTCCTTCGTTTGTGGCTCATTTAAGAATATCCATCTACTTGTAGTAGGAATATTCAGCTACTCGTAGTTCTGACGGAATTTTCTCTCAAATTGTAGGGACATGTAGTAATATGAGGATGGAGTATAAACACACCAACAGTCCCTAAAAATGGAAGTGGGGACAAGAACGAAGGGTCGTGCGCGCTCATTAGCAGGTTAAATAACGTTCTGCTCCGCCAAGTACTATACGTTCAGCAGAGGAAGTCACGATGGATACGACAGATCAGCGAAGATTCTCATTTCTTATTTCGCTCCTTCTTAGAAACCGCCAAGACATACTCATGGCTGTCGTGGGGGCGACAGGGACGACTTAGAGGAAAAGATTATACTCGAAGTTGAGTATCTGCGAATCTCCACACCAATAGCACCGCTGTCGGGGAAAAAATTATCCGAGACATTAACATGGAACAGACGACGGTGAAAGAGACGGAACGGTTAGAGTTACTCTTGGCTGAAAAAAAGGCAGTACTGATGGTATCGGCAGAAATGTCAAGATGTCAGTGTAAGAGCTGACCACTCTGATTGCCAGACAGACAAAGAAATAAGAAATAAATTGTTAAACGGTTTGGTGGACGTAAAATCTGTGGACAAAGCTGTTATGAACACAGGGAAGAAAACGAAATGAAATGTACATATCGTAATGGAAGCTGGAGATGATTTGTCTATAATATTGGTTAAGATAATTGGAAATGGTATTGAATACGCAGTGTTTGATGTTAATAAATGAAACAATTATTAGAAAATGAAAGGTCTCTATTACAAAAAGGGCTAGAGAGAGCTGCAGAGAGCTGGTTGCCATGCGGATTCATGAAAATAGATGACCGAAAAAGGCAGAACCAAACTCTTAGGAGAAATTGATGAAACTTGGACTACCGCGGAATCATGAGGTACCTACACAAATATCTAGCGCAAGGAACGAATAGAAGAGAAAATAACGAAGGATTCCAAACCTTTAGTGCACTTTCAGTGCTTATAGGCGCAATGCAATGAAAGCTAGAGGCCCTCCAGAAAATAAAGGTAACTCAGGAGGCATGGACCGGCCAAAATAGGTTCAATAAGATGGCGTTGAGTTCGATTGTACCCAAATCGTTTGGAGTTTCTCAACATTAAAGCAATGCGTTGAATCATCGAGGGATGGCCAGTGGGGGCTGGCCAGACAGTACGTCCAATGGGATAGGTTACGTCTGAATGTTCACAATTGCTGCTAATTATAGAGTGCAGTTGCAAGTATGACACTTATCAGAAACGACACAATCCCAAGAAACGACAGAATCCCAAACTTTATCCGCAACAAATTCTAAATTTCGTCATTGGTTGTAAGCAACTTGTAATTCAAATTACTAGTAATCCTCATTTAATTATCTTCTCACCTCATTCAATGTACAGTTTACACTTTGTAGGTTTTGAGTAAATATTTTTTAACAATACGAAGAAAGAAATAGAGGAGGGTGGAAAGCAGGCGGAAGGCGTGCGAAGGGCGGAAGGACGACAAGCGGAAGGCGAGCAGAAAACGAGCAGAAGGTGGACAGAAGGCGGGTGGAATGCGGACAGAAGTGGAGCGGAAAGCAGACGGAAAGAGGGCGGAAGACGGGCGGACAGCGAGAGAAGTCGAACAGAAGCCGAGCAGAAGGCGAGCGGAAAGTGGGCTGAAGATAAGCGGGTAGGCGACGAATGAGCAAACAAGCGGAGAAACATGAGCGTAAAGAGAGTGAGGCGGGCGGACGGGCGAAGCGGCAAGGTGAGTGGAGGCGGAGCAAGAAGGCTGAGCGGAAAGGTGAGCGGAAAACTGGAGCGGAAGAGACACGGAGCGAAGCAGAGCGTTTCGAAAAGGAGCGATGGTGGAAGAGAGTTGGAAGCGGGCAGGAGGCGGGGCGAGGACGGAAGGCGAACCGACGGAAGGCGGGAGCGCGTAAGGGTGAGACGGATGGTTGAGCGTAAGGGGAGCAGGCGCGTAAGTGGACCAGGATAGATGCGGGATGACGGCGGGGTGACGGGCGGCGGCGATGACCGCGGTGGACGGCCGGAGGTGGACGGCGGGCTGCACGGCGGGGTGGCACGCGGGTGACGCAATGTGACGTTGAAATATGGATGTGGGTGGGCGAGCGGCAAGTTGGCGACGAGTGGTGGGCGGGAACTTGTTGTCGAGGGGCGGTGCAAAGGTGTTAGTGGGGTTGGTGTGAGCGGCTGCTGTAAGCCTGAGTGCGCAGGGGGAGGGTCGGCGGGTGGTGGCGGAGCCGGGTTCGGCCGCGGGCGTATGAGTGAGTGCGGGGGCGCGGGTCACCGCGCGCCGTCGTGGCCGCCGCCGCCCGCGCGGCGCCTCTGGAGTTCAGGTCTCGCGCCCCGTCTGCGCTCAGCATGGCCTCCGCTCCGCTGCCCGTGCTGCGCGGGCTGCTGTGCTCGCGGCTGCCGCCGCGCCCGCCCCCGCCGCCGGCCCTGCCGAAACTCCGTAAGTCCTCCTTCCAGAGCATCGCGCCTGCCTTCGTTTTAGTCAACAACTTATTACTACTTTACTCTTCTGCCGTTGGACACTGCGTAGTAATTCATTATGAACACATTCCATGACTTAATGAGACCAGGATATACCGTTTGTAGTGCCCATAATTTCCACTTTCTTTATTATAGTAAACACATTTACTCAAAATCCTACACTTTTGTTTTGTTTTTTCGACGCGAATAAACTGTATTACGTGTTTGGACAGAAACCGAAAATGTAGTAAAAATACATTAAATAAATTCTGGATTGCTGTACCCGGTGCTACGGTACACCCGTAGGAATTGAAGAGGATGAGACATTTTTTTGTTATTCGAAAATTTAAATATGCATTAAAATATGAATTTGAATATTTGTTCATTTGCATTGGAATATTTGTTCGCTTAAACTTCGCATAAACGAGTGTGAGTAGTGGGGTAATTGATATTTTTGATTGTATTTCTGTTTCCCTTTTAGTTTTTTATGCTAATAATTTTTATATGATACATTGAAGTTAAGCTATTGGCGAAAAAGTACGTGTATAAAATTTTACTATACAATTGAAAACTCCCAACTTTCTCTTTCGTTTTAGTTTGCTATTCAACTTCAAAAACGACCACATAATCACACAAGTGGATATCACAAAAAAAACATTTCGAAAAATTCGAAACAGTTTAACATATCTCCAGCATAATACATTTTCACCCAAATTTGAAAGTTTTTCTTCACAAGGGAAATAAAATCTGATCTTTAATTTTTAAATGCAAGAGTTTAAATCATTTCAAGTTGCCAGCTTTCAACATAGGATTCTAAAGGTTGCCTGAGATGGATCCAGTATTTCGTAGTATTGTCAAAGGTCAGGGAATAGCTATATTAAGAATGCAACAGATGTTCAGGAATGCTACTCAAAGAGTTGCTTAATGTAAATATACATTTATTAGGAAATACCGCTCCTCGGAGCCATTATTAAAACAATAGTTTAAACTGACATTTTTTGTTTGCACATGAAGTACATTTCATAAATTATGTTACCTAGATTATAAACAACCACATAACGATCAAACACTCCTTATGTGCCTTGCTGTATGGATTTTCTTCTCAATATTGTGTACAAATACTCCGAATGAGCAGTTGAGCATATAAATATTAGATAAATGTAGTGATATTATTCCACAGCACAATATAACTTCCAGACTAAGTGCACATCGCAATAAGTGCATGTCACAAGTGATTATTGTCAGTGAACACGGAATCATTGAATTCTTCATTCATGATTGAAATTTATATGGGGAACATGTCGTAAATAATATTCACTCAAGAGGAATTTAATGATGGACATATTTAAAGTTTCAGGATAATATTGGGGAAATATAATATTTTGAAAATAAAAATATTTCGCGTGCGATTTTGAAAATAACGATAACGATAACATTAAATATTCTGTATCTAATACACAGAAAGAGCAAAGAATTAAATTCAAACTGCATTGAGACAGTGACATTTAACGCAGACACTTTTTGCTATGAGTAATTCAAGGTCACTTTCCTGATATTTGCCGCGTTAATAACACACCTGAGATAGAAGTCGTCTGCAGCCAAGATCAGAAAAAAATGCTGATATCGTGCGCGAAGTAATTTTGTCTTCTACTATTTTTTTTTGCTTTTCCCGTTATAACTAGCGGTTTACCTGCCGTTAATTAGTGAAAATTACCTTGACTCTTTTAGGGTTCGATCTACATCGAGGTGGATATTTTCTGGGGTCACGATTGTCATTTTTACACTTTCGTGTGGTTTAAGGAAGCAATAAACTCGATTACTATTGCGGTTTGCAAATACTCATGAAGAACAGAAACTTTGTTGCATTCTTGCATTAGCTCTTAGTAACAAACTTGTTGCTATGAAAATACATATGTAATTTTTCTCTGGGAAGAATGGGTTACGAGGAAATGTCTGTTTCTTGTAGCGATATTTTCTAGTTAACTTTTATTTAATAACGTTTAATATACGAACATGGAAGAGAACACACGCAATATATCCACAAATGATCATCCCATTTAGTGGGAGTGGCTATCCACTTAAGCGTGTGCGACGAATATGACGTGATCTTTAGGTTTGTCGCAGACTAAATGTTACAAATTTCTAGGGTATGTAGAGGGGGCCATAAAACATATTTTTTTTACTAATGAGCATGTGATGAAAAATCTCAAAGAAGAACGTTACACATGTGGCATTAGTCCTTGATTAGTAGGTAAACTCATCTTGTACACGTGTTAAGTGGGTTCATCAAATTTCATTGCCGCACACCGGCATGTTTAAGATCCAACGAACCACCATGTATCCAAAGGCACCATTGCTGCTACCAAGTTTCAATTAGTGTGCTTCGAAGCGATTACGAAAATGCACGCCTGAAGGGCTAGTATTAATTTCTTCTCTATTTAAAGAGTTCAAAATCCATAGTAAAAAGTAATAGTCCAGTTCCATAAGCCGCTTTTGGGAATATTAGATCATTGCAGTTAGTTTATTAGATCATTGTAGTGCATTATTGTTGAGGAAGTAGGTCAAAGGACATTATTATTCTTTTAAGTGTTGTTAGTTCGAATCCAGCAAAAGTCACATGCTTTTGTTTGTTTGTTGTTTTTATCTCAGCCAATCCACCGCGAGATACACGTAGTATCTGGAGAGTCTTCCTGTTTGTGAGGTAGTTCCAAAATTTCTGATGTTTGTCTATTTCTTGGATCACGACGCAACACGTTTTCGCCCTCTGTACCGGTTATGGGTCAGTGGGCTTGGCTTTTAGTCGGTCATTGCGGTGATGCAGAAGCGAAATGAGAAAATTCAGTGGAAATTGCAGCAGATCTACGATAAATACAGAAGTCCAAGACGGGGGCCAGTTGTAGAATCTAAGTCCCCACACACTGTGTGGTGTCCTCTATCAGTATTTCCTTTTCTTCCAGGATAGGGAAGGAAGGGTCGCGCGCTGTCCTTAACACATTGTTTAAAGTACAGCTTCGGAACCAGCGAAGTGGCCAAGTATTAGGGGTGTGGAATTCACTCCGTGCAGTGCTGTCTTCGAAACTTCTTGATAGCTAGTGTTGAAAAACCGCCAACTTCGCATATCAAAGGGAGGAACTCCCAAAAGTTCAGCTGCGGACTCATATCTATATGCGCTATCCCAGACGGTGGCCTAGTTCTTTTATTGCTTGTTAATGTGGGGTTGACGTCAACAAATAACATTTTCCATTTCATTCCATCACCCTGGAAGACCAAATCATTCGTGCTTCATCGCCAACCAGGATTCTAGTCCCAATGGTAGCAGGATTTTCGACACGTGCTACATAACTGCCTCCGATTCAGCCACTGGAGGAGAATTCTAGCGGTCGGCTGCTCTTACAGGTGGTTTTCTGTGGTTTCTCCGATCAACACCACGCGTATACCGGAGCAGTACCCCAACAAATGGGCTACGGACCGCGCGAGATATGTCGTTTCTCTTCCTTGCCATATTCTCAACCCTTACTTGTACGTATACTAATATGTGTTACACTACCACACATGCCGGGAGGCAGGTGGTGAGCTTAGAATTTGTCCCGGCTGGGGCGGTGCCTCGCTGGTTGGGATGGAGGTAACTCCACCTCCCGCGATAAAAACACGCAAAACTCTTAAGGGACTAATGACCCCGGAATCACTAATCCATCATTTCCTCGGCATTTGTCGATTTGACCCCCTTGAAGTTATTTTAATCAACTCTCCTTGGAGAAAACTGCGGTTCGCACCTGGAAACAGGCGGGCTATTTGCTCAGATGACTCGCACTCGCCCTGGCCCCAGGCGGAAGGATCGGAAGGAAAAGCGGCGGTGCTGCGCGGCGCCCGAGGAAGCGCGATGCGCTGGCTGCCGTTAGGCGCCGCCGGAGAGAGCTGAGACCCGACCCCTCCCCCTCCCCCTCCTCAGACGCGGCTGGCCTTGCGCTGCGACCGCGCCCGTTCCCGCCCCTCCCCCCGCTGACCGCTGACGCTGATCCCCGCTGCGCTGGATGGCCAGTGGGCGCCGCTCGGCCGCGAGCTTTGTTCCGGCGCTCGGCGAGGCCTCCAAGCCAGCGTTTCCGCTCCGCGGTCAGGCTCATGTGAAGGCTCTCGGCTGCCCGGGTGACGCAGCGTCCAAGGAACTGATCATCATACGTTTCGATCATCATACCGTGGACTTCTTCAGAGGTGGAGTGTGCTAGGATGATCGGCGCACTGATTTTTATACTGTGTAGCCATGTAGGGACCAGGGTACTGATTGGTTTGGTGGCCGATGTCCCGATCTCCACACGACGTCCTGGTTCCTATACAGTCACACAGAACAAAATCCCGAGCATTCACCAACCTGGCGCACTGCATCCCTGAGGAAGTCCACGTTATGATGATCGAATCGTCGGCATCACTAGCGGCGACGCGGCGTCACCTGGACAGCCGAGAGGTTCCACAGCATTCCGCTGTCTGTTCTGCGTTCTTGTCACGACGACGGCGGAGTTTAGACAAAAGCAGCTTCGATGGGCTAAACCGTTGTTGATAGTTTTCCGCAGTTTCTTCGATCGATAACAGACGAATGCCGGAGCAACGGACCGCGCGCGATCTTTCCTTCCTCTTCCATTACACACGTACGCTCTCAATACAGTGCCCGGCTGGGGAAGATGGATATCTTCCAAGTGGAAAGAAAATTTCTCGCAAGCTGACGTGTAGGTCGGGACTGGATTTCGCCAATCATCGGGGAAGGAAACGTCGCTTCCTCCCGAAATAAAACATTTTCCACTCTCAAAGAGCTAATCACCGTAGCATTTGACGTGCCCAGAAACATCAGTCAATCAATCTCAGAGGTCGGATGCAACTTCAACAGACTCGTCATTACCCGGAACACGGTTTACCGAGGATGTCATAAGAAGAATAAACTTATCTATTAGAAAATGGGACGTATAATTATATAAACTGGTTTTGGCAGCAGTACCGAGCGTACTGTACAATGTCGTCATCAATTCTAGGTTTTCCTAAATTCGCTAATCATCGGTCTCATCTTTGAAACATTGTGTTTATCATTTACTGTACCTCAGAGATCAAGTGTACAGTACTTCACAGGAGGACAGAGACTCTGGTCGTAATACTGAAATTACAGCTTCTTTTTGCAAGCTCAGATAGGTGTTAATAATGTTGGAGATTACTATTGTATACTTTTAGGCGCATTTTTTCCCTGAAAAATGTTAATATAAAACCCTGCATATCACTGAAAATGGAGCTAAGATCCTTGACTTCTAAAGTACAGATGCCAGCAGTTTTAATTATGTCTCTGTGTCAATGGTAAACGCATTAATTTCTTAATTATGTGATACATAATTTGAATTTTTATTGTTGAAATAAACTTTCTACTACTTGAAGTGGTGTCAGGTCCAATCACCTCATAACCAAGAGTTTATTGAACATCATTTTGACTGACAAACTGGAACCATTGCTGTACTTTTGATATTGTTCTACCTTACGGTACCGTGCAATACCCGAAAATACCGAATCATAGAGAGTTTTTTTGCTGCGAGAATCAAGATATCGAATGCTCAAAACACCATCATCTTTGCTAGTGCACATTTGCTAACTCTAACATGTTGAAAGAATACAACTTGCATCCTGGTCTATCCAGTTCTGTTGTGTGTATGACAAAATGTACATGTTCGAACTTAGGACGTTACAATATGCTGGTATTGCACAATTAAGGGTGTTCTAGGACAGAAATGTTTGAAAGAAAGCAATATTGTCGCTGGAAATCTGTTGTAAGATCTTTAGTTTTTAACGTTATTTTGGTATGCCAAACATAGATTCAAAATATATTCCATCTTTTAGGTCTGGGTCAATTATTACAGGTTATCAAATAACCGTATTTGAAGTTGTGAGTCACTCTTTACGCACTAAAAATAGTATCGGTTTGATGATATTCAGTAATCCCACAATGATCTATAAACACTTTCAATCCTATTTTATAAATAATTCAAGGATTAATTGCAAATAGATGCTTTCTTGTTCCATTAGTATTGACGAAGTAGTATTAATAATCGTGTTCATTGGGTAGGCAATGAGTAGTTTACACAGGCCTGAGGAAAAGTTAGGGTCAGGTGAGTTTATTTGTTTTCATGGCAATTTAAAAGGTCGGGCAACGTAATGATAACCCTAACATCACTCATCAAAAATCAATATCCTGGAATTCCCCTCGCCCCTAGAACATTGTTAACCTAATGTTATAGAAACACGTTACTGTAAGTACGACATATAGTGTATAGTATGATGTAGGAAGTGTAATATACAAGTTGAGAAATGTTTGAGTTTTTAACAACTTTGTTTTTCTTTTGGCTTGCAATAATTACAAATATGAGAGTTATCTCTGTGTTCCCTCCATCACTTCGATTGTGTTATAACGAATTTAATAGCAATCACATTATTTCACTACAATTCCAATTCTATGCTATTTGAATTCGTTAAGACCTAACCTTCCACCAATTATCTAGATAATGAAATGGTCTATTTCGATGGAAATTTTAGACGTCAACTACTCTGATCAGTTTCATGCGGATTCCCAAGCAGATACTAAACATAGATGGCGCACGATTCTTCCATCCCCATCTTTCCCTCACATCCTTATGATGGCACTACGCAGCTTCCTTCCATGGTCTAGAAAGACTAGGGCATTGAGGTTGCCAGGCCAAAACACACGTTTTGCATCGCAAATACAAATTAATAAGCAACCTGTTAATGTTATTAAGTTCTTGTATTTATATCTTTATTAGAATTTACACAGACATGCCGTTAATACGAGTAACTGTCAACAAGGAATGAGGAGATATTAATATATAAACTAAACATAACGATAACACTCACTCAAGAAACATTGTTTTCTGCATAGGAAATGAATTCGTCAAATGCATTCAGAAATGTCCCACTCTATTGCGCAAGATGTTTTTGTTCAGTTTATTTAGAACTGGTCTGACTATCTTGCAATCTTTTGTTCAAGGTGTTTCCGTCAGTCGTTACGTAACGTTTTGTGAACGGTTTTGACGCAAGAAGTGCACAATAATTACGCCTTAAAAACAAATTCAAAATATTACAGAGCCAATTTATTGTGAGAAATGTGGTTTTCGTTAGAAAAAAAAATGTTCACGTAGATTTCCGTAAAATTTTACGGAAAGAACATAATCGCAAATATATTGGATTCCTGCAAGAAGAATTATTATTGAATTTCTAGAACATTTCCTTTTCTAGCTTGAACTAGCAATATGAGCTTTCATACAGTGTCAAATACAGTACGGGGGGAAGAAACAAGGGTAAGGAAGGAAGACATGTTGTTTGTAGGACAGCTTCTGCATTCGCACAACACTCGGGAGATAAAAAATCATTATATCCTCATTTTATTCGGGCTCTCAGGAGACCAGCTTCTCCCAACCACAACTTTCAATGTACTCGTTGGAAGAGCTTCTCGTCATGATTCAACACTGTAGAGAATTCTAATAGAATGAACGAAGGTCCACTTGACCTACATAGAACCAGATACATAAACACGTGATTGAAATGGGAGATTAATAGAGGCGCTGAGTAATAAATAGATCGGGTAGACAATTCATTCCTGTGTGTCCGTATGTCCATCCTTTAAAGTTGTAATGCCTCTTCCGGTTCACTGAGTTGTCATTTGACGCGTTTGAGACTACTGATGGGAACTGAATATCTTCCCGGATCCTTCTTTTACTATAATACTCAGAGTGGTTCAGCATCTGAAACACGTTTCCGGGCATTTTAAGACGCTTTCTCAGTTGATCAATGTCTCAATCCATTTTTCAGTGAGGCAAATCAATTGGCACTACTTTTAACTGGATCCCTCTATAATATTTTGAAACAAATCTTGAAAAATGTGTTTCTGGATTCACCTACAGTGCGGAGAATTTCCAACAACGTTTTTGTTCTAAAGGTACGATAAGTGAGTTAGTTCCATGACATAATGTACTTATCTCCCCAAATTCCTTTAAATGCACATCCTCGTGATTCCCATTCGTTGGACTGAATCTATGTTATTGCACGAGTCATCGGAATACGTCGTGGCAATATAGTTATCAGTACAGTTCCCTGCCACATTAAAATGGTTAACAACAAATTCCATCTATCGTGATCTTTTGGTGAGTGTCGTGCCCAATATAAGTCACGTAATTATACCCCATATTTTTTATGGAGTACAGTTTTCCGCTATAAATATCGCAACGTTCGAGTTCCCACATGTGGCGAGACTCGTAAGTGGGTCCGCATCGCATACGATACAGCGCTTCAAGCCGCGCAAAAAAGCTCGCAGTAAAACGCCCTCTCCCCACGGCCTCCGCCTTGGCCGCGCGCTGGAAGCGCCCGGCGCCGCGCCGCCCCGTGGGCATGGAAATGTCGGGCGGCGCGCGAGGCACGCGAGCCCTCGCCGCCAGGCCAAGCCAGGCCAGGCCGCATCGCTCGCAGAGCGAAGTGGCGATCGCGGGGCGAGAAAGCTGGCGACCCTGGCCCACAGCGATCGCCCCGGTGCGGCGCAGATCGGCGGCGCCCGCCCGCCCGCGGGAGGTAACGCGACGCCCGCGTACGCAACCTCGCGCCGCGCGCCACTAACTTTTCGACAGAACGGTTGAAGCATGTGCAACACGTGCGGAAAGCGCGGGGTTAATTATGAATGATTCAGAATGATCGAGTACGTACGTTGTAAGCGTTTCCGGGCGCGCCGATATCTTTGTTCATTAGTCCCTGTGTGTAGTGAATGTTAGAAGCAGGAAGTTCCCTGACCCTCTCCCACTGGTTTTTGAGCGCCGGTGCCGACCTACACGCCCGCTTGAGGGGATTTCTCTTCTCCAATACCCCACCACAGCCGGGGCAAGATCTAAGCACATGACTAGTCTCCCACTATGTGGTAGTATAGTGCATGTATGTGTGTTTGTATAAGGGTAGAGGAGTGGACAAGAATAAGAAAGGAAAGAACGGGCTCAGTCCGTGACCCGTTTGTTAAGGTACTCCTTTTACATTCGTGTGGTATTGAAACCACGAAAAAAACGATCGTTGCAGACGGCTGCTAGAATTTTCCCCTAGAGAGCGGCAAAGCGGCGACCAAGCCATGAGTAAATAGTGTCATGTGTCGAAAATTCGCCATCGTCGAGACTCGATCCCTTGAACCTTGTGGTCGCGGGCCCTGCAGCGGCAGTTGTCACTGCGCCATCTCAGCCGTCAATAATTAATTAGAAGTAATTTGGCAGTAGTTACGTAAGGGAAGCAAGACAAGATAAACCGAATGTGTATTTTGTCGTAAAGGCGGGAGGAATTCTTTGTTGGCAGCACTTAATGTTTTATGCTATTTGCGAAAGCCGAGAGCCGGATCCTCACCGTTGACTTGAAAATGTGAAGTGACACGATGCGCCGCATCAAATTGGCGATTTGCTTTTGCTAAACTAATACAACCTATTACCTCTTTATATTCTACAACTGTTTGAATCTCCGCCCATTATAAAACGCATTTCACATGTCTTCCTTATATCCATCTGTTTAGAGTTTGGCGAAAAAAAACAAAAAAAACTTGCCCGTTGCGAAAGTGGCAGCCCAGGTACATCCGCACGCTCAGTTGTTTCTTCATACCTTACCGAGCGCTGCTTGTGGCAGTGTCCACTCATCCTCTTGGCTTTAGATATAACACAATATAGTGATTATATATAGTAGTTTATAATGGGAAAAGGCTCATCGGTTTATGACTATGGGGGATCGAAAAATTCTCTTGGTAACTTCCTTTTTAATCGTTTGCGATGAGTTTACTTACCTATGTGTTCATACGTTTCTAGCAAGGTCTAAATACTTCCATTTATCCTCAAGGTCACAAAATAAATTCTTCGCGTAAGATTCTGGTTGATCATATTTGGCTGTTAGAGAACACATATGTTTCGATATTTTTTATTCATAACAGAGCTTATTATGTCGAGACCTTTTATTGCGTTTGCCACGATTTTGCCAATATCGTCCACTTTCAAGACGTTTTTTGTGCCAGTACTCTTAACGTCTACTCTAAGATCGATGTTTAAGGTACGAGAATATCGAATCTGGAGCAATGCCACTGATTCCGAATGAAGTTAATTTTGATAGGTAAAGAACGAAATTGAATTCTTCTAGAATTCACAAGTAACCGATATGCGAGTTCATATATGGGCCCTGACGACAGTAGCCCAAATTTCTAGTGAGCAGGCGTAAAGAATTCTGATTCAAACAAACTTTTAAGTACAATGTATCAACAATGTCTGTCTCTGAATATACGATGTACGCAAAGTTCCAATATTATCATAATCTTCTTTCATTTTTATGTGACCTAGAAGTCTGTGTGATCCGCACCAAATGAGGTAACCTTAGGGTCGTTGCACTCGGGCAAACTGATCAAGGTGAATGTGTCGTGTAATATTACACACCTCTTTTTAGAGGTCTTTTAACTCACGTGATCAGGGGTGTCGAATTACGTCCCTCGATCCTGTTGCAACCGACTTTACAAAAAGGAAACTAGCATCTCCTTCCTCATCTAACACTCTTGTCTGGATATTTTGATTACCTGTCTAATTATAACATGATGGATTAAGATTCGTGTGTTTAAATGGCATCCTAAGTAGTTTGTCTATGTCTATTACGTCACAGACACGAGGTGAAGGATGATTCAATATCACATGACTTACGCGATACTCGAACTCACAACCCTAGACGAGAGTGGTTGGCACAACTGGAGTCTGCGCTTTTTATGTCGTCGTTGGGGTGAAAGAGGACGAATACTAACAAAAGTAGTTTCAATTTCTATGATCTTTTGGTGGAAATTATTTGTTCCAAAAGTTTGGAAAATCATGTGTTAATTGAATAATTTATTAATCCACCTATTTACGAATCTAACATGAAATATAATTGTGATAATAACCAAGTTCGACAAAGAGGGGTCTCAAACGTGATTTCACTTTCTCTTGAAATTGCAAGTCACGAAATCGCTTTCCGCATGACTTAATGCACGAGTGGTCTACTTAAGATGCTTTGTGGAATGTCGGTTTGTGTAATACGAAAGAAAAATACTTCCTTCAATCGAATACACTGAGGAATTGCACTGAAGAAGAAAAACATCATCAATGTTTTATATACACTACACTCATAATACATTTTCTGTTTAACATTTGATTTTTACTTTTTCATCAACGTAGGAAAGAGAAAGTTTCGTAACGCTGCAGCGACAAAGAGCATTTATACAATACAGAAAATGTCAATAATTCATTCGAATTAGAGAACTAGTATTTTCACTAATAACGTAGTTCTCGAACTTACAAAGAGATGTCGTCTGATTGTTAAAATCCCTTGGATACAAGTACAGAGGATTCACTTTGAACATGTATACAAATATCCGTAATTAATACACTTTCCTTCAAAAAAATTTACTACGCATTTCAGTTAAATATTTTTATTAATTGTAACTTTTTTACATTTAAGCATACATTATTCAAAATAAGTGTTTTAATTTACGCATTCTATGAAAATTACTTAATACTGAATATTGTACTCTATTGAGGCTCTTTAAGATTGTAGCCTACTTAGCACAATGGTAAAAACAAAATATTGCAAGCAGGCCACCAGTATTAAATTCTACTTGAACGAATTCAGAGATATTCGTGAGCTAACTTTATTAATCATTAATTAACTTAGAAACAAGAAATCAATGCTGCGTGATGAGAACTTACTCGAAAACTGTGGATTATTACCAGATGTTCCTACCTATATTCAAAGAAGTGTTTCGAGTTTGTAATTTGGGAAGAATTTGAAATTTATTTTAAAAAATACCAAGTTCAATTATAAAATAAGTACTAATAAAACATTATTTTTACATAACTTATTAGTTGTTATAAAAGACAAGGCACGACCGACTATAGCAATTTAAAAACAATCGAGTAGGGGAAGAGTAATCCTCGTTTTGAATATACTAACGCATGCTACAATACCTTTTTAGGTTTGTCCAGGAAACGTGACCTGGCAAGTGGCTAAGATCGAACAGGTTTCTGTTGTGCCTTCCAAAGAGTGCAAAATTATATTCATTTAGGGATCTCATAAATTACGTGTCCCATAATCTTCTTCCCAAAACGCTCGTGTTCAGGCGAACGACCGGATAATAATTCATCGGATCAATATGCACCATGCGTGATCACCACTTAACCTTTTACGCCGCTCTCATCTCGGAGAGATCTTATTTTAGTGATTTATGGAATCCCATATTATTTTGCAGAGCTAGTGATGCTCATCCCAACGAAAGATACGAGCAGAAACACTTCATTAGATTTTAGAAATCAGAATATTAAAAAAAATGTTTCTTGTGTTAATTACTTAGCATTTAATTGCGTTTATGATGAATAGAGACAGGAAATACATGCAATATGAAACGTCGAAATATGTACATATGTAAATGTGTAATGTAATAAAAATGTAATGTAAATATTTAAGGAAAACAGTAAGAATATGTAAATAAATATGTAAAATCGGATATATTAAAATACACTAATTATAAAACACATTTATATAATACAATACTACAATTATAAAAAAATTCCTAAACTAATTGTAATAAGAATACAAACGTTTTAAAAATAATTTTTAGAGCACAATTGATGTACACTTGCACTCTACAATTTCCCGTCAATAGCAAAAGCTTCATCTATGGATATCCAGGACCGTAGTTTAGCAGCCAGACCAGACGCAATAGAATCCATCGTACAATTGGCAAAATCTAAGACCAGCAAACACTGCAGCGTGCAGCATTCTCGTCGTAGTATAACAACCGGCGATCGCCAAAGTTACTCGGAAATTAAAGGTTAAATGTCGCTAAACGCGGCGTCAGTGATACATTTCACATCTAAAGGTGAAAATGATGTCAGTCGCTGACGCGCACTTCCCGCCACTGGGACAACTGAAGCATGCGCGCCGGACTCAGAACATCTGACGGCGTCTTCACGAAGTATCCTGGAGT
This sequence comes from Gryllus bimaculatus, assembly GCA_017312745.1. Classification (NCBI taxonomy): domain Eukaryota; kingdom Metazoa; phylum Arthropoda; class Insecta; order Orthoptera; family Gryllidae; genus Gryllus; species Gryllus bimaculatus. The sequence continues at coordinate 7,245,615 of BOPP01000003.1, read as the reverse complement.
AGAGAGCACACAATATTATGTACGAAAAAAATTTGATTAAAAAAATATCGTTTCCTACAAAAATAAAATAATTGAAGAAAATTGATATAATAAAAAATATTTTGTGAAAATAGTAAAATATGGAACATAATACTAAATATGTACGAACATATAACGGAAAAAATGGATATTGTATTTGCACGGCGACGGTTCGCCAAGATTACAATTTTGAGAACGGTAAGTAGAAAGACAAAATATATAATTACATACAAATCCGGTCTCTACTGATGAGCCCCAAAAGACAAACAAATGTCCAGTAACCTAGCCTTAGCCCAACGGGACGTGCCCACCTGGGCGGGAATGGAAAATGAGATTTGACTGAGGCGGGGGTGACGTGGGTGCGCGGGCTCATGACCGTCTCTGTGTTGCAGCGAGCTATGTGGAGCTGTGCGACCGCAACCACCCCGAGCGAGACGCTTGCTACGCCGAGAGCCTGCAGAAGTTGCTGCCCATCCTCGCCAACGGTGAGTGCTCTTTGACCTTCTTCATCATGTTTATGTATGACTAACCCAAAGCTTCAGGATGTCTCGGAAGAAACAGTTTTGGGGCTGTGCAAAGGTCGGATATGTTTACCGTAGCAAATGAACAAAAAGTCGAAAATTTCATATAGATAGATAATATGTTTATTTTAGGTAATATGATTATTCAACCACACATAGATAATATGTTTATTCAACCACTTGGGTTATTAGCGACCTCAAATTCCATATAGCTGAGTCACGCATCTGTTACTCCTGATTGTTAGAGAACTTCTCTTGCACAGGTGTTCTGCAAATCACGATCTGACGCAACAATGAGATTTCATGTGCATGTGCAAAGGGGATTGCCTAACATTCAGGGACAAAATTGCCATGTGTAATTCTGAAATATGAAATTTTCCACTATATGTTCGTTGGCAAAGATTGATTATTTTCGATCCTTCTATATGCCGTGGAAGTTTGTAAAAGTATTCTGAGACATCAGTACAACAATTTGCAAACGTTCAAAAAGCGTTGCTAAGAAATTGCTACCCCCCATTCGGGGATTTGAATCAGCTGACTTAAATCATTAATCCATACATTAATAGTTATTTACAACGTAAATATCGTAAGACATTTTAATATAATACGATTTTGATATCCACTCGAGGGTTTTAATTAGATTTTACAATATGAATATCGAACAATTTACAAATCTTAGTAAAAATTGCAATAAACTACATTTTTTGTTAAAATTTAAATATTCGACCTGTGAAAAGTGACATACTGATGTAGACAGAAGTTGTTATTACATTCAGAAACTGGATATTTCTGTTAATAGTGGGCCATGGATTATAACATTTGTATAATAATGACCCTTACTACGACACAGAATAGTGTCGTTGCAATTTTGTCCAACTTTTGAATTTATGTTTCATTTAGAATGAATTATGCTCTTCAAAATATAAAAATAAACAATTCAATTGCATAAAATTCGGAGCAACAAAACTTAGAAAAGTGCCATACTTGTGTTTTGGAAAATATTTTTGGTTATTCATCGGTCACTCTAGTAATTTGAAGAAAAAATTATGGAATTGAGGTATATCGTCCAACCGAGAACACTGTCGGACACTGCTGATCACAGTCGGGAATTATGACACGGGAAACAGAACACCGATGTTGAGAAATATTTGGGAGTATTTCAACCATTCAAATATTAAAGAATTTCTCGCTAGAGCTATTGGAGACCTTTTATTTTAATGTACTCTTAGTGGGATGTAGAATAGCTAGTGGTACATTATTTATAACGTGTATTACTCGTCTTACTTATCAGCAAGATTACAATGTGCGGTACATTACATTCGTCTTTCCCATGAACAAAACATACGCAAATAATAGTCTTACATAAAGCGACTCTCTTAACTATCTACATTCACCATCTCTTGCGTACTTGACGAGTTTTACCTCCAATTTGAAGTAGGAGCCAAAACGCGATTTCAGGTTAGATTTAATGGTTCCTTGATCTCTTCCTAAACGAAGTGTCATGGCCATTTCCGACCTCCGGAAATACTCGAGGTCACACTTCTTTCCAGTAATTTAAAGCGAAAATAAATAAGCACAGTCAAATTATACGCAAATATAACTGTGCTTGAGTTTACAATGCAAATATCATCGTTTTACTTTGTTGGACGTAAACATAAACATCACAATAAGTCGCAATTTAGTTTTGCCTTTCATTATGCCACACTGCTTAGGTACAGTCTCAATGAGTAGACTCGACGCAAGATATTATGGGTTTTATAAAAGAGTATTCATCTCTTTAATAGAGCGAGATAACTCAATGTAACATTGTGTTTATAGAATTGTTTTTCTTTAAACGTTTCGGTTATATTGAATAGTTTAACAGCTCTTTCGGAAATCTGTACTTTGAAATACATTTTAAGTCAACAAAACATACCGTTTTCATTTTTAACCGATCTTGCCTAACGCAGATCAGCAAATGTGCAAGTAACTTTCCCTGGAGCAGTACGCCGATATGAACCTGCGCGAACCGAATTTTTTGAAACAGTATATTAAATGTACAGAATTAATTTTTCAAAATTTTGAAGAAATTTTGAGAATGGATGTTAGATTTTAAACGAGTAATTTGTATGCAGAATGTAACCATATTTGAAACGCAAATAATAACTTATTTATAATACATTACACTTTGAGAGGCATCCTTAGTTCTACAAAGAAGACTGAAATAATCGATGTACATACATTTCTTGAGATCTCTTGTCGACTGAACAGCGGCGTATTCTCGGTTCGGCCATTAGGTGTTGTTCCTTTTTTCAGTATTCATTTGAAATAAAGAATCCGAGGAAAGCACAGTGTGAAACTGCGCGCATTTCACTAAGGCCGTTCAGGAACGGGCTTGCTCACGCCACCTGAACTCGACGTCGTCAATCGGGCGAAGTGCCTTGAGAATCCTTTCCTGGTGCTTCGCGCCGGGCGTGGGGCGTGGGGCGCTGGCGTGGGGCGAGGGCCGGCGGCGGTGACTAGCAGCATTCCGACCCGCGCGCTCTGTCTTCAGCAGTCAAACCTCCGTCCCTAGGTGGGGCATTTGGAGGGACGCCAACGCGGGGCGGGGAGGCGTGCGGCTGGGAGGCGAGGGCGGTGTGAGGCGAGGGGGGGGAGGTTGGGAGGCGAGGGGCGGAGCGGGGGTGGCGAGGGATGGGAGGCGAGGAGGCGGGGCGGGGCGCGGGCGCCGGCGTCCTTCGACTAAGCGATTCTGCTTCGTCAGATACACGCTTCGCTTTGTTTCGTTCCGCTACTCGCTGGGTTTACTCGCTCGGTACTCGCTCCGTACTCGCTCCGTACTCGCTCCGTCCTCGCTGCGTACTCGCTCCGTCCTCGCTCCGTGCTCGCTCCGTACTCGCTCCGTACACGCTCCGTACACGCTCCGTACACGCTCCGTACACGCTCCGTACTCGCTCCGTGCTCGCTCCGTGCTCGCTCCGTACACGCTCCGTACTCGCTCCGTACTCGCTCCGTACTCGCTCCGTACTCGCTCCGTACTCGCTCCGTACTCGCTCCGTACACGCTCCGTACACGCTCCGTACACGCTCCGTATTCGCTCCGTATTCGCTCCGTACACGCTCCGTACACGCTCCGTATTCGCTCCGTATTCGCTCCGTACACGCTCTGTACTCGCTCCGTACTCGCTCCGTAAGGAAGGACGAGCGCAGAACGAGTTCAAACAAGAATAATTTGATCTTTGGTCTTAACAATAAAACGCACGACAGGCCGACACGAAAAGATGAAGTGACCTACGCGGGGCTCGGGAGAACCTGACCACCTCTGTTCGATTCCCAGCTTTGAGATGAGTGGTTGCGCTTGTCGAAAATCTCTCTCCCAATTACTATTTCATCCCCTTCTGTCCATCGTTGTGACTCACTATCCTGTTTGTAACTAAGTAGTTTTTCTCAAAAAGCTATTTCAAGGTTGTATTAATTTGCGTGTAACTCAATGGATACGAAGTTTCAACTCGACTTCTCTCGATTGTTTGCGAGAATTAGATCCTGTAGCAGCAATCGTAGACAAGCGAACAAGACGTACACACAATTGTGGAATATTTGTACGATTTATACGTTGCAACCCATTAAATGTATACTAAGAAATCCAATTTAGATTAAACAAAGTTAAGCGTTACAATTTGAATATCCCATTCACAATTAATAATTTTCTTTTCTTTTAAAAGTGGTGACACCGCTTATATTTGTTGCTATGGAAACTTGCCCTAAACTTCTTGCTCATTTAAAGCAGAAGTTAGGATATCCTAATTGCTTCCTCCCTTTCGTATATTCGCAAGTACATGAGGGTGTAATTACAATACAGTGGGGCTTCTGAATCAAGAAAATCACCTCATAATGTGTCCGAACGTATGCCGATATGAAAAAAAATTAAAAAAGAATTAAGAGGAAATAGGAACATTGAAAACTCGGCCCTGAATATATATTGAAGCATTATTCGAATATTTATAGTGAATGCTAATCACGAATTTTAGAAAATAAATTTAAGGGAAATAAAGGAACACTGAAAACTCGGCCTGAATATATATTGAACATTATTCTGAAATATTTAAGTGAATTTGCAATAATCTAGAATGATCAAACTACTGACCTCGAAACTTATTGAAAGCCTTGAGAGAGTTTTGAAATAGAAGATTCACACTTCAGAACCAAGCAAATACTACCCGAGAAATCCGATTAACAAGATACGAACCATTTCAAGTACTTCATTGAAAAGTAAAATTCATACTTCAGATTACGACAGGAGAAGAGATTATCTGCCACAATTTTTGTTTCTCTTTTGACCTTGAGTTTCTGGTAACGGAAGTGACCTCCAATTGAATGTCGTCATGATTTGAGTGAGGCCAATGTATTTATAGAGAACTAGCGGACCCGGAAATGCTTCGCTACTCCAGACCATGAAATAAATACAATTTAAATTCGATATCAATTCATTAAATGAAGATTAACTCCGTAATAACTACACATTACTATATTATACTACATTTTAAAAATCAAATATTCGGATAATGTTGCACACCGCCTTCAGCATTTGGTTTCACACTTCTCATAGATCATAGATCTCACTTCAAGCAAGGTTAGACAACAAAAATTCGAACAGCAACACCGCAACAGCAATACTGACGCAATAATTATAAACAATCATTCGAAACAAGTCGCTTCTTTAACACTGAGTTTACCAATTATATCCTTCTAGCATGCTGAGGGAACACAATCGTTCCTCAGGCAAGAGATCGCCTTCGTTTGTAAGTGGTCAACGCAACTTCTCTACAAAAACAGGTTGGCCTCGAAATCGTTTTCTTTTTTCCTTCTCTTTTCAAGTCATCAAGGAAACATATTTTGTCGCTGTGAATTTCCAGAGAAGGAGTTAAAGCAGAGAATTGATAAGTAGTGAGCTGAAACAACCAGGGCTCCGTTGTTGATAATGAAAAGGTGTTAGTGTGTGTGTGTGTGTGTGTGTGTGTGTGTGTGTTACAAGCAGCATAGGAACAACAGAAATAATACGGAAAATGAGAATGCAAGTGGTAGCGAGAGGAAGGGAGCGAGATGGAGAGATAGAGGAGAGAGGGGGGGATGTGCCAGAGACAGATTAAGGGAGATGACGGTACAGGAGATAAAAGGTAGAGAGAGAGCTAGGGAGGTAGAAGAGTTGCAAAGAGGAGGTAACTACGCCTTCTGAGGAAGCACCTTTGACGTGCGTGTTCGGCAAATTGCCTACATCTAAGGCGAAATATGCTGATTTCTGAACGAACACTAGCAGCCGAAGTAGCTCACAGCCAGAATAACCGTTCACTCTGCAACAACTCCGACCGGCATCTTAAGGATTGCGTCCCCACGGTGGCCGAATTTCAACACAATTCTAGCGACCAAACTACCCTGATCGGTAATTTTCCGTGGTTCCTATAGTCAATACAAAGCCAATGCCGGAGCAGAACTCTACGAAACCGGCCAAGGACCTAGCGCCATCTTTCCTCTGTCTTTCTTGTCCTACCTTCTCCCCTTACTCACATACACGAACACTTTAAATGCAATACACTATGACACATACAAAAAAATAGTCGGGAAGTTAAAACGTGTTCCAGCTTAGAAGATACCTAGAGGAGGGAAATCCCACTCAAGCTGACGTACAGTTCAGCGCCGGATCTCACCTGCGCAGAGGAGTACGGCCACCTCCCGGGATAGCAGTCACCGCATGATTTAGACCACAAAGCACAATGACCATAGCAGCTGACGTGCCGAAAAAAGTCTGTCAAGATAAGTCACTTCATGAATCGGAATAGCTTGGCTAAAGAATATATTCATAAATCATTCACATTTAATTGGTTCTGTAGTTAGGGCAAAGTAACAGTAATGCAAACAAGTGTTTAGTAAATATTTGAGAGCTGTGGTCTAGAAATAACACAACTTAATCTCACTTCATACTTACGCCACATCATGGAAGCGAAACAAATAATCATTCCCTATCTCTTCCGAGAGAGAATTTTGCTTTGAAATGAAAAGATTAGTGCCCAAAACGTTCAGGCAATTTTCTCCCAGGCTGAATTTCTCTGATAAAACTGGCTGAACTCTCAAATACTGCGAATTTGATACAGATACGTCTTTTGGTTTTGGGGAATACTTTACAAAAAGTCTCGATATTTTATTTTTTTTTTATTCGGAGAGAGCAAAGGATGTATAAGAAATAGTGCAGGTCTCATTTTTGTAGAACTTTATGAATTTTCGAATATAAAAGGTTCAATTCAGGTTTTTTGACGCTATCCTATAACTATAAGCAATATTAAAGAGATATATTTTTTCTTAACTAAATGTGTTCTTCAAAGACACGCCTTTACGAAATACCATTTTTTTTTTCGAAAATATGAACAATTTTCGCGTAGTTTTCGCAGATGATCTGTTTTTGCGTTTGTGAAATATAAGTTTTCAATCAATTATCTTCTCAAAAATGGCTCCAAATGTTTAATTTTTTTCTCGGACAGAGCATTAAGAGAGATGCTTATAAAAATGGCGCAGTCACATTCTCTGTGCACTCTATATTTTAGAAGATTGTAAAAAGTAAACATTTCAAAACTACAACATTGATGATAAAGATTGTTTTCCTCGCGAAAAATGCTCAAAAACTAGATATTGAAATAGTATTATACACAATTTATTGAAAATTTGATTTTTTGCGTACTTTCTTCTGAAAAAAGTCGTATAATATGTTTAAAAAAAATAGCTACACATTTGTTCTTTAATTTTTACACACGGATAGACAAAAGACGCTTAAAAATTTCGTAGGCGCCATTTTCGTTGAAATCCCAGAATTTTTGAAAATGGAAAAAGTTATAAATACGTATGTGGTGTTGCGCCACCACTAGTTTTACTTTTCTTAAGGCTTTGAATGAAGGTCGGGAATAAAAATGTATACCAACGCAACTAGTTCTACCAGATTCAGATGTAGCCTATTCGCATGAACTGAGCCCTACTTCTGAGCTTTTAAACGTTTGGTAATGGTGAAAGAAACGCAATGTACAGATTCGCATCATACGGCTGCATCTTATTAGTCTGAATCCGTGATAGCCCACTCATTTTAATTCACAACACATTTCACTAGACCAACATACAAGTATAATATCTGACATGATTCAATCATTTCATGCGCAAGAAGGGCAAGGGAATTATTTATTTTAGATGCTATAGTGTTAAGATTGTGGAGTTTTAAAGTATGTCACAATTATGTCGATGTTTCAATATATTCTCTCATATTTCTTTCTTCAATATTTCGAAGTGTACAGTGCTAAAATGAAACCCAATATTACTAAGAGGAAAATCGAAAAGGTCTAATAAAATCCGAAAGGAGAAAATGAGTGCACTCTTGCAGTGATGCATGGTGCCGGTCCTGAAGGTCGTATTCACTTGGCGGTGTCCAAACGCCAGTCACATTACAGGTGCCACCTAGTGGTGGCAAGACATATTTTCTTTGTTAACCTTGTTGCGGATGAAAGAGTTATGTGCAATAATGTACGTTAGGCACGAGACATTCTTCAATATTATACATCAAACGTGGAGTTAGTAGGCCAAAGTACTAAAATTTAACGCAATTGACAGAAAAAAATGTAGCCTCACATTTCAGTAAATTTTACTGCCATGCTCGTGCGCTTTACGTGCTTTAACCCTTAGCTTTTCTGTCATTTCTTCTTTCTTGGAAAGGTAAGGGTTTAAATTTTTTTAAAGAAATAAAAGGAAGACGAGAAAGAAGAAGAACAATATTACAAAGAAGGCAAGGAAGAAGAAAAAGGCGAAGAAGTAAAAGAAGGCAGAGAAGAAGAAGAAGAAGAAGAAGAAGAAAGGAGGAAACAGGAGGCATGAGAGAAGTATCGAAGACAAAAAGGTTGACGAGAGATGGAGATGAAGAAAAAGAAAACGAATATAAAGAAGATAAAGAAAAATAAGATAAATAGGAAGATAAGTTTGTATAGTTGTTAAGTTTTGTAATGTTAAGTTAGTGTATTCTGCCACCAAGTTCTCAAACTTAATTGCAGAATTATTAATAAATCTAATAAAGAAAAGAGTATGACAATGAAGTCGCTGACGAATAAACCCAGTTGAAGACTGGTTGTGGCCGAAGACTCTGGACGCCGAATTGTGGTGCGTAATAGCCATGCGGCCTCGCGGTCTCTGGCGCCTGGGTGTGACGCGGTCTGTGCGGACGCCGCTGCGCACTTCCGGCCGCGCGGCCTTCGCCTTGGCCCCCGCCACCGCCGCCCGCCGCCGCCGCCCAGGGCCGAAGCCACGCCGAGCCGAGCAAACACGACGCAACAAATATTCAAAGGCGAAACGACTCTCCTCCATTCATACATGACAGGATTTCCGGCCCGTAACCTACGCGGAGAAAATGACTCATTTCGCAGAGAAAACGAAATTGCAAAAACTACGGCGTAATTCTACACGTTATGGAATACGTTAGGGCATTGTTGACACTTCGCTATTCATGTTCAAGTTGACGAGTACTGGTCAACGTCTTCCAAAACGAGCTTACATTTACACTGAGTCTGTGCACCGCATAATTCCAAAGCATTTTACGTAAAAAAATTAGAGATCGACAGACGAAAATGTCAGAATGAAATTAAACTCTCGCATTAATAAAAATAAAAAAAACTATATTCGTATTTCATTAAAAAAACATCGTCAGTTTCTTTTGTTTTCCTTTATTACAATTTTCCCCCACAAATTGTTTTGAGAAAACCTATCACTAACAAAAAGTTATATAGTCCCTCGGGACATCAATTAACATAAAATGATCTACATTTGTAATATCTATGATCATGAAATGTAATTATTGTAATTGTTTTGTCCCGAGCCACCACACAAATGGAAGAGAGCCGCTAATCGAAATCAATTTAGTGAAGTTTGGAGTTTGAGAAATTTGCTAAAAACATCCCTGAATCGTTTAGGTAGCGTGTCTTTAAACCATTAAAAATCATTCGCAATAATATTCCAAGTTTCCATCATGCTCCATTTGATGAATTTTAAGGAGACAATGGCACCCGCCTTGTATCTTGGCACGGGGCTAGACTACATATCGCATTAGTACGTCAAGCAATGGTCACCGCCCAGGGCGTCTGCGGGCACACAGCTTGCCACCGGGCTCTCGCGCAATGCAGGAAGCCTGCGTTTAACTGAACCAGTTTCCAGGCACGTGTACTGTTATAGTCATTAGTCGCGCGTGCGTAGCGCTTGTAACTAGGAAAGGGCGTTGTTCGCCCCTCCCCCCGGAAGATGAAGTCTAGTGCCGACCAACTCTTTTGCTTCCGGAGTTTTCTTCCAGGTGACCTCTCCCCGCGGGACCCCTATATGATTGATGGTGTGGAAAATATGTGTGTAAGTGTGGGCGAGGGTGAGGATGGGATAATGATAAGTAAAGAAAAATCTCGCGCTGTTCGCGTCTAATTGTTATACTTGCCTGGAACTAATCAACTAAACTACAGAAACAGATTAGAGAAGCCGCCACATCTTTGAGACGGTGGTTCAATTCGATTCAGCTATGCTGCAGCGGCTTCTGCTACGCGCAAACCGAACTCCAGAATTTTACAGGGAGGTGCTGGACCTTCCAGTATCTTGCGCGTCCACTATCGCCACCACATTTTCCTGTCCCTGAGTTTCCATCTCCACCGCTCAACGTCTCACATTGCACTTATTGTTATTAAATACAATATTGAATGTGTTCGAAATTTCATAAGAAACTTGTGGTTTCACTCCACCATTTGACTTGTGGTGAAGTAACCGAATTGCATTAATTTTATCTTTTGACACATTAACACTAGTCTGAAAGATCACCCACCAACTTGTCTTTGACAGCTCAATGCGTATCTACTAAATGTAGGCCAATGGCGTACTTTAGATCTGTAGCTGAAGACTAAACATCATGACCTGCTCTCAATACTCGTACTTGGCTTTTGACAACACACTACATTACATGGTTCAATCTTTGGAACAGATGCTGATTTTTCAATAGTTGAATTTCTGGATATTCATATAGGTGAATTCTGTATTCACGCTTCTTCGCGAACCTTATAATTTCGTCTTTAAATACTGAAATTTCCATATTTACGTGTTTAGCAGAAGTTTGACATAGGACAGTGCACATACAATTTTAAGATGAACTTTGTTAGGAAAAAATTCCATTATCTTGGTTCTGCTCCTTGTATGCTTTGCACTTTCTTAAATAGAACGCTTTGTTTTTATATAAAAATATAATTATATTTATTACCAGTGATGTTGAATTGTTCATCTTTAATTGATTTTTCTTCACTAAGCGTAACTTTCTTTTTTGTCCAATTGTCAATACTGTTGCTTCTTGTATACGCCAGTTAGAGATCGCCCCGTCGCGTTCACTTGTAATCAAAGCTGAAACGTCACCTCGAGTAGCTACATCCCCCATTCTGGTTTTGGTATTCACTAGGATGTATTACATACTACATAGGCTCGCGGACTACCTTGTGGATCTCCTACGAGAACGTCTTTAGGTCTGAGCAAGCTTTTTCCTGCTTTATTTTAAACATTCTCCTATATTTGTAGAATGTAAGGATTTCAACAAATATATTGTTTCGATATATTATTTCATTTGAGTCGTAATTCTTCGTGCCACACTTTGGGGAAGCGAAGTAATAAAAAAATCACATTTTTGTAATAAAAGTATCTGGGTACAAAGGTTTTTTAATTCCATGAATAGCCTCTTCACTTACCAAGGATTGCTATTCATTAAAATTCTTGAGGCAGCAACATTTTCGCAACAACTTGCAAGCAAACCTTCTAAACAACACGCAAGAAAAGACGGAAATAATTGCAATTGCTTTGTTCTCTTGTTCGTGTTACGTCAAATTACCTTTTCACTGCAGAAAAATAACAAAGAAGCAGAAAAACATGATAATTGCTGAACCTTCAGATGTACGTAAGAATCACTAATGATGTTCCACATCCCTGCGTTACAGTGCGCGTGTTATGAATAAACAAGAAGGAGAAGATTCTTGTTCAACAGATTTATGTATTATCATTAGAAGCTTTTGAACGTCGAACTGTGAAAGTATTAATAAAAGGCTTTTTAGAAATAACTCTTTTTCCTCGTAGATTTCGACATAAAAAATAAAGTACATCAAAATGAACAATTTTATTCCGTACGACTTGGTACGTTCTGAAAGGTGTATACACGTTAATGGGCGTTTATGAGCCTACGGACGCCTCTTAAGTTCTTGATTTCAGTAATTAGGGCAAACGTGGGATTCGAAGGTACCCGCGAAATATTTGATTGGTAATTCAGCTCCTACACTGGCAGGGCACCACGGATATGCCTTGCAGTTTCCACTGTAAAACACTGATTCATGCCAAGCTAGTGAACACTCGAATCTTTTTTCGGATAAGAACCCCACTATTGAACGTTCACTCGAATTTGATTCTCTGGCAAGAAAACTCTCGGGAAATTGCTTCTCTCGGAAAACAACTTTGCTGGTGAAACGCGAAAAGATTTTTCACTAAAGCTTCTCTTCCAGAAAATGAATTACAGGGTAATTACAGTTAACTGAACGTAGTTCGAATATTATTGGTAGGCGCTTCGTTCCTCTGTGAGGTATGAGTGACAAGTTCATCAGATGAGCAGCAGAGACGGAGCGGGGAGGTGTTTGCTGAGCGGGAGAAACGAAAGTTTCGGAGATATAGGCATATCAAAGAACATTCACTCGAGTTTGTGACCTTCTTAGAGTATTCTGAATTATGCCACGGTAGTGCGCACTTAATTTTTTATAAGAACCACTGTTTTTGAACATTCATTTGAATTTTATTCTCTCCCCAGTGAACACTCGGAAGTACTTTCTCGGGAAGAAGTTGTTGACTAGTGATCAGTGGAAAATGCTTTTTACTATGAAGACTGATATGAAACTCCTTCGCAAAGAAGGTTCAGAAAAGGTTCTCCTCGTGAACATTCCTAATATAAATTTTCTAGGAAGTTGTATGGGAACAAAAGCTCTCTAACCGACGGAATGAGAAGAAGTGGTCTGTTCGACGCTTGAGTTCCGAGAACGTGTACCTGGTTGATAGGTAGTGATCATATGTGAACTTGTAAATTACGCGTCGTGCAATATTCGCAAATTACTATAATCAGCTAGAGGATCTTCAACAGAGGGGCATTCACCGGGCGCTAGACCTGCGACCGCTGTGGCTTTTTCGTTGACGACCGTCTGGGGAGCGAAACTCTTTGCCCCACCCCTTTTCCCTGCCTGAAAACTTGAAAAGTGAAAGGAAAGTATTTCAATCCTAAGCTCAGAGGCATCCCTGGAAACAATATAAACGTTCTTTAAGGAAGTTCACCCTGACATCCTAAGCAATTTGAAATGTGGGTAAAGAAAAGTAATATGAAGTAAATTTTAAGCGGCCGCACTCCGCTCGTAGAAAGTTATAATGTAATGAGGAATTTTTCTGTTATCCTTGAGCTTGACTAGAGACGTGTGTGTATGCATGTGTGTATTTGCGTGTGTACGTGTGTGCTTAGATCATCCATTAGGCGAGTCGATACAAAATAGAAAAAAAATATGTCAAGTGAGTTGGTTCTGTCACATTGAAGATTAATATAACTGAATCCGTCCTACACCGTCAACAGAAAGTTCTCCTCTTTTTTATTCTTATTTCCATAATTTTCAACCGACCCCGAATAGCCGTGTTCTAACGCATCTAATGCTTTGTTGCAGGGTCGCAAGAGCTAGGCCTGGCGGCTCTGGACCCGCACCTGCTGCCAGAGATGCTGCTGCAGTACAAGCAGGGCCAAGTGGCCGGCAAGATGCTCATCCGCAACACGCGGTCCATCGGCCTCAGCAGCGCGCAGGTGCTGGCTGTGAGGTGAGCAGGGGCGGGTGGTGCGAAGCGAATCACCCTTCGTTTCGTTTGTTGGTTAAACCGCATACAACGGTAGCATTAAAGAGATTGGGATCCTAGAGGTGCGATGCGCGCTCAGGCAGAAGGGCTACGGGCCCGAATGCCGCTTCGTTGATTGATTTTATCGTGTTGCCGGGCGCGTCCACATCTATGGACATTGGCCGCGTAAGTGTATTGCATTTCTTAATCAGGGGAGGTAGAGGTGTTCTTCCCACGATAGCTGGTCAGATCCAGCACCGAGCTACACGTCGGCTTGCGGGGAATTCCCCATCCAGGTGTCTCCCAACAGCGAGGCGCCTTCCGAGACGGAGCGAGCTCTAAGCTCACGTCTGATTCCCGACATGTGTGGTAGTGAATTGCATGCAAGTGTGTGTGTAAGTAAGGGGTGAAGCTACTAAGTAATGGGTAAGTAAGGGGCGAGAAGGGGAAAGGTCACATCGCGCGCGCTCCGAGGCCCGTTTGCTATGGTACAACTCCGGCATTCGCCTAGTGTTGATCGGAGAATTCACGGATAACTACCGATCAGAGTAGCAGGAGATTAGAATTATCCTCCAGACAGGGGGTGAATTTGACCTAGCTGACACGCTAGTATATAGCCTGCCACCGTCAGAACTCTCGGTCAGAGGCACTCGGGTAACACCAGGACCTCTCGGTCAGAGGCACGGCAGAGACATCGCTTGACGTCCTGAGACACCGTTGCCGCTTTGACATGCGGTATCTCTCGGATTTCTCCAGCTATGTTACAGTCGGGAGCGCTTGGTCTTGCAATACGTTGGAATTACGTAATAGCCCTCCTTCTCCGAAGCGGCAGACAATATTTTGTTCTGCCCTACTTTATCAGATCTATTTTCGTACACTAATATTTTGGGCCCTCCGGGTTGCTTTTTTTTCAAACCCCCAATATTTGCATTTTTTAAGTCGACTATGATGGATAATTATGTACTATTTTTCCACGGTATAATTAGTATATTCTTCAACGAGCTTAGAATGACAACTATTATTCACGAGTTGATGTTCACGACTGGAAAAACGTAAGAGCGAATGTTGGGATTTCTACGAGTGAATAATAGCCATGCTACGAGAGGAGAAGACTATACTTTCTCTACGACTTTGAAATTGGTGTTTTAAAAATGCTAAATGAAAACATTTGAAAAGTTTTATTTTTTGAAATAATGTTACATTCATTGTACTATTTACTTCATTAATTAAATATTTGGTAACATTAACTACAAACAAGTAAAAAAACGAATATTACAAACATAAATAGTCTAGATTTACTTTTTGAGAAAAGTAATTGTGAAGTTAGAGCAATTGGTAATATTTATTATTGAGGGAGTTGACTGTTAATTGAAGCCGATTTAATTTACAATAAAATTATTAGTTGAACAAGTTGTTTTTTTAGGTGTTTAATTTAGGCGGTGTTGCTCAGACTCCTATACAGTCATGAACTAATATTTCTTTTAATTCTTGTTTTCCTGTTTGGATGAATAACGGCCGGAGTCCAATTAAAAGAAGTTTTTTGGTATTTGTACTTTTATCTCATTATATCTTCATAAAATTTGATATCCATTACTAGTTCCATTCAATGATTTCGCTAGTCATATTTAACTGACGTTCAGCAACTTTGTTAAGTATATTAATTTCGCGAAATAAACTATACTGCTGTACAAAAAATAAACATCAAAATCTTTTTATTTCTCTTTCGCCAGCACGAGGACGGCAAGAACGCTACATTTCACCAAACCTGACATTGTATAACTAATACTTTATGTTCTGTTGACAGGTCTAACCTGAACGACTCCAACAAGTTCCACATGGAGGTGGACTTGTACTTCCCGCGCATATTCATGGAGGGCGACTACAAGGCACAGGGCAAGATCGTCGTCTTCCCCATCGAGGGCAAGGGCGTCTACAACATCAGCCTGAGTACGTGCGTTGTGATTTGCTGGGTCGCGGGTTCGAAACCTGCCTCGGGTACAGATGCTTCTGGGTTATGGTCTTTTAGCACTACCTGACCATTTATGACCTTTCAACCCTCTTCCTTGCATATTTGGTCGTCCTAAATGTGTAGAAACTTTTGGCATTTGCTTCCAAGTATGGATTACATAGGGTCTGTGAATTTCAATTCCGCGTAAATCATGAAATAAGTGTTGTGGCGCGTTCTGACAGGATGATACGTATTCTTCAACCTCAAATCCTACTCGAAAATCATTTTCCCTCTCCGGTAAATTGTGTGAGTGGGAATAAGCTCAAGTCCGCGACCTACGGTGCTTCCTGGCATCAAATCTATACTTCGATTTATTTATAGTGGCACTTTACGTACGTCTGCTGTTACGGTGTCATCCAATCGGGAGCTTTAAAAACATTAGTGACGTCACTATGGTGACGTTTGAGCTTTCGATTGGATGACACCGTAAGAGCTGATTAAGTGTCAAGTGCCATTATAAATAAGTTGAAGAACTGGTGTGACCAGACTCCCTCTAACTCAGGAATGACACGATGGGCTCACGAGCTACGCATGTTCAGTACAGAATTACAAAGGCTACTGCACCGAGTATATATACTGTATACTACCTACACCGAGTATATCTACCCGGGTTATCATGGTGTCGTGTAAAATGGAGTTTGTATGTGTTGTTAATGAAAGACGAACCAAGAAAAAGGAACGTAAGAAGAGATGTGAAATGAATTGCTGTACAGTAAAATACAGTAAAGTAGTACAGTAAAATACTCCTATCAAGGCGGCATAGGTACGATTTCCATTGATAACTCTGAATTTTCGAAAATTGCAAAATACTGATTTTTTTCGGCGTCTTCCTACATCTACAATATTTTTCTTCAGATAAAATTTGTTCTCCATAGTTAGTTATATCATTAAGGCCATGTACATTGTTTTGAAAATTTCAGTAGTTTTGGCGCAATATTGCGAGCAATATGTGCGATTTTAAAAAATTCCCAAAACTAGATTTTCTCAAAAATGGCTCCATTTTTTTCTTTAATCTTTGATAGGGATAGTGCAAAATGTACTCTGAGATGACATAAACTCCATACTGCTCTATTCTTTTGTTTTTTCAAAAAGTACAAAAATGTAATCTTTTTGACTTGCCTCTCATGTCATTAATATGTATATTAGCGACAATTTGTTCACATTATTGTATTTATGAGAACATGTGCTTTAAATAATGTATTAAACTTCTCGACAACTCTGCCGTTTTCTGTGAAAACAAGTTCAAAACTCCGCATTTTTAGAAACACCCAAACGTCATTTTCTCAAAAACGGCTTCAATTTTTTCTTTAAACTTTTCGAACGGATAATGTTAATTACACTCTTTAATAAGATCGTAAAGTTTACTTCAGTGCACTTTTTGTTTTCTCAAAAATTACACAAATGTAAATTATTTAAAGATCTCGCACACCGTTGATATACACATTGCCAGTAATTTGTAAATACTATTGTATTTGTGAGTTACTGTACTTAAAAATACTTTAAATTAAGTTTTTCGAAAACTCAAAACTTTTTGTAAAAAATATCTCCAAGTTTCGAATTTACAGTAGCACTTAAACGCCAGTTTTTTAAAAACGAGTCGAAGTTTTTCAAAGGAAATTGCCATATAAGTCAAGGTTTTACTGTTCTTTAATAATTCTAAAATATTATTTCCACTCTACTATTAGGAAACCGAAAAATTTAGAAAATGTCGAAGAAATAAAACTTTGTGCGGCGATAGATAGTAGCAAGCAAGAATATGTGGCAAATTTGAATAGCTAACCAAGACCTAACGAAATAGAAAACTAATACGTCTGTACCATTCTGTGGCACCACTAGTTCTACCGTTGGCGCTGTCGAAACCTGCAGCGGCGAGTCAATTAAAGGAAAACAAATATTTTGATTCATGTTGGAATTTCTTCCGCGTGAATATAGAGGTACGTGTGTATTATGTATAACCTAATCAATTACATCAACTCAAGGATTAATATATAAAAAAGTAGATACTGCATTAGCATATACTTTCTCGCAATATTTGTAACATTTGCAATTTACGAAAATTCAGCAACTATAACTAAAGTTAGACCTGCGTCCTGCCTTTGTTAAAGCGTCTTGTGCTGTATATGACAAAAAAATTGGAACCATTTTTGAGAAAAACTTTTTTCCTTTAATATGCCATTACAAGAGGTAGAAAACACGCGAGAACTACTCGTACTTTCTAAACATTGTTCATGGACTTATTTAAATAGTTTTAGAACTAATTGCATTCAGGAACAAAATTTCTTCTCAGTAGTGCAGTTTTGCAGTGGCTGTAATACAATTTGCGAAAATAGAGAAAGTAAATTGAAATTGCAACCTGCACCTTTTTTAAAAGAGTACTGTGCTACATTCGAAAAAAAGAAAACAATAGTGCTATTTTAAAAAAAAATGGTTTAAAAATTGTCTGATTTCACACAGAATTACGCAAAAAATACTCATATTTTCGGAAAATTATGCATGATCCTATTTAAAGACATATCTTTAAATAACAATTTTTAATTAATAAAAATCTTATCTTTTATATTTAAGTTGTAGCCAGACGGTAATAAAATTTAACTTTTACAATTTTCGAAAATTCAAATAGCTAAACTTAAATAGGACCTAAGCCATTTTTAAGCGTTCTTTTCTATCTTAAAGGAAACAATTAAATAAAAAATGTGTAGAAAGTTTTGAGAATTTTTTTAAAATGTTAATACAACACTGGTTTCAGTTTTAAATTTGAGACAAAACTAAAAATTATGTGTTTACCCGATAGAGTTTCTGTAGAAAAATTTGGCTGAAGAAATTACGTTTTACAGGTAATGCAAGATATTTGAATGGAGATTTGTCATCTGATTCGTGGTCTAAACTTTCTCACTCCCTAATAAAATTTTAGTTTACTGTCTTTTATCGTAGGTTACTATAAATTAAAATATTAATACATTTTTAAATGAACGGACCAATGACGGAGTAAAACCATTTTCTACGAGACTCCCGGTATTTTAAAATGCTGACAATAAATCAAAGTCAAAGAATCTAACTGATATTTAAATGCTGGTGCCTGTCAAATGTTCACAGAGTATAAACAGGTTCATTAGCGGTACTGATTTGGTTCACTGCGCATATCTAGCAACGCCTCTTTATTCGCGGAATGCCCTTTGGCACTGCGGAGATCCCCAACATGTCGCTCTCTCCTGTTGCAGCTGGCGTCAGCACTACATGGAACTTGACCGGCACGCACATCAAGAAGCGCAACCAGGGCTACGTGCGCCTCGACCATTTCTACATGTTTCCTGAGGTGGAGGACATGAAGGTGTACGCGTCGAATCTCTTCACTGGCAACGAGGACTTCAGTGAGTATAAACGCAATCCCCACCCTCGACTTTTCTTGCTCCTTTACTTTTTCAATGATAATAAGAAAATGATTACGAAATGATATCGATAGTAGAGGAATGAGAAGGAGAGATGAGGGGCGGTCCCTGGCCCGTTGTACAGTATGCTACTCCGGCGTCATGATGTGATCTGGAAGACCACTTATCAGAGCAGTTGGCCTACGAATTCGAATCCGTCTGGTGTCACCAACTCACCGGTAATAAACACCAAGGGCAACCTTAGGAAAAAATATTCGTACACCTCCATATTTAAAACACTAGTTTTATGGACTACATTGGCCTTCCTAACGTAAGGAGCAATCGTAAACAAAGTGTGTTACGGAAAAAGTGAAAATCTGGATAATTTCCTAATTCACATGTCAATGTCCTGCAGATTAATGTTCATATAATCCAAAATGAGTGAATTAAGCCAAAAGTAAGAACAGCTTTTAAGCATACTTCTAATTTTGTCCGGAGGAAGTTGACATTAGTTAACACTAAAGTGTTGTATAATAGGAGCATTCTATGTGTGTTACTTTACGGGGCCGAGGAATCGTCTGACTCAGGGAAGCAGTCGTCGGGGTCGGACGTGTCTTCAGGGAGCTCGTCAGCATGGTTTGTGGCTTAGAGCAGATCTGGGCGGGGCACTCTACCTGCCGGCGGACCGCGTACCTTTCACCAGCGCGTGCGCCTGGTACTGCTACTGCTTCCAGGGCCCTACGCATGGCGCTATCGTGTGCATCAGTGATATTAATGCTACTGGTAATAGGCGGTATTGAACGTAATCCAGGACCTGGCATGGGAGTGGACAACGTTATTAAAATTGTGTGTAGTGTTTGTAGCGGAAATCTTAAGTCGGGAACGCAATGTGATGTGTGTAAGCAATGGTTTCATAACAGGTGCGGCAACGTAAAAACTACTGAAATTAATAGTGAAAAATGGTCTAGTGAACTGTGCAGAAAAGATAGGGAAATGAAAGATGCCGCTAGAATGACAACTCGAGTTAGACCTAAAATCTGCATAAGTAAAATAGAAGAACTGAAGAAGGAGAATGAACAGCTAAAAGAAAAACTAGTGACTCAACCCAATGAACCCAATAGCAAAGCGTGTCTAGTGATAGGAGACTCTATAGCAAATACTATAGAGACAATACAGGACACTTCGCGATATATCGAGTAACACTGATGCCAGCTCCATCTAATGGCAGAACCTGGAGAAAACTCATATAGCCTAAGCTCGGTGCTCTGTTGGTGTTTATTTTCTGCTCGATTTCTTTTAATTTGTCTTTCTGGTCGATTTCTGGAAAACTTATTTTCCAATTCTGTTCTTGACATCCTTCCTTATGGCAGGAAAAGTTTGTGAAGTTTTTGGCTGTTTTAATTATGAAATTCAAAAGAACTCGCGTTCGTTCTTCACGTAAAAATAATTCATCCAATATAGATGAAAAGAAACTCGCATATTCTGACTAAGCAGTATGGGAATGCCATTCTTTTCTACCCAAATAAATTATCTATTAGTTTGTTTTCTAAGACTAAGTATGTTTTCGATAGCGACTTTTTAAATTGTTTACGTCACAGAATACTTGAGGTCAAAAAACAATTAATGCAAATGATTAATATTCAATTGGAAAATATATGAGAGGAGTGTACTAATTTGTATGATACAGTGCTTTTCAATTAAAACAAATGAAAAAATACCAAATGTATCACTAGAAGCATTAAGGCAAGGAAAATCTTTGCATTTGAAACATTTTATTATTGAATATATAAACATCTCTTTTGTACATTATTATTTTCCCGCTATTTGAGCCATTCAATAAATTAATCACCAGAAAAGTACGTAAAAATGAATCTTATTTGTTAGGTAAAAAAGTATTTCTTCGTTAGAATCATATTATGTCTTTATTTGGCGTGAACATACAGGTTTGACACTAGGACGCTAGTGGGAACTTGTTTCCATCGGTTGCGTGGAAGAACGGGGAAGTGTCCTGTATTGTCTCTATAGTATTTGTCTATAGTGCGGGACATTGCAAATGGGGTGAAAGACATGTCAGTAATATGCCTGCCAGGAATAGGGACCGATAAGCTGCGTAGATATGTGGAAAACAATACTCTCGGATTCCCAGACATCGTTATTATACACGTGGGTACGAATGATATATGGTCAAGAAGTAATTACTACATTACTGGTGACATATACGACTTAACAACGGTGGCCAAAAAGAAATTTCCTGGTGCTAAAATAGTTTTAAATGGAATGCTGATGGAATGCTGAATACGATGGCAACGAGTAGGAGCAATTAACGAAGCATACGACTGGGTTGCGGATTGTTTGGATGTCAAAATTCGTTGATAGTTATATTAATAGCTGGATGGTGGCTTCAGAAAATTTGACACCTAAACCGTAGAGGGGTGAAACGATTCTGTTGCCTATTCTCCCGTGTTGCTTTTGGGGGAGTTCAGAGTCGCAGTGACCCTGACAACCACCAGGGAAATGCAGAAATAGTGAAGGTAAGTCGCTAGTAGTATTGCAGGTATTGCAGGCTGAATTGTAGAAGCTTATTAAAAAAATTGAAAGATTTTGGAACTTAGTTGATATGTACAATCCAGACATCGTAGTAGATACGGAATCATGGCTCGACCGGGAAATAGTGAATGTTGAAGTATTTAGGAATGATTATGTAGGCTATAGGCGACATAGGTGTGGCCAAGGAGGAGGTGTTTTTATTTGCGTGAAACGATCACTTTGATCTGTAGAACTTTGGAAAGATACAAAATTAGAAATAATAGGGGTAGAAATAAAAACGAGTGATGCAAAACATACGTGGAAAATAATAGGAATATATAGGGCACCTAATGAAGATTTAGGAAACACTTGCTGAATTAGCACGTTTGAATAAATATTCAAATAAATTCACAATAATTTCTGGCGATTTAAATCTTCCAAACATTTCTTGGAAAAGTGACGTATCAAAAGGCGCAGCGTATCGTAAACGAACTGGCCGGGGACAATTTTTGAGCAGGTAGTAAGATCGCCGACGAGGGATGGGGCACTGCTAGACGTTTTCCTTGTTCGTCCTCAAGATGCCGTTCTCGACTGCGAGGTAGTGAAGGGGATTAGTGACCACAATGGTATATTGCTAAAGCTTAAAGGGGCGGGTTCGGAGGACAGTTTAACACCAAGTTCTAACATTTTTAGCAAAGCAGACCGTTTAGGATTACAACAATTTTTAAAAAATAATGACCTAAATTGGGCAAGTCTTTAGAAGAAATATGGCAGAATTTTAAAGAAATAATGATGGAAGTGTTAGAGCGTCTCGTGCCACACAAAGGTTTGAAAATAAACTCAGACCCTGGATATTACAATAAAAAAGTGAGAAACTTAAAATCCACGTCAGGAGAGCGTATAGTAAAAGGAAAAAGAGTGACTGGCATGCAAAATTTTTCAGGCAACTATCTAAAGACCTCTTAACAGAAAAAATAACGGCACAGGATACGTATCTACGTATTATTCTGTCGCAAGATCAAAGAAAAAGTAGCAAAAACTTTTACAGCTACGTGAGGAAACGCAAGGACAGAAAATATGGTATTATTTCTATCAAGGATGCACAAAACAATATGGTAGTGTAAGACTACTGCAAAGCTGAGTTATTTAACAAGTACTTTGCATCTGTATTTCCCAAAAGAAGAAATTTTACTGCAGCCCTCCTCGGAGGTCCGTCTATAGAAATTAACGCGAAGGATATTCGAAACGGAATAAACTAGGGAAACCTAAATCAGTGGGGCGTGATGGCATTTCTGGAGATTTCTTAAAATTAAGGGGTGAAGCCATGATTCCGTATCTCTTGCGAATTTTTCAAAAACTCTAACTAATGCATCTTTTCCTGACGACTGAAAAGCGCAATTGTGTTCCTATACTATTTAAAGGAGGACAGTTGCTCAAAGTAGAAACTCCCGGCAATTATCTAACATCGGTTGTCTGCAAAAACATTGAGAATCGCATTGCAGCAACAAAGTTAAAACGCGATGCGAGACAGGTGCTTTGTGAGAGGGCAACATGGGTTTAGAACAAGTTTATTCGTGCGAAACCAGACAGTCTCTGTATATAATATATTTTCTGATCCCCACGATGCGAGTGGGAGAATTGTCGCAGTCGTCATAGACTTCTCAAAAGCTGTCGATCTTGTTCGCACGACACGATTAATAGCAACACTTGCTAGGGCGGGACGACACTAGAGTAGTATCTTGGATCCGAGAATGGCTCAGTGGGAGAACTCAAAGAGTAAGAGTAGGTGTTAAACTTTCGCGAAGTGTCGAAGTTACGTCGGGGCTCCCTCAGGGAAGCATTCTAGGTCCGTTGCTGTTCATTGCTTATGTAAACGACATCGGTCGGGACATTAAGTCCGAAATTCACCTGTGCAGACGATTGTATACTCTACAGATAAATTAAAGATACCCAGGACATTCAAGTGTTACAAGCAGACCTAAACGAAATAGAAAGCTTGACCACAGAGAATGAAATGGAAATTAATACAAAAAAATGCAAAGCTATCTGTTTCTCCAATAAGAAAAAAACAGAAAATATCTTGTATACTCTGAAAGGCGATTCGATATCCAGGATAAGCAGTATTAAATATTTAGAAATTAATATTAACGAACATTTGGGATGGGCCGAGAAAGTGAACTATGTGGCCAGAAATGCATGGAAAGCTCTGCATTTCGTGAGAGAATTCTTAGATGAGCTAGTGCTGAATCGCGGAAACTTGCTTACACGTCGCTAGTTCGACCTATTCTGGAACACGGTTCAGTTTGTTGGGATCCTTACCGTGAAGGACAAGTACATACTTTAAATAAAATTCAAAAATTTGTATTACAAGGGAAAACAAATTCAAACAGTCCCATGTATAAATCCTTCCAGAAACGTCGGGAAACAGCTAGACTCTGTGCTCTCTACAGAGCTTACAAAGGCGAACCAGCTTGGAAGGATATTCAGAAGCGACTCTTAAAATCATCATACAATAGTCGCCAGGACCACAATTGCAAAAATATGGGGAAAAGACAAAAACCAGACATTGGAAAAATTTATTTCGGAAACCGGGCAACAAAAAATTCGAACGAATTACCTGCAATACTACTAGAGACTTTACCTCAAAGTGCGGGAAAATTAAAAAAAAAAAAGTTAAAAATACTAATAATTGTACATATGTTAGACTAGAGCATTCAAATTTTGTATTCGTTTAGCATTAGTCATAATTTGTTAAAAAATGGGTTTTTAATGTACTTAATTTAACGTATAACTTGCATGAAATTTAAATGTATTACTTGA
>BOPP01000003.1:7179305-7221440 GCA_017312745.1 Gryllus bimaculatus | reverse complement strand
ATTATTATTATTATTATTATTATTATTATTATTATTATTATTATAGAAGGTAAGTGGTAAACAGGCTGCCGGCGGAAAGTTTATAAGTCTAACAAAAGATAAGGTATGAAGTTTCGAGTTCCACGGCGTTGGTATTACATTTCTTGTGATTCGATAGCACCAAACCTAAGCTCGTTATACATCGTTTGTCGCTGCGCTGAGCATTTCCGAGTTGGCGATGAGCTTCCGGCCATGGCAATATCAATAAAACAACCTTGACTCTGTGCAATGCTTACTTTCCAACATAATTGATTGCTAAAATACTTCTCGCGAAAACCCATGGCGCTTCACTCTGACAATCACCTAACTTGCCTGTTATGTGGCAGATACGAGGGTTGCCTGTTTACTATTTAAGGATTAGAGAACAAAACACATATCATCGAAATCACCTTTATTGTTTTCCAAAATATTCCCCATGAAGACTCAATATACTTTTACATGCGTTTGAACCAATTGTCGAAGACACTTTTGCCACTTTGATTGAGGTATCTCCAAAACATGCATTCTGAATGCAGCAACCGCTTCTTCAGGTGTCGAAAAACGTTGGCCTCTCAGTTGATTTTTACATAACCGGAATAAAAAGAAGTCATTCGTGCCAAGTCAGGACTATACGGCGGATGAACCCATCAAATCGATGTTTTGGGTGCTCAAAAATGCAGTTGTTTGAGCCGATGTGTGAGAGCTCCATTGTCGTGGTGAAGAGTGATCCGTCTTCGCAGTTGGTTTTCTGATTTCTTGGAAGATAGCTGGCAAACAAATCGTTGTGTACACTCAGAATTGACTGTTCTGCGTTTCTAGTGGTTGCGGTTGCGACATGTCCAGTTTTTCCGAAAAAACACGACCATCTGTTTGGAAGTGCTTTGTGGCGCGAACAACTTTTATTGGATTTTGCTCATCTTGAAACACCCATACAGTCGACTGCTGTTTTCCTTCGGGCCCATACGCGTAAATTCACGATTATCACCTGTCACAGACGTGTTTCGAAGCACCGATCGTATTTTTGAGCATTTCTTCTACCAATCGACACGCGACTTTTTTTTTAGCGATTGACAAATTGTGTGGATCTAACGCGAACAAATGTTTTTGACAGTCAAATTTCATGCACTATTGAACGATAGCTGGTCCCACTAATGCCTAAGGTTGTCTCAATCTCCGATAGGCCAAGATGAAACTTTAATTACTGAAACACACAAATAGCGCTCGTATGTCAAACTTCTGAGTACGTATAACCTCAAAACATCGACTTTACGATAGATGTCAGTTGCCAGATTGAACACCAGGGTTGCGAAATCCCAAACATAAAGGCAATCTTCGTACACGGCCGGATAAAGTCAAAATGATACGTTCAGCGTCATTCTCACAGTTTTAACCATACTAGGTGACGAATGTGCAATGAAACATGGCAGTCTAAAATAAGTCATATTTCGGACTTCAACCATGGCATATAAAACAAATAAGCAATATCGCTTCAATGGCCACAAAATACTGACCCTGAATTACATTAGATTATTTACACCTTGCCTTCTGATTCACTCAAAATCGTTAAAAATTCGAATGTGTTTTATGTCTGTTCGGCGTTTACAATTACACGTGACTATATTTAACCCAATTTAACTATGACCATTATATCTTAATAATCGCATTTTCATTTCCTTACATACAACCTGGCTTAAATTGTAAAGAGCATCTTAATGCTGACATAGCCTGATTTCAACATATTCAGTTTCCCTAAATCTGCAGAGTAAAAACTGCAATACCTATTTGCTTCTGAAAATAAATGTAATACCTTTTTTACTTGGGGCATGCAGTGTAATTAAGAGCGTAGGCTTCTGCTGCTAATACTACTTCACCGTCCGGAAGATGCCACGTCCTAGGCAGTGATGCCAACGTTTCGGTCGCTATTTTGTGATCTTCTTCAAGCAAATGCGGCGTCTCCAGGGCAACCAAGTGGCTACTGCGTGTGAATTGGCCGGCGTAAAAAATAGCTGAATGTCTTACTTACGTCGCCAGATCGAGCGGCGCTGCAGTTCGCCAACGACTTTCTGCCCGTTATCTACGAAGAGCTGCTGCCGTTCGCCAACGAGGCGTGGACAAGGTATGCGCGGCAGCGCCAACAAGGTCTTCCTCAAGTTTCCCTTCGATACGCTGTTTCCCGCCGCGTAGGCCGTCATCGTGGTGTCCGAGCCCCCGCCAGCAGCCCACCGTCGGCGTGCGCGCTCACGAGACCGCCACGACCAACACGGACGGTGCAGTGCAAGTGACTTCCCATTGGCCACCACTGCTTCTCAGAGACAAGTGACCGTAGTGCATTGTTTCAGGCGTGGAGCACTGAGGCGCTGGACTCCACCGCATTGCGAGAGATATGGTCCGTGTATTGCGTACAAACAACACTTAGCTTTAAAGTGCATTGCCAGAAAGTCAAGGACTTCAATATCAGACGTGTTGCTTTGGAGATTTAAAACATTAAAAGGCTGTTTTTCCCAAATTAATCTGGAGACGATTTATCATCAAACCTAAAATGAAATAAAGATTGAAATAATGTTATTGAAATGAAAAGAAAAACATCTATATTCATAAATAATTTTGAAGGAACTATCATTACAGACAATTTTAAAATGTCCAATTATAAGAAAGTGATAATGGTCATGTCGTGTTCAATACGACTCACATTTTCTGTGGAAAACAACAAACTGTTTAACAGAAGACACTTTTACTCACAACATAGAGTATCCCAGAACATTACTGTTTTGAGACTAAATGTTTTGACAAGATTTAAGTTTATTAATTTTTACAAAGCTAAATCGGACGACTTCTGCAATCATATCTTATTCATCATGAACATTCATAGGTGCTATTTAAATGCAGTGCATTGTTATTTTGATATGCATGTTGTGAATAAAGAAATGTATACTATCAATAAAAACGCAGAAAAAACATGTCATAAAATTGTATCAATTTTGCAAATAAATTACTTTACAATTGGATGCAATGTAATTTTCTATTTTATAAAGGAAAATAAAGCCAGAAGAAAATATAAACAAAACGTTATCAACTACAGAGTCAGTGATTTCACCATTAATTTTAATTAGGTGGGTAAGAAAATGTAGACATTTGCTAAATTTTGGAACTTAAAATGTATTTTCACAAGAAACAGAAAATTTCTGGATGTTATTTGCCCACAACTAGAGCTACGCCAAGTCATATATACATGAACATTTACTTTCCCACCTTTCATATACTTACGTGGTAAAGAGAAAGCAATTCTAGAGAGGAAACACACAATTTTTCATCAAAAATCTTCTATTGAGTGGTCCTTGATTTTAAAAAAATATGATAAATCTCAGTTCCCATATTTGTTCAACTCTCGAGTGTTCGAAAATTTAAAAGCACTATTATATTTAGCATGTTCCAACAACTACAATATTGAAAAGTATTTTTAATGAAATCTGTTCTTTTTAATGAAATCTTTAAGTAAGATTTTGTTCAATTTTTCGAAAATTGAGAAGTTTTGTGTACTCCTCTCAATCAAGTTTTGCCCAGTTTCCCTGATCCATTGAGCAAATGCTGAGATGGCCCCTTGCTTTGCTCTGGACATAAATATGTAGCTTCACTGCGCGCACGTTTGTTAACTCTCCTTTTGCTTGTAGAGGAGTAGAGCTGGGGGCGAGTTGCATTTTTGGCAATTCAGGAGAATCAAATCTGAAGTTCTTTGCCAATGCAAATCAGTTTTCTATAAACTCGACGAAAATGCCTTGTTTCTACAAATGGTGCTTATTCGCTATTTTCTATGCTTGCTCATTTCTTTTTTAAAATTTGTTTATTTCTCTCCTGTAAGCTGATATTTCCTAAAGGCCTAGCATTTTTCTTTATACATATATTGCCATTTAAATAGTATTTATAATAGAGAAAACCTTATTGGTTAATTTCAATTAGGTTTGCGATGCTTAAGAAAATACACAAAATACATTGAAAATGCAAATACATTCCTCGCAACACGGACAAAAAATATGGATTATCAAATAGGTTTTTAATCATTTCTAAAATATTAATTTGTAAACACGTAACAAAAGCTCGGATGTAAGATACGAACAAAGAACTATGAATTAAGAGGTAGACAAATTCTAACTTACGTAGCATCCAAACAGCGTTGCCAGATGATTAAATGTATATCCCAGTATCAACCTTCAAAGAACCTGGTACCATTGACAATTGATCACGAGAAAGTGCGTGCTGTTAGAGCACTAGTTATTTCAAATAATTTCTAAAAGATGTGTAACTGTATAAAAGAAGGTCGAATGTAAGAAACAAAGAAATGTGAAATAATATACAAATTCCAACTTACGTAGCATCCAACTGCCTGGAATCACGTTCACAAAGCGCAGTAAATTCGGTGCAGGAGATAATGTTTGTCGCCAAATTACACAAATATTTATATTTTCAAAAAAATCAACATGACCTTAATTGAAGATGTTTTTCATGAACATATTTCAATAAGAAAAAAATGTAACTTCACAATTGTAGTTGTAGGAAGACGCCGAAACGTTTTAATTTTTTTAAATGTTTTTGAAATATCAGGCATTTTAACGAACATGAGTCCAGCACCATTCTCTTAAGCGTTCAATACGCTATATAAGGTGTAATTGTGATAAAAAATATTGTACAGTTAAAAAAATAAAAACTGCCCGTCTGACACAAAATTATCCAAAAAATACTCGTTTCTTAAAAATTGAACGTGACTTTATTTTTAGATTAATTTTTCATGAACCCAATTCATTGTAATTGTTGGAAGACGCCGAACAAATTTTGATTTTTTCAATTTTAAAAAAATCATTGTTTTCAACGGACAAGAGACCTGCGCCATTCTCTTAAACGTCCTTTCCCATAACAAAGTTTAATCAATTTTTGAGTGTCCTCGAGGATTCTTGTAAAGCACCAACCAAAATTAAATTATTGATTTCAAATTCAAGGAGCCGCGACAGCAGCCAAGATCGATTGGGGAGTATCGGGCCCTGATTCGGGGTTATCCGAATTATCGAATAGCCGAACTACACCTGGTCCCAATCAGTTCTGATAATTGACCTCCCGCAAGTAATGTTGAAGTATCGTAAATTCTGTCATTCTAACCGTGACCCCGGCACAATGGACATGTACTATTTTAAACTAAATAAAAATGTACTTGGATTTTGCCTAAGAAAGCCCTGAAAAGTAATTCGTAATCTCGCTGTCATGCGAGAACAGGAATTGGAATATTACAAAACCGTCCTCAATAACGCGAGTATGAACTGTTGAAAAACGTCTAGTTTAAATAAATTTCACATTGCGTCGTTTCTTTTTACATTCCGGTGTTATTTATTTGCATTATTACATTTGTGAGAGAAGTGTTTCAAACGGTTTTGGAAAACTCAAAACAATTTTTGCAAAGATTATATAAAAATTGTTTCAAAAAGGCTTTTGAGCCTGTATTGGGGATAATTTACATAAAATTACAATTTCAACACTCACTTGAAAAAGTTCAAATGAAGCACCCACGCTGCACATTTGCAATTTTTCTGATAGGAACAGTAACCGTACCTTAATTGATGAGAAACAAATGTGAATAAATTTTAACAATGACAATATTCGCAGGGCATTTTCTCAAAAACCTTCTGAATTTTCAATGAATTATTTCCTTACAGAACTAGGTTTCACCCCTATACAAGTATTTAATCATACTATTAGGGGACCGAAAAATTGAGAAAATATTTCCTTTATGAAGCAATAGAATTCGTTGCTGGAAAAAGGGTGTGGCAAACCCCAAAAGCTAGCCCAGACTATAAAGAATCAGAAAATAATTAGAGGTATGTGCACCATTCTATAGCACATTGAGTTTCCATTGGCAGAGTGGGATGTGTATACCAAATTAATGAGTATTATTTTATCACAGAACATACAACCAAGTAACATTTTAAATTAGTTTTCCGACCACAAAATTTATTTGTATTATCTTCAATACATTTACAATTAATATATTTTTTCCAAAGATAATTTCAAGTAGTACCTTACACATGAAAAACATTTCAATAGAAACATTCAATTAAATACATACACTACAATATTTTTTTAATGAAAATTAAAACAATGTCTTAAATAAACAGTTTTCAAACTCAAAACACATAGCAAACAATTACATAAATAATCTGAAAGGGAATGAAAATATTTGTCAATTGAACTTATGGTCAGCACAACTGAACCATACAATACTTACATATTTAATGATAAAAATGCTTTAAGAGTACCCAGTGAGCTCCAAAATATTCACACACATTAAAATTTTTTCAAATCATTACTTCCTACAGTATTCGTAGTTTTCTGAAGCACTCTTGCTAAACAATCTATACTGCAACAGTATAACTTATTTAGAAATGGAAAGAGGCACAGAATATATAATTCACTGGAAATCAAAATTCCAATGAAAACCATGACATTTAATTTACATTTTGTGCCATTGTCTAAAGGTAAAGAAATTTTATTCCATCTAACATCAAACAACTTGAAAAATTCTTCAGTGATTGTCCGAACAAAAGTAGAACAACCCTACTTTTTCAGTTATGTGTAGTGAAAGTGGAACACAAAATTCACATTCTTGGAATCTGCTCACTGAATGAAAAAAGGAACATATGCTCAGCTGTCATACAATTTGTTTACACAAACAAAGATCTACATTTATCTGAAAAATTTACTTCCGCTTCCAGTCAATAAAGGATGCATGGGTTGCATACTCAGCTCATTGAGGCAATAGTCACCAGACATTGGCAGAGCAAGCACTGCTCTATATCTATGGAGGTTTTACCTTTATATCGTATCACAGCATACCTTGTTGTGGAAGCTGGCAAAACATTTATTTGGATATTAGACAACAAGCACCAAAGAGCAACTTTTGGTCACTTGTTAATCTCAATTCATTACTTATTCTTTTGACAGTAGATGAATACAGTAAAATGTCTCTTGATTTCTTTGTCACATGTGCAGACCAAAACGAAGTACTGCATGGAACAACTAGTATAACAGCTCTTGGGCTAAAAGGATACAAAGATGTTTCTGTAACTGTTTTCACTTTCAAATTTCATTAACTGGTGTGACCTTGTAAACATGTGATTTCAAAAACAGAAGAGCAATATTTTTGATCCCCTCTGATAATACTCATCCCTACTAGCAATCTATTAGTTATCTCTCTTTGGTGCCCGGATGTACCACTCAGAATACATCAAGAAGACTTTTTCTCCTACATATGACAAATAACCAAATATGAGGAGCAACTGATGATTCAATGCATTCTGATCTTTTTTACCACTCGACATAAATGTCCAGATACATTCTAAAGTAAAATATTTTGTTAATTATGCTTACTATAATAAAGATTCAGTATTCTACATATCACAGGATCAAGGAAATGAAAAACGTTAAAAAAAAAAAAAGTATCAAATTGCCATGATACATATTTGTCATTACATGTGAAATTTATTGGTCATTGTGGTTATGTAGAAGTCAAATTAAGAAGTTTATATAAGTAAACAAAATTTACAGTTCTGAACTGTACAAAAATATTTAATGTTTGACTTTATTCTTTAGCATCCAATAGCCAGAGGTGATTCTTATTACAAAAAGGATTTAGAGGGTAATATCAGAACATGGTTCAACATGAAATGAGCTACAAATGTTGACTATGGCCAATATTACTCAATCAAGAACTTGCACAAGAATTAAAAATGTTATTAGAAAAATCAGTATGAGTGTATAGTTAAACCTGAAATGTTGTAAAATCAAGTTTTTCTACTAATGAATAACAAATTGTTCTGCCGTTCAAATCAGTTTCAGCACATTTTTAGCTGATTTTTAACAGTTTTCTCAACAAAAGGATTTAAAGGGCAAACACAAAGGTAGATTTTAAAGGAACCTGCACAATATTTACATCATGAAAATTTTAATAATTTTCTGTGATAAAGAAATTTTACAAAGATGTTTTCAACTGTTCACAAACAAGTTATATGAAGAAAGACACCACTTATTTGCAGACCGTCTTTTAAAAATCTCAAATTTGAAATAACTTTTATAGTACAAGTTAAATGAATTATGAAACAGTATCAATTACAATTTGGTCAACAAAATGAAATTAATTATCTGCAAACCGACAGCATCTTTTTAGAAGACTGAATATCAACATAACAAAAACTTTTAAAAAATCAAACAAACAATTTACCATCTGCATTTTAAGAACCATCAAATGATAAGGTTAACTTGTGTACCTTGCTGAAATGTATTTACATCTGTAAAGTATTTTTATATATGTCAATCTCCTACAATACATTTACTCCCAATACATCCAGCCTTTTTCCCCCATTACAACAACCAATGGAAAGGACGAGAGAAAGTAGCCCTTTTCATGACAAAGTATGGAAAGGACTACACATTGTTTAAACTAATCTACTTTCTTCTCCTTCACATTTCCATCCTGCAGGAGAGGGTATGCATTTGGCTTCTAACAAAGTCTCTTTATAGCCCAATCCTTACTGTATTGTACAGAATTCACTGGAAAACATACAAATCACACTCTTGGATGTGTCAATCTTGACAATAAATACTCTAACATGTTTCTTCCCGCAAAGGTAAAACTAAACTTTTACAGTTAATTCCTATTGTGCAAATACAAGTCACTCAAGAGCATTTTCTTCACAAAACAAATACACATGATTTTTTTGGTTACACTGTTGAAAGAGTGAAGTGCTCTTGCATTCTTTTAAGAGCAAGTAAATATGTCTACTCTTCTTACACTGTCACCCACTGTAACACTTATCACACAAACACATTTTAATGCAAGATACGAGAGGACACTAGTGGTTACAACACTTCTTCCATATATCAGAAAGACTGGTCATTTATTTCATAGTTGTTCACCACATACAGGCATATGAAAACAATAAACAAGGAGACATTGTTTCACTAATTTTCAAAACTATAATGACAACTAAAAGGTAGCAGAATGCATTGTCCAATAGAACGCCACAAGACTGGATTTCTCTGCTATATAAAATAATTCTGTGCGAATAGACTGAACATATATATTGAGAGATGTGAGCGGAAATATAAGAAAGAAAAGAAAGAAAGATGACCTTCTTGAAGAAGCCAACAGTGCAATTAATGTTGAGGTGCGTTATTCACACAAAGCCGAAATTCTTTGTCTTGATAGCAAGCAGTAATTTGTGACGCAATACAGCACGGCTACTGTACAACGGGATATAAAGTCGAGAAATGCATGTATTAGCAGTCGGAAGATGAGAATCATCAGCTGGTCGAATAGTGACACTTGGCATTGGTTGAAAGCCATCTTCACTTGCTGGTAAGGCTGGAGACCCAGTCCAAAAATAAACCTACAAAAAAGATGAAACAATGAAGTTTATGTTTCATAAAAATTGTTGTTTCTATTAATGCTTCAAAATAAGTTCTAATTAAATGTACAACTTAATTAAAAAAAATTAAACAATACTTTTCTGAAGAATTACAATATTACAATTGTATGCTACATTTCTTAAGAAAATAAAATTCTAGTCATACATATAGTGTCATATTTGATACTCACCAAGTCCTGTCTTTCAAGGTGAGTCATCTTTTCAACAATAGACCATAACCAGCGTTTAAATTTAACAAGCCGTTCACTTGACTCCCCTGATTCATCATTGAAACTAGTGTAAGAAATAAGCACTGCTACATTTATATCTCCAACCCCATTTAAAAGTAACCTCAGATCTTCAGCAGTCAAGCCATCAAGAGAACCAGCAGGCAAAACATCAAAGACACCAGTTCGAACAGCCTGTAAGACATATTGTTTAGAGAACTATGCTCACAAGAGTAAATCAGAAGTAGATTTAAATACAGACCTCTAGTGCTTTTTCTTGAACTTTTATCATACGGCACTCAGCATATTTCCGAACATAGTCATATACATTGGAGGCAGTTACTTCAATGTCACGACCTCCACTGACTAATTCCAGAGAACCTCCACCTTCCTCGACACTCAAGTCAATGCTGTAAAATCAACATTCATATTACAATTTTGTTTTTGCCAACAAATTACCTTAACGAATGTGTACAAAAAGCAGGAATATTTCACCTAAAAGTAAGATCCAGGGCAGAGAAGAGACTATTGCTATCTTTTGTCTCAGCATCAACAACTAACTGCCGCAAACTCTCATAAATCACAGGATCAAAAAACGCCAGGTCATGAAACCGCACAGGTCTACCAAGCACATACTTCATCACATGGCGATTCAAAAATATAGGACACAATTCATTTTGCAACAAACACAAGCCAATAAGCCTGGAAAGAAAATGCCTGATTATTTGAATCCATACTTCAATGTTTGAATCTAGGCAAACCTGCAAAAACTTTATCTTACCTTCCAACATTTCGGAATGCATTTAATCTTTCAAAGCTTGCTTTCCCCTGGCGTGGTGAATAAAAGCCTCGCTTGCCTGGGCTGTAGAATAAGGGACTACTATCATCAGCATCTTCTGCTTGTTCTTCTACTTCAGAGTTGCGTGATGGACCTCCTGCACCACTGCTTGGTCCTCCAACCTTCTTTCCCCTTTCAGAGAGGCTAAATACATCTAAATCTGGAGAGAGAGAGAAAAAAAGAAAGAAGGTCATATAAGAAATAATCTGTCAATTAAGAACAAACAAAAATCGCCATGAAATAAGAATTTTTGAAGATACATTGCAAATGATCTGTACCTAGCAGTGCTTCTGAGGCTAGTTGTTCAGATCCTTGGCTCAAGATCAATTCCATAGCCTCTTCCACTTTCTGTCGCAAAGCTTCTTCAGAAGCCAAAAGCATTAGGAGCTGTGCAGGTGTTAATTCAAGCAACATTCCTGTTATTTTGCCAGCAAATGATGGCCTCAATGCATGAACCTGTAAATAAATAATAATAGCATTAAAACATCACAACCAGGGAAAAAATTAATATTTGAAATATCCTACTTAACAGAAACACTTTATGATTACCTTTGGGTATAAACGCTCTCCAAGCTGTTGCTGGTGAAGAGTAAGATGGTCATTGTTTCCGGAGGAAGACCCTGCAGCTCCTCCAGCACTGCCTCCACTACCATCTGCTCCTCCAGGAGGTGAGAAAGGTCTGGCATCGTAAGACAGAGATCTTCGGGGTTCACGACATCGAGGAGACCTCTGAGACTGATGAACACAATAAAATTTAGTGACACCTTTAAGAATATGTCATTACATGATTTTAATTTTTTAACAGCATACCTGGGTGTGTCTCCTAATACTGTCACCCCTTTCACGAGACCGTAGTCTCTGGAGAACATTGTATTGTGCATATTTAGTACCCACTTGTACTGACTCCAGGTTGGGCAATTTCTCATTAGCAAGAACAGCCTGTGTAAGTCAAATTAGAATTGGTTAAAGACAATACAAAAAACAATGAAATAGGTAAAAGGAAAATAAACTTACCTCTGCTATGGCTGTGTAAAAGCTACGTGCCACTCCTGATCCTTCACCTGGTTCATCTTTAAACGTGACTTTCACCCGATTCACTGCCAGAGGTGGCTGTGAACTTGATGCTCGCCTATGATAATTATTGTACTGTGTATTTAGCTCTTTGAAGGTCTGAATGATCAGTTGTGTCCTATCTCTCTCAATCTGCAATGATTAAATACTCAAATCTGTTTTCTTTTGCTTTTCAACACTTGAAAGTTAAAAATTAATATTACAATAGCAAATACCTTGGAGAGTGTAAGATCACGTTGTTGAGCATTACGAAGCTTTTCCATTTCTCGTCTGAAGCGGGCCTCTTTTACAGGAAAACCACCCAACTCTGATACTACTGATCCAGGTTCCAAACCAACATCTTCCATAAAAACTCTACCAAACAGATCTAAAGACAACCTCCAACGACCCAATAATAAGTCATGAGATACTGATTGACCAATAGTAGGGTGTGGTCTCCTTTGGAAGAATTACATGATGTTGAAGATAACATTTTAGAAATAATCATAATGCAATATTAAATTATAGTAGTACAACTTACGTAGGTTGATCATGTGGTCGACTTGTTTCAACAGTCACATGTGCTGATATATCTTGACTATTACTCATTGAATCGAGCCCATGAGCTTCACCACCCTGTCGAGGATCTGAAGTTGGCACAACCAAAACATCGGGAGCATCAGTGCGATGAGGACCTGCAGCACTGGTACTGCTTGTGCTTGGCTGCGAAATGAAATTTCGAATATTAATGACAGGAAAGACATAAGTTGTAAATTTGCAGTAAATATAAACAAAAAGACCTACAGTAGCAGTAGCTGGACCAGCCCTAACAATAACACTCTTGATAGCAGGAGTTTGGGGATCCTCAGACTTAGCTAGGTCAGAAACACTACCAGAACCACTTGCACTGCTACTTGAACTGCTGCTGTCATATGCAGGAATTGCAGAGACTTTTCCAGCAGAAACAATGATTGGTGCCCTATTTTGCTCCATTAGAAGTTTGCGGTTCTCATCTGATGTTTGTTCTGCACACAACAGGAAAGAAAGTGTCAATTAAATGATGAATAAATGATACATACATACATACATACATACATACATACATGTACAGTAAAACCCCTCTTTTACACTTTTCGGGAGACCGATGAAAAAAGTGTAAAATGTAGGAAAGTTGAAAAACGATAGACTTGGCAAGTGCTTTTATTATTTACTACAATGGTTACTTTGTTTTCAATTTCTTGCCCTTCATAAGAAGAGAAAGCAAAAGCATGTGCCAGAAACTAAGATTTTTGTCAGAAAATCTCCTATTGACATGCCCTGGTAATAAAAAAGTGGATAAATGTTATTCCAATATACACTTCTAATACATGGTGTAGCCTGAATCCCCGTTTTATGGGTCCTTGAAAGCACAAAATCGATTGACGGCTGTTTCTTTAGCTGAAAACGTCTGTTTTCCAAGTGGACATGTTTCCGGTCTGTGGTCCACGCAAGCACCTAAACCGCCTGTTG
The DNA here is from genome assembly GCA_017312745.1 of Gryllus bimaculatus. Classification (NCBI taxonomy): domain Eukaryota; kingdom Metazoa; phylum Arthropoda; class Insecta; order Orthoptera; family Gryllidae; genus Gryllus; species Gryllus bimaculatus. The sequence continues at coordinate 7,208,355 of BOPP01000003.1, read as the reverse complement.
ATTTTCTCCAAAATTGATATTCCTCAATTGATCTGAATGAATGCGAAGCTTTCACGAGTTCGTAACATACATAAGTAGTAATTTACTACATACTGTAACAGGATTTATCCAAGTTTTCTGTATTAGTTTGAGTTTTTCTGTCAAAAAAATCGCTGTTTTTTGCCGCAGCATTACATAACTTTCTCAGCACTAGATGTAAAATATACGTAGACGAGAAAGTAGGAAAATAAAATAAAAGGAATTAATGAATTAAGAAGAAGACAGGAAAACTCTTCATATCAAGTTGTAAATCGCAGGAAGATAACTTATTGTAAATATATTTAAAGATTTTTTTCACTGTTGCTCCGAGAGCAAAGAAGTCGTGGTGGTCTGAGCGAGCCTTAATGATCACACATATTTACTGCAACGAAGGCAATTCAGTACTGCATCCATTGTGTCCTGGGATTTGTTTTCGTGTGAAAGTGATGGCTAATGTTTTTAAATAAATTGAAGAGTAGATTTGTGAGAAAACATTCAGCCGAAGAAGTGAAGTGCAATGGAGAAAAAGGATAGCAAAAGTTTTTCTATTGAACAGAAAATGAAAATTTTGAAGAAAGTATATGCTTTCCGAGGACCACGTGTTGTGTTAGCAAAGCAATTGGAAATATCCATATCAACTCTCAGTACTATTGTGAAGTGTTGAAAAACAATCAAACTAATAGAGAGTGGACAAAATTCTATAAAGTGAAAATAAGTAAAGTACTCAAAGTATGACAAAATGGAAAACATCTTAAAAAAAGTTGTTTGAGACAACAAGGGCATCAAATATACAAATTAATGGCATGGTTTTGAGAGAAAAAGTGAAAAATGCGGCTGATATGATGGGTATTGAAAATTTCTTTTCATCTCAAGGTTGGAAGAAACAGTTCAATTTTATTTATATGAAATATGTGGTGAAACGAACAGTGTAGATAAAAATATATTTTTTCCTAGAAAGATTCCAGCCTCCAAGAATTGGCAAGAGCAAAGAGCATTTTTAATATTGATGAAACCAGGTTATTTTTCTTGAATCCTCTCAATAAAACATTTTCAATGAAGAATGAACCATGCAACCTAATTTTCATTGAACAGTGCCCAGCGCATCTCAAAACTTTGTACTTAAAGAACACAAGGATGGAGTTTTTCCCAGCCAAATACATACGTATGTTGCAACCTCTAGATTTGGGCATCATAAATAATTTTCAAGTTTAGTACTAACTTAGAAATTTAGTTCAAAAGTATATTAAGAAAATTGAATCTGGTGATGTAGCAGACATGAAGGTTTTAATATTAGATGCCTCACATTTTATTGCAAAATCTTGGGGTGAAATAAAACAGTCCACTAACGCAAATTTCAAAAAGCTTACTTTCTGGCAGATTCAGAGGAAGTTGTGGAACATGACGTTTCTGATCTTGAATGTGAGGGCTGGGGAAATATTCAGCCTGAAACTTCATTTGCAGAATTTATATCAGTGGACAATGAAGTTCTTACTGCAGATGAACAATCATTGGAAGAGAGAGTGGAAGATTATCTTTCAAATAATGCCTTTAGTGAAGATGCTGACGAAAGTGAAGATGAGTGATGATAACTATCAAACTACTTGTTCACAAGCATTTGCAGCATTAGAAACATTGAATACCTCTCTGCTGCAGATGGCGGTGATACTACATTTGAAAAAATTTATGAACTAGTTTCGACTACAATCAGTGCAAGCCAAAAGAAGAAAACAAACAAATATCAGATTTCTATTTGAGCTTATAGTATTGTTTGTGTATATAATTCTGAATATTATAATTATTTTTGTTTGTGAGTATCTAAATACAATTTATTCATAGTTTTGAAGAAAAAGCACCTTTATTTACAAGTTACACAATTGACACCAATTTACTGTTATTTCCAATAAGCCAAAATTAAAGAACCTAGTCAAAAGCTTACTAATTAATATTAACTCTAACTAGTGTCAATGGCAGCAAAAATGCATCAAAACAAAATGACACTAAATGGTTGTCACACTGATCAAGAACAACAAATAAAAGGCTGTTGTATAACACTGCAATAAATGAAGTATTTTAACATAAACAATCTTAATGAATATTGCAATAGTTCAGAACATATGGATACACAGTACAACTATTTTTTTTACATGTCAAAACTACCAAAGAAGTTGCTATTTCTACCAAACACATGAATTGCAAATATTTAACAGTAAGTGGTCACTTCTTTGGATCCTAGCAGTTGCGTGACAACTTCTGTAAGCAGTGATGTAATGAGAACGAGAATACAATCTGTGCATGCAGCATGAGAACCGGAAGAATAAAACCATCAAATGTTTTATTTTTTCAGTCAAAATCAAAACTTTTTTTATTGTTTTTAATTTCCAGATTCTTGATTACTGCCAGTCATTGAAATTACACAATTGACTGTCATTGTGGACAGCCAGAAGAATGCAGTGGAGGCTCAAACACTGTTTCAATGAAATTCAGTAAAAACATGTTTATAACAACAGGATAGACAAATATTACCATGAACAGTCATGGATCTGTTTTAATGAAGTAACAGTAACAGGCATTCAACTTGTGTTAATACTCAATTAAATAATTTGTTCTGGGTGCTGAGTACATTTAACATTCAAGTGAAAAATATACCAATAAATTTAACATCCTGGACCATTAATTAGACTTCACCAGTTCTTAATAATATTCACTGACACAAGTGACCACTATTCTGAATTGAATTATTTACCTGACAAACACAAAGTGGACATGCTGTGTCCTGATGGTCCTGGCTTTGGTTCCAACTGGGCACCACTAGGGCCAGGCTTGCTCAGGTCAGCAGGTACATCTGTCTCCATGGGCACAGCTGGGGGCAGAGGAGGATTCTTTTTGGCTCGCTTGATGTATAAGCAACTAGACTCTGAATCAGTGGCTGACTCCTCGCCTCCTTCACTGTCCACATCCATCTTCAGTGATGAAGCTTGGTGGGGACGAGTAAAGACCATGCTGGCAGGGGGAGGAGGAAGTTCTTTGCTAAAAGACAAGTCCTGTGGCCCTTCCTCAGCTGGAGGAGGTGGCACAACAGCGCTGTTTACATCCAAAGGAGCATCAGGAAGTGGAGGTGGAGTCTCTTCATCAATCTCCCGGAAAAGATGGTCAAAGGCATCGAAGTTAGAGCGAGAACTGCAAAAAGCCAATAGCACATTAGTACACAAAATTTCAACAATATCACAAGAATCATACTGAATGTAAATCCAGCCCGTGTAAAATGCTCTTCTCAATTTGAGGTTAACTTTTTAAATACTACTAGATATCTGAAAATGGACTATTACTATTTCTGAAAATGAATTTTTAGAAAATATTTCAGTGCAGCTCATTAATAATTATTAAGAACTCTCATTAATTATACAAAAAGTGCTAAATAAATAATTTATTTAAATTAATCAGAGTACACTTGCATGAAGATTACTTTCCACATATGTTTTGTTTTGGACTTTAGTCGCATGATGGGATACAATTTTTGCATTACGTCTGCTATTTTGGTAATAGAACTCAACTCTAGGGTAATACTTCTTAACCAATGGCTAGGATAAAAGAGAGTAGTGGGGGTATTAATTACAAAATCAGCTCTTGAGTTTTCAAAGCAATGAGATCTGGAAAATTGGACATTGAACCTACTTTTCAGTGTAATGAATGACAGGTTAATTTCTTGACCTGAACTGTTGAATCCTGACTTATTATAATGAATTATTTCTTATCAAATCTCTAAATGGAAACTAATCAAACATTTTTGAAGACTTAAAATACTATAAATAAAATTTAAACTTGAAGATATGTGGGAAGTTGGTAAAAATATGTAAAAAATATAGTTGCACGGAATATGACAATTGGTCTCCTTGTAAGTTAATTTTTTTTACCAGGCATTTCTGAGGAATGTAAAGGATGTTTGGTTCTTTTAGCCTTTATTTGCTTATAACTGAAATATTTTCTTCAGTATAAGCAGAAGCCTGATCTAAAGCAATACCAGAGAATACATCAGGATCTTTTACTTTCACCATTGTAAGTTTTCTAAATTTCCACAGAAGTTTGAGGTGCCTCCTTTGAAGGATCGGGACCATGGTGGTTAGCTCAGCCTCCTGCGAAGGATCAGCCATTTCTTTAAATATTTTTCTGAGAATAAATTTGAATAGGAGTTTGTTTTCAACAGCAAATCGCTTCAGTGTCATGCCTATGAAAATGTTATGTTTGGTATATTGTCATAAGTGCTCCCTGCAAGCTTTTACTTTAAGGGGTTTATTGCTCGAGGGAGGACGTTAGGTCGTTGATCAAGAAAAGATGCCTTGGTACGTGTAGTCAATTTGATACATTGATTTTGAAATACGGATACTTCATGAAGAGGCATATTGAAATGATACAAGTAGTTCCAAAAAGTGCCCTTGCAAACCATCACCGACATTAGTTTTGCAAATAAAAATACTAACATCCAATGCCTTCTCACACAAATGTGAAATACACTTTTTGACATAAGCAACATGCCAGGAACATTACAAAGTTTCAAATGTTAAAGAGTCAATTGGGGAAGTAAACGTCATGTACAAAAGTGTATACACATGAAACCAAAGAACTCATGAGCAGCACCTCAAACTGCAAGCAAAGACAAGTACAAAACTTTCTTTTGCCTGCACGCAAGAAGCTGATGAAAATATCATGTCCATCACAATGTTCATGCAAATACTTCATTGTTGATGTCCAAACAATCCATTGACTTTATACATCTTTCACCACAATGTGTATACAATCTGAGAATAGGGTAGCTGATCAGCATTTCAACGAAATGTCTAGTTGTCATTCTATGTCCTTATTGCCTGTTGTGGAGGTTGCTTCCCGAATTAAGCCAACATGCCAAATTGTTACAGGCAAAATCTTATTGCAACAATGTGAGACATTATTTTGTTTTCATTTTTAACTAATACGCATGGCAGTACTGAAGAGGATCTTCCTTGGGGAAACTATGAATAAAAATAATTCTCAAAACATTAATGTGATTTTATAGTGGAACATAATTTTTAAGTGTGAAATTATACATTTTCTAGCACATTTGATTGTTGGCATTTTTGAAATGATAAAAATAAAATAAATAAAAGACATTTTTTATATACACCATTTTTACTTTCTTGAATATTAACACTCAATTCATAGTGTTTTTGTGAAATGATCTTATTATATACCTATAACCACAATAGATCACAAAACCTTATTTTGCATCTTCAAAAACCTTCATCTCAAAACCATTTTTGTCACAAATTATTAAAATTTTTCAAAAATGAACTAGAATTTCCTTTATTCCGGAGACTTCTTAATATTGTGGACTGGTACTTCAGGACCATAATTCCTGATATTTTCTTTGTCCCAAAAGCATTAATAATACTCAGAAAAAAGGATTTCCCCAAGATAATAGAAGATGCCTTTCAAAAAAGAGCATGCAAAGATGAAAAGTTTCCGCAACATGTTTACTTGTCCAAAGGTATAGGCTCTAAAACACTGCTTTAGTGTTTTCAGAATTTATGTTTTTCCACAATGTATGCCAACTTTCACTAAGCAACTAGATAAAAGCACACTTCACTTCTAATTCTGCTGTCATGCCGGTTAATAATTTTGCAGGGAGGCTGCAATTATGCAATGACCAGCAACTGGCTAAGATCCTGTTTTTTTTTTTTTTTATTTTATTTTATTTTATTTTTTTTTATTTTTTTTTTTTTTTAAGAAGCTAGGAAGACCTAGGGTACGAGTCCTGATGTAGACACTGCAGAGATAATAGTAATGCTGGTTCAAGACAAATTTATGTAGGTACATACCCTGCAAATGCTTCTTTGCTCTGATCTTCAGATCTTCCTTGACCACTTGTTGATGCTTTAGGAGTCCCAGTATTCTCTGCATTTGGAATCGTGGGTCTTTCACCATCGCTGGGAGGAATATTGGTCATTGCAGTTGGAGGTGCTAAATTGGCACTTGACATGGAGGGTCCCACAGTAGGGGTTGCATGAGGTGCCAAGCTGGTTCCACTGTCAGCTGTACGCATTGATAACCCCAGTCTTGTAGGTAGAACTTCAAGAGGATTGTATGTCCCAGGGGGACTCGTACCTATAAAAATGAGATTACATGCTATGAAAAATGTACCTTCATTTTTTTAATGCCTTGTATTTAGCATAGATTTCATTGCATTTCAGACTAATAAATGATTTTTCTCACTTATCAGCATTCTGAGACGATAAAAAAGAATATCATTCAAATACATTTTATGGGGAAAATGGAAATTTGTGCAAAAGTGACACGAAAGAATTGTTAAACAAATTCCTCAAAAGATGTGTAAAAAACAAACAATGGGTGCAGAGATAACTAATGAAGGGAGTTAACCTCTCAATAGAGATGGAAATGGGCCACTTGTTTTAGAGGTGCAATGCATCAATATATCACAGAGCTGAGAAATGCATGTAAAGTAAAATACAAGGGATTTTGGAGTAACATTTTAACCAGAAAAATGGACCTCCTATCATACAGAGGCGTTCCACGAGCAATAAAATTTGCAGAAAATGAAAAACTAAGGATCATTCACCAAGAGAGAACGAAAGAATTACCTGAGGCAGGTACAGTGATGGGTTGTTTAGGCATGCCAAACAACTCTTCACGTCGAGCATTGGGCTGCAGAAGATGCGGTTGATCAGCCAGAGGAAGAGCTTCAGCCATGGGTGTGTCAAAGGGGTCAGGGGGAGGGCATCCCAAGCACAGAGTGGAATCAGATCGCTGGAGGAATGGATGCTTGCGACCTTTACCAGCACCGGAGGAAGATACTCCATTGCCACTAAGACCAGCAGATGACGTGAGGCCAGATCCATTCGCAGCTCCCAGCGATGTGCCAGGTCCACTGGTCCCTCTCACAGATTCTTGTTCGTCAACTGAATCCGTTTCCACCACAGTTGGGCATTGAGACAAATCATCATCAGCCTCATCATTATCATTTTCATCCTACAAAGGAAAGTGTTCCAGGTTTGAAAAAATTACTTATAATTATTACTTTCTTCATTCATGTCTTAAAGTTAACAGTTTAATAGAAAGTATGAATCAGTTAATAAGAAAATCCCTTAGCATTTTGAACTGCATTCTATACAATCCAAATTGCAAAATATGTCTGAGCAAACAATGATTTTTTTTAATAAGCTAAGATTTGTAATTTGCAATAAATGGAAGTTTTAATGAAAATTAGGTTTGATCTATGTGTATATAAAGTGCACACTGCTGTACTTGACCAAGAAATAAAATACAGTAATACCCATTATGAAGTTCTCCAAAAATCTTATTTTCCTGTGTTTTGCACGAATTTCCTTTAGAGCTTTCAATTTTACATGTTCTCAAATAAAAAATTATTCCAGAATTTTATTTTACACTTTAGAAATAAAAATTTCCCACTACTTTCATTTTTATCTGACTGTAAATGAAGATAATATATATGGCTGTGGATTTGAATGCCTGTCTGTTCTGACTAGCACATCTAATACTTGACTGTCATTAATTGGATTATGAAAATTATTCCATTTTGTGCATGAGTGTCCAAAGTTATATATTATTGTTACTAATTTCACCGTATCATTATTGCACCATTTCAATAGTCTTTCTGTGTTGGTGATATTGAAAGCAAGAAGGTGGCAGGAAAGAAGCGACAGTGCGCATTGTGCAAGACGCAAAGTGCTTTCCAGATGGAGTTGTGGTAAACAGACTATTGTAAATCGTGCGAAAACTGAAATTATACTATTGTTAAGGCAGTATATTTACAACATTTCAAAATACGAAAATGGATGGGGTCAACAACAATTGTTGTAAATGCCAGGAAAATGAAAATTGCGGGAAAGTATATGCAGGGTTTTACCTTACATAGATCTTATTTATAGTGTGTTGTATTATCTTTTAGTTTGCATATTTATTTTCTTTGGATATCATCAGAGAGGTTTATATTTGTTGTAACAATCTTGAATATGCCTTTTGCACATCCTTAACCTTGTCTAGTCTAAAATCCAAAGTTAAGAAGAACATTGGGATTTTATAATTTAATTTTCATTATAAAATTGATGTTCAGTTACCTGGTCGTTCCAGGCTTCCATTGGCAGGCCATCACGCAAAACTTCTGTATCTGGAGATTCTGTTCCTGATCTCATGTAGTAGATCAGAGCATCGAACACATACGCTATGTGCTTCAATGCAGATACATCCAAAATAGGCAGACTATCAAGGTGTTCAGCATTGTGAGCCCTCATCAAAGACAAGCAGTAAGAGAGGAACTCACGTCGAGCAGAGTGGGGGTCTGCCGCTACAGACAGCAGAACTGAACGTTATGAGCAACACTTAGGCTTTCTGTTTCTAACAAAGCTTGCCATGGAGCATGATGGTTCTCAATCTACTATGTATGACATGCATTATTTCTATATGTTTCAATCATAAAGTCTCACAAGGAAGAGAATAGAGGAAAGTAGAGAAGAAGAAGATTAGAATATCTCAATTAAGAAAAATTAACTACAAAGAATTCTAACTTATTAAAAAAACTCTTTTCATTTTGACAACATAGCACCTGAGAACCATACAAAGCTCAAACACTCAAAGAACACCCATTTAGAAAATTCAATATTAAAAGAAAAGAAAATATCAAAGAAGTGAACAATGCTTACCTTCCCTTTCTCGTGCTGTCCTTGGAGCATCCACTCCAGAGGAAGCAAACCCAACAATTCGTGTCCCTGTGTTTCCTCCAGCTGCTGCAGATGGCACTGTGCGGTGCCCTCCAGTTCCAGCAGTTGCTCGAGCGGTGCCAGCAGTACTGGCAGAAGCTGTCGAGCCACTAGCACCACCCCCCCCACCCAGTACTGACAGTGAAAGGGCAGCTGAGCCCAGCAGGTTTCCAAGACTTCCTGCAACTCCCAAGCCCAGCCCAGCAGCCTGATGGAGTGGGTGGCCTGGATGATTAGGGTCAGAAGAATGAGTCAAAGATGCTCCAAAGCGCAGCTGAGCCTCTGTTGAGTCCATTACAGTAAGAAGCCAGTCCCAGGTTGGTTTCAGGTGGTATTCCAAATAAAGCTAAGAAAAGAAGAGGTCAATTTTTACCATATATTTTGAAATGTACTCACAAGAACCTTCATTCATTAATTTGTATTTATACATTAGCGCCTATTATATAACGTATTGCAATGCATATTAGTGTTAAAAAAACAACAATTTCTTCAGAAACCGAAGGTGGTAACATTTTACATCAAGAATGGTTTAGTTCAGGACTTATGGTTTAAATATTTTCAAAAACATGCCAATTGTAATTTTCTACTATTATCTACCTGTAAATTGATGGATTCCTGATATGATATATCAAGTGTTCGGGGTAGTGCTGGAGCTAATGCATGGTAATCTTGCAGCATTGTTAATAAATCTGCAATTTGTCGAACTACAATTCCAAAAGCACGTGCCAAGCAGCTGGCTGTAGTAGCCATTGTCACAGGTTCTTGGCTAGCTGCTGCCGCCGCCACAGCAGCAGTGGCTGTTGTTGATCGTCGCAAGGAAGAGGGGTCTATAAACACCAAACTGCTACTACCTGCAACACGCACACCTATCCCCACTCTCCCCAAGTTAGTAAAGATCCTCTTATGGAATGATGCTCAATGCCTCAAGCAACTTGACACGAACAGCTCCATGTAATCCATATTTCTAATTGCATGGTTTTATAGACTAAAAGGTAGCCTCCCTTCCGCAATGCACTTCAAAATCTCAGTATTTTAATCTCACTTTTTAATGAAGTAATATTTTGACAAGTTCTTTGGTAGAATTTCAGAAAGAGACTTTCAAAAAATAACAAAAACATTAATAATAATATCTAAAAATCTACTAACTTTCTTTCATTTTAGAGTGACTGCATGGCAAGTTAAATTTCTTAGTCAATATATTGCAAATGGTAGTTACAACAGTCCATAACAGAAAATAATATTTAACCGTATCATTAAAAAATAGAAGTAATTTATGGTAGTGAAACTCTCTTCACCAACAATGTAATCCAAATATCACTAAATATTACTTTTGAACCGGTTTTTGTTCAATAAAAATAGCACTGAGATATCTTAAAACCAGGAAGAAAATAAGAACCAATGAATAAATTTAATAAACCAATGAAGAAATACACCTTTTTTTGCACAACTTCAGGCGACTTTTTATCAATACTTAGAAGTCACAGAAGTATGTATTTACATGCTGATTTGTCAAGTACTGAGTTCACATGAGCTATATTAAAAATACAGGAAATCTGGATAATCAGAAAATAATAAAATTAATTTAATTTACTGTTCTCTTAATTCCAAAAGGTCATGTTGACATGTTCAATCACATGTATTATTTATATTTACAAGTATTCTTTTGATTGATGAAATGTAATTCCATATTAAAATGGAAAACAATTCACTAGAAAATAGATGAAAATTATTACGACTCCAGAAGAACACATGACAGCCCTACCTCCAGCACGAGCTCCAGTTTCACGGTTTCGAATTGCCCACTGCATTGACTGTGGAGCTAAGTTACTGCGATGACCATGCCCAGTAGTGGAACTACATATTGCAATCAAAACAAATTGTATATATTAAATAATATGCATAAAAATTTAATTACTTGAATAAAAAAATAAAATTGAAGAATGGTACCTTCTGCGTTCTAGCTGCTCTTCAGCTAAAGTAAACTCTTCTGTGTCATGATCATCAGACTCTCCTGCCTCCGATTCATCATCCTCTTGCTGGCTCGAGTCAGCAGAGTCGTCCTCTGGGAACAGCAGCAGGGATGCGATACCTAGACATTGACATTTGCTTCAAAACTTCACCACAGCTGCACTGACATGCTTTGATCCCAGCTGAAAGCCAGCTTCGGTCCTCTTGTAGCCAGGATGATGTGCAATTAATTAAAATAGAATAGCAGAATTCAAAAAGAAATACTAGGGAAACTAGTAATTAATAAACTACCCAGTGTAAAAATTAAAATTTAAAATAATTTGCACAGGCAAGGGAGTTTGACTGAAAGAAAATTATAACGATAGAAAAGCAACACCTTACGGATCATATTCGTTGAGAAGAAATATTGGTCAAGACCTCACCTGTGTCAGAGCCTGCAGTAGCCCCAGTCTGCACACTACGTTGTGCTGATGCTGCATCCTGGTTACTATGGTTGTCATCTGAATCACTCTCTGTTTCAGCAAGCAAGTCCAACTCATTGTCTGACTCTGCGTCAGCCTGAGGATCTTCCCCAGGCCCCCCTACACCCCCAACAAGTTCTCCCACCTCACCCATCCCTTCCCCATTATCCACTCGGCCCGACCCTCCGACAGAACCTCGTGGTGGTGGGTCAGCGTTATCCTCCTGTTCACTGCCTTCCATGTCAGCATCCTCAGGAGCCAGGCCTAAAAAAAACGACAATCATATTATTGTTAATGGAGAAATCCCTTTTCCAGTCAAAGTACCGAGCTGTTTAAGAAACACACTGACTGTTTAGTCATGTAAATTTTTTTTTGACTCCAGGGTTCTTGCGCTTTCCAGTTTTTCAAATTCCCTACTTTTTTTTTTAGGTTTTCCATTACAAAAATTTCCTTTTCTCAGGTTAAGTTAACAATTTTTTTCTATTAACATGAACATTGTCCCTTAAAAATTCAATTATTTGAATTTAAAGAAATTTCATTAATTGAACTATTTTGACTCTACAACATTAGCCAGTTCATGAAATTATTTAGGTTGCTATGAGAGCAGTCCTTGTTCATTCAGTTCACAAATTTTCTCTTTAAATTGTCTAACCTCAGCTTCCTTCCAGCAACAATTACAATTGAAAGAATTTTTTCTATTGTAGCCTGTTTTGAACAGGCCGATAAAAAGAAAATAAACTAATGTCATTGTAAGTGAAACAAGAGTAGAAATGTCTACATTCTTTTAAAGAATCTGAGGCAATGAATATGAGCGTGACAGGAAGAAAATCTTCATTCTACATGAAATGTTCTGAAGTGACTCCATATGAAAGGCAAATGCCAATTCGAAGTCCAAAAACTTTAAGGGGGCAAAAAAAGTCTGATGACACAGTATGGAAGGACCAAAAGAAAGAAACAACGATACATGTGAAGACAGTAGTGATAAAAACCATGATCAAGATAATTTTAAGGAACATGAAAATAGTGGTATCTCAGGCAATACTAAGTTTTAACATTTTCCCATCAATTAGACAATTTTTGATTTTATTTTGACACAATAGTAAGAATTAGTAAAATATTAAAAAGTCAGGAGGCCTCTTCAAAATTAGTCTTCTGAGTCTTATATTCAGGTAAATATGGTATTTCAGTTCCACCAGCATAGATGCTGTAGTATAATCAAAACAACCAAAATAGTGAACAAATAAGCAACAAAAACTGAAAATTGACAGTAGGAACAGTCTCTGAACTTTGTTTTAAAATATTCATGCAAAATTTAATCTCCCATATACATTTACATGCATCTGATACCCTCACCTTATCTTACTTATCAAGTACTGTTATCACTACACACTTTGCAACAACTTGGAAAAAACATGCTTACTCTTGTTTCTACCAAACTTTTCTGAGAGTTTCTCCAACCATTTACATATTGGAAGAAATTTCCATGAACATTGTCCCAAACAGAGCACACATGAAAGTTACTTTCAATTCCTAGTTAAATTATGACAGTAATAAACATCTAAATTTAATGTAAATAAAACATCATAAATTTTAAAAGTACAATCTAGTTTCATAATAGAAACACATTTACTAGGTCTGAAATGCTTCCAGTGCTCAAATTTTTCCTGATAATACCAGGCATTTCCAAGGGCACCCAAGCCCCGGACACTCCTGGCTGCCAAATCAAATGGAGGGGTATGGACAGAGTAACATTTCACATGTTTGTTCGCTTATGCTTGAGCTACTTTACTCCCTTATTTAAGCCATATCAGAAACTGGAAAATGCTCACATGAAATCAAAGAATTTATGTTGCTAGAATGCAAGAAAAGTACCTTTACAACTTCCTTTTTAACCCGGGAATGCTCACAATGGATCTGCGAAATCCAAGCCACAGCAATTTTAAGTTCCTTATTCCTTCATTATACTTTTCTGAGAATGCTTGACCTTCTATTTTTATCCTTTCGTGAAATAACTTTCCATGAGCATGTTGAAAACTGAACCGGATCAGTCAGATACGCTGCATGTAATGGTGCTAATGCATTCTGAGCTCCTGGCATAAGCGGTACATGTCGTGGCATTATTTTCAGCCGTATCCATGAGAAGAGCCAACGGAAAATGTAATCAATCGTCTTATCTAGGATTGACTGTCACTATTTCTTACCGAAGAGAAAGATATTGTGCAGGAGATGTCTATAAGGAAATGAAAAAAATGCAAACCTTGCAAAACGGAACACAAGACTGACTTTCTAAATATTTTTGTGAAAAATGTAAAATATGTTTGTTTAGAACATGCCAAAATTATCTGTGGAAATTGTATTTAATATTATTTAATAGGATGTTTAATGATTTTTCCATGTTCTTGGTCACTTTTTACTTTTCTTACCGTATTTAGACAAGATTTCTGCTGCGAAGGATTATTAACAATGGTATTGAGGGACATGTACAAGCTAAATAAAATACATACTTCAGTCAATATACCTTTAGATCACATTCAAAAAAAAGTTGCAGCTATATCTGAGAGATACATTGCAGGCACCGGCGCAAGTCTACCTATTGTGGGCACTCCTGGGATAAGACACATTGTTTACTTGCTCAATTCTTTATTAAAATTTAGTCAATTAATTAAATGCTTAATTAAATGCATGATAAAAGTAAGCAACACATCCCCTTTGAATTTCAGTATTATTATGGCCTGTTTGTTTCCATCTGTTTGAGGAGTTAAATTTGCTTTCCGACACGATTCTATCCTAAAATATTTGGAGATTCTAGCGATCTTCTGGTTATGAGCGGAGAATGATGTTCACTAGTTCTAAAATACCCCTTCCACGAAGTGTTACCAACCTAACAAGTGAAAGGGAAATTTGGTAGGTTTACTCGAAATCATGTCAGAAGTAGCATTCACTCTGACTGTTTGTGTGGACCCCATTTTCAGGCTCTACGAAGTGAAGGAAGTGGTTCACTGCCATGTGAGCAAAAATGCACTAAAATATTGGACACAGCAAGGCACGCAATAAAAAAAACTAGTTTTTAGTGTTGTGATCGCTATGAACACACTCCCTACAGGACTTCCCTATATTGGTTTTCTTGCATGAAAATACTTCAAAGAAATAATTTGCAGTTCGTGCAGTGAGTCTCGCATACAGAAAAGGCAAGGCAATTCCATCACAACAAAGTTTAGTTTCACCATCCAGTCAACAGCAGTCTGTTCAGTGGAGACAATTGCCAATAACTGTGTTAAATTATACCTTGGCATACTCAAACCTCAAATATGCACGAGATGAAAGTAAAACCAGGAAGAAGTGCTAATTGCAGAGTAACATGGCAAAACAGCGAGTGAATTCCACGGTTAGTATACTACCTATTTTGCAAGAAGTGGGGATAATTTAAGAACAAGTGAATGCTGCACTCTGCTCATAACCAGGAGATACACTAGAATACTCCAAATTTCTTTTTAGTGACACTATCAGAAGAACATGTCTCATGAAAGCTATACCTAAAAACCACAACTAAACATACTGGACTACCACTAAGGCAATATCAGATTGCACACCAGCCTATATTACTGGCAGAAGAATACACTTTTCAGAGCGATGCGGTCTTCAGCAATACTAAATTGTTTTAGAACCTGACAAAAAATCATCTACAGGTTAGAACGGACCATATATAGACATTTTAAAGATACACACTGTAGGAATTTTTTGCACACACTGTAGGAATTTGGCATTAAACATGCGTTTTATAAACACTAGCATTGTTATGGTAGAACTTCCAGTAGCATGACAGTTTACCAAACATGAATTCCATTCCTGGTGGTATCAATTTATTGCTATTTGCCCTTAGTAATTTATGGCTTTGGAATTTATCCATTGTAAAATCTAACTCAACCATTTCTAATCTAAATAAACCATTGCATATACTAATTTACAAACAGAGCATGTATGGAAGATGGTTGGCTTTAATATGTCAAATTCAAATGCATACTCTTTGAAGGAGTACTGTACCCTCTAAAAGTAATTTTTATCACTGACCATATACTTGTAGCTGGAAGAAATACCAAATTTTGAACTAGCATGTACGTTCTACACTACATATGAAATTTAAATGATTAATTTTTTTTAGATGAGACCAGATACCTTCTAATGTAGTATCAGCATCTTCTAACTCCATGGCCACAGCTGCTCTAACAGCACGAACAACATTAGGTGTTAGGCCAAGAGGCCGTGCTGATTCTCCACTGCGACCTCCACCAGCCAAATTTCCGGTAAGAGTTCGACCAGTTCCTAGCAGGCCTGAATGAGGTGCAAGAGGCTCCACAGAGAATAACTCTTCTGAGCCCTGGTGACATAATGGTCGAGTAAGTCTCTGCAGAATCAATACATGCAAGCATTTCTATATCTAATAATAGTTAAATTTAACTGCAACAAGGTAAAAGTCTCATTTACATAATATAATCCAATCTATAAAGTACTCTGGTAAACATTTTCTGAAATAAATGTGTTTCAAAGAAAAAGAGGAAAACAAAACCACAAACCACACACATACACAAACACCCACAGATTATTTTATAATGTAAGTAGTTAAAGCGTCTTAGAACACATGAGATACAAATTAAAATACGTTTTCATGGTGTAGGCATAAAAATAACATTGCCTAAAAGTACTGTGGTGTAGTTAATATGTGAACATCCAATCACAGAAAACAATAAATTTCAACTTACAGTGTGATATAAGAAAGTAACTACAGTGCTGACTGCGTATAAGCAACTGACAGTTCTCTCGCCATGTGCTGCAGTATGAATGTGACATGCTCCCGAAGAAATCAGATTGCAAGGATTTATTTACTTTCTTATAGCCAGAGTTGTGTGTTGCAGCTCATCTGACTCGCACGAAGTTGAGGATAAGGTTCGGCTTTGGCAACGTTATGAATGTGATAAGATGTGTCATTGACTGTTAGTAAGTGTTATTGTTTTGAGATTTGATTTATCAGTGATGTAGGTAGTGCCATGTGCATAGTAATGTGTGGCAACAGTGCACTGAACTGTCAAGAGTTTCTTATACACTGCCTGTATAGTTAACAAAACCATATTGAAATGGTTTTCACCTATGAAAAAACACAAAAAATGTTCATGAGACTTGATGTTATAATTAACTTACATTAATGACATCAATAGTTGAACTTGCAAGAGTGAAAGGAGCTGTAGGCCGTGCAACACCCAAGCGAACTGGAGCAATCAGGGAATCTGCAGTTTCACACAATTCTTCCACTGCTAATTTTATTAGAGCTTGGAAAACTCTTTTGCATTTTACTAATGGCTGAGACATGCTGTTTAACCTGAAAACACAGCCAACATTAATACACTTAACAGAACTGAACACATTATGTAATATCTTCCTTAACGTCAAATATATTAACTTACCCTCTTCGCTTTGATGTATTGGGAGCCATCTCAATACTAAAGATAACAAAAATTCTTGCAACAGAACGTACAAATCTGCGAGCAACAATTTTTGCATCAGTCTGACGACCAGGGACAGCATCGTTCTGAAGTTCCCTTATTAGAGTAGTCAGCAGAGTATCCAACATCTGGAAGAAAAAGAACCAGAACAGCTTACTGATCAATTTCTTAACGACCCATTTAATAAATATATATTTACAAATTAAAATACTACTTCTCTGTTGATAAAATGGTAAACAAAGTATCTTGTAAAAGCAGACATTGCATTTTCTAAATTGTAGAAAGTTGTAATATTTACCAGCAAAATATAATTAACAATAAAGATAGCATGCCTTACCTCTGCACTACATTTTACAAGTAAGCAGTATGTAAATTTGTCCAATAATGTTGTGCCACTTTGGCTCTGCAAATAAGCTTGATCCTCATACACTGGTTGAGGATCGATAACACCTTCCTTCACCCCTAAAAATGAATTAAATAATTAAAAAACATGGGAACAGGGACACTTTAATATAAATTTCCATATTTAAAATGTATTAGTAGATATTGATTCGTATGACACAAAAATTTGCTCTAAAGTAGTATCTATGATGTACAGAGTCCAAATAACACAAGTTGACACATGTTGGGAATATTACTACCAGGCCTTTTATTTTTATTTGATTGATTTTGCCTTAATTTATATTCACATTTTTTAAAATACAGTTTAGTGCTTATGAATATCTATGAATCTTATCTACTCTATGAATATCATTAACAAAATAAAAGCTTTCTTCTAACAAAATAAAATCTCTTTGACTTTTTCATGTCTTGTGTACCTCAAATTAATAGCGGAAAAACACTTTTCCACATGTAATAAAATCATCAACAACACCTTTGGTTTAGGAGTGCTGCTCCTGTCCTGTTAGTGAGTAGTAAAGCAGTATTCCTTCATGTGGTAAAGTGTTCCTGTTCCTTTTTGCCAGCCTGTCTCTTGCCATTCTATCAATCATCTAATGCTACGAGTGGTAGAAGTCTTTTATCCATTCTTTTCCTGTGTTTTCTCAATTTCCTATGGTAATTTTTTTATGCGAAGTTTCCTGTTTTCAGTTCATTCCTAATAGTTTCATTTCAAATTTTGTCCTCTCTTGTTACTCCAAACACTGCACTTAGAAACTTTATCTCAGCTCCTGAATCCTTCTTGTTTCCTTTATGCCCATTATCCACATTTCTGAACCATATTATAGCATTGGTTTTGATGTTTTATAATAAATTCTCATCATCATTTCTCTTCTCACATGTCCAAAATGTCTCTCTATAATTCCATTGTTTTATTACATTTTTGTATTTTTCTTCTATATCTAATTGAATTCTTTTTTCCAATTTTTTCTTCTGAATCCTGTTAAATCCAATTTAATTTCTGAGATATTTAAAAGTGGTAACTTGTTCCATTATTGCTTTTACTATTACTATTACTATTTTGGCTTGAAGATTTTCTTTGCCATAGAAAGCTAGGGTTTTAGTTTTCTGGCTTGATACAGTAGAACCCCTCTTTTACGCTTTTCAAAGGATCACAAAATAATTGTTTAAATCACGGGAAAGTGTAAAGGAGGAAAACCCTTACATGTGCAATAAAACACTGAAAATTTACAATCCACTTTTATTAAATATTTAAACATTAAATAATATACGTTAAATAAAAATACATAAATTCTAATATTTTGTTAAAAATATCTCGTATTGATGACTGTTTTGCCTTCTTCTGGTGAATTCTTTCAACTTGCTTTTCATGTTCATACACATGGTCAAAACTATTAACATCACTATCTGCTGCAGAAATATATTATTTATGGTGTTTATTGCAGAAACTTTTTCTGCACAAGTACGTACACTACTATCACCATTATTGCCACCATCATCAAAATCACTATTACTGTCACTGACACTTTCTTCTTGCACTGAATTGATTATACTTTCTACCGACAATGATTGTACAGTTTCAAGTTCATCGTCAAAATGCTGGAAGTGATTAAATTCATAATCTACTTTTAATTTCTGCCGTGCAGAAATAAGAATACCGTTGGCTTCTTTTTCTTCTTTACTAACTTCTTCCTCATGGGCTTGGAAGAAGCCAGCTTCTCTGAAACGTGCACGTGGTGGATTCCCTCACGTCCTTCCATGCCTTTGCAATATAACGCAGTGCATTGAGGATAGATATTTTGAAAGTCAATGTGTCCTTCCCTGACTCCATCCAACCTAATCAACTCGTTCACAACAATTCTTTGTAGTAGGTCTTAAAAGCATGGATTATTCCTAAAGCCATTGGCTGGAACTTGATGCTGTTTGCTTGCAAGAATTCAATTCTAATATCGAAGCATCGAGGATTTAAGGACTTTTCTCAGACCCATCAGCATTCGCACCCAATGTTTCAATAAGCTTTAGTTTACACTTTTTGACACCATGGTAATTCTTGCCTTTAAAGTGAAAGTTTAGTTCATAAGAACACAAAAAATTGTTCAGTTCCATCTATGTTGAAATGTCCTTGGGTGAATAGATCCTTCAGTTTCCCCTCTTGCAATACCCGAATTCTTTATTCTGGCACAGTATTTCCTCCTCCACACACAAGCTTATAAACAATATTGTAGCGCTTTTTGTATCAGTCAAGCCAGCCATTAGATGCAGAGAAGTTCTCAAAGGAAAGCTTATCTGCAACGTTTAGGGCTTTTTCACGTAACAATACGCCACACACTGAGGGATGTTAGAAGCATGTGCCAGTTCTTAAGAATTTCCTCCAGCTCTACTTACTTCGTACAGTTGGCATACTTCCTCTTCTTGCAAAAATGTCCACTTTCATTTACACATCTAATAATTGAGTCCTTTGTTTCTTACTATCGTGTTCAGAGTGGATATCGATATCCCCAACTTTTTAGCTAACACAACACGTGATCCTTTATGGACTTCAACTTCTTCTAGAATTTTGGATTTTTCTTGAATAGAAAGACTCATCTCTTTCTTTTTAAATCCATTACAGGGCAATATTAACAACTACTAAAATGAAAACTTTCTTAAAAAGCACAAAACTACAATACCCAACACTTACTTCAGCTTCAATACTCGTCCAACGCTATAGCAAGAAGCACACAACACTACAACTGCACCAGGGCTAATGAATGACAGAAAAGGACTCTTTCCACCATCAATGAACTCCTAACAAGACCACAAACCCTAGCTGACTAGGCAAATCTCGTTGCAAGAGAGAACACAGCGAGAGATAGCAAAAATATCACACAAAAATGGCGTTCACAGAACCGTTATGGTTTCAAAAAGTGAAAACTGCGGGAAAAAGTTAATTTTGAAAGTGTAAAAGTAAAGATAATTTAGCGTTATGAACGTAGGAAAATTGAAGGGACCAGAAAACAACTGTAAAATTTTGGAAAAAGAAAATTCAAAGAACGTAAAAGCAAGTTGTACTGTATCAAGGATGTTTATGTTATTTCTATCAAGTATAAACCATTTGTGTTAGGAGTAATTGTTTTATGCACATGTTAAGTGTTTCATTGTTGTAAAAGCAATGTGTTTTAATTAGTATAATGTATTTTTTATGTGAAGAGATCTTCAACCCATTAAATAAAATAAGAAAAAAACTGTATATGTACATATTTAACATTTATGCTTATCACTAAGGCTTGGAAGTTAATGAAAAATCATTTTTAATTATGAGCTTTATAATTGACTAATTATCAAATTTCCACCAAACACAATCAAACCAATTCGGTGATTTTATATAGCATATTAGTGCAAATCTAGTGCATTTTGTGTTAATGCATCATATTTCTATATTTCCAATATAATTCGTATTTCATTACGTTTTTGTTCTTAATGTGGCATATTTCTCTTGGAATTTCAATTAATATGCATATTTGTCCCCCAAACCGAAAAATGTACCTCACAAATGCGTATGCTATTCATGATAGTGGACATGTCTTTCATTCGTTGCAGCAGTATTTTGTGAATTTCTTATAGTTGATATCATGGCACTGGTACCAGACAACAATTTGTCTGATTATGAATGTGTGATGTAATAACTTTTCTTTGATAAAGAATTTGTGACATTGATACTTCGGTGATGATACAGGCGAAATCATTATACTTTACTTTAAAAATTATCGCTGGAATACCAAGCAGAGACAAAAGCAGAATTAATTGTTAAAATTAAAAGTTTTGTAATTGTTCAGGAATACAAAAAATTTAATTGCGGGAGCATATTACAAATGTTTTTAATTTTACAAATGTTAGAGGATATTGGCATGCATATTTCTCCTTTTGAAACAGGATTAACTTGCGAGCCTTACTTATCACACCAACACTACACCATGTTTGTGATATCTAAAAACGATTCACAAAGATAAATTCGACAGAACTAAAAGGAAATATATGAAATAATATTACAGAAAAATGTATTACTGTTAGTGTCAGCAATTATAGGTCAAAGGTAAATTGATTTGGGAATTGAAATTTGTAAGTCACATACTAATAATTTATAATTATAAATACGAACCTGACATGATCATCCCTCTGACAGCTGACCAATCATTCAGTAATCTCTCAAGAGCACGTCGACTAAATCTTGGAGGCTCCAAGTCATGATCTGGCATATCTGGTTCTGAAATACCAATTGCAACAGTTAAAATGTCATATCTGGCCAAGTTTCAAGAACTCTTCTATTATTTACATTATGCATATCAAGGCAATAATCTCCATGTCGATTAACATATTTAAATTGCTTGAAACAATTGTTACAAAGAGAGCAATTTTAACAAACTAAAAGCAACTCACTAACCAACATCTGAACACATCAAAACACTAACCAACATCTGATGAAGGAGTCTTCCGACTGGAAGCAGATGCACTTCGAGGTCTTGATGCTCGGTATTGGCGCTGCTCAACACACTGTCTGCCTACAGTTTGCACAAGGAATAGTAGGATGCTTTCACCTCTGTAAATATTCAGCGATTTGCACAATATTAGTATTTTATATATTTTGCTGAACAGCCTTAAAAATAAAAAATTTACAAAAATACATACCGGCCATTTGGTTGAGTAACCAAGTCTGTTTCGGTTACCAGTCGACACAGTAAATCGTAACGTGCACCTTGCTGCCCCATGATAAGGGCTTTGCATTTGCACTTCTCCCAACAGTCACAATATGCAGTAGGTGATGTCCGTTTCAACTTGCAATCATGACCTTTGTGGCAAACTTTAGCACATTCAGTACAGCAACAAAGAGACCCTGTAAGTCCACATGTTCTGCACTCAAAAATGTCCTGCAACAGAGAGCATTTAAAAAATAATTAATGTTTATGACAGTTTGAGACCTTATAACATCCCCTTCCCTATTATTATTATTATTATTATTATTATTATTTTAAACCTATCATGACCTGTGTCTAGCTCTCCCCACATTATATTAAAAATACTGTATTTACCTGAATATAAGATGAGTTTTTTCCCTAAATATCTCAGTTGAAAAATGCAGGGATGGATTAAGCCTACATTGCTCTCAGACAAGGACTCGGCATCCATCGTGAATTTGTCTAGTAATTCAGACAGTTTTTTTTAACAGGACGGAAAAGAGAGAATCTCAAAGAAATGACATTATATCAAATGAAGTAATATGAAAATGAAAGCTGAGATTTTGTTATGATGTTCATTCAGAGGACGCGCGGAATCTTTGTTCAACATCTGGTGAGTGCCTTTGAACTGTTAAAATAACAGATGCCAACAAGTGTGGGAAAGGTAGAAAATCCGGATACAATGAACGGAATGTTTTTAGGTGGAGTCTGATGAAAGGCTTACAATGCAAATTTAATGCGCAAAACTTTCAGGAGACTAAAAAAGCAGATGTCGCAGCATGGAAGGAGGACCAAAAAAGAAAGAAACATTGACGATGATGAGGGTAGTGACAAACACCATGGTTATGATAATTTTAAGGGAGAGAAAAAAAAGTTTAGCAATAAGTTTTAACATTCTCATCCACAAGGCAATTTTTTAGTCCATAAGACAGTTTGGAATTTTATTTTGACAAAATAGTAAGAATTAGTTCAAAGCTAAAAAAAATTCTGAGGCCTCTTCAAAATCAAGGGGTTGTCCTATAGGTGGGTGAATACAGTACTTTTAGATGGAAGGAGGATTTTATGGGTCCACGAAAAATTAATAAGCATTGATATGATAGAAACATACGATGTAAATTTCTTATTGTTAGGTTTGGGGAAAGGCATGCTCCTAAATTTCTATGAAAACAACATGGCTGCTTCGAGAATTTGTTACATACGACATGATAATGGCTGGTTACTGTTTATATTTTACTGACCAGTTTCAACAGTTTACTCTCAAACTCTATTTCAAAACTTTCTCCTTTGCCTTTCAAAACGTGGCTTCAACTGCAGGTTTGCTGAATGAAAGTTTCCTTCTTCGGACCAATTCAGTGCCACCTTGCTTTGTTTTTTGTCATCGCCATTACATCATATCCATTGCCAACTTTGCTCTTCCAATTCACTCATGGCATTCTAATTCTTAATTTAACTCCTTACTTTGACTCCCAGTTATTTTTCAATTAGTTCATAATTGTAATGGTATAAACTTACTTTTGTTTCCCACCCTTGGCATTTTCCCTTTTAAAAAATACAAAATTTTAAATACCTTTTGGTTTTGTAGGATGGGAGTTAGAAAGGGCTCGCCTCATTATTGAACTGGCATTGATTTTATTTATTTATTTGTTATCAGACAATTTGTCCAAATGAATACACAAGAAAATTATAGTTTATAAGAAAGCAACTCAATATCACAGTATAGTACATCATACTTGAAGAAATATTAAAAAAAAACTATAAAATTATAAAAATACAATAAATATAACATATTGAATATTCAAATTCCAGTATTTTGCTCTAAAATTCACATTCAAAAGTTTTCTCAATAAAAAGATCAATATCAAATTTATCAATAAAATGATAAATTTTACTGATGGAGTTATTTTCTGTATGAGAAAGCTTCAAAAACACTTCACAAAACATTATTTTGTGGTTTCCTAGTGTATACAGTGGGAACCTTAAAAAGAACGAGATTCAACAAAAGTAAGCTATCAAAACAACATTTCAATCATTTCTGCAATACAAGACATTCCCCATAGTCCCTATTCGATCCAAGTGAATACAAGTTCTGACGCAAAGAGATATCTTGATAATCATGATTTATGAAAGGGTTTTTAACACCCATATGATAAGCTGCTAGTCTAAAGTACTTATGCTGTTCAGGTTCAATTCTAAAAATAGCATTAGCAAAACATGGTGACCAAACAGTTTAATACATTAGAATTGATCTTATCAATAGCAAATTCACAGTATCTGCATCGAGTGTCGTTCATAGCAAGTCCGTTTAACGAATCCCAATATTCAATTGGTCTTATTGACAGTAAACTCCAAGTGGTCTTTAAAAGACATCCTGGAGTAAAGGATCACACCAAGGCCCCTAATCGAAAACATACCATTAATTACAATAGACTTAATAGCATACTCTCCATCAATCAATCTTCTACTTCTAGAAAATGTAATTGACTTACACTTCTCAGGACATACTCACTATTTAACCCGTCAGGCGTATACAACGGCATATGCCCTCCTTCATGAAGTCACTCTTTGGCGTGTACGACAGCATATGCCATTCATGCTTCTGAATGCGTCACCAGGGTTACACAACATATTTTAATAAGTGATCGCCAGCTAGCAGTTAAATGAAGTATCTTAACTTTTTGTATACCAACATGTTTTTCATGCTTTTCACATCAGCAGTTGATTCGATTTCATTCGCCTGTTTTTATGAATGATATAAAGGTTGCTGATGCACAATTCTTTGTGGTAGTACTGCAATTACGGGATTGATAAAATAAAATATCCAGAAGTAAATCCAGGTACTACAAGCATAAGTTTATTGAAGGAGAATGCTATAACAACAATAAAAGAAAAGAAATATATTGTTGTCAAATTTGCATTGGAAACCCACCTTTGGACTTTTTCTTTTAATACTTTAGAAGACATAAAATTATTATCTACATGAAAACTGAATTGTAGTAAGGTAAAAGATTAAAAGTCATGTTTGAAGGGTTTACAAACTTATCTAACACACACTGCAACTTAATTTTGTCATCTAATGATTTTATAAGCCTGAATATCTTCGAATCATCAGCAAACAAACTTTACACCATCAAACAATTACAAATGCCATTGATGAACATAATAAAAATAATAGATTCCAAGTGGGAGCCCTGAGGAACTCCAGCATTAACAATGACAGGATTTGAGATAATATTCCCAATCGTGACATATTGAACCCACCCAGTCATATATTGTTTGAACCATTCCTAAAAAGGTCCCCAAATACCTAAGTGATGAAGTTAATGAAATAGAATAGATATGTTAACTCAATCAACTGCTCTGCTGATACAGTCAACTTGGAAAGAATCTTGCATTGCATTGCATTGCATTAAGAATATAGCAACAATAATTCAGAAAGTTAGACTATATTACTCCTACGCATAAAATCAAATTGTGTATCTGACAGAAAGGGGTAAACAATAACTATCAGTTTATCAAGAATCGAACACTAAAGAATCGAACAGCTTTGATACAACATTTAAAATCATTATAGGTCTGTAATTAGAGATACATTCCCTGCTAGCACATTTAAATGTAGGTACTATAAATGATTTCCAACCTATTGGAAACAGTTCTTCAAATAATGATCTATCAAATAAGATTTTAAGTAATCGGGAAAAAACATTGTTTTTAGCAAGACTTTAGGGATTCCATCACGGCCCATTTTCCTATCCAGATCTTCTGTAATATCTCTGCAACACCAATGACAACAGAATTCACCACATAATTGGAATAGTCGTTAAAATTCTTAATTTCAGGGGTTTAGTGGTATTCATTGAATAAACAATATAAAATTAACCAGGCATCAATTATATTTCTCAAACCTGCTTGACTTTTATCACACGGGTAATCCATAAATAACATCGCTAAAGAGGGAAGAGGTTTGAGGTAGAATTACACTAGGTTACATAGGGGAAGGGGGCATAGTTTGGCGTTCCGTAATGCTGATATTTATTATTAAAATTTTTAAAACATTTGCTGAAATAATTTGTTTTATTCAGTTTTGTTCAAAAACATTACCTTCAACTAATTCTGACTTCAATTATAAATTTTAATATATAAGAAAAATAAAATTAAAGACTAGCTGTTTCTACTTTATAATTTATTTTTACTAAATGTAATTGCGAGGGGGGGGGGTCACAAGATTTAACTATTTAGAGGGCTTCAACCAGGTCATACAGATGTGGGCGAGAGGGGGGTTTCCAAAATAATGAAAATTTGAGTTACTTAATTTATGGGCAGTCCCATATACAATTAAAACTCATATAACACACGATTTCTATCTGCAGGGGCAAAATTTATATGGATGAGGGACTTTCCCACTACATTACATTCTGATTCAGAGCAGCAAACTTAGTATACCTCCACCTTAACTCAATGTCATTATGTCAGTTAACAGTTTTCTTACAATGCAATTGGCTGCACTTCACAACAGATGGCAAATCAGATGACGTTTAGGTATCAGTAAAAAGTAAAAATCGAAAAATTATTAATGTTAAATGCGGGTTGTGCATACAATTTAATGGCATTAAATTGAAAATATAATTGCATTTATTACACCTGGGCATCTTGGAGACTTCCAGAAATTAACATGTTTACAAATGAAAAAAAGGTAGAAGCTTTGTATGAATATTTTACAAAAAGCTACATTGGAATCTCATTAGTACCTTAAAAAAAATCAAGATTTTTTAAAAAATATCCTAAGCAGTGAAACATGTGATCAAAAATGATCAATTTTTAGTTTTCACATAACACTGAAATAAGAGAAACTATTTCACATGTACATAAATAACAAAAATTAAAATAATGCAAATTAACAGGAAATAATATGAGCAACCATCATCCTTGGACTATCAATATATAATATCAAACAATAAAAATGGCAGATGCTTAGTAGAATGTTTTTCTGGCTGTGGGCTAGTAATCAAAAAGACTGAAAATACTCTGGATGGTCTCGAAGAGAACCTCTACTATATCTAGCGCTGGTCAATCCAGGGAGGGGAAGGGGGCGGGGGCAGAGGTGCCATCCCCCCCCCCCCCCAAAGGCCTACAGTTTTCATTTACCTTCCTTCATTTTGCAAATTGACTTAATATTTATTTGATTGCATTTTCTAATTATTTAAACAATAATATTGTATAGTATCACATCTACAGTAAATAAATAATATACAATATAATAAATGTTTATTATTTAACAGATATCTCCGATGTCCCCCCACCCCTCCTCCAATGTTTGCCCTCCCTGCCCCTAGTATCTGGTATCCTCAAGCACCCCAAAAACAACACCCACTGAAGTCTGTGCTGCAGACCAAGAAAATGTTTGAATCACACAACATGTTACGACAAATGATGTTAATAGTGTAAACTAGAAATTAAATGGAATTGGGACACAAACTGTAACATGCCGAGACATGCCAAGCACGAAAATGTAACGGGAAACATGCTAAGCCAATTCCACTGTATTTTAAATTCTCTAGAATAAAAAACAAAATAACCTGGTTAATGTGCTCAGCGCCAGTCCATGTAAAACTGCAAGTGTCATTGCAGCATACAACATGAAGAGGGGAATCGTCTGGACTAGATCCGGTTGGGTACACCATAGCAGCAATAGCAGTTTTTCGAGATGCATCATCTTTACTAGTAATTCTTTGAATGGTATCCAATAGTAGAAGAGCTGCAGGATATGCACGTGATGCCACAGCCAACATAAATGGAGTCTGGCCTTGAGCATCTCTGTTGAAAGAATTTTATTAATTTATAATTTATTTTAATTATTTTAAACTTCTGAGGCTAACATTCCGAAGCAAATAAGACAATACATACTTTGCGCCAAGTAGTGTTACAAGATGTGGAGACAATACTGTACTTTCACAAAGTAAACGAAGGCTTATTAGAGCATTGTTCTTGCGTTCTGCTGGGTCAAGAACACAGGCATTACTTGGGGCAGCACTAGCCCCTGATCCTACAAAAACAACACAATTATTTATATATTAAAGATATAATCAAATAGGTAAAACCCATTATAAGATTTATCTGTACGTAAGTTAAATACAATTGATAGCATTAACATACTGTAGAGCTTTCCCAAAAAAACGATTAGTCTATGATTAACAATAAATAATCATTATTAATTAAACTATAAAACCATTCTCTTGCTAATAATAGTATTTACACACTTGTAATAAGTAAAACAGTTAACTTTATGGCAACTCAGAATTATTTACCACTAGCAGATGGCTTGTTACTCGGTGCACTAGGTCCTCCCAGACCCATTAAACTGTCTTCATCACCGGAAGTTGGATCAAAACTTTCAGGAGGCCAGCTAAGAGTAGGGATTGGCTCATCTCCCAAAGGCTGGTGTCCACTGCCACTATCTACAGCCATTTCACGTTCTGCATTAAAAAGTATTACAATCAATTTTCTGCTTATGTTGGGGAAATACAATAGAACCTTCTAGTAACATTAATACAGGAAAAAAACTACATTTCATTAAACTTTCAAGAAATTCATCAATTCAATCAAGTGAAGAATGCTAGAAAACAAGGCCAGGTGAATATTTAAAGGAATTGTGACTAAGAGAGGGGAAAGGGGAGGGAGGGAGAGGGAGGGAGGGAGAGGGAGGAGAGGGAGCAGAGGAGGGAGGGGAAGATGGGAGGGAGAGGGAGAGGGAGGGAGAGGAGAGGGGGGAGGGAGAGGGGGAGGGAGGGAGAAGGGGGAGGGAAGGGAGAGGGGGAGGGAGAGGGAGAGGGGGAGGGAGGGAGAGGGGGGAGGCTGGGGGAGGGGGAGGGAGGGCGAGGGGGAGGGAGGGAGAGGAGGGGGAGGGCGGGAGAGGGGAGGGGGGATGAGGGGGAGAGGGAGGGAGAGGGGGAGGGGAGGGAGAGGGGGAGGGAGGCAGAGAAGGAGGGGGAGGAGGGGAGAGGGGAGGGGAGGGAGAGGGCGGGGGGAGGGGTAGGAGGGGGAGAGAGGGGGGAGGGAGGGGAGGGGGAGGGGGAAGGGAGAGGAGGGGGATATGGGAGGGAGAGGAGGAGAGGGAGGGAGAAGGGGGAGGAGGGAAGAGGGGGAGGGAGGGAGGGGAGGAGGGAGAGGGGAGGGGAGGTGAGAGGGGGAGGAGGGAGAGGGGGGAGGGAGAGGGAGAGGGGGGGAGGGAGGGAAGA